>CM049839.1:14847348-16072049 GCA_027422415.1 Schizothorax lantsangensis
TGTTTGTTAAGTAAATGGGAAAACAAATTGATTTGGTTACACAGGTTGATGAACCTCGTTGAAGTGGCCTGGTTAGATCCTCTATGTGTTTCCTTTTTTGACTTCCCTTACTAACACAGTGCAGCTCAAACGCTGTGGAAGTAGAGTCAGCTGAAGGCTCAAATAAATTCAGTTTAACTGAGTACATTGAATTTAAACAACAATTGAATTACATTGTTGCTAGCAGTCCAGTGAAATCTATTGCTGTCCTTTCCCATTTCCATTGAAGGACTCGGTTAAAGCATTTCTTCTGTCTGTCTCTCTTTTTCATTTATGCAGGAATTTATTATGTTTTGCTGCCTTTGTTGTATTTACATTTACATTCATGCATTTAACAGACGCTTTAATCCGAAGCAAATTACAATAGAAGAACATGAGCAATTCATCACAGAGCCAGCTTTATTCGTAGAGTACAGTGCTAGGTTTATTAGAAAGATAGACTAAAAAATAAGTTAGTCCAGAGGTGATTTATGTCTTTGTAGGTTTTATTTAAAGCTTTGTTTGGTTTCTTCTCCTTCTCCTGATAAGTTGTTTTTTACTGTCTTGTAGACAGTGCTTGCAAAGGCACTTTTTGACAATGCCGCTGAAAGCCCAGAGGAGTTAGCGTTTCGAAAAGGTGACATCCTGATGGTTCTGGACCAGGAGCAGGACGGCGGACCAGGGTGGTGGCTTTGCTCCCTGCATGGCCGCCAAGGAATTGCCCCCGCCAATCGATTACGCCTCCTCCGAACTGCTCAGACTCCGGCTACAAGTGCAGGTACAGATCCCCGACGAGCTCCTAGTGTGGACTCGGTCCATCTATCGACTAGCCAGCAGGGCAGGGTAAATGGACTGAGCACTGAAGATCCAGATGGGGTGTATCTCTCACCACCCAGCTTAGCTGAAGGGGTGTACCAGAGCCCTGGGGCTGCTCCTGCCCCAGCCAGGTCTGGAGAGCTACGTCACTCTGACGGAGGACGGCCACGATCGCATTCTAGTTCCGGAACCAGACCTCGTCCGGACTGGGGGGATGTGGGTGTGGCAGCACGACCCCGCTCACCCTCACTTAGAGGACGGGGTGGCGAGCCAGGAACCTTCTACCAGACTCCCACTTCGCCTGTGCCAATGGCAGCACAACACAGATCACAAGGTGCACTGGCTTCCGATTCAGTGTACCTGACTCCAAGTGCTGTTCCCAGGTCTGCAGCCGAAACAGCAGGGGAGGCTAGGTATTTAAGTCCACGGGATGCAGGGGCCGGTAATTCTGATGGATGCTACTTGGTGCCTAGACTAGCTGTCGCTGCGTTGACCAGTGAGAATTTATATCAGACTCCTACAAGTGGTGCCCCAGTGGCAGGACAGTGTGTATCGGGAATGACTTCAAGACTTACGGATGGGATTGCACCCAAAAGCAGCCCATCTTCTTCTATTAGTCCTTCTCAGAGTAAGACTGGCCAGGATGCCCCAGGGATGTACCAAACCCCAACCCCACCTGGAGGTGCCATATCCAGGACCCCTCAATCTGACCGCAAACACCCCGCTGGAACTGTAGGAGTGTCTGTAGCCTCAACACCAGGCCAGAATCTTAAGCAGACACCTCCCTCGGCCCGAAGATCCCAAAAGGGTACTACTTCAACTCCTCCGGTTGGCAGAGGAAAACTGGCCCAGGGTGGCCTCAGAGAATCCCCTCTACTCGCCAGGGCGGGAAAGTCTGGAGTACCAGGATCGCCAAATTTTGCTTGCAAACCACCTCCTCCAGCACCTCCTGTTAGAAGTGTGACCAGGAAGGATTTACCTCAGTCAAACTCGGTTCCAATCACCAAACCTGTTCTCCAGGCCAACCCTGTTCCCTCGCAGACAAACATGCTGGAAGAAGAGAGACAGGGAAGTAAAAATGTATATATGCAAGCGGACGAGATGAAGAAGAACAGTGAAACAGTGACCAAGAGGGAGAGTACAAGTTCTCAGGATGAGAAACTCAGTGAGGAGGTGAGATAAATGAAAACTTGATTGGAAAAAAGAAATAGGTTGTAGTTCTGCAGAAGACGGAGGTGTTTTCTTTGAAGAAATAGTGTAGACTATGCAATGTTTAATGTTTATCCCTGTGTTCTTCAGGTATATGATACACCTCCCACAAATAGGTGGCCGCATCCAATTCCTGCAGTGCCTTCTGAGGAGGATGATGAGATCTATAACACCCCTCGTGCTGTACCTCAACACACTGACCAGGGCTCAGAGGTAAGAAATTAAATACAAAAGGAAATGCTTGGCAGAATGTTGATCTTACCCTTGTCCATACAATAAAAGTGAATGAGGACAGATGTTGTCTAGCTGCAGAAATCAGGTGAAAAGCACCTTAGAATTATCCATACAATGTCTTTTGAAGCAATACGATAGATTTGTGTGAAGAACAGACCAGAACCTAAGTTTTTATTCGCTGAAAATCATGCCCCCTTCCATAGCTCTCATATCTCTTTTGGACTGCCATACATTTAAAGTAGTACATTGAGGTTAACCGTGAGCCACCCAAGTGCCAATGGTCATTAGCTTGATTGGTATCAAATGCTAATGCAATGTTTCTTCTTCACTACTGTTTAACAGTTTGGAGTATCTTATGCTAGGCAAGGCTGCATTTATTTAATATATATATTTTAAAATATAATTTATTCCTATGATACAAAGCAGAATTTTCAGCAGCCAGTCATCAATAGCACATGATCCTTCAGAGATCATTTTAATATGCTTTTTTGATGCTAATTCTTACTTTCACTTATTTTCACTGTTCAGAATTCTTTGAGTAGAAAGTTCAAAAGAATGTGTATTTGAAATTAATTTGCTAAAAATCTACTTTTAAACATCAGAGGTTTTGCACATTTACATACAATCTCCACATTTTCACATAATCTCTCCTTTGTTTTTCCTCTTGTTGTTTGTCTTGTTCTCTGTTTCTCATTCTCTCACTCCTCTCCTATTCCTTTGCTTTTAAACCACACCTTTTTTCTGCTATGAACTAATCCCATGTAACACTTTTCTCTTGTTCACACAAGTCACAGCCGTCTGTCGGGTTGGGCAGATCAGCCAGACCCATTTGGCTCAATTCAGCCCTCCACCCACAATCTTTCTCTCCTCTTTCCCTCTCTCATTTTTCTTATTAATCCTCACTGAATCCTTAGCAATGGATTTTTGTGCTTGTGCAGAGAATCAACTGTAAATAAGTGTAGCGGATATACAATCATGTTTTATAAGGGATTTTTGCTCTTAATCCATATATAATAATAATTTATTATTATTATTAGTCACTGTCAAAGTGGAACCTGTCACATGGCAAATTGTGTGCTATTAGAGAACACAAAGTAAAGGCTAGTCAAGTCAACACTAGTCTTTCATGCCATGATTCCATCCAGTTGAAGGATATCAAGCTTGTTTAATATTTTGAACTGATTATGAAACACGTTGTTTTCATTTGTCATGCATCTCCTAGCAACAATGACAGTTTATGAATGAGTTTGGAATTACTTGAAAGTCTAGTAGTGTGTGATCCTCAGTTGTTTAGTGTATGATGCCCAATTTTCAGTCTTAAAGGGGTCATATGATGCGATTTCAAGTTTCCCTTTCTCTTTGGAGTGTTACAAGCTGATTGTGCATAGATAAGATCCCTGAAGTTGCAAAGACTAAAGTCTCAAAACCAAAGAGATATTCTTTATCAAAGTTAAGACTCGTCCACGCCCTCCTAAAACGGCTCATTCAAACACGCCCCCACATGTCTACATCACGATGTGGAAATATTTGCATAATGCAGCCCAAATGTTCACGCAAAGAAAGAAGGTGTGGTTTCAGTGTGTGTGAGAGAGAGAGAGAGAGAGAGAGAGAGAGAGAGAGACAGAGACAGGGTCGCATCACTGTGAAGTCAGCTTTCTTAATCACGGCTTGTTTGCAAATATATACGAGCATCATCACTGTGTGTGTCACGCGACTCTGTTCCCCTCTCGGGCTTGAACTGATGGTAAAACTAAGGACATTATTAACTGTCTTTATATTTACTTTGAAAGCTGAAGCTCGCGATTATGGTAAGGGGTAGGGATGTTCATTTCGGTTATTTTTCCTAACCGACGACCGACGCTCGTTAACCGATTATTAACCGTTAACCGACAAGATTATTTTAAATTAGAACTGAATTAAAGTAGAAAGAATAAGTGTCTGTGACCCATTAAAAATACTAACATTTGTTTTACAGGGATTAATTTTACATGCGCAAAAAGCAGCAAAAAACAGAACATGAGGATTCACATGATCATATCATATCACATCACGCACCTGCAGCGCTTCTACCAGCGGAGAAAAACATAATAAAGCTAGGCGATATATATACAGGGGCGGACTTAACCAATAAGCGAGGTAAGCGGCCGCTTAGGGCCCCGGGGAATCAGGGGGCCCCATCTGATATTGGCGAAACATATTGCAGCGTTGAGCAATGTAGCCGTTCACAGACATATCCGCTGATTTCTTGAACGCAGTGACCAGAAGTGTTTAAGTTAGAATCCACTTACCGATCAAAATGCCGAGTTTTTGTCAAGTGCTGAGTTCTGCAAGGTCGGGCATCATCTCATTATAACAAAGTGTAGATATGATGTAAATAAGAGATTCATTGTGCAGTGTAGAGCTTATTAACAGAACGTCGTGAGATCGCAATGCATTGAAGTGAGTGACAGCTATAGTGATTATGAGGGAGCGCTCTTTGCGCGCATTCTAGGCTGTCTGACTGTCTCAGAACAGAGATATTCACCTCAGTAAAGAAAGTATTGTGTTTCAAGTCACAATTTTATTTATCTTGATGTTTCAAAATGACTCTCTTGTGTGCTTCTCCAAGGCGCACCGGCACGAAATGCCGCGTACTCGTATAAATGCACGAATGAAATGACTGGAGATTTTCCCTTAATAATAGGTTTCATATTCGATTTGTTTCTCAGCAAACCCTACAGTATGCATTCAGAACACTTGGAATATGGAATGAGTTGCCTGGGATGATTTTATGTTTGTAAAAAGGTTGGAAAAGTTTACACTTTATTAAATGGACAAGTGCAAGCTTTTTCTATTCTTTTTTTTTTTTTTTTTTTTTATAATAATGTCTTCATTTGTGATAAAAAAAAAAAATAAGGTAGCCAAATTTGTCTTTAGAACAGCATCAGGTTGACTAATTACTGGTTGTGAAGGTACAAATAAACTATAAACTAGAGCGAGCGAGCAAAATAAGCATAAACACTTGAAATATGAAATGAGTTGCATGGGATAGTTTTATGTTTGTAAAAAGATTGGACATTTTTACAATTTATTAATGGACAAGTGCACGCAATTTTCTTTTTTTTTCGATAATGTCTTCCTTTTGTGATCAGAAAAAAAAATAAGGTAGCCTAGTTTGGCTTTAGAACAGCAGCAGGTAGACTAATTACTGGTTGTGAAGGGATAAATATACTATAAACTAGAACGAGCGAGCGAGCAAAATAAGGGTTAAGCATAAAAGGACACATAGTTATTGTGTGGGGGCCCCATACCTGGAATTTGCTTAGGGCCCCCAAATCACTAAGTCTGCCCCTGTATATATATATATATATATATATATATATATATATATATATATATATACGAATAAATAGGCCTATACGAGAAATATATTTTCACTTAAATAATAATTTAAGAAAACGAAAGAAAAACTGTGCAACAAGTAGCCTATGCAGAGTTTCGGTTCATTTTTGTGCTGCGCGAAAGGAAACCAGACGGCAGAAAGCATCATCCTATTTTTTTAGGCATAATTTACAAAAGCACAAAGATTTGTTTTTATTGTGAATGTACACAAATAAAAGCAAACCTTTTACAATTCCGATTATCTTCATGACTAAAAGGAGTAGTTGCTTCCACTGTTAGAAGGAAAAAAATAGTCAAGTGATTGCTCCGGCGCCGCATGCGCTCACACAGTTAAACATTCTACCTTCACAATGCAGCCTGCAAACATATGGGAAAAAAACACACTGCTCAGTTTAAATATGTAGTAAAATCTGTGCCGTTAAGCGTTATCACCGTACCGCCGTGAAGTTATGCAAAACATTTTGTTTTATGTGGATATTGGAACGTGAGTGAAGCAGGCCTGCATAAAAGATAAATAATATTTTGGCATTCAAATACATCGCGAATACGGAAACATTTGATTTTGTGTCGAACGAGAGACCCAAAATTGGTTTCAGTTTCGTTTTAACCTAAATTAATTAATTAATAATTATATAGCTATAGCTTCTTACATTTTTAGTTCTTGTTCTTTTCTAACTAGCCTACTGTTAATTGAGAGGATTTGTTGTGGAGTGAGGGGAACTAAAATAGCCTAGCTATGTTTATTATAATGTTTGTAATTCGCGTTTATTATAATGTTTGTAATTTCTGAATGAAATAATAAAATGCGATTTATGTTTTTTTTTTTCTCTCTCTCTCTCTAAAAAACATTTTTTTTTTATACGCGTAGCTTATTTTAACCATGCAGCAAACCTTTTAAAATATTTTGATAAATTACTGAAAAAAAAAAAAGTGACTTTAAACCGTTTAACTGATTGTATTAATCGGTCAAAATTCTTAACGGTCGGTTAACGGTTAAACGGTTAAAATGAACATCCCTAGTAAGGGGCGTTACATTTCTGACACGTGCTTGTGGTGTTCGGCCAATCACAATGCACTGTGTCAGCTGGCCAATCAGAGCAGACTGTGCTTGTCGGAAGGAGGGACTTTGTAGAAAACGAAGGGTTTGAGAGAGGCGGGGCATAGAGGACCTACAATAATGTACAGTATTTGAAAAATAATGTGTTTTTTGAACATTAAAGCATGTCAACATATTCTATTACACCAAATACACAAAATAATGATTTTTAAAATAGCGTCATATGACCTCTTTAAATTGAACAGTAGCCGAGACTCCCATAAAACAGTCATAGAAAAGCATGATTCATGCTTTATGGCACAATTTGCACAGTTGAATGGAGTTTGGGTTCCAAAATCTTTTGTAACTCTTTATAAATTAGTAAACGGTGAGTAACTCTTTCATATCTTTCAGATTTATGATGTTCCCACGCTGGCCCTGAATTCCTCCTCTGACCATCAGCAGCAAACCTACAATATTACGGGATCAGCTGCTGTGGCTGGAGATGCAGAGGATGAGGATGTGTACAGTGTTCCCAGTCTTTCTGGTTTACCCTTGGAGGGAAGCGAAATGCCAGGATTGACTGCAGAAACTGTGGGAAACGGACGTACCTATTCAATTTCCAGTCCTAGAAAGCAAGACTTAACCTCCGAAGATGCGTCAGAACCTGATGGAGGCATCTACGACATGCCTGCCCTCACTCTGGAAATCCCAACACGCCGTTTATCTGTGTCAAGCACCGGCTCCGGGGACATCCAGTGGAAAGCGTCTCTTTCTGCTCTAGTCCAGTCTGCTCTGACCTCTGCCTCTGTCGCCACCACCCCATCCCGAGACCTCGCCTCCGCATTGGCTGAGATCCTTTCTGTCTGGAAGGCTGGGCATGTTGGTGATATTCCTCCAGTTCTCCAGCAGGCTTGGTCCCGTTTCTCGGACCTCCTCCCTGCCCTTTCGGTGTGCGGTACTGCCCCCCCAGCTGACGGTCTGCTCACGATGGTCCGCTGTGCCCTTGAAGACTCTGTCTCCCTTTTACAGAGTCAAACACGACCTCGTTTACCTTCCCAGGAGTCTCTGTCCCGGAGACCTCTACCTGCTTTGCCGGTGGCAGAGGTCAAACCGATCGTAGGGGACATGGGATCACGGAAGGGCAGCTGGATCCAGGAACGACCGCTGCCTCCTCCGCCACCCGCTGCCTTCCCTTTGCCCCCGGCACTAGTTTCTTTAGCCCCTACTGTGGGAAGAATGGATGATGAGGAACAGGGGAATGAGTACGCAGGAATCGGCCTAACTCCTACACCACCGCCTTCATATCCTGTTGGTGATAGTGTGGGATACGTCAAACTGCAGGTTAGACACCTGTTTTATAAAGAGACTGTGGAGTATGCATGGATAATGGCGTAAACTAGAGCATACAAACATAAAAAGAGTAAATGTTCATTACACTCTGATGTTATTGTGTCAGTTTTTATTCAAGTATGAACACAAGTGTTATTCAGGCAGAGGGTTGAAGCATTGTACTTATCAAACAAAAACATCAGTTAACAAAATAGCTTTCATGCCAACTTAATATTTATATAATCTTATGATTTATCTTTGTCTTCTTCATTCAGTCAGACATTTACTTCTCTTTTCACTTTCTGTTCATGTTTTGGTGCCTCTATTCGTCTTTGTTGAAACTTTTCTGTGGTCTGCAGTTCTCTTTTTGTGGACATTTAGATTTTTTGTTGCTCTGTTTTAGGGGAAGCCAGAGCCTCCACCAGACACCCATACAGAGCACAGTTCTTCACAGCTTATCACCACAACTGATAATAAAGTAAGTCTTTTAAACACTAGAAAAGCCAGTGTAGAAAGATAGTAACACTTAAATAGTACCTTAATCAGATACCATTGCTGACTGATTTGGATCAAACTTTGCAATCTCCTCAATACACTACCATTTACAAGTTTGGTTTCAATAAGATTGGAAAAAAAATAATACTTTTATTCAGCAAGGATACACTATATTAATAAAAAGTTACAGTAAATATTTACGTTGTTACAAATAAATTACATTTCAAGTAAATTCTGTTCTTTTGAACTTTCTATTCATCAAAGGATCCAGAAATACATTTATCTCAGTTTCCACAAAAAAATAAAAAGAAGCACAGCTGTTTTTAACATTGATAATAATAAGAAATGTTTCTTGAGCACCAGATCAGCATATTAGAATGATTTCTGAAGGATCATGTGACACTGAAGACTGGAGTAACGGCTGCTGAAAATTCAGCTTTGCCATCACAGGAATAAATTACATTTTAAAATATATTAAAATAGCAAAGAGTTATTTTAAATTGTATTACTTTAATGTTTGACTGCATTTTTAATCAAATAAATCCAGACTTCCTGAGCAAGAAACTACTTTAAAAACATTTTAAAAATTTGGTCCTAAACTTTGGGACATAAATGTATGTATTTTTGATCTGTACTCACAATTTTTTCTTAACATGTTCAGTGATATAAAAATGACAATATTTGGAAAAAAATAAAACTATAAATCCTGTGTAAATACAAGACATATTTTCTAAATTCTGCAGGAATTCAACTCACAACAGAGCTCATTCATTAAGTCATAGTTGAACTACTCCAAATGACAAACTTAGCATAATGAAACTTTATAGTGTTATTTCAATTAAGTATAACATACTGAAATGCCAGATTTGCAGCTATGCTGTAGGTCTCTAATTATGCAATTTGAGGTATTTTCAAGGAGGTTAGGGTCTGTGTCATTTGTGCGTTTATATGAACAATCTCGTTCTCTGTTTCTTTCCAGTTGAGTCCATCACCCCCAGTCTCTCGGTCTCTAGAGGATTCAGAGCTACTCTCTTTCTACTCCTCCCAAAGTCTCTCTCATCTTTCTTGCCTGGCCGATGCCATCGATTCTCTGTTCACAAGTGTCCAAGGGAACCAACCACCCCGAGTCTTCGTTTCCAGGGGGAAAAGTCTCATTGTAACTGCACACAAACTTGTCTTTATTGGGGATACACTTGCACGGCTACTCAGCTCTTCAGACCTCAGAACAAAGGTTAGAACATAAATACTCTGTTATCGAGAGTTTTTGTTCAAGTGTTATTGTACAAATTCTTGATTACCAGTGAATGTAATTAATGATTCACGCCACAACAAATCAAATTGTGAGTCACGGTTGATAACCCAAGGGCAATAGTCAACATGAACAGTCTGGGAAGTGAACAAGCGTTTGGTAAACATGTTGACGGGTCAGTTTCCAGCAATGCTGTTGTAAGCAGGTGACATTATTTAAACGCATTCACACAAACACTGTTTGTCTTCTCAGGTCACCACCTCCAGTGGACGCCTCTGCCAAGCTCTGAAGACTGTTGTTGTGGCAACTAAGGGTGCAGCCCAGAATTATCCTTCAGTCCCTGCTACGCAAGAAATGGTGGACAGGGTAGCCGAACTATCCCAGCATGCAGCTGGTTTCTCTGGGCTTTTGCAGCGATTAGCTGAGATATCCTGATGTAATTTGTGGGCAGTTTAACCTTTGTTTTCACAGTGGAATGCCTTATTATAATTTTTTTTTGAGGATGCATCAAAAGCGTGTCACTGCTTGTATTAGTTCAACAGTGATAAAATGATCAAACAGTTGGTGAGTATATGTTGGAGTGTATCTGCTTGCCTGTGTTGGTTTTGACACTTTAGACTGGTCTTTAGTTTCTTTTTTGTGGTGCCAAGCACACTTAAACGTTTTAATAACTTATTGATGGATGTTTTGTTTGAAGATGTTTGCAACCTCAGGCACATTTTAATAGCTTTATTTTGTCCCCTTAACCATATTGACATTGAGGAGGTAAAAGTGATCTTCTATATTTAAGGGTGCTCTTGTAAACTGGTCTAATTATTCAGTTTGTTTGTAAATGTGAAGTGGCCTTGGTGTTATAGAGATTGAAGTGACTAATTTGACAGCCCGGGAGGTTTCAGTTGTGCTGCACATGTAACCAAAACCGATAAAGCTAACCTAGTTTCAAATATTAAACAAGAAGGAATGCTTAATTATTTAAACACATGAAGAAAACAGAACTTTTTGAATGAGAGATTCAACAATTTATTGAATTTTGGGAGAGCATTTCCCACAATGCTGATTCAGAGATAAACCTGTCTGTCAGGTCCACTCAGCGTCTTTCTTCACACTCTTTGTTTCACTCATTTATTTTTTTCTTCCCGTAATTCTCACACTCCCACAGTCAGTTTGTTCACATGCACACAAAGGCAGCTTAATGGTGAAGCAGTTTGGGCAACAACTCTTGCACAATAAATATCATACAGGGTTTTTGTTTTTAAACAGGCTATGCAGCATTTCTGAAAACAGCAATATATATCTAGTAGCTTCCATAGTGGCAGTCGAAATGCTGGTGCTTACAGTATCTTGTACTCAAACAGGCTTGGTTCTAATCAGACTGAGCTTTGTGTATCTTACCTATTGAACAGTGCTTACACGGGTTGAAACATGCACCTGTTTCCCTCCTGTCTTGAAAAATCATGTCAGTGTCATAAATGTACCGTCATGTTTACAAGACGCCCTCATAGTCTGTATCTCAGAGTCCATTCCTCCATCTGTTAATTCCTCCATCTGCTCTCTTTTTCTGGCTCCTTCCCCCGTCTTTGTCTGTAAAGTACATCTCCTCTTTTTATATACAGGATTCACATGTTGGCCACCGGTACAATGCTATCAGTGTTATTCTTTCTGTTCAACTTTGGTTCGGTTTGACTGGTTCATTTCGTCTTTACACTTACTGGCTCTTGCAATTTAATAATTCAGCCATAAAAAATGTCAGTTTAAATCTCAAGTAGCCTTCCCTTTATTACTGCCTTTTTTGAAAAAGTGGCCTTTTTAGTTTTTACCTGTTTTGTCAGTCCTATCACAATGGATAAAGTGGATTATAAAGTGGTTAAAAAGTGCTGAAAAGTCCAATTAAGTGAATTGAATTCTGAGCTGATGTAGATGGCTTCCTCTGGTGTTGGTGTGTTAGTTGACTCAAAGTGCCATCTGGTGGACTTTATCAGTATTACTACCCAAACTACTTGGATAAGTAAAAATATAAAAAAAGAACACCTCAACAGGTACTTCAGAGTATACTTCTGGTAGATAGACAAGCGTCATATTTTATGCTTTTGAATGAGCTCTCATGTCCCTCTGTAAAAAAAATAACTATGTATATATATAAACATTTCAATTATACAATAGTCCTCAAGCAAGCGTTCCTCTCAAAAGGCTCACTTATATTAAGTTCTTAAATTAAGTGCTTATAGTAATGCTTAGATTTGATGGCCCTATATAGTTATATTTATTTGATTTTGTTAATCAAATGTCTGCATGGCTTTAAGTTGCTTATTAAAGAAATATATGCACACATAACCAGGGATGTTTCATGCGACTTTGCATTAATAATTCAAAGTTTGCTTTAAGAATGTGATTTTTCTTTTCATTTGGTACCAGAATGTATTTTTGACATGCATATTTTGTGCTTCTTTACAGTATGTTGATGTTCATTTTGACATTTTGTTTGTAAGACACACTCCACAGGTACTTTGCATTTAGGGAGTCTTTGGTACTTGTCAAATGTTGAGATTCTTCAAAATACATTTTTGTTACTGAACAAAGTTGTGGTTATTTCAGTTGTTTTGTCCCGTGTCGTATTTTTCTTGTTTAAAATGTGACCCTGGACCACAAAACCAGCCTTAAGGGTCAATTTTTAGAAATTGAGATTTATACATAATCCGAAAGCTGAATAAATAAGCTTTCCATTGATGTATGGTTTGTTATGATAGGACAATATTTGGCCGAGATACAACTATTTGAAAATCTGGAATCTGAGGGTGCAAAAAAATCTAAATATTGAGAAAATTGCCTTTATAGTTGTCCAAAGGAAGTTCTTAGCAATGCATATTACTAATCAAAAATTAAGTTTTGATATTTATGGTAGGAAATTTACAAAATATCTTCATGGAACATGATCTTTACTTAATATCCTAATGATTTTTGGCATACAAGAAAAATCGATAATTTTGACCCATACAATGTATTGTTGGCTATTGCTACAAATATACCCGTGCGACTTAAGACTGGTTTTGTGGTCCAGGGTCACAAATGTTTATGCTTTAGTATGTTTCAGTGATAATCAACCTTTGCTGGGACCTGTTTCATAAAACAAGTTTACCAAATAAGCCAGGTTTATTTCAGTTAGTCTGACTTCGTGTCAGTTGATTTGGTTCAAAATAAATCAGACTAACTGAAATAAGCCTGGCTTATTTGGTAAACGTGTTATATGAAACAGGCTCCTGGTGAAAAGTACTGAAAACCCATATAAACCAGAAAATAGACCATCCTGGTAGACCAGAGGACAATTTTAGGATGGTTTTAGAAACTGAATTAAGCCATGCGGTTCTTGTTGTGTTATGTTATGAAGGACACAGGGGTCATAACATCAAATAACTATTACAGTGCAATTTTAAACTGTTGCTGTAACTTAAATATCCTGGATGAAGACTGCAAATCGCAACGAGCAGATCTGAAAGCTTCGTTCATGCCCGTTCTTGAAAGCGCAGCCACTTGTATCTGTTTTTATGTCTGTCTGGCTTTCTCTTCCGGAGATCAGTGCGCGGTGACGCGCACACAGTGCGCTCGTGCACGGCCCCAGAAGTTCGTGAAGCAAAATGGCGGAACTCGAGGATGTTACGTTAGACGGCAAACCGCTTCATTCGCTTCGTGTGGCGGATTTAAAAGCCGCCCTGGAGCAAAGAGGGCTCGCCAAAAGTGGACAGAAAAATGCACTTATTAAACGGCTGAAAGGGGTGAGTTTGGTCAAAATGCGGGCTTAAATCGTGCGCTTGCTGTCAAGTTGAGCAGGAGACGAGAGCGACAGACAGGCCAAGTATCGCTGCTTCGAGAGCGGGAATGGTCGTCGCGTGCATGTGGATAGTTTGAATCGTTTACCGCGGCGCACGGCAATTGTTTTCCATTATTTGTGTAGTTATATCACGTAATTTAAATAATACAGCCGTACTGGTGTTTTCTAAACAGTCTGTGGGTCATGACAAGCCGAGATCTCAAGAGTTGACGTCGTGCCCGCGCGTCGTGTGTTTGTAGTGGGGCGCGCGCTTGTCAGTCTCGTGTGATGGATGCGCGTTTGACACTTGCACAACATTTATAAACAAACATGGTAGAAATAACCAGTAGTTTCTACATTTGTAAAATTTAATTACTAATGATACTCACGCTCGTTAATCAAGTTTGGAGATTTCCTGTGGGCTATTATATGTAAATCACTCAACTAATTTGGTTTTAAATGCCGCGTTTTAGGGGGTCGGAGTATTTCACACCTCTTTCAATTGTTCAAAATCGCATTCACGTGAGAGACTTTCTTTCAGTGTCTATTTTCCATCGACAATTAGCATAACGACCTGTGTTGTGCCCAGATCTGACCCCTGCCAGATTATTACCCCCCTAGTATTGGTAGGTTTAGGGTTAGGTGTGGGGGAGGGGTTAGGATTAGGCAATCAGATAGCGATTTCAACGAGAGGGGTAATAATTTGGCAGGGGGTCGAAAATGGGCACAACACCTGTAAACTGTAAGATTAACGGAGTCATCTGCGAAGTATGTGCTAATGTGGTGAATGTGAAAGGCTAAAGCCACTCCCAACTCTAATATAAACACTTCATTCAGCGATGCTTCTTCACACTCTCTCTTGTATCAAAACGCTAGTCATGTTGTGCTGGTCGGGTAAGTGAGATATTTTCGAAGTTCTCGGACCTTTTTTTATACGAACAGTGTATTTAATAGGGTTGTATCGCAAGAAACATGCTTGATCAGATTTAGGAACCTAAACAGAGTGTTTATGAAAAGTACTGTTAATTTATTTACTGGGTTTGATGTGCATTACTATATGTGTATTTTAAATATGCATCATCTGCTGTGTTTTTAAAGGCTCTTATGTTGGAGAATCTCCAACGAACATCTACCCATCAAATTGGTCTTCAGCCCAACTCTCAGGTAAAGCATTTAACCCTTTCTTCTCATTTGTGTCATTTTTTGCGTCAGTTTTATGTTTAAAAATGTTTCAGCATTCTATAAAGCTTACTGTATTGATACATTAATTTCTAATTCTTTTAAATTATCAACATGGTTTAAAACTTGTTGCATACAACCTATTGCACATAATTTATTACATGCCCTCTGACTGATAGTTGTTATTTTTTAGTAAATAAAAGGGATGTTAGTATGTTTTAAAAAAAAAAAGGAACACAAATTTACCTGTAGTGAACTTGGGTTTATATATGATTATCCATACAACTTTTTTAAATGTTAAAATGCTAAATTATATTATGGAATTAGTGAGACTTTCATCAGGGCATCAGATAAATTATTAATTTTAATCATAAATTAAGCACACAAATATGTTATTTATAGCATCTGAACATCTATTACATGATTACCGCAAGTTTGTCATGCTTATTGGCTCCAAGAATTGTAAATGAGGTGACCTTGACTGGAGTGTGCTTTCTGTGTATGTATCAGATTGGAGAGGAGATGAGTCAGAACAGCTTTATAAAGCAGTACCTGGCCAAACAGCAGGAGCTCCTGCGGCAGAGACTGGAGAGAGAAGCCCGGGAGGCCACTGAGGCAGATGGTAAGCAGACTCACATGTACATATACACGCAGGTTATAACACTGACTCAACTACACCATCTGTGCAGGGAATCTTAACATACAGTGATGCATAATGTTTGAAGTCTCGTACGCTAATTTAGTTTTTCCAGTGATGAGCCAACCATGCTAATACTGATGCACCAGTCTATCTGGGTGTAAGTGAGTTAACTTATCTTCTCACACTTGCAGTGTGCTCTGAGGAAATTCTAGGTGGTTTTCAATGGCTATCCAACAGTTGTATTCTTTGTTTGCTTATTAGATTACATTTTTAACCTGTGCATTAAGGATTTCATAGGGACATTGACTTTCTCCTGAGCTTATGCTTTCACTTTTCAGACACTTTAGGGTGTACACATTTTTTTCACCTTCAAAAAAACTATGCATGACCTTTGCAATATGCTGCTTTCAGAGACACAGAGCCCTGCTGGTCCTGAGGAGGATGAACACACGCCAACCAAAGACAGCACTTCCTTTCTACCAGAGAAAGTAAGCACACATAGTCTTTGTATAATACTGACTTAAATGTTTGCAAAAGTAAAGTTTTATTTGATGTAATACAGTTGTGCCCTCTATCAGATGTATTTAATCAGCAAATAAACATGCTGATTTGATTTGTGGCTTGTAATATATTAGAGAATTATAGATTAGGGAGCTGTCCAAAACAAACATTACCTGCTGTCACATCATTGGTTTTCTATGCAAGCAGTCAGAATTCACAGAGCATAAATGCAATCATGTAGAAGCAGTAGAGAGTTTCCAATGATGAGCTTGCCATGCTAATACTGATGCACCAGAGTTTGATTGTGTCACTCTGGGTGTAAGTGAGTTCAACTAAACTTCTCACACTTGCAGTGTGCTCTGAGGAAATACTAGTCAATTTTCATGGACTGGCAACCAATCATACTCTGATTGCTTACTAGATTGCATTACATTATCACTACTGAATAAATAATTAGAAATTGCATGTCTAGGAACATATGGTCAGTTTTCATGTATGTGTTTGATCTTTCGTTTACATTGTTTTCCAGCATCACATTGTACACTCTCATCTGTCTGCAACCCAGGCAGGCGGAGGAGGGTTGCCACAGGACCCTGGGTTACTGGGATCACACAGGTTGGATACAGGCCCTGTTCCAGTGTCTCAAGAGTCACCTGACTCTAAAGCTGGGAGGATCTGGCATCCTTCTTTCCTTCCCGGCCACGAGGAGGTCGCGACACCCTCTCCTCCACGTGCAGTTGCCTCCTTGTCTGTGCGTGTGGTTGGACAACCTGAGCGTCAAGGCTTGCCTCTCATGATGCCCCGTGCCCAAGAGAGAGAGGGAACGGCCCCGGTTGAAGCAGGTCCTGCCCATTCAGTGTTGCAGCTCAGCCGTTCCGCGAGGGCTGCAGCTTGTGCTCAAGTTGATAGCGATGAGGATGATGATGACAGTGACGACGACGATGATGAATGGGGTCCTACCTCACATGGGAAAAAGAACGTCCGGGCTCCTCCTGTACACACTCCACCAGCTGCAGCCCCCCAACGATCCCGCAGAAAGCTTCAGCCACCACAGCACATCCCTCCCCAGCCTCAACCAGTCCACCAGCCACCTCTGCAGCTCCGTCAACCTACTCCTCCCCCATCTCCGCCTCCAGAGCTGTCTTTCCCACTACCTGACACTCCCAAACAGAGCCCACGTGACCAAGATGAACCAGCAGGCCTAGCAGAAGGTGCTGCTCCAGAGGCAGACGTGGTCTCTCCTCCATCCCTCAAAAGACAGGAGTCCAGCTCCAGTTCTAGATCCAGCAGCCCAGAACCCCCATCCACACGCAGACCTGGTCCACTTAGCCTGCTGGTCCGCAAAATGGAATCTGAGGGCGTGTTTGATGGTGCACAGAAGGCAGGGATGGAGGGAGAAGGAGAGATGGAAGTTGTAGAGCAGGAGGATCGTGACGCAGAAGTGCAAGACTCCGCTCAGCAACTTCTCAGGTCAGAGGTGTCTGTGTCAGTACCCACTGCTCAACAAGATACTCAAGACTCTGAGTTGGAGGAGAGAGATGAGCAAAAAAGAAGTGAGGAAAAAGAAAATGAGAACGTGGATGAGACTTCTGCGCCATTCCATTTGAAGTCACCCACCACTTTCCCAACTAGAAGGCCACACATTTTCTCAGCGGTCCCACCACCTGATTCACTTACATCATCCTCCAAACCTGAGCAGGTGTCAGTGCTCACATCAGTGCCGAAGGGCTCTGAAAATTTTGCTATGGAGGCAGAGGCCTCTACGACGACACCTGAATCAAAACACGAGGAAGTGAAAGTTCTAGAGAAAGAGCCACCTGAACAGTCACCTAAACCAGCAGAAGAAAGTGAAAAGTCTCTAAAATTGCCACACTCTACATCTGAAGAAGGAGAAATGGATGAAACAAGAGACCGTTCACGGAGAGAGAAGGGTCATGAACGACGCTCGTCAATACCAAGTCAGTCATCATCATCTGACACCGATTCAGAATCATCTTCTCATTCTTCAAGCTCTCCTTCACAGGATAAATCCAGCCCACCCATCCAAAAGAAGGTGCATAATTGGCTTATCCACATATCAGACCTATGCATTTTAAATCTGCTGGTTACTTCTGCCTTTGCTGTGTTCTGATGATGATTCTGCCATGCTAATACTGATGCACCAGTCTGACTGGGTGTACATGAGTTCAGCTCAGCTTCTCACACTAGTAGTGTGATCTGAGGACAAACACAGAGTTCATAAACAATAAAAATACATAATGAATTTACTGTTAATATGAATTTTGATAAAATTGTCTTTCTTTACTTCAACCAGGATGAGGAAGAAAACAGAAGAGATGATGTTAAAGAAAAAAAGGCTCAATCTTCAAGGTCAGTAAAATATTTCATACACAGTTACATTGCACTGTACAGGTACAAAAACACAGTGCTTTCAGTGTGTTTCAATGCAAACGTTCAGCTTTCTTATTAATGAGTTGTAAATAAAATAGAATACAGTTAAAATTAATTCTCAGACAGAATATATTTTCTCTTTTTATCCTTTTTTTTACTTTGTTCTGTTCATCTGACATTTAGGGAAATAATTTAATGTCTTTCAGTTCCTATTATAGCTGTTTTTGAAGTACATAGGTAATGTAATGCAAAAAATAACAACTCCATTCTTTCAATGATCATGCAAAACCAGGAAAATATGCTTTATGAGGAATGTTTTTCTTTATATGCTCTCTACATGTAATGTTTTTTAATTAATTTCAATTGAGCTCAAATAACTGGAAATTCATTGGTCAAAATGTGTGGGATGCTTGCCATTCAAGTCACACATTTCAGTGAAACTGTCTTTCACACCTCATTGATTTTCATAACCATTGTCTCCACTTTGCCATCCCTGGAATCACAGAAATTAGTCTAGATGCTGGACCACCCAACAAGTGTGAGCTCAGAAATGCATGAGCTAAAACTCTGCCGTCTGTTGTCATGCATAGTTTAGCGAGATTGCCCATTTGGCCTCATTCAGTGCCTCTCACCAGGACATCCAGCAGATGGAAGTCCCTCTTGGTCTTTTTCTCTTTATTCTTATTTAGTGACATGTAGTGGAAATAATGCTATATCAGATGATGTTAAAAATGCAGTGAGGAGAGCCATGAGATTTTATGACACACTTACTGACTAATCATTATAGTTGGGCACAGGTTGGTGACAGAATTGCTACGTCTTTTATCTTTTTCTTTATACCTGTGGCCCCGACTAGGGCATTGGCCACTAATGAGTTTTCTCCAGCAGACTTGGTCCTACGTAATTATAACACAATTCTGATAAATAATTAGAAATTAAACCAACATCATCCTAATAAAATTCTCCTTATTTTATATACTAGAAATGTTTTTAGATCCCAGGGTTTGTTCAACAAGATTTCTGAAGTGACACTAGAAAGTTAGAACAAAATAATTTTCTGTACTTCTGCGTAAATTTGACCTACATTGTGATCAGTTCTCAAAGTCATGTAACCAAATAAAGAGGCCCCGATAAAACAAATAAGTGGAAATATATAATGTATTAAATTAAATGATCTGAGAGTGAAAAAGTATTTGAACCTTTGCTTTCGGTATCTGAAGTAACCCACTTTTAACAGCAGAACAACAACACAATGTTTCCAGTAAGTGTGGGTCAGTTATCATCAGTTTCTCCATACAATACTGCTTAACTATGTGATGTGCTTCCTTAAATGCTTAAATGCTTTCCATTTTTACCCAGCATGGTGGACGTCAAACCTATTAGAAATACCTTATTTTCCAGCCAGACAATCATCAGTTTTGGTCAATAAAAAAGTTGAATATGCAAACATTTGTGTATTATTTGTTTAACTGGATTATCAATATGTACTTGGATGAAGAGCTGATCACAATTATTGGAAATGTATGCAGAAATAAGACCATTCTCAAAGTGATACATTAACCCCAAAATTAATATTTTCATCATTTACTCACTCTCATGTCATTCCAAATCTGTTTTTTTTTCTTCTGTGGAACATAAAAAAATATTTTAAGATTTTTTTTGTCCATACAATAAACTGGTTACCAACATTTTTCAAAATGACGTTTTTGTGTTCTGTATGTAAGTTTGGAACCACATGAGGGTGAGAAAATTACATTATTTAGTATATGAAAATAAATTATTTTTGGTTTTGGTTTAAAACAACCTTTAGCCTAAGTGTTCACGAACTCGATCCTTATTTTATTTGTAAGAAACCTTCACCAGTCGGAAAATTCTCATCTTATCTGAAAATAAACATTTAAAAATCGGTCCTCTTAATGGTTAATATGACTGTTTGGAATATGGAATATGAGGGCGGTTGTATTTTTAATCAGGCGTTCTGTACGACAGCCTATCAACCGGCGTGGCCTTGGTGGAGGGGTCCTGCTTGTACTTCTCATACTTCCCCCAGCGCTGCTCAATATGGCTGCTCTGTGAGCGCCGCCGTGACTATACCGACGCATTGCACAAGAGAAAAAAAAAAAAGCACAGCCTTGCAGCGCGGCCGCTTATCACATTTCTTCCTACGCATCCGTGACCGACAGAACCGGTATAGAATCGGCCGTCGCGGTCCCGGTTACAGCCTGACATTATGCTGTCGGACGGCAACAAAAACGGGTAAGGGTTGAGAGAGGGAGAGGTGGTTTCTAGAAATATCCTCCAGCGCTGGGTAGGCACATCGTTTAGGTGATAGACGTTTACACTGAGCTCAATCGATCGAGCGATTGTGTTTGTACGGTGGATCCTGTATTGTGTTCAGTTAAATGTGAAACGAAACCGTTTTATTTCATTTTAGATGCTGTCTCGAAATCGCAGAGCCAGAGAGCTTTTAGCTGTGTCTTGAAACCCAGTGAGCTGCCTACCTAGACAACATTTTTGGCGTCATAAGATCGAATGGAATCAAACGGCCAAAAATGAATTTTCTGTTGGTATCTTAGTAGATATTGAAACGCAGGCGTTTTGGTCATGGTGTTGGGGGATGGGGATCTTGTTTAGGCACTTGGGTTCATTAAGGATGTGGGCAATTCCCTGGCATTTTTAATCATGAGAGATTAGTGTAGTGTTAAATTAGTAATGGAGATACCCGTGTCCACGATGAAAAGGATTGCAACATCTCATCTTATGAATAAAACAATGTTAACTCAGCTTGCATTTCACCTAAGCCCATTTAACAGTGTAACAATTTATGTAAGCAGTTAGGCGTAGTAAACCTGTTACTTAATGCTGGAATGTATAGTGTGGTAAGGAAACACTAAGAATGATCATGTGCCAATTTTTGTAAGTTTTGTGATCCAAATGATAGGTTGTGTGGTCTGCATACATTGGTGTCTTAGGTTTCAACTATTTTGCTTTAAAGGAAAGCAAATCTTAAGAATGGTATTCATATGCTAGGCATTGAAAGTCCTCAAGGGGAAAGGGGATGTTCCCTAGTGAGCAATGACATCAGTGATGGAAAATCACAGAAATGATTTAATCTAAAGAGATCACACTTTGAAAAATGTCAGTCTGTATATGATTATTATTTGACAAAGTCAGTCCGAATACAGTATTCTTCTTTAACTGTTACAAAGTGTCTTAATGCACTGAAAATGAACTCTGAGGCCACTGTAGTTCAGTTTAAGGCTGTCTTTCAGGTTTTCCTCTTGGCGTTTGCCAGCTTTGCATTCATGTGTAAATGTTAAGTATTCTAAGCGCTTGGCTTTTTTGTCCACAGGGGATCTGGCTACCCGTCCCCCTTCCCCTCAGCATGTGTTGACTGCTTTAATACAAAGGGAAAGCCTTGTGCTCTGAGAAGCCAGAGGCAGTTTTTCCCTCCTCTGAGCAAATGGCATCAGGGCTGTTGTGTCTCTAGAGACCAAGGTGCCAAGGTGTGCTGCACAGGTGTGTGTTTATGTGAGAGAGAGGGTTTGGTTATCTGTTGAGCGGTGAATTCGATTGAGTCACCTGTAGGTTACAGGGATGTCAGGAGCCAGTCAATCTGTTCCCTTGCCAGCGCTTTGTTTGCCATGGTTTAAATTTGTTACATCAAAAGTGTTGCATAGTGTTTAAACAGTTTTGTTATTGTGAGAGCTGATGGTTGGTTATGAAGGTCATGTACACTACTCTTTCATAGGTTTGGGCTTGGTATTATTTATTTATTATATTTTTTAAAGAAGTTTAAATAACTTTGGTAATGTTAATATTTTAAAATGTCATTTATTCCTATGATTGAACAGCTACATTTATCAGCCATGACTCCAGTCTTCAGTGTCACATGATCCTTCAGAGATCATTTGGATATGCTGATTTAGTGCTCAATAAACCTTTATTATCAATGTTGAAAACAGTGCTAATTTATTTGGTGGAAAGCTCAAGGGCCAAAAACAGAACCTCTGTAATTCTAAGAGGCCATTAGCTTGATTTTTATTGTAACTTTTGAATTATTATAGACTGTGATGCATTGAAACAGCATGTTTAGCATACGATGATACATTGTTATTAACATGCTGAGATGTTTATATATTGTTCTACATATGTGGTATTGTGATTCATAAATGCACTGCATTTATATTCCCTGTCTTTAACAGTTTTGTTACCTCTCTAGCTGTACAATTCAGTTATGTCTCATAATTCCTACCTGTTAAGTTTTTAATGTGTCGTTTTAAATGTGAATACTGTCTTTGGTTGATGACAGTCAGCCAAGGCCTGTGTACACATTTAAAAAGATACATATGTATTTGTTTTTCCTCTCAATGTTTTCAAGTTTTATTATCATAGCATATATTATCTTGTTTATGTATGTATGTGTGATGCTGGCAGTGAGAGTCATTTAGCCAGGCAGTTATTTATAGGTAGAGTGACCCAGATCAACCAGCCTCAGCCACCTTACCCCTCACTCTCTTTCTGTCTGCCTTTCTCTTGTTCGCTGACTCTTTCTCTAGGGAGGTAAAGCAGGAAGCTCTCTCTGAGCCTGCAGGCCAAGTTGCCATGGAACTGGAGGGCCGCTCTCATTCAGAGAGTGCTATGCAGCAGCCTGACCACCAGGGGGCAGATCCCAGCGACACCCGCCCAGAGGAGGTAAGAAGGCCCACAGAACGAAGAACCAGTGGAAACTATAACCCTGAAATATGGGGAGGCATGACTGAAGTTCGTAAGGCAGTTCTAGCTGAACCTTTTGGAGTCGAAGTGATTTCACATTTGTTGTCTTTCTTTAGATTCAATGTAGGATTGGATGTTAGACTATTGTTGCCATTATCCTCTTCTGTTTTTCCTTTTACTATGTAGCAGCAGTGTGTGGGGGATGTGGATGGCTAATAATGTGTGAAATTAGACACTGTTGAGGTCATTGTGTGTGAGCGAGGATGATTCAGTGCTAATTTTAAGTGCAGTTTAACACGTTTAGATTTTATGCCTTTTTGTGTTAAACGTAAATACTGTTGTAGCTTAAAAGATGTCAAGATGAGTTAAAATGGTCAGCTATTCATGATGTGATTGAGATCAATGGTTTTTATTTTAAGATAATTAAGATAAATAAGATTTTTTTTAGCTGTGGTGCTTTAGAAAAGTTTAGAGAGGCAACTGCTTTTCGTAAGTTCTCTTTAACCCTTAGTTATTAGTTGCATCTCTAAAATCACCCCTTTATAAAACAATCCTTATCATATTGTGCCATAAGTGTTTAGTTAAACAGCGCAGTGTGTATTTGAGTTGTAGTGAGCAGAATGATAGACTGGCAACATGTAGTTTGAGATGTAGGCTCTAGTCTCTCTCTGTCCTCTATTTTTTCCAGCTATTTCTCTCTCTCTCTGCCACTCTGTCTCTCACTCTTGTTCCCTTTCTCTTTATCTCTGGTAGTTTGACTGTTTTGTGGTTTAAAATCCCATTGATTGCTTTGTTGTGAAGGTGCCCTCCCCTCTTCCATTGCTCATACTGGTACCTGCATACTGCCACCACCTCTTCTCCTCTACCACCTCCATCACCTGCCCCGCTATGCCCAAGCGTCTCGGCTGTACCTGAGTCGCCACTGCACACTTAGCCTGACGGAACCTGCCGGATCATTTGTCCACTGCCTCGTCATACAAAACTGATGTGGCCTCCTGATGGGACTGCTTAAGAGAAGCCAAAATAGCTGGTGAGACGGGGGAGGCGTCAGTTGTGTTATGCAAAAGAAAGAGTGATGCTCACCAACAGAGACATTTTTCAAAGCGTTTACACTGGCAAAACACAAGCATCAGATGGACTTCTCCTGTCAGCATGATGGGAACACAGCTGTCTTGACGCCCCCTGCTATTTTTGCCCACACTTCAGTACTTGAATGAACTGATATCTGCAGAGACCCATTACACAGACATCTGCTGTTTCTCACATGCCTGTGGACTGATCTCAGTGAGTCGAACAATGAAGCGAGGCTTATGGACTCATTTACTACTAGCAGTTTTTCCTGCCGTTTTTGGGTCTCATCAGTTTATCAACAGCTATGCTTTTTTTTTTTTTTTAAGGACTTGTCTTGAAACTTGCAATGCAAATGGACTTTATGGAATATTTCAAAGAACTTTGTTCCAGGCAGATTTGAAAGAAAAAAAAAACCTTTCTGTCTCTGCTGTTATTCACCAAAATTCCCAGATGAACTTGTGGACGGCACCAGTGTGAGACCCTAAGACATTAAGAAAAGGAAACCCTCTTCACCTGCACATCACAGGTGTTTTTGTGGCACGCTGTGTGTACAAAGGACTTGATGGTGATGATAAAATGCTGTGATGGATTATTACCAGAATTTTGGCTTGTCAAACGTCATGATTCTTGTTGGTTCATAGTGTGGATGCTATCTCCCCAGCCAGTGTGGACTCGGGTAGTTTTTTTGCCACAGACTTACGTTGCTTCCTGAACATTCAACAAAAACTTCAAAGACTTTTTCAAAGACCATTTGAATCACAAGAGCCAAAAACAGCTATTGAAACAAAAAGTGCAGTTCCTGTCAGCCGGCCAATCAGCACACTCAATTGTGATCGTATCTCGCCCTCACTCCTCAGCATCCACTGATTGGACCTTTGTTGCCTAGATACAGTGCACACTGCTGTGCGGTTGGGCCATAGCCAAGCCAGAGAGGAATCAGGTGTCAATGGTACCTGGAAAACCCTTTTTCCCAAGATGTATTTGTTTTTAAATTACTTAAAGTGGAAAGAAGGTTTTTTGCTTTGTTAATGATGAGGTTAGAGGGTGTTAGTAATCCTGTATTTTACAGCACATATGGGAAAGTAGGGAATTTGGTCAAGCATGTGTTAGCCGAAGTCATGTTAAAGTAAAAACTAAAGCAATAGCAAATATAAGGGACTTTAAAATTCAGAAAGTTTATAATATTGATGGGATTCTCAAAGCCTCTGTTTGACAATGCAACGGTATATTATTGGTGTAACTGATAGCTGTGCATCTGTTCTTCCCCCTCTCCTTTCTCTCATTCCCCTCCTTTTCCCAATGTCTCTTTTGTCTGTTGTGTCTGTCTCTTCCTCCACACATCCACTGGGATCTTGTTTCTCCTCCTTTCTATGTAATTTCAGAGCTCCACTGTAAAATCCTTTGCTGCCCGCAAGATCTCCCTGAGCAGTAAGTGTCTTCAAAATATTACTTTTTTCACCTGTTATCCACTGACAGGTTGCTGCAGCCCATTCTGCACGTTTCCTCCAAAACAAGGAAAAAGTATTTAAACCTGTTGATCTGGATTGTTAACCAGTAAATGGGCAGGATGCTGTCCTCACCAAGTAGTTTTTAAAGTGAAAACAACAACTCTGGCTAGAGTGTAAAATGAATTAAATTCCACAAATCGATCCATCCCATTGTGTAGCTTCTACAATGAAAGCAGTGCATTGCAACAATGTGATGTGCATATTGTTGAAAAAACCCTGTTCAAATTGCATTAAAGCATGCTCTTCTATGCTTAAAGAAGCTGAAATTTTGCAGTACCGTTCCAGTAAAAAAAAAAAAAGTGGTTATAAGGTCAATTAGGAATAATATGCTTTGCAATGTTCATTTAACATTTACAGCTGGATCTGTTTCTAGGTTGTGCAATTTGGTGATTTAATTTTCCTTGGCACTAGGTAAAACGGAGATTGCGTCATCTGAGGCAGAGCCTGTGGGTGGAGCCAGCAGGAAAAGAAGGTGGGGTTCTAGTACAGCAGTCACTGCCAAGAAGCCCTCAATCAGCATCACCACTGAATCGCTGAAGGTAAATTATCTAAGACCGCTCCCACATTACCTTAACAGATACATGATGAATCACTACCTGTTTTTGACAGCCTGCCTGCCTGCTTGAATAAATTCAGTGTTACAGTTTCAGGGATGCACTATTCTCAAGTTTAATTTAATGTTGTCTATGTTAAATATATGTACATTGTATAGTATGGACGTAATTGATTACTAAATTTGAATGGTCAGTTTTATGTTTAATATTACTGCATAAGAATATTTTACCTAACTTGGCACATTTACTTAACTACAAAACCTTTTTTCACAGACGCTAATTCCAGATATCAAGCCCCTACAGGAGGTGGTGGTCGATCTGCACCCAGATGAGGGGCGTCTCTCTGGAGATGAGGACTCATCTGGACCTCGTGAGCGAGAGGAACCAGAGGAGGATCAGGGCCTCAAGATCAGACGCACAGTGACACAGGTGAGCACGACAAAGGCTTGAGACTGGTAGCTGACAAAACAAATAATAAAGGGATAGTTCACAATAATGAACAATTAGACACTTATTCACTCTCAAGTTGTTTCAGACCTGTATGAATTTCTTCTGCTTAAAACAAAAGAAGATATTTTGAAGAATGTTGGTAACCAAACAGTTCTTGATCCTGATTGACTTCTGTAGTATTTTTTTTTTCCATACTATGGAAGTCAGTGGAGACCAGCAACTGTTTGGTTATCCAGATTCTTCAAAATATAATATTTTATGTTTAACAAAAGAAAGAACTCTTACTGGTTTGGTATAACTTATGTCTGAGTAAATTATGACATTTTCATTTTTTGGTGAACTATGTCCTAAAAAAATTTAGGTGAACTAAATTTTTAATATAACTCCTATTGGATTCGTATGTAAGAAGAAAGTCATATACCCCTAGGATGCTTTGAGGGTGAGTAAAACATGGGCTAATTTAAATTTTGGGGTTTACTAACCCTTTAAAGGTTTGTCTTTGGTACTATGAACACCAGTGCATAAGACTGCTGCACAAAACTGCAGTAATAACTTAAACATGCTTTAAATCAATTTTATTAAAGTTAAATGCCTTTTTGGATTAGGACTGAATCTTTTTGTAGAAAAGCATTTTGTCATCAAGTTCATGGTTTGCCCCTGCTATTCAGTGAACTTTTGTATCTCTAAACCTTGGTTCAGATTGTCCCATCTGATGGACACGAGAATGGGCAGAATGAAATAAAGGAAGAGGAGGAGGATGAAGAAGAGCAGAAGTGGACTAAAGGAGAGACAGAAAAACAAAGGAAACAGGAGAACTCCCCTGATGTTACAGTGGAAATACAGGAGGGCGAGGCCAAAAAAGGTGACCGTTCATGATTTGCTGGTTGCATTTAAAGTAATCTTAACATATATTTTAAGATTTAAAAAAAAAATTGAAGTAGGATTAAAATAGTTTTTTTTTCTCTCAGTCACTCCCAATGATTCTTTGGTGCGACGCTCCATCAGTCAGCAGAAATCAGGCGTGTCCATAACTATTGATGACCCTATACGAACGGGTCGCCAGCTCTCTCCTCCTCGTGGAAAAACCTCCAACATCATACACGTCTGCAACCTGGTAAACACTAGATCACATTGTTCATTTCACTACTCGCTGTAATGTAGGGATTTAAGTTGTATCTAAAATAATTTGACCATATGAATATTGCTGCTGACCTGTTTTGTGTGTTTAGATTGAGTCTGGAGGTTTTGTTGCTCTTTTGACCCCTGATTTGAACTGTTTCTCTGTAGGTGCGACCTTTCACCTTAGGGCAGCTGAAGGAGTTGTTAAATCGGACGGGTACGTTGGTGGAGGAGGGTTTCTGGATCGATAAGATCAAATCTCACTGCTATGTCACAGTAAGTTATTATTATTATTATGTTTTATTATTTATATTTCCATTGCACTAAAGTTCAAAAGTTTGGAATCGGTAAGATTTTTTTAAAATCTGGCTAACTTGTTTTTTTAGCAAGGACACAATAAAATGAACAAAAATGATTGAAATGAATGAATTATTGAAAATAGTGACTGCTGAAAATTCAGCTTTGCCATTTCAGGAATCGGTTAAATTGCTTTTTAAATTAAATTGAAGTGGAACTTTTGTGATATTTCACAATTACAATATTTTTCTGTATGTGTGATTAAATGCAGTTTTTGTGAGCATAAGAGGCTTTAATTAAAAAATCTTATTGACCACAAACTATTCAGCAGTATTGTATTTTGTTCTTGTGATATCTCATAATTCATGAGTGATATTATGTAGTGCCACCTGATGCCTTTAGTTGTTTTGTTTTTTTTAACCCCCAATCTGTCATGTTCTCCCTCAGTACTCCACTGTAGAGGAAGCTGTGGCCACTCGAGAAGCACTGCATGGTGTGAAATGGCCCACAAGTAATCCCAAAGTACTACGTGTGGATTTTTGCGAGCAGGATGAGGTTTGAACAGTTTGCCTCTATCTGTTTCTGCTGCTTTCTTGGCCATTCCTGTCTTCATTTATGATAATCAAACTTTTCACCCTTCTCATTTTGTTGTATTTTGTTCCGTCTCCAGTTGGACTTCCATAAAGGTCTCGTCTCCAGTGACCGTGCAGGTGAAGGTCATGACCCTCATGCCTCAGGAACCTCAGCCCGCCCTGCCGCCCATCACCCACTCCCACCTGCAAACCACGAAAAAGAGAAGGAGCGAGAAAGAGAGCGCGACGGAGGAGCTGTAGCCGTGAGAGACCAGTGGGCAGAGAGGGAAAGAGCGATGGAGAGGAGAGAGAGGACTCGTTCTGAGAGGGAGTGGGACCGGGATAAAGTCAAGGACTTCGGGAAGGATGACCGAGACAGAACGAGGAGGTCACGATCACGGGACCGAAAACGCAGAGAGGGAGGCAAGAGCAAAGAGAAGCGAACGGAGAAGAAAGGTGAGAAACTACATCTTGTGATATGTTTCTTGACATCACATGTTCTTCTATTTTGGCTTAATTTGACATCCTCTCCCTCTTTGATTTCCAGATAAACCAGAAGAGCCTCCTGTAAAACTTCTTGATGACCTGTTCCACAAAACTAAAGCAGCTCCCTGTATATACTGGTTACCCCTCACAGAAGAGCAGGTCAGCATGACTTCCTCTAGCCTAAATCATGCAAACCCCTCTTGTTTTTTTGTTTTTTTTCTAATTTAAGACTTTGCTTTTTTCCCAGGCTACACAAAGAGCTTTGGAGCGTGCTGAGCGCATAAAGGAGCGAGAGAAGAGGAGGAAGGAACTCCAGGAGGAAGAGGACAAAAAACAAGAAGAACGGAGAGAACGAGCAAAAGGCCGTGACAGAGAGGGAGGGAACGCAGGAGGAGCAGGTGTTGTGAGACGTTCAACTGAGGGAGAGAGAGACAGAGGGAAGGAAAGAGAGAGAGAGGGGGGCAGAGAGGCAGAAAAGAGGAGAGATGGCCAGAGAGGCCGCGGTAGCGACTCCAAACCTGCAGGGGGCAGCAGACGCTCACAGAGCCATAGCAACACCTCCAGAGACAGACGACACTGAGTGCAGAGCGAGTGGATGTGTGTGAGAGAGGGGGGTTTGTAAGATCAGAGTCGTCAGCATGATGACAGCTCCAAGGATGATGAATGCCTGATGGATGATAGATCACCTAAAAAATCTGTTCACCCTCATGTCATTCCCGACTTGTTTTTTTACTGAAAATTAAAGGTTTCTGGTTCTCATTGATTTTTTGTATTGGTGAAAAAAAAAGTTTATCTGAAAAAAGCAATATAAATATTTACCCGTTGCTTGTTCCATTTCATAGAAGAAATAGGTTAGGAACGACATGAGGGTGACTAAATGATGACCATTTTGGTTTGAGTGAACTGTCCCTTTAACATTTCTTCTTCCTAGTAATAATGTCATCAGCGTTTCACTGCTGTGCACATCTGCACACGTCTGAGTCACTCACCACTGTTTTAGATCAAACTGTCAAAACTTCCTATAAATCTCAAATGAAACTGGACTAAACATAATGAAGGGACTGGACTGTTGAATGTTATTTTCAAAGTTGAAAATAATCTTATGGATATGTGTGTATTGGTGTGCTGTCTAAAGCTCACAAACACCCTCAACAAGTCGAAAGAAACTATATGAGACTATATAAATCATATTTTCCTTCTCTCCACCCTGGAGTCTTCATGTTTTATTTATAGTTTAACTAGTGCCACTTCAGGCTAGTGGGTCGTTAATTCAGTGTGTAATTATGGGGCTTGACATTTTTTGGCTTTCAAATGATAGTTTTATATATCGTTTTCTTTTTATCCACCGCATCCAGATTCAATTAATATATTTCCAAATTGTTAAATTAAGTCCCCTATCCAGATGTTTGGCCACTGTTGAGTTAAAGAGCCAGTCCTGCTGTCGACACTGATCTCACTGAAGGTATTTTTTTTTGTACAATTATTAAAATGACTACTGAAATCCAATGCTATGAACCACACTGTAGATTCATTTGTTAGATTTTCATCTCCACCCACGTCTGTTCTCTTAATTTTTTTTCCCACCTGGTCTTATGAAGTTGTTTACTGCTCCTCTGTGAATCAGACAAGGTATAAATTTAACCTTTATAGAGAAGCTAGCAAGAGGCCTTTTAATATTATTTTAATGTTGTAGTTTTGAAGATATTTCAAAAGATTCTCTTTTTGGATTATTTTCTTTATGAATGTGCAGAATGTACAAAGAATAATAAAACAAACTGAAGGAAATTTTCCTTTTTTGTTGCGTGTTTTCTTTAAATGATCAGAATAATTGCAGCAATAACTAGCAGCATTTGGAGTGAATGCAACATCGAATCGACTGAAGATTGTGTATTAAAGACATGGGGAGGTCATGAAAGATTCTCTAGCACTTTTTTGAAGTTTTAACAAGCTTAAACTGATTACTGTGTGTGTGTGTGTGTACAGGTGCATCTCAATAAATTAGAATGTCGTGGAAAAGTTAATTTATTTCAGTAATTCAACTCAAATTGTGAAACTTGTATATTAAATAAATTCAATGCACACAGACTGAAGTAGTTTAAGTCTTTAGTTCTTTTAATTGTGATAATTTAGGCTCACGTTTAACAAAAACCCACCAATTCACTCTCAACAAATTAGAATATGGTGACATGCTAATCAACTCAAAACACCTGCAAAGGTTTCCTGAGCCTTCAAAATGGTCTCTCAGTTTGGTTCACTAGGCTACACAATCATGGGGAAGACTGCTGATCTGACAGTTGTCCAGAAGACAATCATTGACACCCTTCACAAGGAATGGACTGAGGCTGGGGTCAAGGCATCAAGAGCCACCACACACAGACGTGTCAAGGAATTTGGCTACAGTTGTCGTATTCCTCTTGTTAAGCCACTCCTGAACCACAGACAACGTCAGAGGCATCTTACCTGGGCTAAGGAGAAGAAGAACTGGACTGTTGCCCAGTGGTCCAAAGTCCTCTTTTCAGAGGAGAGCAAGTTTTGAATTTCATTTGGAAACCAAGGTGCTAGAGTCTGGAGGAAGGGTGGAGAAGCTCATAGCCCAAGTTGCATGAAGTCCAGTGTTTACGTTTCCACAGTCTGTGATGATTTGGGGTGCAATGTCATCTGCTGGTGTTTGTCCATTGTGTTTTTTAAAAACCAACGTCACTGCACCCGTTTACCAAGAAATTTTGGAGCACTTCATGCTTCCTTCTGCTGACCAGCTTTTTAAAGATGCTGATTTTGTTGGTCAGTTGTTGTTGGGGCAGTCGTGGCCTAATGGATAGCAGTCGATTTAAGGGAAGGTTGCGGGTTCGAATCCAGGTGCAGGGATTGTTGGTGGAGTATCCTCCTTCAATACACGACTGAGGTGTCCTTGAAAGGCAGCACCAGGCGCTGTAAAGTGCCCACTGGTTACTTAATGGGTTAAATGCAGAGAATACATTTCACTACTGGTTATATAATCTCTATATAATTGTGTATGTGACAAATAAAAATAATCTTATCTCTTATCTTATTTAATTTTCCAGCAGGATGCTGCCCACACTGAAAAGCACCAAAAGTGGTTAAATGACCAGGTGTTGGTGTGCAAACTCACCAGACCTGAACCCCATAGAGAATCTATGGGGTATTGTCAAGAGGAAAATGAGAAACAAGAGACCAAAAAGTGCAGATGAGCTGAAGGCCACTGTCAAAGAAACCTGGGCTTCCATACCACCTCAGCAGTGCCACAAACTGATCACCTCCATGCCACGCCGAATTGAGGCAGTAATTAAAGCAAAAGGAGCCCCTACCAAGTATTGAGTACATATACAGTAAATGAACATACTTTACAGAAAGCCAACAATTCACTAAAAATGTTTTTTTTTATTGGTCTTATGAAGTATTCTAATTTGTTGAGAATTAGAGTGAATTGCTGGGTTTTTGTTAAATGTGAGCCTAAATCATCACAATTAAAAGAACCAAAGACTTAAACTACTTCAGTCTGTGTGCATTGAATTTATTTAATACACGAGTTTCACAATTTGAGTTGAATTACTGAAATAAATGAACTTTTCCACGACATTCTAATTTATTGAGATGCACCTGTATATATATATATATATATATATATACACACACACACACACACGTTATGTCTGTTCGAGAATGATTTTATAAGTCGTAATAGGTGCTTTTTCATAAAAACACAAGTTGTCACTATTCGATTTCTCAATTGAATGTGTGAATTATACAAGAAACGAACACTAATTCATAAACGAAAAGATTTATTTTTAAAACTGATACAGGAATGTTTTTGCAATCACTTTATTTAAAAAAATCTCTTAATAGGTAAACATGTTTAAGTGCAAAATCTTTGCTAGTGATATTAAATATAGAAAAATGTTAAGCAAAAAAAAAAAAAATCCCTTGTTTTTTCCCTACAGCGAACAGTAGATATGGGAGTAAAACAGTGTTCTGTGATAATTCAACTCCCTCTAGCAATGAAATAAACAGGCAACAATAATCTTAAACTCCGAGAACTTGTGTAGAAATATTCTGTTCAGCAGGATTCAGTTGCTGCATTTCCCAGCCACTAGGGGGTGATATAGTTTGTACCAGTACTGGGATTTGCATTTGAAATGTATTATGACCTCAAGTCTCAGTAAGAGAAAACATGTTTTCTCCCCTCTCGCTATCATCAAAAAAATAGAGCTGGCCTAGAAGAGGAACATTAGGAAGACAACAATTTACAGTGGTCACTAGTGTGCATATGAGAGTACAAAGTAGTTGGTCAGGCACATTAGTTCTCATTTCAGTGTGTTGTGAGGGGGAAGGTTATGTGTGACGCACACCCTGGTCATGTGGCAAGAGTGACAGAGGAGGTGGGAATCCAGAGGGAAGCACTGAGACCCAGGCTCATCGGAGAGCTGCTTCCCACACTCCTGAAAAAGAGGACGAGAGGATTGTGATCATTACAAACCTGTGCCATAACATGTAGATATGCACTTATCTGATATGCTACTAAATGATGACAATCATCTTATCCAAACTACTCTCCATAAAACCCACCTCACAGTGATAACACTCAAAGTGATAATCTTTGTTCATTGACACCACCCTGAGGATCTCCTCACTGCCCTGAAACACACACACACACACACACCATCAAGATCTTTCTCCTGAATTGATCTGAAAGCATCTGCTGAACTACTAGGGCATCATTTACCTCAGCAGGTAAGATTGGTTGTAAACAGGCAGCGCATTTGGGAGCAAATGTCCTGAAGAAATAAAAGAAAAAAAATTGAATCCAGATCAAGCTTGTAAATGCAAATGTTTTGGATGTGCCTGATGTTGATGTGGCATTCAAACAGCAATGGGACAACAACCACGTGGTACTATGGGAATTAATGGCTGACTAGAGGGAAAGATATTTTGTGAATACGTTTATTAAAATAAACAGGCAAAACTATTAACTGCTAACATTTAAATTCAAATAAATTGGTTATTATTTGATGGAATTCTAATTATTTCTCTCAAAACTTTCAGTTTTTGGTGTCACATGATCCTTTAGAAATCACACCAATATGTGATTTGGTCATGAAAAACAATTATTATCAGTGTTGAAACTGCTTAATATTTTTGTGGAAACTGATTTTCTTTTTCCAGGAATCTTTGATGAATAGAAAGTTCAAAAGAACCACATTTATTTGAAATATAAATCTTTTGTAACAAATATCTTTACTTGTCACTTTTCAATCAGTTAACGTATCCTTTCTTAAAAGTATTTAATTTCTTTCAAAAATAACAACCAAAAAAAACTTTCTCTTTTTATTCTTACTGAGCAGTAGGTAGTAGTTCATCTGTGTGGCAGTGTTGCCCACTGAGGTTTTTACAGTTTACTCACCTCTTGGTCTACATGCCCATTTTTGCTCTGAACAGTAGTTTGAACTGTTTGTCACTATATAGACATTGTGCTGCAAAGTTAATGACTATGATACAGGGAATGGAAATATTTTCAATTGTTCTATCAGTACATAGAAAAATAATCCACGTTATGTAATGCATTAGCCTTCAACACTTTGATAATGCGTGTTTTTAAGAGATAAATGGCACTGTTGCCACACTATTTATTAAAAAATTTAATTAAGGAAACAATTATTTTTAGCTTTCTTCAGCTCACAACTAAACCTAAACGCCAACAAATCTAGCAAAAAGGGCTTCAGAGCAGTTGGTAATGTTAGACAAATTGCATTGTTGTCATGTCACTTATAACGCTGTTCACTAACAGACCTGTTGTAGTCAGAGACGCAGTAGACATTGTTGAGGTAGTCTACTGTGAATGGCACCCCGTCCAAAGCCTTTGAGCAGACCGTACAGCGGAAACATCCAGGGTGATAGGAGTTCCCTAGAGCCTGCAGAATCTGAGTTACACATATCAACAGAGTTAACACTCAACCTATACGACCTTCAAACACTGACACTGACCTCATGCAGAGAACACTTACCTGCTCCAAGATGAGGTGACCACAAACACTGCACTTCTCAGCTGCATCCTGGAAGCCTGAGAACTGTAATGAAGACAGATTGGGAGAATGATGGAATATTCATTAAATTATGAATGTAAATCAAATCAACATTTATTTATATAGCACATTTAAAACAACACCAGTTTACCAAAGTGCTTTACATGTCTAAAAATTACTCAAACACAATACACAACAATATCCATCACTGAACAATATAACAGAATTTAAGGAATACTAAATATAAAATTGTGTACAATATTTTAAATAATAATAAAACATTGAAAAGATATACTATTTTAAATATTATAGAATACTTTAAATATAATTAGTGCTGCTATTATTATTATTAATAATAATAATATTTATTTTTAAGTAAAACATTTAAATCAGATCTTTGGAAAAAATAAATATTAAATATATAAAAATATTTTAAATATAAATATATTACAAATGTATTTTTTTTATCTTGTACCCTTTCCAGAGCACCCACAGTTTTTCTGTTTGTTTTTTTTAAATACCAGATGTGCTCTTGGATAATATTTTTTCCAGAAATATTTTAATTTTATACATTAAAAAAAAATTATAATTTCAGAGTAAATTCAACCCCTTAACACTAACTAAAATAAATACTAAAAAGACCACATGAAGTCATCCCTACCATGTAATCCTCCTTACAGTAAACCGAGCCACTGACGTTGTAAAAGTCCTTGTTGCGGAGCGTTCGCCCTGCAAGCAAAAACAAGATAAGACGGCTGTTTCAGACCAGCATGAGAGATACTGACCCAAATGAAGAGGTATTGAAATACTGGCTTTGGTTATATGACTTAAGTGTTGCATTACAGACTGATAACTCACCGCAGGAAACGCATGTGAAGCAGCGGGTGTGATAGAGGCTGTCCAGAGCCTGGCAAGCATTATCTGCACCATATACACCTTTACTGCACTTCACACATGTACCTGAAAACAAGAATACAACCACAAACACTGTCTGAGTACACTATAAACAGATGCATCAGAAGCGTCACAACACACACACAACTCAAGTGGCTATCTAGGACAATGAGGTCATCATCCAATCATACCAATTACATAAATCGCAGGCGGCAGAGCTGTCTGGACTCAAAAATACGTGTCTGCGCCGCATGACTCGTGCATTCTTCTCCCATAATACCAGCCAGTGGGTTTGTTTCTTGTAGTAACTGTACACACACCGATAAATCTGAACTCCGCAACCCATTTATTACTCGAAAAAAGGCTAATAGGCTGTTGGATGCAGGAATTAGATATTGTAATGTGTTGGAATGAGGTAATGTCTTCAACTTTACACAGGTGCTTTTCAGACAACAGGGAGGTTTCCTTGTCGCAAACAAAGCGCTACACACACACAGAAGGCACAAACACACACCCAACCCTCACAATTGAATGTGTGAGAGAGCCTTCCCTCAGGACTCAAATACCTGAGCTAAACAAGCACACGCCAGCACACGCTAGTGCACGCTAACACACATGAACACACCCTCACTCAAACTGTGGCTGGCTGAAAGCCGAAAGCGCTTACGCACACACACACACACACACACACACACACACACACAGAGAGAGAGAACCCTCCTTTCAACCGAGCCTCTGTCCTACTGTATTACTCACAGCTCTTTGGTATGACCAGCGTATCACAGAGCCTGTAATTTGGGGTCATGCATAATCACTATGCTCGCTCTAGGCAGATATTTTTGACTTTGGAGTCAGTTCAGAATTCTATGTAGCCTTGGGTGGAGGGGTTATATATTCGCTCGGTGACTCGCGAGTTAGTTATTATGGTTAGTTAGAGAAGCGGCCTGAAAATGGAGAGCTAGTGTGTATTTTTGAAGTCTGACTGGATGCGTTTCATGTCTTGCTTTTTGCTTCCGAGAACGTTTGCATGTTTTAGCAGGTCCAAAGCGGTCTTCATCTCACCACATCACACACATTCACAACCTCCTGCCAAAGAGACACACAAAATTAGTCAAACAAACTAGCCAAATTGGATGAGTTAGTGATCTCACCGAAAGTACTCCTGTCTGTCCACAGATGACACGGACTCCCTTCCAGCCGTCTGTTCTTCCAGGGATTTCCCTGGAGCTCCGACTGGGGCTGGAGTAGATACGGAGCTGGGTAGGATGGTGGCAGACACAGGCTGTTCTTTTAAAGTCAGGCCTCCAAGTAATGCTTCTCCTTCCAGGGCAGCATCTCTCAATAGCAGGCGGGTGAGCTCCTGCTGGTATCGGGTTCCTAGCAAGTCAGAGTGTCGTGCCCTCTCACCCACACCGTCGCCTCTTGATCCCCGCTGGTCAGTGGGACCCCATTCTGGTTCTGCTCGGTGGAAGGTGACAGTGTGTGTGCTTAGTGCGGGCGGATATGAGTGACGGCTGTCGTGTGCACTTCCTCCAACTCCCGACACCCCTTCGAGACAGTCCCTCCAAACCTCCATAGGGGGCACTCCTGTATTCCCGGACGCCTGTACGAGGTACGACTGACCTGAGATGGGGCCACCGAGTTGGGTCGAGGAGAGCTGGAGCTGCTGGGCGGGCCCAGGTGTATGGCGGGTGTCGTAGCCCAAACTAATGCCGCTGGTCCGGTTACTGCTGCACCGACTTCCCATGGGACTCCCGCTGCCTCCGCCTCCTCCGCTAGCAGTACTGCTCGCAAAACTGGAGCGAGGGCTTGCCAACACGGACTCTTGTAAGCTAAAAGAGGAGCAGGGGCTCAATGCTGGTGCAGGGGGGAAGAAGAAGCCCCCTATGCCGCTGTCATGGGTCCTCTGCGGGGGGTGCGAGAGGGAAGCAGGGCGCACGCTGTCCCAAGGTTCACCACCCGAGCTCAAACGCTTGTAGAACAGAGCTTCTTGCAGAGACAAGCGCTTTTGGCGCTCTAAATCATGGAGGAAGCTGGGCTCTACAGTGGATGAACGGGCTGCCGAGCTGTGTGTTGGGTACGGAGGTGGAACGGACGACAGCGGAGGAGGCTGGGCAAGAAGCTGCTGGCGGCGAACGAGCTGCTGGAGTTCCAGAGAATAACGCCGCTGCTTCAAGGCCGCGCGAGAATTCGGGCTGTACGCCCCCTGTGGGTCACCTTCACCTCTGGGCGAGTTGCCCCATTCCACCGCTTCTGGTAAGTAGCACGACGCTCGCTGCTGGGGCGACCGACGCCGCAGAGGGGCAAGAGAAGATGGGTGATGTTCGATCCCAGGCCCGCAATCCTCAGGTACCGTGGTCGAGGTGGTATTCGAGGGTGCGATTCTCTGAGAAGATTCTCTGCTTGGTCTTCCGGCTGACTGGCCACACACCTCTACGGAGGTGGAACAGGAGAGCGGGAACTGAGGCGTGCTCACGGGTGCGCTGTTCTGCGCCAGGGTCCCATTATTGGCATTGTTGCCATTACTATTATTTGCATTGGCCAAGTCGTTTTTCTTTTTGCTGAATTTGACACTTCCGGAGTCACTCAGTTTGAGCTTTTGCTTGAGTTTGCTGCCAAGTCGTTCCATTGTTGTTTTAATAATACACTCAACTACGATATAAAATATAAAGTACGAACTGAATTTCTCTTAGATGCCACCTGAAAACAACTACAGTTTAAATAGTGTACTAAATAAATACAGTGAAATACAGTGTGGGAACAAGCATCATTCAAGTGTTTCAACAGCAGGTGAGATAACAGAACAAAAGATGTGTGACATCCAAAGGTTATAACAAAAAAACTATATAAAAAAAACTAATCCACACACAAAAAACTGAAGTGTTAAAAACTAATACTTTCTGATGATCTACAAAAATAAATATTTGACTTTGAAGATAAATAAAAACACTATGACATTTTCTGCAGGCTACATGTCTTACTAGTTAGACTTGAAAACAAACGGTTTGTCTCCAAACTGTTTGCTTGTGATGAATTTGCTGGACATGCGTGTGAACAGGAGCATGTTCATCCATTTGTTTGCGATCCTTTTTGCAGCTACTTGTGGCCTTGTCTTCGGCAGTGAGCAAATGAACGTGTGAAAACTACCGTCAGGTTTCAAAGAGTCTTGAATTCCGCTCTCAGACTCGCGCAGAACCGATCCATTCAAACGCTGAAGTCTCGCTGCCACATCCGCAACACTGATCCAATGTTGTCGGAACCACTAGCAAGTCTTATAATTACCACTTGGTTCTTTGTCTCTGTGGATTTATCTAAACGGCGCTGCCAGTTGTTTAAAAAATAAGAACGGAGTTTGAATACTGAATAAATTCCAACGCGGTTTCCTTTGATTGTGTTGGAGTTAAACACACATGTTATGGGATACACCACGGCCCCTTTCTGACTCAACTAGCGGCTTTCAAAAAAAGCAAGTTGAAAACGTTTCTCTGCGGATAAATGAGCCGTCCGTATCCGAGAACTCAAAAGTGTTTATTCCTCAGCGAAAAAGGTACAAGGCAGATCAAAGCCTCCTGTTGTCCCGCAGGATTTCCACTTTGCCCAGTCCAGTTTGAAAGAAAATGACCACTATTCCCCAGAAGTGGAAGTCTTCAAAAGCGTGTAACAATAAAAAACCAGCTGCAGCGAGTCGAAGGGAGGAAGTTCGCGTATCGCTCACCCAAACATATTCGCAGAGATAAACAAGCACTGCGCACTCTACGCCGGAAAACTGCGCTTAAACGTTCAACGTACAGTTTCTTTCTTTCCAATTTGATCCCCTTCCTCCCCCTTTCTTCTTCCTCTGTGGCTTTTTTCCCGACCGGAACACCTTTCCCCCGGGCAGCGCGCATGAATAGCATCCCACTATTTCGTCACACAGCCCAACTTCTTAAACAGACTGTGCCCATTGGTTCAGCCTGCTGTTTGGACTTTACACAAACAACCTTGACATAATCGCACACATTTATCAAATGACTAAAATAAAAAGACAAATACATTTTATGTTAGTCTGAGAGCTCAGAATGGGTGGTGTATAAATATATACGAGTCAACTGTCTGTAAATAAGACAATAAACTATAAGTAGTAAATTGTAAGAAAGTAGAATGCAGTCATGAATCAAATCATTTCTCTTTTGTTTTTAACACCTTATGTTTTATTATACGTAATGTGGCAACACGTGACGAAAAAAAATCGATTTAATTCGACTTAAAATAGCCTTTAAATAAACGGAAACCTGTAAACATGCAAATGGTTCGAAGACCTTACATATTTTCTGTGTCGTTTTTCCAACCCTAAGGCCTAATTGGACGTGCCTTTCGTCTGTGGAATGTGCGGAGGGATATCGCCAAGTTCCCTGGGACAGCGTGAGTCGGCTGCGTGTGTGCTTTTTGCGAGTGCAACAATGTAACTGTTTTTTCTTTTCTCCCCTCGCGGAAAATGCCTCTCACTGCTCCATAGTTACCGAGTGGCATAAATTCCGGTGACAACTGACCTGCTGTCGTATGGTTACTGTATTCAACCCCACCGAGACCCTAAAAAGACCCAGTGCTGTTCTTTTGTTTAAAACCTGGTTTTTTCCCTACCCCGGAGCTCCCTCCTCCCCTTCTGGTCTCGTCTGCAGCTTCTCCTGCGGTTTTGTGGGAGCGCGCACAAGCGAGTGGGGACTTGTCCTGGAGCGCACGCGGGAATGTTTCAGCGCTTACTCAGCACTGCTCGAGCCCGTACACAAGACAGGAGGAATGAAGGGATCAATTTATTATCGAAGCGGAAGGTGTTAAGGGCCTGTCTTCAGACTGAGGCGCCTCTGTGTCGTGTTTTTACAAGAGCTTTTTTCATCGTAAGACTGCAAAATGAATGAGAACATGTCAGTCAGTCAGTCACTCAAGTCAGTTTTTAAATAAATGATTCGAAAATCCATTCAACGTTCTATTCCGAACACCACAAGGAAACATTTGTATACATAAAACCACCACTGGCAGCCACATTACACGTTCTAACTCGTTTGTTTTATTTTTGGTTGTTATCGTTTGTCCTGAGATCAAGCTGTGATTAGAAAGGCTGAAAATAAACTAAGTGTAGTTTATTCAACAGGCGAGTCTGTGTTGCATTTAATGTGACTGCAGCATCATCTACTGGTAGAAATAACTCGCTCCGCCGTACTTCAGTGCAGTCTCTAGTTTGTACCTCTTGCTTGCCGTAGTTGTTATAATCCAAAATGGCAGCATCCTTGAGGACGTTTTGTACCGCAGGTGATGCAGTATGCTAGTCAATATTTAGCAGAATATTTGTTTTTGTGAACCTGTCGTGCTGTGTTGGAAAACAGACGTTGTGTTATTGAGCTCAGGAATGCATCTAAACGTTATTCTTGTAAAAGCACGCCATCGGCCAGCGTGCTAACGAATGTCTATGGTGTTAGTACTCGGTCACAAAGTAACAGCTGATGAGTGAACAGTACGTTTTTCCTAATGGTAATTTTTGATTTCACTTACCATTTACAGTGTCGAGGCAGTCTATACGCCCATTTTCATCGTCGTGTGTGACCCTTGCAGGAAAGAAGTGGAGACTGGAGTGAGTTTCCTCTGCGGTTTGACATTAACAAATTGTACTTAAAATGAAAACCGGGATCGTTTCCTAGTGTGTGGTCAAAATATCACTGAGATCTCACTTGTAATTATCTACAAAACAAAAAAATACAATACATTTTTTTTTTTAATTGTTGTGGGTTCCATATAGCATATTCATATTATAATTAACAACTATAATGATGTTTGAGGATCAAACGGACACTAGATTTTTTTTTTGTTGCTACAATTCACCAAAAATCAGACAATAAAAAATAATAAATAGTAACTATTGCAAATATCAAACAGATCAAAGCAGTTTTATAAAAAATTATGACATTACAAAAATAAAACAATAAAAATGACAACATATGATAAATAAAACTGTGTTTTAAAAATATTTTTACCTTTTCTAACGGAGAACATTTCTAACATTTTCATTTTCACAAAATGTAAGTATACATTTACAGTTATTTTATCTTTATGCTTTTGGAAATGGATCTTTACTATCCCTAATTAGGCTTATTATTTTGCATTTTAGGCTACTTTTGACCACAAAGTATGTGTGTTCTGCAAATATAATTGTGCAAGTGTAATTGTTTAGTTACAAATTGTATTAGTTGTTTTTTATTGATTTATTTATATTTTACTTAATCATTCATGTTGGAGTTGTGGCGGCGGAGGTTTCAGGAACATTTAATATTGTGTGCAAAACAATCTCACACTCTTTTATGCCTTGTTATATAGTGCACACAAACAGTATTACTTTAATTTAACATGTATAGTTAGTATGTAACATCACTGCACGATTGTCAGCTGTCTATATTTACATTATATTTGCGGGTAGTTTTTAATATGCTGTAAAACAGGGACAACCAAAAACTTTTGCTGTCCTTGGAAAACTGGGATGTCTGGTCACCCTAAAATGGGTTGATGACCGATATGGATGTTGGTGATGATGCAAAGGAGAAATGTTTTTAAAATCCAGTTTAAATAAACCTTTATACAGTTTCGAATCAAATTTAAATGAATACTAACTGAAAAAAAACTGATTAAATCAGATTGTTTGCGTACATTCTATTAGCAATGGTTAATCTTGATGTCAGTGTTTTGTTTTCTTACATGCTTCATTGTCATGCTCCCTGTTTGTCTGCAGAAACGGTTTAGCACATAGTGGATCAGAGTATGGACCATTAACAGATCTGCCTGACTGGTCATATGCAGGTGAAATTCATTTTATATTTTGTTAAAAGCCGAAGGCAACAATGGGGTGTGGTTTTGTTGTCAGTTCAAAACACTGTCAACAGTGAATCTGTGAATGAGAATATAAGCACTGACAAGGATTTGTATAAATGATGTGATTTTCAGATGGAAGGCCTGCACCTCTATTGAAGGGGCAGATCCGCAGACAAAAGCAAAGAGAGGAGTTTGCTGTAAGACTCTTATGTTTTTGGATTGTTGTTTTTGTTCCTGCTTATATTTCATTTAAAGAAAAACTTGAAATGTTTCAAATGTTTACATTTGTGTGCACATTTAGAGAAGAGCAGTGTATCTCAGTGCAGAGGTGGATGAAGGGATGAAGCGATGGCAGGAGAAGAAGGAAGAGGAGAAACAGAAAGAAGAGCATGTGAAATCCTTATTGCTAAAACCTAAAGGAAATTTATTATTAAAGAACAAAAAATAAAGATACTTCGGGACAAAAAAAGCTTGGGCATGATTTCTGTTTTTATTGTTAAACACACAACACACTATAACAATACATACTTTTATAGTGGTAGAAAATAAAACTGTTTTTATTGTAAAGGTGATTGTAGGAGGACATTACGTTCTGAGGGAAGGGGTTAAGCAGATGCAGTCTTTCTAAGACACTTATTTCAGGGACTTGTGGGGGGGGAAAACAATTTGCTCAAATTTCCTTTAGGGTACAATTATGATAGTTTGCAGGTCATAAACATAGAAACAGTTGGAATTTATTTTTCACATTTTTTAGACAAAAATTGTAGACAATACTATTATAATATTTTCTGCTGTTATTTTGAAATGTGGAAAACCATTTTTAAAAAAGGAGAGGCATTCAAACGTTTGATAGAAACTGTACATATAAATTTGTGGTGGATTGTGAAATGGCAAAATAAGTCAACCTCAATTTGTGTTGTGGAAATATGAAAGAATTTTCAGCAGCCATTACTTCAGTCTTCATTGTCACATGATTGTTCAGAATCAGAAATCATTGTAATATGCTCATTTTTTCAGTGTAGAAAACAGTTGTGCACTTAATAGTTTTGTGGAAAAAAGGTTTACTTTTATTGATATTTTAAAAAATGCTATTAGTGATAATGATATCTTAGATATTTTTTTATTGATCTATTTTTTAATGTATATATATATTTGAAGTATTTACTTAAACTGAATCTGTATTTATTACATAAAATTAAAAGGGTACAAGGGGTTGAAATTTAATCATTACAGTTTATAGTTAAAACATGTCATAAAATATGCCATGTTGACATATTCTGTGACTCCACTAGGCTGCAGTGTTTCTCCATCCGTTCTGCTGATCTTCTGGCAGCCATTTGTCTCTGAACTTGTCCCTCCCATCGTAAGATAAAAAGTTCCCGCACATAATGCAGACTGACATATCCCCCCCACCCCCTTTTCAGCTTCCACATGTTTGTATTTTTCTGTGGCCATCTGTTGTTTTTTCTTTGACAAACCTGCTGTCATAAAATGGATTCCAAGGTACAGACTAGCATCGAGATGAGACTGTTGCCATACCATCTCCTGCCTGAGAAAGTAATTAAGGGTGTTGCTATAGTGACTCTATTTTATATTAGCCGCAAAATGCCATTTCACTTTCCTATTTTTTTTCAGAGAACCTCTGAATCTTGAAAATCAATCAGTATGGCTATGAAATATATGGAAATGGTATGCTAATTATTCTCTAAACTGTAGACTTTAGCTTAAACATTCATTTCTGAATTTCTTTTTCTTTCTAGTCCTTCGGTCTTCAGTTTGAGAGGAGCTCACACATCACTGTTTGACACTGCCTGACTTGATCTCTCTCTCTCTCTCTCTCTCTCTCTCAGAGACACACACACACACACACACACAGGTCTTCCTGCTGATTTCAGCAGCCTCTCTCCATAATTATGGCTCCAGTTTGCTGAACTGCAGATTTTTTCCTCTGGTGTTTTACTGGACCCTGGATCAGATTCAACCATTTTTGTCAGCACTATGAGAAAGTTTTGTTTAAGATGTAAACTGACAAAAACAACAGAAACCCAAGATTTCTCTCACACCACTGAATACTTCAAAACCACAGTTATGATTACATATATATTTTATAGTTTTAAGTTTTATTGAACCTATCCATCTCTGTCTCCTGGTCTTTGTCATTCAGAAAATACTATTGTTCACAGGCACTGAGACACAAATCAAGGCAAGTTTTTATATGCTGGTATTTCTCATATTGTTTGATTTTCACCAACAGATTTTTTCCTTTGTTCGTTTCCCTGCCTTTCTCTGTCTCTCTCACTCTGTCGCTCCCTCGTGTTGTTTTGGTTTTCCACAGAATGAGATCCAGATGTTTTTTTGAAGTGCAGGAGGAGAGAGAGCAGAGGACAGGAAGGGGAGGGAGGGACGAAAGATGAGGTGAATGTGCAGTCCTTTAGCATGCATAAAGAAAAAAACAGATGAGAAATATTAGAGTATGGAGCAAAAGTGTGTGAGGATGGCAGACTGGGGTCCTAAGAGGTATATGTGTGTTGAGTGGGTCCTAACAGGATATGACACGGCTAAGGTTACAGTATGTGTTTGGCCTGGGAGTTTGGATACATCAATACACTTCCTGCTTCAAATGTATATCTAACGGAGAGAGAGAAAGATTTGGACAAAATTACAGCTTGATTGTATATGACACACAATTTAAAATATTCTGCTCACAAGTGATTATTTACCTTGATTTCACTTTATTATGTCTCTTTTTTTAAAAATCTCATTCATGTCCCGACACTCTTTTTTCTTGGTTCACTAAAAAAAGAGAGAAAAAAAACATTATTAAGGCAGTATAGTGATAATTTAAAGGAAAATAGCTATCAATTATTCAATCACTTTTAGACAATAGACAATCATATTTTAAATTAATGTAAATAATTTCATAATGATTTTCCACATTTTAAGATGAAAAGTCTGTAAAACAATCAAATATAGTATACATAAAGACACAGTAAAGAACTTAAAAAGAAAAATAGGCCATTGTCAAGTAGCACAAATAAATGATGAAAGTATGGTTAAAAAACTTTCTAAAACTGTTTTAATGTGACTTTCATAGAACAAAAAATTAAATAAAATGTATTAAGTTTTTCAGTTTTAATAAAAATCAAAAGTGCTCAGAGCTGAAGAAATGGCCAATGTACTGTCCTTGTATTAAAATAACCATTATGAAATAACCCAAATTATTAAATTTAAAAAAATCATGCAATGGGGTAGTTTATACCGTGCCCTTCTACACAATTTTTTTTCAACATAATTCTGTGGCTGCTGATTCAGATTTAGGCCTACTAATCTAATAGTGTTATATATTGGCATACACAGGGGAAAATGACAACCTAAAAATAGTAAATCTAACTTTAATTTAAACTAATTTATTTTTATGAATCAACCTAAATACATGAGACCAAAAAAAAAATCGGCTAGAAATAGGTCTTTAAGGTAACAGTTGCAGGTTACCACTTTTTATTGAGTGTTATGTTGATGGTTTTTCCAGCATACACAAGTTTGAACTTGCCCTCCTCTGCTCCTCTCTTGACTTCTGTTCACCTCTCAGTCAGCAGTGTGTGGTAAAACGTATAGTAATGTAGGTTACACAAAACACATATACACAGTCTGAATTGCAAGCAACTGTCCAAGCCACGTCCTGTTCGCCAGCTCAGCGTGTATGTGTGTGTTTGTGTACTTTTTCCCTGGCCACCCCACGAGTCAAGAACCAAGCTCACCAAACATGACTGCCAGAGCTCTCTCACACCACCATGACCAGAGCCAGACTTCCTGTCCTGTCCTTAGCTCATCTGTCATCCCATAAACAGAGATGACACAGTTTCAGTAATATATAGAAATAACATATTCATGTTTTGGAAATCTACTTGCTGAACAAGTTAATAAGGGCAGTCACAATTTCCAGAAAATCAAACACGGATGTTTTTTTTTTCTTTTTTTTTGCAGGCAGAGAAGTTGCAGGCATTTTGTCAGAAGTGGAAAAGTGTGCCAGAGACAGAACAAAAGAAGAGTAATCATCAGTAATTTGACAAGTCCCTTCATGTCATCATTATCATGCTGAACTGGCAATTTTTAATCTGATTAATACATGCTCACCACTGTACCTATTAAAAAAATCATGCAAAGAGCAACACAGTGAACAGGGATTCAAAGATGGGGAGAAAGAGATTGGAAAGGGAGGGGACAGGAAAAACAGCTCAGAGATGTTTGTGGTGGGCCATTCCTTTAAAAGCCTCATAAAAGAGAACAATTTTGCTGTGTGGAGAAATGAGGAGGGGGGAAAGACGGGAGGGAGGCGGAAATGGCAGAGCGCTGTTTTTTTCTGACTTTGTCAGCTGGAACAGTTTTAGGACACTAAAACTGCTCCTCCTTCACTAGGAAGTACAGTCATCCGTCTCTCTGGTCCCTTGTTTTCTCAGATTTGAGAACACGTAAAGACACTCATCAGTTTTCTATAAATAATTATATTAGTGATGGGATTTTTCAGTGATTCTTCAGGTTACATTGTTGAGCCAATAGGCGGACAGAAGTGGCTTTATGAGTCAGTCAATGAATCATTCAATGAACTGATTCATTTAAAAAGTTGATTCATGCAGGAAACAAATGAATTGTTCAGGAATTAAATGCCATGTGTTGATGTTGTGTGTGTGTTTTACGAATGATTTGCATTGGGTGGAGAAAAATCAAAGAAAGTAACTGCCAAGATTGTGTGTAAAATGTAAGTTACCAAATATTAACTTTTGAACTGTTGCATAAAGCCCTTGCTATTCTAGAAACGTTCTCAGAAAAGATCCAGGCCATCATTGCTTGAGCTAGCAACAGTGGTTTAAACGTGGTTTAAGAGAGTAGTTTCACATAAAGATATTCTTTGGGAAACTACCTAGTTTTTTCTTACAAGTTGCCCATTGAGCTGTTGTATATAAGCTATATCTTTATCTTGATTGTTGATTAACATTATGATGTTAATAAAATATGAATGAAAACTTTATCAATAAATAAAAACTGAACTTTCTCAAAACAGCTTAGACATTTCAGCAGTAAAGCAAAAATAAAAAGTGTGTGCGAGTAGATTTGATACTCGTGTGATAATTTCTTTTTTAAGGTCCAGGAAAGAGAGAATAATGTTAAAAAAGGAACTTTATTTCATTTTCATTTCCAAGTACAAAAAGTATGAAACAGGCAAAAATGTCATTCCTTTACATATATCATTACCATTATAAATATCATTACCATTATCATTGTTAAAACTACTCCAGAAATGTCTAATACTGATGATGTATGCAGTGAGAAAACCCATAGCACCATTACTGTTCATAAATAATTCTTTATTTGCTTCTGCAAGGTGGAGAGCAAGAAAATCTCATCTCCAGCCTTATTATAGAAACCTGATTTTTCCGCCCTTAAACCTGACATTACAAGATCAGAAGCTAATTTGAAATAAGTCACATTCTGCCTGTGTCCAGCAGGACTTGAAATGACAATTTAAAATAGGTAAGACTACACATGGAGAACAATAATAACAATAACCATAGTTATAATAACAACGCCAATCATTACTGACATAATTAATCATAGTAAAATGTACCAAACACATTACAATAATAGTATTTTGAGTTGAAACAGATGGACAGCTCTGCTCTATAGGTGTATTTCAAACTGGCCTACTCCAGAAGCTGCTCGGCTTCTCTCTCCCTGAACTTTGACCTGTAACCTTTGACCTCTCACGTACAGCAGGTCTCTATAGTCGAGCCGTACTTTGTGCAAATATCTTGGGTGAATAAAAGGTGCAAGGAAGGTCAATTATAATAGTCCTTCCATACTATTAATTCAATGGCAAAGGCATGTAATGGGGTGCAGGAGGTTTTCACTGGATCAGCAATGTAAAAAAGCAAAATCTGAGTTAATGAAATACGTCAAAGTGAGATCATTTAGAATATAGAACATGTCAATCAAACAGCCGCCCGGCTGGAGTCAAGTTCGGTTCTGGGGAGGGAGATTTTCAGAGAGGATAAAGGAGGGATTATATACTGAAAAGAAGACTGAAGGAACAAAAGTGCATTTCACTGATAAACTGTAACCATGTAAGAGACGGAGGGGGGCTCTTGTCTGTCTCTCTTATCTCCCACTCCTTTTTGGAAATTTATTTATTAATGGCAGAGAAGTACATGTAAATAGAAAAACATACGATACACACCCTTCACTTTTTCATCTCTCCCTGCTTGCAGACCGTTACAGTCTGACATTCATTTTCACTCCATCCTAATAAAATTTTTCCCATTCAACATCCTTCCAAATGCCATCTACTTGTATCCCTCTTTCTCGTCTCTTCCCGTGCCTTTCGTGTTCATCTCTAAACCTTGTCGAGCAGAGAGCGGTGACAGTAGAGGAGGCGTCGAGGGGTGCCGTAGCGCCGGAAGAACAGCAGAGCCCCCAAAGTGACAAGCACACAGGCCAAAAGAAAGAGAGGGATGACAATGGTTGCGGCTCCTCCCATGGCTCCGCCTTCTGACTCGTCCACCTCAATGATGAGCACTTCCTCATCAGTGCCAATCCTCTTCTTGGGCTCCTCTCCGTCACAGCCCATCCAGTCAGTCAGGACCGATTTGGGGTAGCCTGGCTCCACCTTCAGCTGCTGGTTGTTAAACTTCCAGTACTTATTGGCTTTGTAGAAGTAAGTGTGGGCTGAAAAAGTGTGGAAGAAGTTGATTCAGTAAAAGTGGCTCTAAATTTCTAAACCTCTAAAATGGTATAAAGTTCTTTATATTGGTCAATACAGCACTCCAGCCATATAGTTACACCTCAAAAGTTTGGGGTCAGAAAGATTTTTATTTATTTATTTATTTAAGAAATGTATACTTTTATTTAGCAAGGATACATTTAAACTGAACAAGATATTTATAATGTTACATAATATTTGAACTGCTGTTCTTTTGAATTTTCTATTCATCAAAGAATTCTGAAAAGAATGTATCATGGTTTCCACAAAAATATTAAGCAGCACAGCTGTTTTCAACATTGATAATAATCAGAAATGTTTCTTGAGCACCAAATCAGCATATTAGAATGATTTCTGAGGAATCATGTGACACTGAAGACTGGAGTAATGATTGCTGAAAGTTTCGTTTTGACCAGTGATTTTTTTTTTGGTAAACAGGACAGTGAAGAACCCACAGGAAGAAAACAGAAGAACAAATGCTGCTGTACCTCCATCTTCGCTCATGAAGGCCCCTTTGATATTATCTGGTACTCCTTGCCATACACTGATAGGTTTGGGGTAATCTGAATCCACAGATCTGCTGTTCTCATTGAAACGGTAATATCTGAGAAAACAGAAATGAATGCCATGAATGACAAATTCTGAAAATAAACGAAAGGGAGAAGTTCCCAAAAAAAGAAGAGGAAGCATTTTTCACCATATGATGCAAAATCATTGGATTTATAACCAGACACTGAATAAGACATGGTGAGTAACACTGGAAACGTACTTGGTTCCTCTAAAGAAGTAGGTGTTGCCAGTGGGTGTGTAGAAAACAGCGGCATCCAGCTTGTCTCTTGGTAGGCCTGTGCCAAGCTCCTTGAAAGTTTTTGGATAACCTTCCTCCATTTTGGCCTCATTGAAAACCCAGTACTTATCACCTATATAGAGGACAGAAAAACAAGCATTATTGCACAATTTGTGACACCTATTAAAACCAGAGATGCAATGCGAGGTGAAATAATACAGATGATGGACGCACCTTTGAAGAAAACAAACTTTCCATCAGAGCGTTCGTAGGCTGCGTTGATTGAGGGAGGCAGTCCCTTCCAGTAGTGTCCAATGGGCATGGGATAGCCCTGCTGAGGTTTACCATCACGCATTCTCCAGAACCACTTTTCCTGTGGAGTAGAGAGGGTGTAAATATTATAAACACAAAATATACGGCATGTACACACAAACTTAATTTGCATTCAGTTGTACCTTGAAGACGAACATCTCTCCCCTGAGAAAAGCGATGGTGTCGAAGTGTCCCTCACATATGTCAGGGCCAAAGGAAGGCCGGTCTGGCCTGCGGGTGGGGTGCCGGGGTGCCGGAGGTTGGGGCACCTCACCAGAGCCAGCGCCTGTTGAATGACACACAGGTGAGCATCAGGGTTATTAGAGTTAACTAAAACTGAAAAAATGCTAACTGAAATACAAAAAAACTTGATAAAAACATATTTATTACAGTTAGCTTCCGAAGCGACATTTCCCATTTTTAACTTGATGTACTAAAATAACTAAAAATGAAATAAAAATTACCAAAAATTACTTATACACATATAAAAAAAAACTAATAAAAATTACAAAACAAAAAAATATATATTAAAATTTAACTAAAATGAAAATGAAAATAATGAAAATAAAAATTATTCAAAATATAAAAATACTAAACACTGGAGAGTATTATTTCAGTAGATTATTTGCAGTTATTCTGAAAATGCATTAGCATATTTTGAACAATGCATTATTTTAATTGAACTTTTTTGCTGTTTAAATATCTATAGATTTTAAAAGACAGAAAGAGATATCAACAGATATTTTAATATTTATTTTTTGCATTTGTAATATCATTGTTTAAATGTCTTCACAAAAAATACTAACTTTACTGTAAATGATTCAGATAGAATGTGAAACATTCTGGCATCTACCATTTTTTTCTTAATGATTTTTTAGTAATTTTATATAATCTTATGTTTTTTTTTATTTTTTCATTATCTTAATCTTATCTTCTACATTACTTTTATGTTAGTTATTCTTTTGAATGAATTTATACACTTTCACATAGTTTCCTAAACGACTTGTAAAATGAACATACTAATAAATAAATAAAACTAAATGCATTTATGCGATGTAACTGACTACCATATATTTGCTGGATCCCCCGTCTGTCATCATCAGGCAGCACAAAGTTCTCAGTGTCCATCCACTGGTAAAACGGAGCCATGATGGCAGAGGGATCGCCTGAGTGTTCCAAACCCAGAGCATGGCCTAATTCATGCACTGCCACCAGGAAAACATCATTACCTGGAAGAAAAGCAGAACAACAATGCACTAAATATAAATTATCACAGAATTTACATTCTGAATTTACAAGCGTTTGCTCGGCTGACAGACACATTTCCACATTCTCTTATTCTCTGCTCACCTCCCTGGTCAACGTTGCCTGTTGTCCAAGGCTCTGCTGCGTCAAAATGGGTATCACCTCCGATACCTTGACCAGGGAAGTATGCGTGGGCCAAGAAACCTCCCTCGCCGTCGAATGGGGTGCTGTCTCCGTGAAAGCCTTCCGCGAAGTAAAGCATGATATCTGCAAACTTGTCCACCTTGCCATTGATTTGACTGTATGGGATCTCACGGAACTTGAGTGGCGTCACGGCTTCCCAAACCTTGAAGGCCTTCCTGATGGCCTCATGTGTGGCTTGTTCACCCACTTTAGGACTGTAGTTCTGGATACTGAGAAGTAAACATTTGTGCTAATTTGCTAAATGTGAGTGTGTTTTTTAGGAAGGAAGTGTAGAAACTGGATTTTTTTAAAATATGTCCATATAATCTGATAACTTGTTCTGCTTTTGAAAAAGAAGAACCAGACTAATGTTCTAAAGAAGTTCATCATTATTTACGTGTTCTGAGTGTTTAAATTTGGATTGGAATGCAATGTGTAAATTGTAATCCAGCTAAAGCATATCCAGTTACTATCTATATACAAAGTGTTAATGGCAGGTGTATAGAGGGCCACAGTTTTATATGCATTAAATGTATTATTAATGTTCTCCTTAGTTTGTCAAATAGAGTTCCATACCTGAAAGTAATTTCTTTTTTTTCCCATTTTAGGCCCTGGATGACATAGCGCTTCTTTCGTAGGTTGCTCTTCAGTGCAGAGCCAAATTTATCTGGAACTCCACACCTTGGCCGCTGCATGGCCCTGACAACATCATGTTAATGAAAGACATAAAGTCACTCAATAATAGGTGACCCAGTCACCTAAGAACACAGTTGCAAATCAGATGTTTAAAGGGTTAGTCCACCCAAAAATTTAAATTCTGTCCATTTTTCATTTACATCTATATAATGATCGACACACAAACGTACACATTTGGTACACATGGAAGCTTAGTGAGAACCAATAATGTCAGTTCTTTTTATTAATTGTTCAATTCATATGGATTAGTTTTGGGACAACTTTATAACCTTTTTGGATCTTTAACATTCTGGTTACCTGGACTTTAAGTAGAGGGACAGAAACCTCTCAGGTTTCATTAAAAATATCTTAATGTGTGTTTTGAAGATTAAACAAAGTCTTATGGGTTTGGATTGACATGAGGGTGAGAAAATAATAACGTAATTTAAATTTTTGGGTGAACTATCCCTTTAATGCTCTATCAGGTCATACTCCATCCATTTGTGGTTAAAGACTGTCATTAGCATACATAATATAACTATTGAGTTATGCATTGCACATTATTTTTTAAATGGTTATAATTAACAAATTAGAAATGCATGAGATTGGGCTAGACTTACGAGAGAGTAGCTGGATCCATAGTGCCGGTGACAGTGAGACCATAGAACTTCTGCATAGAGGATATAGCGGTGGTGATGGATTTAGGAGAGCGGATTGCCTGAGCCCGAACATCGCCAGGAGGAAGATACCCATACTGCTGGAGCCATGCCTGAGAGAGAATGAATGTCACATTAGCACACATGCAGCTGTCCTACAACACCTCTTCATCATTGTAATGAACCAAACTCAACTATGAAGTGGTATAGTGCAGAGACACACAAAAAAAAGTTTCTCTGGAAAACATCACTTGTCTCAGAGCACGAAATAGCACAGGTGTCACTGCTGTCACTGCCGTTAAAGGTGACCTCAACGAATTAAAGGTTGGGCTGAATGTTTTTGAAGTGTACTCACTGTTCCAAATGTCTCAGTGCAGCACCACATCCACATGACATGCTGTCTGAATTTATACAATTTAATTGTACATAAACCTGCCAAAGTCCACAAACATCAGTGATGAACCACAGTGCAAAGATGTGTGTTAGTGTGTGTGTGTGTGCTTATGACCTGGTTAAACTTTTGTGGGTAAGAGAGTGTGTGTGGACGCTCGAGAATCTTAAAGGCTTTAACTGTGGAGTGTGTGTTGTAACTGTGAGTAACTGTGTGTCTGAGACTTTATGACCCTAATTTAACTTTAAGGATGTATGTGTGTGTTTCCAACCTAGTTATAATTTTGGGGGTATATTTGCTGAAGAAAAGTCACCAGAATTTCACTAAATCTGACAAAGCCTATCTTGGTTTCAAAGAATATATACCTACATATTATTTGATATACTGTATGTATATACTTCAAAGAATATTTATAACTGTATCTTTTTTTCAAGTTTATAATAATTTATATTATATTTATATTTATATAGGGACCAAATTGTCTCCAAAAGCTAACTAAACCCAACAGCCAAATTGAAATTAGTCATTCATAAATGTGTGTAAAAATGCATTTTTAGGGCTACCCACACTTGGGTAAAGACAGACCAGACTGACTTTGAATTAGAACAGTTTCTCTGTTCTCACTCTTTCTGACTTACAGAAATAAATACTGAGAACATGAAAGGAGAGAAAAAGGAACACTAACAAAGAATGAAACAAATAAAATCTAAATATATCTCAAAATGTACAACTAGACAAACGACAATGGTAATGTAATTATGTAGCTTCAAAGACCTTCATGTGTTTCATGAGTTGTTTTTTGTAAGCTCTGCTTATAAACTTAAACTCAAAGAAACATGTTTGGTTTCTTTCTTAAGTAGAATGTTCATTTGTAATGAAACAAATTGATCAAATCTAAAAAAAAATATATAAATAATTGATTGAAGAACCCACAAATCATTATTCTGAATACTACAGGGATGTGTCCCCTTCGTGTCTTTGGTACTTATGGCCCTGATTATAGCTGTATAGGTAGCTGTAACCTAATGGGCTTGTCTGGGCTGTTAACACAAAGGTTACATGTTTAGGAGTGACTGTCTGTTAGACTCAGCGGTAAATGTCTCATTTTAAGGATCAGACAGCCAGTGTCTCCATTCCAACCACAAAGAGTGTCAGCAAAAATTACAAGCAGTTTTCAGTAATCCTTGTGACCTCGGACTGCCTCCCTTTCTTCTTTTCTTTCTTTCTATTTCTTTCTTTCTTTCTTCTGAACAGGCAGTATCTGAATCTTCTACAGAGAGAAAAAGAAGGAAGAGCATGATAGCAGAGAAACTACAACTACATACTTTCTAGTTTACAGGACTTTTTGAGTCACAAATACTTAGAAATGTGAATCGCTTGAAACTACATAAAAACTCATGTTAGACTGACAGAATTCCCTGAAATGTTGTCAGCTGTTAAGTGTTGAGGTCTATTTATCACTTTCTAAAACTATACTCTGGATATCTCTGCTTTGTAAGGTGACTGCACCTTCAGAAACAAAGACAGCATAGTTCACTTCACATATTAAGTGTCCTATAAACTGTGTGAATATATGGATACCAAAATGATAGATTAATTTATTGTAATTTTAATTTATTGTTACTAATTGAAAATGTGCTGCACAAGAAATCTTAATATATACTATAGCATATTATATATACAGAACTATAGTGATTAGGGAACATATCCAGAGAGCAACTTCTCTAAATCAGTGAGTGCTTTCACACTGGTTCATTCATGTTGTAGAGTTTCCAATGAGACTTGTCAACACAGGCCATATCGGTCGAGGAAGTATAGATCGGGATAACGCGATAGTGTAGTGTTAACCTGGTCAGCCTTTGCTCCATTTTTCTTTCTCTCAGTCCGTCATTTAATTCCTCCTTTCTGTATGAGTACTTTCTGTGTGTGGTGGCTCCGCTGTGGTGACGCACCCCACTTTTGTAAAAACACTCTAACTCATGAGGATGAAAACGTTTCCCTCTCTCTCTCTTACTCCCTCTGAAGGCCACTCTTCTCCCTCCCGAAAAGCCTTAGGTCTCTCTTAATGCTGCCAGCAATCCCAGCATGCTCCGCTGGCCTGAAACTCCCAGCGGTGGGCGTCAAAGGTTCTATTTAGAACCCCTCTGCCGTTCCCCGGGCCGAGGAAGAGCGAGTCACTGTGTGGCCATGCGTCAGCTATTACCATGCAGACAGGTAGCCTTTATTTAATAATCAAGACAGACGCTGCCATCATGCACAGGTCTGGGAACAGATTTCAACAGTAACCATTAACTCACACAGGATAGTCACTGGCAGGTTCAGAAGATGTGAGGTTAAGAGTAAGCACACGCTATGACATCACTGCCGCACATGCCAGCAAGGTTAACACATGCTACATGAAAAATATAAATCACACACTCCTTTACAACTAATGGAGTCAATAAGTTTAGGTGCTTCCTGAGATTGAGATAAAATTTCATCATTTTATGGTGTTGCAACATGGGAAAACACATTCCATGTTGGGAAGAGGAACATGTTGTTTTTCTGGCTGTGTGCAGTTTTAACACTACACTAAAAAAAACTGTGCACAGCCCACAACTATCCTGATCTCCGATTCTTATAGTTTCTCTGCAGAAAGCAGTGCTGTCAAACTTTCCATGCTTACGGGGAAAAAGCTGCGTTTATGATTTTAACAGCTGATCTGCTGCTCCTAAGGTATTAGAGAGGGGAAGAAACAAGCAAACTATAACTAAAGAGAGAGAAAAAGATTTTAGAGATTAAAAGTAAGTTAGAATTCTAAAAACAAAGAGTAGAATAAGAAGAAGAAGAAGAAAAGGAGGTCAGAGGTGAGTCTGAATGCACGACAGAAGGACTGAGTCAGTCGTTCCTCCTTGTCTGTGCCAATGGAAAAAACAGAAAATTTTAGACATTAGTGCCTGCGTCTCACTCTGCATCTTCATGTGGAGGATCAGATCACTGACCCATTTAACTGAGCAAATGAACTAATACTAATACAGCATAATATTTCTCATCTCTACAGAAATCATGCAAACTTCAGTGTCTCTCAATCGCTATTAATCTGAGAACTGCAAAGTTTACTACCAATTAGCAGAAGTTAATTGTCTAATTCCAGCAGTTACAGATGCATGAGATTATCATCCATATTTAATTCACATAGTCATTTATATACTGCAGAACTGCATAATTTTTCCATGGAAATAAAACAATCATTAAAAAGAGAGATTTTGTTGTTTAAGCTTTGTTTTGCATCTTATTAAACATCTAAACTGCATTTCATCCATATTTAAGCTTCAACTGATGAAGGTCTGAAAGATTCAGCAGAGTTTCAGCAGATGCGTTGCATCTGTAATACTACTTAAACAAATACATCATCTCTCGTCTATGGTCTGGAGAGGGGGGCAATACCCAGCTGTTTTCCATAAGGAATATAACCGAATTTCTCTCTTACTTTTTCTTTTTTTTAGTACAGTATTCAAAACAACAGCACCTGTAACAACAGCAAAAGTGCAGGGCTGTTGTCTGAGGGATTGTTAAACACTGGCAAGTCCTGGAAAAGTCATAATAAACCTAATGTAATGCGTTTAGTTCATTAATTCAGAATTCCTGGAAACAAAGGAAAAAAATGATTGGGAAAAAATGTTTTTGTACATGTCACAAAAAAACTTCTGTATGGTAAAAGCATATTAATAGATATTGTAATAAAGGTAAACCAAAAGACTGAAAAGTAACAGCAGTTTCACATGCACTTGGCATCTGTGATTTAACCTTTTGTGTGACCTTTATCTTTGATCACGCGACTCCCACATGAGGAGACTGTTAACGTCTTTGAAAACTGTGGTGGAATCTGCAGAGCTGATTTTTTCCATACTATCCTTGGGTACATCTCTCAACCATCTCAGAAATGTGAAGGAGTGTGAGAGTAAGGAATGAAGGGATACGACTAGACAGTTATTGAAATGTCTTAAATCCTCGCTCTGATCTTGTTTTCTTTATTTTAGGCCATTAAGATTTCCTGGCTTGCATCTGTGACAGAGACGCCAAAACGTCCTGAAAAACAGTCAGTCGTTCTCTCCCACTCACAGTTATGTGTCTACCAGACATGTAGGCCTATTTCTGAAGCAGACATTAGGATGCCACTGGGTGTATAAACAAACTGATATATCTACTAATATATCTACTTATTAGTCCCATTTTTCAGCCAAAGGAAATACAAAAGAAAAACATGAACCTAAAGATGCAGGACAGACACCACAAAACTAGACTTGCGACACTTTAATAACTAACCCTCTCTAGCTAAATAGAAGTCTTGGAGCCTCTGACTCACTCCTGTTTTGGTTTAACCTGATATTTAGGGGTCTGAAAAGACACAGCTCTTCTCATCTGCATTCAGCAGTGAATTATGAGGTACATGAATACACTTCATGAAGGAAATCCTGATACGCGGAAACATCTGAGTGCATCTGTGTCCAACAGTGCAGGCTTGACAGACAGACAGTGGAAAGAGACACACACAATACTGGACAAACAGTAGATGCTGTGTTACCTGTGGTCTGACTTCTTTGTCACTGGTCCCGCTTTGCACCAGAAATACGCTGGCGATGGCGAGTAACGACTGGAGTTTCGGTAACATTCCTCAATGCGCGAGACTACTGAACTCGGGACACAAAAATACTCTAGGCTCCGTTCTTAGTTTTCTCTTCTAAGTTTCCCCAGCAGATTCTCCTGAATCAGACCATTCCAATAGTGAGAATGTTTCCTTAAAACTCAAAAAGTACAAAAAAAATAAAAACTGACTTTGCCTAACCTATGAAGTATATATAATCATTATTAATGAAAGGTTTTCCAAAAGTAAAACTGGACCCCAAAAAGAGAAAACTATCTTAAGAGGTGAAATATATGTCTTAGTTTTGCTCTATATTCTCATCTTGCGTTTTCTTTTGTCCGCTGATCTTTCTCTCTCCACAGGCGGCTTCGGTGTCAGATTGGAGACGTGGTTGTTTTACGTCCCCTGTGCTAATCTGCCTGCACTACAGAGCATCTAACTGGGAGGAGTTAAAAGAGAATCGACCCTGCAGATGTGCATTTTTCCCAGTGTGCGAATTATTCAATGACTTTCAGGCGGAGGGTGACTTTTTAAACGAATTTCGTTCTATGTCCGATTAAAGCTACTGTAATCTATACTATAGCCTAATCTAATCTGTATCTGTGAGATAATTAAACGATACATTTATTATTAGTGTTTTTCCCCAAAAAGTTTTAGATACACTCCCAGTTAAATTTAAAAGAGACTTTAGCAGTTAAAATGATTTAAATTAAGTTGTTTTTGTGCCTGTGTATAATGTCTTTACACAAAACTATAATGGATAATGTATATACAGTGGTGGCCAAAATTGTTAGAACACTAGCATTTTCAGCAGCTAAAAAATGGTTTTAAGTCAGTTATTTCTATATTTTGCTGTAGTGTGTCAGTAGGAATATCAGTTTACATTTCCAAACATGCATTTTGCAATTAATTGTAATAATCCAGTCAGATTCTTGTTTGCACAAGGAGTCTGACAACAGCCAGTGTCAGACACAGAGATCTGATCCAGTCTGTCTGGAATGACATGAAGAAACAGAACAAACTGAATCCAGAAGAACTGTGGCAACGTCTCCAAGATGCTTCAAGATATATCTATTTATATATAGACACACACACACACACACACACACACACACACACACACACACATACAGTATATATATTGAACACTAAAACTTAAAATGTTTCCACAAACACGAATTGACCACAATTTTGATCTTAATGGCAAACTGGGACACCTTATTTTAAATAAAATAATAACACCTTATTGTAAATGTAATTTAAAAAGCATAATACCAGTAGCTCTCAAAATAATTTAACAAGCATTTTAATAAATATCATCATCATCATCAACAACAACATAATAATAATAATAAAATGTTCAATTGACAATTCCACTGATTTGACCTCTTCCCTGGCTGCTGTCCCTGACCTATATTCTTACTTTTTCTGTTAGGCTATCTTCCCTGCCACTGGATCCAGAAATACTTTGATTATAATTGTTATTCTTGCGAATATTATTCTTTGAATATTAATATGTGGAATAAAGTGGCTGCGTTGAAACTTTTTAAATGGTAGTGTACTTAATACCAATGTTGAGAATAGTAGTGTACTTTGGCAATGCTGAAAATAAAGCGTTAAATGATGGCATCTAGTGTTGAAAGCTGAACATTACAAGCAGAAAGCGGCGTGCATGCATAGCGTCACAGAGACGTAGATGGGTGGCGCACTGTCTCCTACAGACGAAACAGACCTCACGGAAGTGTCTGAGAACGAATGTCAACAAAAGAGAAGGAGAAAAGGTATGGTAAAGACACAGTTATAAAACAATATTACCCGTAAAACGAAACAATCTCACTTCGAATAGTTTATATCATGGCACCGGCTCTTAATAGTGCCCTATTATGAAGTAAAGTAAGTAGCAGGAAGCAGCTAGCGTTAGCTAAAATTAGGCGAGTGAGAGAAAAAAAGGCTGGTTAGAAGTCGGAAACCAAACTTTCGGAACAATGCGTCAGTTTAGACGCTGGTCGTCTGGCCTATTTCTGTCGAAACGTAAGGAAATGCCCTTAAATATATGTCTTGGCTATGTGTATGAAATGTCACTGAATAGTTTGACTATTTCGTATCTAAACGTTGCAGTGCTACTCTGCCTAACACCGAGTTGCGTCACTGTTGAGAAAAGAGCGAGACAGGAAGTCATCCTTTCTAAAGACGTTTTACTCGTTTTTATTATAGTCAGTCACCGACTGTTTTAATGTCGAATTCATATGTTGACATTTGTCGAGGTAACGCCAATGAGTTTCTGATTTAATCTGTTTGTTGGAAACCGAAAGCGATCATCGCACTGAGCTCCAGTTGTCAAGTGTTTTTTTTTTGTCTAAATGATGGTAGTTTATGGTGTTTATTTTTGTCTTCACAGCTAAAACACTTCCAACAAGACGCTTTGGTGACGATGGCGCCTGTAAACGCGGCGAGCTGATGGATCTACCGACCATATTTTTCCCATAAATTGTATTTTAATTTGTGTTTTATGAGACAACGACAGTCATTGGCTTGTTAGAATGTCTGTTTCCCACAGCCTTTGCGTTTTAGGTGTTTTGTTTTTATCAGGTAAGATATCATGGTTTTGTCCTTGAGTGTGTATCACGCAAAGACGGAACAAATGTATTATTATACTGTTTATATCTGAGGCAGACTTTTCATGTAGTTAAAAAAATTGACCTTGCCTTAACCAAAGGTTACCTATGGGGACTTTAGGGTCAAGCTGGGTAGACAAAAGGTTTATTGTATTTACGTTGTGATAATTGGCAATAAACAACATTTAGCAATCCTTGTCTTTTATGTGATCAACTTTTGTGTCTTTGCTCGACAGTTCCTTGCACTTTGGAGCTGGCCTTCGGTGCCGGTAAGAGCTTGACATCTCTTTGTTTATATTTCAGTCTGAACACTCGTTTTAAATGCCCCAGTTAAAAATACAACATTTCTAACCAGAATAGTCATTGAGAGGAATGAAAATATTGCATCAAGTATTTAATGCAAATAAAAATACAGAATGTTGCTTGGTTTAAAAGTGACTTCTGTGGGAATGGTGCATCATGCAACACTATGCAACTGACAGTAGACAATGGACCTTGTTTCCCAACGTGACTGGTCTTTACTTCCTGCTTGACAGCTTAGGGTTTCTTTCCAGTACTGTCTTTAGATGCTTTTAATATATTTAAATGCTCAGTATGTTATGTTTTAAATGCCTTTCTGTCTGTTTTTCATGTCCAAACTATGTTCTCAAAGAACTCCAGTAAATCAAATAGCTTGTTTATTGTGATGATTTCACATAGAAATTTAGGTTCAGAGCACAATTTTAAAGATTTCTTTGCTTTAACTGTCAGTTTCAGGTCATTGTGATCATTCGCCCAAAATACTACAGTCCAGACAAGGAGAGATTCGTAACTCTGCCCACCATGCCTGGTCTTCCCGTCCACTCAACTGCAGTTGGTTGATAACCTCAAAAGTTGGGGAGCGTGTCATCATTAGGTAACAGCAGAATTTTATTGCCATTTTTGTGATCTTTGATACACCAGAAATTAAAGCAGTAACACTTTATTTTATAAAGTAAAAATAATTATTTATTTTCTTCATTAAATATTTTACATGTACTTACAGTAATAACAGTGAATTACTCATAATTACAAGCAACTAACAACCCTAAACCAAATCTGGTTACACTTTAGTTTAAGGTGTCCTTGTTACAGTATAATTATACATTTAAGTACTGAGTAATATTAATTAACTACATGTACTTACTATATGGTTAGGATTAGGGTTACTTGCATGTAATTATGCATAATTTATTGTTATTATAATAGTAAGTACACGTAACATGTCTAACAAGGACACACTAAAATAAAGTGTTACCCCAAATAATTATCCTAAACATATGACCTTATAATAAGTGAATATTACTCAGTATTTAAACATTTAATTACATTGTAACAAGGACACTTTAAAATAAAATGTAACCATTAAAGTTTTTGTGTTTCGTGATACTGTACAGATGTGAACGTAAATTGTGAAAGTCAGCCCAATGATGAGCGTATCTCAGTTTGTAAATAGGTTAATAAATGGCATTTGCTGTTAACAAGGTGAGAGATTGCTTTGATCCTTACAAAGTAAACATTCCCTTTTTTAGTTATGTGTCATTTCCTTTGTGTCCATCTCTTTTGAAGTTTTTCCCAGTTTGAAATGAGATGTGGGCAGGAATGGGTGTCCGTGGTTCCTCTCACTGGCTCTCCATCCAAATTCTGCGGTTCCCAGCTTCCAGCACCATTTGAGATGTCAGGGGGAAACATTACAGTGACACACCACTTCTTCCCTCATATCTACCCAGTAACAGGGTTCCATCTTTCATATATTAAAGGTAGAGTGCAAACGTTGAGGGAAAATGTTCACGTTTCCTGCCCTTAACTTTTTGGTTAGTGTTTAACAGGGTTCATTCATCTTTTTCCCATTTCTCCAGACTCGGGTCCCTGTTTTCCAGGCGAATTTGAATGTTACAGTGAACGTTGTCTCCCTGCATCATGGCGCTGTAACGGACGGGTCGAATGCCTTGGCGTGGGTGATGAGCTTGGCTCTGATGAGGACAGATGTAACGACGTTAGCCCTGAACCACCCATAGATGATGTATGTGGGGGATACTTGAATGCGTTTTATGGTTCGTTTACTCCCCCTGTACAAACAAGACATCCGATGGAGTGTGTGTGGACGGTTGACCCCCAGGATTCACGACCACTCAAAGTAGAGCTTCAGCAACTGGAGCTGGGTCCTCGAGACATGATTACAATCACAGACCAGCCCCAAGGCACAGGCAACATCATTAAAACAGTGAGTTTCACTCTTTGTGTGACAGATGATGTAGCTTGATCAATGCAGATTCATCTATCCCAGTCTTTTTGTTTCTTTTAACTTTCATTCCACTTCAGCCTTCGATAATATGGATAATAAGTCTTGCACCCCCTCTCATTGGCTATTACAGATCAACTCTGTGTCCAATAACAAAGCAGTGGAGGTGGAGTCCCGCACCGGCTTGCTTTCGCTGATTTACCATATGGAGCCTTCAATGGAAGGGCGGGGCTTTAATGCGACCTATCGCATCACGGATTACTGCCTTCCATGGGAGGAGCTTTGTGGAGGATCAAGGGGAGGCTGTTACACCGCAAAGCAGCGTTGCGACGGACACTGGGACTGTCCTGAAACAGGCGTGGATGAGGAAGCATGCTGGGGCTGCCCGGCTGGGCACTTCCTCTGTGGGATGGGAGGATTTCACCAGACAGGACGAACAGTCTGTTTCTCGATTCATGATCGTTGCAACTACCAGCTTAATTGTGCAGATGGGACTGATGAAAGAGAATGTACCATCTGTCAGCCTGGGACATTTCACTGCGACAGTGATAGGTTTGTATATGTGCATAAAAAAAGTATACACTACTGTAAAAAACAACAACAACAAAAAATCATTACTCCAGTCTTCAGTGTCACATGAGCCTTCAGAAATCATTCTAATATGCTGATTTGTTGCTTAAGAAACATTTCTTATTATTATCAATGTAGTAAACAATTGTTCTGCTTAATGTTTTTGTGGAAACCATGATTAATTTTTTACGATTCTTTAATAAGTAGAACGTAAAAAAAACAGCATTTATTTCAGCATTTGTTTTTTTGTTTGTTTGTTTTTGTTTTTTTGTTTGTTCCTGGCTAAATAAAAGTATTAATTTCTTAAAAAAATATTACTGACCCAAAACTTTTTAATGGTAGTTTATATGTGTTTTTCCAACCAAATGATGGCTTTTGTGTTCAAAATCTGCCAATGTTTAATAATTGAAACAGGTGTGTGTTTGAGAGCTGGCGCTGTGATGGACAGGTGGACTGTAAGGATGGCACAGATGAGCTTAACTGCACTATGACCCTGCCCCGAAAAGTCATAACCGCAGCTACCGTTGGAAGCCTAGTTTGTGGACTTCTGCTAGTCATTGCAATGGGGTGCACCTGCAAGCTGTACTCCCTACGCACTCGAGAGTACAGGTACAACAATCTAAACCAGATAATAACTATATAATATCAGGTGACTTTTCCAAATATAATGATTCTACAACAATGTCTAATTTTCTAATTAGTATTTCTGTGTACTGTTCTCTTGTTTTCTCAGCATGTTCGCACCAATCACTCGGCAAGAGGCTGAACTGATCCAGCAGCAGGCCCCGCCCTCTTACGGTCAGCTGATTGCTCAGGGAATCATTCCACCAGTGGAAGACTTCCCTACTGAGAACCCCAATGAGGTAGGAGGCTAGGAGCCCTCTTAACTGTTTTATTGCATGCAGTTCATCACATTTTAATGTAATAATTTATTATTAATTATACTCTAATAATGAATAACATTTTAATACAATCCTATAAGGGTATATGCTATTTTAAAAAATTAACAATTTTAAGCAAGGCTGCATTAAATTGATCAAATGTGACAGTAAATACATTTATAATGTTACAAATGATTAATACCATAATTATTAAATCAAAGAGTCTTGGAAAAAATCTGTCATGGTTTCAACAAAAATATTGAGCAGCGCAACTGTTTTAAACATTGATAATGATAATTTTTTTTTACTTGAGCTCTAAATCAGCATATTAGACTGATTTCTGAAGGATCGTGTAACAGTAATGACTGCTGAAAATAAAGCTTTGCCATCACAGAAATAAATAACATTTTTAAATATCCATATTTAAATAGCAAATAGTTATTTTAAATTGTAATAATATTTTACAATATATTTCTGTATTTTCGATCAAGTAAATGCAGGCTGAGTGAGTATAAGAGACTTCTTTAAAAACATTAAGAAACAAACGGAAGCGTAGCCTAGGTTCTATTATTTATGGATTTTTGTATGTTTTTGTTTCCACAATCCACTTTTTCTCTGTTTTCCAGTCTGTCTCACTTTCCCTGAGAGGAATACTACAGCTCCTCAGGCAAGACAATGCTTCCACTCTACCGCGAAGACGCAGGCCTCGGTTTGTCCGTAGAGCTGTGCGGCGCCTACGAAGATGGGGCTTAATTCCTCGACCTGCCCCTAGGATGACACAGACCACTGCTTCTTCCTCTCAACAGACAGAAGCTGCTAATTCTAGCACTGAGCCCAGTCAGTCAAGTCCTGGAATCTCCTCAGTGGCTACAGGGGCAGCCAGTCAGTCCTTGCCTCAAAAACTGGCTTTATCCCAACAGACAGAAACACAGCAGCAAGCAGAGGCTCCTCCTCCTTCTCCCCCACCTCCTTTCCCTGTCCAGCCAATCGAAATCACTGAAACACAACAAACCCCGCCTGTCACTGCCCCCCCAAGCAGCCCTTCCCTGGCATCTCTCTTCCACAGTCTGCGGTGGAGTATTTCCCGTTTCAGACCCTCCCCATCCCCTACTTTTCTTCCTCTCTCTGCATCCCCCTCTTTTTCCTCTTCTTCCTCTGAAGATGAGGTGCTGTTGATTCCTCTCTCCGATGACACAACCTCTGAAGATGATGTGCCCATTCTAACATGAGCGACTCATTCATTCTTGTCCTTTTTGGTTCTGTCTCTTCATCTTTTTCTTGCTCTCCTGCCTTTCTCTTTTCAGCACGTGAGCGTCACCATGTTTGCTTCTTGTGCTGGCTTGGTGCCTTAACTTGTATTAGAGCATCTGTTTTCCTGACCTAAGAGAAAAAGTATTGCATTAATGTGAGTCAAAAATATTTGACAAGTGACTGTGTGCGGACAGGTGTGGTGGTTGTGCACTTATCTAAAGTGTTGATAGACGAACATTTGCACAAAAAGTCTCCCCCAGCTGGCTTACGAAATGTTCCTCTGTGTGATCCAGTGCCGCAATGTTGGTTAAAAAGATTGATTTTAGTTAGAATAGCTTTTTTTTTAAATCTGCAGACATGATTGTGTGATGTGCATACATGTGAGTTTACCTCATAGTGCTACAGGCCACATATTTTATTGTGTGTGTTCCTCAGAAGTGCCTTTGATTGAGCTTCCTGTACATCACTAGACAGTATGTGACAGCATATGTGCTTGCACGTAGGGCCAAACACACTTGCACAAAAGTTTACACATAGATGTAGAACTCACCCTCGCTATGTATATGGTAGTGCATGGCAACTGTGGCAATAACTTAATAATAAAGACTTGTGTGTTGTGAGTGTATGTTTGTATGTATGTGAGTATGTGTTTATGAGAGAGTGAACTAGCTAAAAGTGGTAAGCCACTCAGTTTAGACAATCCTTCTTGGAGGTTTCACTCGCACCTCCATATGCACCACCAACCTAAATGACATCACTATATCACAATAACTTGAATATGTCTTACAAAATGAAAAAAATTAGATTTCATACTTTTCTGGCTCAGTGGACAATAAACGGGCAACCAGTTGTAGTGCCATATCTATAGTCACTTTGTTTCAACTGCTGGTATGTTCTGTCATTTCACTCCTTCTACCCTGTCAATGTTGTTTTTAATCTGTATTTTTCAGTGCCGAAATGTTGAACTCTCATCTGCTGAATGGTGATTGCATTAGAAAGACATAGGTGGGAATTATCTTAATTGATGCTGGTAGGATGAATTTCACTGTATATATTTGTTAAACCAGCTGGAAAATCCACAAAGATTAAATTGATTTGCACTTTTATTCTTCCTTGTGTGGTTTAATGTGTCTGCTTTAATGTTATGGTTTAGTTTCTTGTGTGTTTATGAAAATTGCTATGAATGTAAAAAAAAAACGTAATCTGTAAAGTAATGGTGTATGCTGTCAACACAGATCTAAAAATTTCTAGAGTGATTTTTTTAGAAAGCTTTGTATGTTCAGACAAGTGTTAGAGGTGGAGAATGTGACTTTATTCTATGAAAGGTGAAACAATGAGAGGTGATTGTCTTATTTGCACATCAAAGCCTGCATTGTTAGACATTGGCTCAGTTTCTTTACGTCCTGAGGAGGAATACTTGATCGTTCTCCTCACAAGAGAAAGAGACAAACAGATATGCAAGTTTCCTAGTTCACCATATCCAAATACAAGCTGAAGGACTGATACTAGACTGGTGAGAAATCTCTTGATTATTTTTATGATCAAAAAGTTTTTATCTGTTCTAAAGTACACTACACTATTGTTAAAAAGATTGTGGTCTGTAAGATTTTTTAATTACTTTTAATTTAATTTGATCAAAAATGGCAGCAAGACATTTATAATGCTGGCATTTTTTATATTTAAGTCCTCTTTTGAACTTTCTATTCATCAAAGAGTCCTTAGACAAATGTATCACGATTTCCACAAAAATAACTAAGCAGCACAGCTTGATTCTACATTGATAATAACAATAAATGTTTCTTGAGCATAGAATTGGCATATTTGAATGATTTCTGAAGGATCATGTGACACTGAAGACTGGAGTAATGATGCTGTTTTTTTTTTTTTTTTTATTGTGCTTTTCTTTTGTCTTTTATACTATAGTAAATAATGCCTTTTGCGCCTTGTGTTTGTATTGGCATATTACTGTTGCCATGGTTTCCATGTACTTGGGAGAAGTGCATCTTTGACCAAGTTCAGAGACCAATCAAAGTTGTGTCCCCGCCCACTGGTCAATACACCTCTGGTCATTGGTCCTTGAGTGAAACTGCATCGGAGGAGAATCCAGTGCCCCACAGTTCTAAACATCAGAGACCTAAAAGAGCAGAGAGACATGTGGAATCCATGACGGATCCACAACCAATCAGAATCAAGAGCTGGGTCCCCTCAGAAAGCCCGGCCCTCACAGAATGGGAGCTAGAGAGATTAATGACTGCAGTCGATGAGGCTGTAAGCGAAGTTTCCCGTTTACTGTCAGGTGTGTGGTGTTTTTTTATATGAAATACAGACAAAACATGTATAGTGAAACAGAAATTCGGTTTTATCCTATATGTTCATATTCCCATCCCATATTTGGATGTTTGTTGATAGTGAGGCGAGTTCAAGACAGTCTGCTGCTGAACAGAGACATAAACAAATACTGCAAATTCATCTGGAGAAACAGCAGCACTGTTAACCACATGAAGTATGTTTTACATGTCTTCTTCTCTGACTCTCCTACTCTTTGTACTTCACAAGCTCTTTCATTTGTTTGTTCTGTAAGTAGTAGTAGTAGTATGAATTTTTATGTTTACTGATTTTAAAAATGTGTTATAATTAGTCAGCCATATGTCATTCTCCTCAGATGTGGCAGAGCCAATGAGAACTACAGAATCGAGAGCTGCCTTGGCATAATTGTGAGTCTTCTCATACATAAACACACATTACTCAAAATATTGCTCTTATTGCTCAGTCTTGCCTGTTTACAGATCCCAGATGAGCACCTGAATGGCTGTGCTGTTTATCCACACCCTGAGCATCCGGTCCGGACAGTGCTGAGGCCAGAGGGGACAGGAGTTCCTGACACTGACTTCCTGCTGTATGTGTTCACTCACAGCACAGATAAATGTCGAGCAGAGGTAGAGACTCTCACTGGGATCTCTATATATTTTCCTTTTTAGTAATAACAATGTGTTAACCTTGTTTTGCATAGGCAGGTAATGAAGCGAGTGATGGGCTTGACTGAAAAATGAAAAAATTGTCTTTCTATAAATTTGGTCTCCACTAGAATATTAATATCTTTGATAAATGAAACCTTTCAATTGTATATTTTACTTTAATATTTGTCATGTCACAGTCTGTAACATGCTTCCTTTTCCATCATGACAAATTTTCAACCTTGTTTTCCACAGGCAGGTAATTAAGTCAAGGGTCCTTTCTGTAAAAAAACTGGTCTTCAATATTGAGTCCATTAAGATTAATGCAGGTTGTCTCACAGTATCTAACATTTTTACCCCTCTGTCTCTTCAGTCTAGTATACTGGCTTATGCTGCTCACTGTCAGACAGATTCAGAGGGGCGTCCTCTGGCTGGGACTATGATCATCTGTAGAGAGACACTCAGTATGGAAAAATACACACATGAGCATTTTGTGCAGGTGACAGTGAGTGTGTTTGAGAAGAGTGAACTGTTGAAAAACAGAAACATTCAGATTGCATTCGCTCTGTTATTTTGTTTTGGTACAGACAGTGATCCATGAGCTGTTCCACGTGTTGGGCTTCAGTCAAGAGCTCTTCAGCCGATGGAAGGATTGTTCTCTCTCCTCTCAGGGTAGGTAACACTGCTTTCATTTTTCTAAATGTTCTTTATGTAAATGGTTAAATATCTATTAGAGTTATGGTGTTTATTGTAGCCCTGTTATGTTGTGCATTTACTGGTCATTTTTATCATTGTGTATGTGTTATGAAGCTGGCATAGACTGCTGGTCTCATGGTCAGGTGACCAGCACGGATGAGACGGGCCAGGTTAGACTGTATTCTCCTACCGTGATCAGAGAAATGCAGAAACACCTCAACTCTACCCACACTGACCTTGGAGCTCCGTTAGAGAACAAGGTACCCACTGCATACAAAACACTACTGTACCAGTGACATGGCACCGTAATGGTATCATCATGATACCTTGATATATACCATAGTACTTTATACCATAGTCATTTTTTGTTGTTGAAAAAAGTTTAAATTGTAATAATAGTTTACAATATTACATTTTTTCTGTATTTCTGATCAAATGCAGCCTTTGGAAATGTAAAAGACTTCTTCCAGAAGTATTAAAAATCTTACAGACCCTAAACTTTGGAATGATAGGGTAAATCGTGGCATTTACAAGGTACCCTAAGGTATTTAAATAAAAACATGTTACTATGATAATATGCAAATACACAAACTTGTTGGTAAAAGCTATTTTCACTACTTCTGCTCACTGTTGCATTGATATTATACCTTTAGTACAGAACACATATTTCCCCTTTTACTTTAGCATCTATATTATCTGTCACTGTTCGCACTTAGTATGAACAAAATGCTATATGTTGCTACTTGGTAGTATCTATCACTCTGTGTAACTTGCATCTACCTTTCTTAATGTAAATAGCTGCTGCCTAATGTAAAACACAGATGATAGACTCAAAGACGTCCCCTCCCCGTCTTTCTTCCTCTCAGGATGCTGGTCCAGATGGTCTCTCGTCACACTGGGAGGCTCGTGTGCTTCAGGGTTCCATTATGACAGCTTTACTGGTGGAGCCTTCACTGATTCGGATCGATCCCATCACACTCGCTGCCCTCCAGGACACGGGCTGGTATTCAGTGAACCTTAGTCGAGCTCAGAGCTTGGTGTGGGGAGAAGGTAAGACATCCACTGTTGAGTCCATTCTGCTGGTTGACATGCGTTAAGATAAACATTATGCACTTGTTGAGACTAGAGTCAAAACTTGGACTTGCGAGTTCACTGATTTACCATTCCTGGTGTGTTTCTGTGTTTTAGGTGAAGGCCATCAGTTTGGGTCGGTCTCTACCTGTCACAATTCTTCTGCTTTCTTCTGTACAGACAGGTAATCAAACAAATAAAGCTCTTTTGAACAATCACAGGTTTTTAAAGGAAGCTATATTTTGCAGTTTTGGAATCGGCTTAAGAAATTGTGGCTTTTGTAAAGCTGTTAAAATATTTTATTTTATTTTTAGAGTAAATGTAGTGAATGTGATAAACTGTCTTTGGTTTTCTTCCCAGTGGTCTGGGTTGTCATTACCTTCACTTCCACAAGGGGGAGTGTCTCACTGATCAGTACCTGGATGGCTGCCACATTTTCAAACCCCTGGCTAATGCTGTGAGTCTGATGTGTTCTGTTTAGACTTCTATTTCTCTTTCACAAGTCTCTCACTTTGTTGTCATTATAACAAAATTTCCCTCATGATTTTCATGTGCAATGCCACTTGTCTTCATCAGAGCGAGTGCTGGAAAGAGGAGAATGAGAGGAGTGGAATGAATGGAAGTGGAGAGATATATGGCTCAGACAGCCGCTGTTTCATATCCAACCTCACCAGACTGGTACCACATGTTCTCACATAACAAAAATATTTATAAATGTTTAAAGATGCCAAAGCTACAGTTTTACGATATTATATTCACTTTTAATGGCTCTTTTAATTTTTATTAGAATAACGTGACCACTAGTGCACCAGTGGCAGGTCATTGTTACAGACACAGGTGCACTGGAATAAACAAATATCAAATTCAGGTGATGGATTCTGATTGGTTGGATTGTCCAGCAGGAAAGAACATTGAGGTTAGTGAGAAACTCATTGGGATACGAGTAATGATTTAAACATTTAGTGTTTTTACATAGCACTCAGCTGCCTTTTTTTTTGTTATACCTTTCTGTCTCTAAATCATGTAGGTGTCTGGTTATCAGGGTTTCATTTTCTGTCCAGACAACAGAATATGTAAATATTCTGATTTAGCTCCTCCTACATCAAGGCAAAAGGCAGATGACCTTCTAAACGCTGGCACATCCATTGAGAGGTTAGTTTAATCTTTTAATTTTAAATCTTAAATGTGTTTTATGTCTATCAAAATATGTCAACAGTTACAGAACTCATGTCAGTTGAGTGTCTCTGTAAGTTATTATATCTTTTCTGTATAGTACTGATAATGATGTGATGGAGAAAGTCAGGTCCACTCCTCATCCCAGCTTCATGCATCGCTCCTCCGTCACAGTGTCTGAGGGAGAGGTCATTGTGGCAGCAGTGCTGAGCATCATGGCTGCTTTCTCTCTACTGTCTACTGGAGTGCTCATCTACAGGAAGTGTTTATCAGCCAGGGTCAGAGTACATGCTGCCAGTGAGCCTTCATACAGGCCGCAGACGCCTCCCACACAATGCATCAGAGGGAACAGATAGAAGAACCAAAAGTGGACAAATAATAAAAATAAAAAAAACAAACAAAAAAAAAAAAGTCTTTTTTTTGGCTACACATACAGTATATTAATTTTTTTTTGATGAAGATAGTAAAGGTGTGATGTAATAAAATAGATTTTACAATGGTCATAAACTTTCTTTAGTTCAGGTCAAGGTGCTTTGGTAAATCTAGTGTGTGCACTTGAAAGATGAGGATTTTTCCTTGATTTAAATGTTTGCTCTCTGTTGAGAAACCAAAGATAATTTTTGCATATTTAAAGCTTTTTTGTAAAATGTATAGCTTATATAAAAATGTAAAGCTTAATATTAATTAATTGTAAAAAATTTAATTGCTATTGTATAAACGATTAGCCCTTTTCTGCTTGCTTATTCAGTCATTCATGTACAAATCAATATATCATTTAAAGTCTTGTAAGGCTTTTATGTGTACATACAAAAGTCAATGGACAGCAACGTGATCCTTAGAATTTATTCAGCCAATAAGATTACAAAAGTTTACAATATGAACGAAAGCAAAATCTAAAACAGCTGCAATCAAACAGTGATTTCAAGGTGTGGAATTGCTATGAAAACTGACAAAGATCATTTCCAAACCAGTTTCTCAAACATTTCTTCTGTCTGCTCACTTTACTCATTTTGGAAAAACAGGTGCCGTCATCCCAGACATGACCAGTTGAGCAAGATACAAGTCATTCCATTAACAAACAGCAATGCCTGGAAGTCAGTGCTTACACTCTTCATCTAACCCAGAGCCATAGAGAGGCTCTGATCTAACCTATAAATGCTTATGCATACTGAGATACAAGAAAGCCGTTTTTTTCTTTTTCTTTTTTACGATTTGTACTTTGTTTTTCTTATTTAGAAATAGTAAATTATATAAACAGTCATGTACTTGACATATAAACAAACCACAAAAAAAAGCAAAATAGTTAGTACAATGGTAATATGTGACCCTCGACCACAAAACCAGTCTTAAGTCGCACGGGTATATTTGTAGCAATAGACAACAATACATTGTATTAGTGATAATTATCGATTTTTCTTTTATGCTAAAAATTCATTAGGATATTAAGTAAAGATCACGTTCCATTAAGATATTTTGTAAATTTCCTAGTGTAAATATATAAACACTTATTTTTTGATTTGTAATACTCATTGCTAAGGACTTCACCTGGACAACTTTAAAGGTAATTTTCTCAATATTGTGATTTTTTGCACCCTCAGATTCCACATTTTCAAATAGTTGTATCTCAGCCAAATATTGTCCTATAAGATGATGTATAAATATCAATTTCGAAAAATGTACCCTTATGACTGGTTTTGTGATCCAGGGTCACATATTACAAGTAAATATAAACTACATCAATTAGTAAATAGATGATAAAAAAACAACAACGACAGAAAAGGGGGGTGTTGCCAGTACCATGAGTTCCCACTAGAAGCTATAATCATATTTACCGAAAGATTTTTAACATGATTTCATCAATAGGATTATGATACTAAACAGTAATAGACCCAAACAATCATGTGGACTTGTGATTAAATTATATAATTTAAATTTTTCTAAATATATTAACAGAATTAGTGGTTAAAAAGAAAGGTTACTGAATTTGACAGCAAAGGCCACATCCTGTAGATACAAGAGGAAGAAAGCAGAAATGACAAATTACATCCTGGTCTTCGCCCAGTGCTCAAAAAGTGTCATCTGTGAGAGATGAGCAACAAACATAAGCTTTACAACATGTTTAAATATCATGTAAATTTGTATCAATATAATGATATCAAATAAATGTTGTATATCAGCAATGACTTTATGATCCTAGTGCTTTAAGAATACATGTACATGATCTCAGTACCTGACATTTCTCAATGGAGTAATTCAGATCAGCACAGAGCTCAATGTCGTCTGCTTCTCTTTCTCTTCATTTTTCTAATTAAAAATAAAATCAAAGTAATATCACAGTTGTATAATACATAATATAATAATAGTTTTAACCTGCATAGGACAAGTGGTTTGGAACATAGATAGATAATAGTTTTTAATAAATTAATAATATGTTGTAAGACTCACTTTGCTCATTTTTATTTCAGAGTGTTTGATTTCTTGATCTGTCTTCATTGTGTCCTGGATCATCTGCTTCACAAGCTTGAGCGTCTTCATCTCCTGAGTCTGTGATGAGAGGGGAAAATACAGATGCTCAATATACTTGTCACGGTGCACACAACGGGGATGAACGAGGAACACGGAGACGAGGAATAACTCAAAATAACAGTCTTTAATTCAAATCCAAAAGGGCAAGACAAGGCAGGGCAGACACACAGGCACACCGGGGAGTAACGAGTAGACCAGACGAACACAAACTGAACAGACAGGAACTAAATGGACAGGATAATTACTAATAATAACAAAAACACACCTGGACCAGAATTAACTAATAATAACACTTAACAAGGACAGGAACCAAACCAAATAAGGACACAAGAGGCGGGAACACATGACACACACGACACAGGACAGATAATACTAATATCAAAAACTTCTTAAAAATGTGTTATTAATATCAGAAATGACTTTGATTCTAGTGCTTTAAGAATACATGTACATGATCTCAGTACCTGACATTTCTCATTGGAGTAATTCAGATCAGTGAAGAGCTCAATGTCGTCTGCTTCCTCTTGCTCTTCGCTTTTGTATTTCTAATTAAAAAGGTAATCAGATCAAACACGTATGTAATATAATATAATATAATAGTTTTTACGCTGCACCTGCAACCCTATATAGGACAGGTGGTTTAGAATATGGATTGACATTCATTTTTATATAAATTAATAATATGTTGTAAGACTCACTTTGCTCATTTTTATTTCAGAGTGTTTGATTTCTTGATCTATCTTCATTGTGTCCTGGATCATCTGCTGCACAAGCTTGAGCGTCTTCATCTCCTGAGTCTGTGATGAGGGGAAAATACAGATGCTTTACATAATCCAGTATGTTTTAAGATTTTTTAATTACTGTTTGTTGTTGTTGTAAATAAATGATCGTTCTTTGTTTACCTTCTTCTCTTTACTCTTGTCTTCTACAAGAACAGTGTTGTGAGTCTTGTGGTCTCCCTCAGTGTGGGACTGACACACAGACGTCTGATCATCTCCACAGAACATCTGCAGAACTCTGTTATGTTTCTGGATTATTTTAGGATTGATATCCTCCACAAGGTCAAGCATCATGACTTGCTTTATGTTTATGACTTTCTCATGAGGCTCCAGGTAAGAGCTCTGCCACATCAGGATTCCAGACTGAGACAACAGATGCTCACAGTGTCTAAGATCCACTCTCTTGGTGAAATCTTCTTTACAGCATGGACATATGTTATCATGACTGCTTTCCCAGCATTCCTTCAGGCAGGCCTTACAGAAGATATGTCCACATGGGGTCATCATAGGATCAGTGGACAGCTCCAGACAAATTAAACACTGAAGGTTTTCTGTCAGGACACTGCTTAAGGAAGCCATTGCTGAAAAGAAAAGGAAAAAAATACTTAGCAAAACAATATAAAAACAACCCCAAAAAATAATATGTGAAAATAAATACAATACTAACTTTATATTAAAATATATTTCTAAAATATCTGCAAACAGTTTGATATAAAGAAGCCAATTTATCCATAACTGCTAGTATATTTAGAGATAGTAATGATATACTTTATGCTAAATATTAGCATCTTTATATTTTAAATATATCTTTATAAGAAAAATAGGAGATCTCAGTTTATAATTGATTACCTGAAGGTTTGCACAGAGTCTCTTCTTGGTCCTCTGTTTCTAATAGTTGTGAATATTCTGTTGTCACTGGCTCCCTTTTGTATCCTTTAAAAATGTGCAAAAATTAGCTCTGAAGTCTCAAATACATGAACAAATATGCCATCTTTTGGACATTAAAATTATATCACAAGATGAATGCTTATTTTATACCGTACTTCTGTTACTTATCAAACTAAGCATGTTACTAGCTAAAATTCACATTATAAAAATGCATTGGAAAAACAAATATTTATACCTGTGTTTTTCTCAAAGAGCTGCACAATCTCTCCAAGAGCTGTGTTGCACTTTAGATCAGGACATTTGTTGAATGTTTCTTTGCAAAATGGGCAGGTACAGTTCTGACTGTTGTCCCAGAACATTCCCAGGCACGTCTTACAGAAGTTGTGTCCACATGGAGTGGTGACCGGATCACTGAATAGATCCAAACAGATGGAACAGTGGAGCTCCTCAGATAATGGACCACTGATGCATAACTGGGCTGAAAGGTACAGGAATAACAGGAATTAACAGGAATTTCTCAGTTGTGAAGTGCAAATGTATTGTTCTGAAATGAGCAAATATTGTGTACAGTTTGTGCAAATTAATAACACACCGGAGTGAGTTTAGAGACTAGAGATTTTTTTATATTTGAACTTAAAAATAAATGTGTACCTGTTATGTTTTTCTCAAAGAGTTGCATAATTTCTCTAAGAACTGTGTTGCTCTTTAATTCAGGTCTTTTGCTGAATGTTTCTTTACAATATGGGCATTTGTAATCCTGACTGTTGTCCCAGCATTCTTTCAGACAGCTCTTGCAGAAGTTGTGTCCACATGGAGTAGTGATCGGATCTGTGAACACATCCAGACATACTGGACACTTGTGTTCCTCAGTCAGAAGCGGAATGCTGCAGAGATCCATAACTGGAACATGGGGAAATTGGAATAAATAATAATTTTAATACTCCTTACCCAAATAGTCATTAAAAATTAAGCAGCAAAACATTGTGATGTAATGGAATGCTTAACATATTAGTAGTTCATGTTCAGGGAATTCAAATACACATATTATTTTATTATCAGATGAATGTACTGTAAGTTCAGACCACAAAGACTTACATGGCGGCAAATCAATACTGCCTCTTCTATGTCTGCATTTTGGTTGTGTTGAGAAGGGTTCAAGCATTTCTTATATAATCCACCAGCTTCACGATCAGATGGACGTTATCACATAATGGATGTCACCAGGCCTTCCCACTCCTTCACAATAATCATTAACCAGTAATCATTATTTAGTTAAGTTAAAAGTGAAAGAATTCATCTCTTTTACAAGAATGACACGGACAAATAAGACAAAGTAAAACAAGTAGCGTACATATAAATGACATATCGATTCAAAAGTTGTTTTCAGCTGAGATTTACAGCGAGCCTACCATAGGTTAATCAAATGAAAGACGGCTGTTCTGTAAATAGTTGCACCCAATACTTTCTGGCAAAAACTGAGAAGGTAGAATTGTTCTGGAAGAAAAATAAACAAAATTTATTGTGAATATGCAAAGTGGCCGAAACCACTGGATGTTTCCAACTAACAACCGGAACAAAGTTTCCACTAAATATAGCCTTGAGTTAAGCAGAACACGCCCGTTTAAAATAATCTGCTGAAAGGTTTATCCTGTTTATAGGCACATATTATAATAACGATTAAATAATTTTCGGATATTGTTACGAATGCAAACTGACACTACTTCATAAGACAATTAATCAGTTACTTATGCATTATCGATTAAGGCATTTAAATTAACATTAACAATAATTTACTGTTCAGATAAATACATCTTTAATCACATACCAGTGAGGATCTGTCCGAATAAAACTACCAGCTTCTATAACAAGCAAGCGAGAAAAAGTCTTAACAGTTTCACTTTCTACTAAATACTAACTAAATCTATACCTGTACAATGTAAACTTTGACCCGACACCTAGCGGTTGGACACAGCATCGACACAATTAAATACAATACAATAAACAATGTGATAAACAGGGTAAGGATTTATACACGTTCTTAATATTCATTTTCATAAGTTTTAAAGACCTTTTAAACCTATGCAGATGATGACAGTGATGGAGACGAAATATAAAAAGCATAAAATGGTTCTGCACTGTATAGATACACCTCTACTAAATAAAGGTTCCTCAATCTCGGCTCACTTTTTCGATTGTGTTGTCATTTGCAGTATTCCTCATACCATTACTTACCATCAATCAGTGTTATTTTAGTATTCATTTCATTAAAGTATATATTTTATTAAAATATAGAAATGTGTGTGTGTGTATATATATATATATATATATATATATATATATACAGTGTTGGGCAGTAACTAGTTACTGTAATAATATTACTTTTTGCAGTAACTAGTAGTGTAACTATATTACTAATAAGATTTCAGTAATAATATTACAGTTACTATCCATAAAACATCTTAGTTACTTAGTTACTTTTGATGCCTCAACCCCACTGATTTAAAATCCAACAATCAAATAATTCCTAGATTTATTTTCATAATTTTCACGACTCGCACATACATGTGATGTCCCCAGTGCAGCAGGCAAGCTTGGAATATGGAAAAGCTTACATTCAGCAGATAGAAATATTGCATTATATTGATTTTTTCAAGAAAAAAGATGATCTGAACACTGTTGTGTAAGCTGTGGCTTTACTTTACTCTGGCATTACATCCGTCTGATCAGCATGTGCTACATTATATTACTATAATAAAAAATATTTTTTGAAAATTAAACAGCTTCTTACAAACTTATGTGATTTGATAAAATACATAATGAAATATAATCGTATATGGGAAACAGAGAAATTACAATTAGCTTCAAGGTAGACATGACAATTAATGAGATGAATACAACATTTCTACTTGAATGTCACTGTCTATCAGTCACTATTGAGTGTTTGTAATAACTTCTGACTGCGATCCAATGTGGATTTTGGTCAAATGATGAGGCAGAAATATGTTTTTAGTAACATTCTAGACAAATTTTATGTGGAAGATACACAGTTACAACTTCTGTGGGGCATGAAGAAAAAGTAATGTAACTAGTAGTGTAACTAATTACTGTTGCCAGAAAGTAATAAGTAAAGTAACAATATTACTTTTGAAAGGAGTAACTAGTAATGAGTAATATATTACATTCTTTGAGTAACTAGCCCAACACTGTATATATACTGTATATATATATATATATATATATATTATTAATTTAATTTTTTTTAATTCATTAAAAAAGTTTTAAATATTGTATTTTCTTATATATATATATATCATTGTTTACAGAGCATGAGAAGAAAAAAATAAATATAAATTAAATGTATCTAAATTTCATTTTTTTGGGTGAACTATACACAATATATTGTCGCTATCCATGAAACATATTGTTGAATTTATGTTTTTATGTTTTGGTAAAAATCCAAAACATCACAAATTTTCAATAAAACAGCAAGTTTAAAGATCATCTTTATTTGAGGTTACTGTAATTGGAACATTATTGTGAAAAGAAAATAGTCTTACTAGCAAAACAAAAAGTAATTACACTGACAGTCATTCTTCCTTCCTTCATTCATTCATTTATTTTATTTTAATTACAAATGGTTATAATTGGCTAAAATCCACGTATTCTTTCCGACAGGTGAGATGATCAGTGGGGCTGAATTTTTATCTCCATGAGTAAAGCCTGGGCTGAAATATGGATAGAGTTTCTCAGTGAAAGACTGACCAATGAAAGAGTAGATATGAGACCTGGACTCCACATCATAAAAAGAGACCAGACCTTCCTCATAGTCTACATACACACCCACCTTCTGAGGCTTGACTTTCAGACAGAGAGAGACAGACAGACAGTCACAGGCCTTACACTCACTTCCATTCCTCAACCACAGAGTCCAGAGTCCATTCCTTGGACTCAGAGTAATGATTCCCTTCCTGTTAACAGACTCTCTCGCCACACCTACATCCCACTCAGTTTTCCCTTTCACCTGCACCTCGAAATAAAATTTCCCAGAGGAGAATCCCTCCTTCCCCAGGACACTGGGACATGTATCAAACCTCCACGGACTGTCCGGGACAATCTGTCGTGTTTCTCCATATCCAGCATGTTTGTCATCCTCAGACAAGAAGAGTTTCGGATGAGCTGTTTCAGGATCCATAGTCACATTCACTGAGAGAGATCAGAATATATAATTAGCAGACATTTTTAACATATATGCATTGTATAGAATAAACAATACACAATAGTACATTGGTCTTTTTCTGTATTTGTCCCATTAAAATTGTCTTGAAAATGTTTGCCCTGTGTTTATCATTTATATTTGCTACTTTTCAAATGCCCTATATGTATGTATTGTTTTACACTTGTCCTAGAATGTCAGCATTAAAATATGAATATCCATTACTATATATTTAAAACTATGATGTTTTATATTGCTGATCCATTAATTTATAATTTCTATTATTCATTTATTTTTTGTCATTGAAGAGCTTGAGATGAAATATTAGACATGTGATGTGAAAAACACATTAAAAGAAAATTCACTTTTGAGTAGAATTTGTGTGTGTAATTTCCAATCACGCATTAATTTTGTCAAATGATGTAAAAAGTGTAAAAGTATTATTAATGCATCTATTAATTAAACATAATATGTTAGCTATGAAATCAGCTATGTGAAATTGAGACACTGAAGTAGAGATGTTTTTATGACCTTCAGAAAAATTGAATGTATATCAACTGCTGGACATTGCTTGACATTAAAGTAGTAAGAAAAGTGAGTTTTAAGAGTTTTAATAGTTCATATGACTAAACGTGCCCACAATATATTCAGAAATGTGAACATTTTTGTGAATGGATGTAGGAAAATGACATAGATGACTTGTACCTGTAAACTTCTCGATCCTCTTTAGCTCTGTGGAAACAATTTATACACTTGATTATTTTCTAAAAATGTATGTAAATAATTTGTAGAACTGTGCCAGTCTTCGATTTTAACAGTGTTGGAAGCTTACAGAATAATTATATTTAAATGTATTCACAATAAAAATTCAAAACAAAATACCGAACATAACAGTGAAATGCTCACCAGTTCCAGTAATCTTCACCATTGCACTGTTGAGAAATTCTTGATGCTTTGTCAGGGCTTTCCTCACAGCGTCCTCCTTCAGATGAGTGTCAGTACGGATCCCAGCCCAGATCTTATTGTCTAAAGGGCTGCACAGGGACGGATAAATCTACAGCCGGAGAGAGAGAGAGAGAGAGAGAAATCCCTCAGCATGTTGAGTGTTATCCTGTGACGTGAGCAGAGAGAGAAACACTGACCTGTAGGAGGTGCAGGTGATCTTCAGTGTGCTCCAGCTGCTCCAGCTCAGTGTTTCTTCTCTTGAGTTCAGTGATTTCCTGCTCCAGCTCTTTAATCAGCTCTTCAGCCTGTGTTTCTGCTGCTTTCTGCTTCTGCTCCATCACCTCCAGCAGCTCAGACTGACATCTCTCAATGGAGCGGATCAGATCAGTGAACAGCTCGACAATGTCTGCTTTTTCTTTTTCTGAGCTTTGCTAAGTAAAGGATAATGAATATTCAGTCTTAATATATGGCCACCAAATTTACATTTACATTTATGCATTTAGCAGCTGTTTTTATCCAAAGTGGCTCACAAAAGAGGTTTATAGGTTTACAGTTGAACTAATTTTGGATGCAAGCTAGAGAAGAGGCAAAATGCAGAGAAGATTTTTTGTGGGGTGTGAGTGTGTGTTTAAGTGCATTGGTTTAAGAGCGTAGAGTGGTTAAAGGGATAGTTCACTTTGAAATTAAAATTTGGTATCTATCAGCTTACCCCAAGGGCATCCAAGATGTAGGTGTCTTTTTTTCTTCAGTAGATCCAATTTTGATGTTTTTAGGTCAAACCGTTCTAGTCTGTCAGTCATATAATGGCAGGTATAGGTCACTGTCTCTATAAGAGGGAAAAAGAACATGCACAGAGAAATTCAAATTAAACAATTCCCCATCGTAACTACACATTTTTTGCGTGTGACATCCGGTGTGTGACGTGTGTGTGCGCGCGCGCGCTCTGGTTCACGCTTGACGGAGGGCGTGTCTGAAGCGTGGTGCTGACGCAACTTTGTGGTATTTTCTTGTTGGAAGACGCGCACTGTCATCGCTCGTGTCGTTTCTGAACTGTCTACTCTAGGATAATGATGACTTCTTTTAAGCAGACCCGCTTGCTGTCATGCATTGTATTTCTATACGAGCGCTCCATGTATCCGTTTCATTCATCTGTAACTAGCCAAACACACATGCCGCAACTCCACCCTCCTCACCCTCCTCACCCTCCTCACCCTGCGTCACTTCCACCTAACCATGTAAAAAATAACAGATCCAGGAACAGTTTATTGAGACATGACACCGGCGAGGAAAAAAAAAAGGAATCGTACTATGACGAAGGATTAGTCCATGAATAATATTTGTGCCATTCCGAAATTAAAGAGCCATCATTTTGTACCAAAAGGAATATACATAACCATATATAATAATACTGTCAAACAATTCAAATAATTTTTTAAAGCACCACGCTTCAGACACGCCCTCCGTCAAGCGTTGACGGCGAGCTACAGATGAATGAAACGGATACATGGAGCGCTCGTATAGAAATACAATGCATGACAGCAAGCGGGTCTGCTTAAAAGAAGTCATCATTATCCTAGAGTAGACAGTTCAGAAACGACACGAGCGATGACAGTGCGCGTCTTCCAACAAGAAAATACCACGAAGTTGCGTCAGCACCACGCTTCAGACACGCCCTCCGTCAAGCGTTGACGCCGACGCCCCGTGTGAATGCAGCGTGAGCCAGAGCGCGCGCACACACACGTCACACACCGGATGCGTGTGCGCACTCAGATCACTTGGACATGGTTGTGTACAAGAGGTAAAAAACGATATAAATACTGTTCGTTTTCTCACACAAACCGCTCGTTTCGTGTCTTAGGCCATCAATGTGTAGTTACGATGGGGAATTGTTTAATTTGGATTTCTCTGTGCATGTTCTTTTTCCCTCTTATAGAGACAGTGACCTATACCTGCCATTATATGACTAGAACGGTTTGACCTAAAAACATCAAAATTGGATCTACTGAAGAAAAAAAGACACCTACATCTTGGATGCCCTTGGGGTAAGCTGATAGATACCAAATTTTAATTTCAAAGTGAACTATCCCTTTAAGTGTTCGTGGAAGAGGTCTGTCTTCAGCTACTGTTTGAAAGATGTGATGGTCTCAGCAGTTTGGCTGGAGGTTGACAGCTCATACCAGTGCAGAGAGGAACAGAGAGGGTAAAAGTGTTGGAGAGTGACTTTTCGCCTCATTGTAAAGGAACAAGGCGTTGCTCACGCAATGCCCTTAGCTGACTTGTAGGTTTGAGGTAAGGAGATGCTGTTCCAGTTTTGAAAGCCAGCATCAAAACCTTAAATCTGATTCTGGCCACTACTGTGAGATCAGGTATAAATAAGGAATGCAATGAACTGCTAAAATGTATACCTTGACTGAAATTTAAATCGCTTTGGATAAAAGCATCTGCCAAATGTAAATAATAAATGGGATCATTCAATATTGTGTTCTGACCACATTAAATAAATCTTTACAATGAACTTACAACAAGACTAACCTTGCTGAGCTGTACCGAGCATATGATTTCTTCAATTTTCTTCATTCTGCTCTGAATCATCGAATTAACCTCGGCTTGTCTTCTCCCTAACTGAGACTGTGGACAAAAAACAAAACTTTCTTTACAGCAAAGTTTGAAAGCCATTGAAGCACAGATACAGATTAAGCATCTCTCACCTTCCGTTCTTCACTCTCCTTCTCTACAGGAACAGTGTTGTGGGTTTTGTGGTCTTTCTTCGTACACGACAGGCACACACACTTCTGATCATCTCTGCAGAACAGCTCCAGCGGCCTCTCATGCTTCGGGCATATATAATCTTCCAGATTCTCCACAGGGTTGATAAGTTTGTGTTTCTTCAGTTTTGCTACAGTGTTATGAGGCTCTAGGTGAGTTTTACAGAAAGATCCTTCACAATGCAGGCAAGACTTCAAAGCTCCTCTCTTTATTTTTGTACAGGCATCACATGGTACTGCACCAGGTTGGACAGGACTTTCTCCCCTCTTCAGTCCTTCAATGAGGTCTCTGAACTCTCTATTGATGTCAAGATCTGGTCTCAAGTGAAAGTTCTTCTTGCAAAGGGGACATTGTGTGCCCATACTGCTGTCCCAGTGTTGAGTGATGCATTCCATGCAGAAGTTGTGTCCACACGGAATGGTTACTGGTTCAGAGAAGAAATCCTGACATATTGAACACAGGCACTGTTCAACCTGGGAACTGATGGAAGAAGCCATCGCTGGTGTGAGAGAGAGAGAAAAACAAACGATTGTACAAACACAAGATATCTCTACTTGCCCCTCCTTTTTAAACAAATTGAACCTGTCAAACTGGTTTTGATATGGGATGTAAAACACAACATACACTTTAATTGGTATTACAATAAAGATTTGCATGAAAATACAAGTAAAGTTTGAAAGTGTCTTTCAAATGGCTTTTAAAATAACAGCCTTAGTACAATTGCTCATACATGAACAGAAATCATATTAAAAAGCAAGGGTGATGCACCAATTGAACAAACCCTTAGAAAAGAACACATTTCACTAACAAATAAGATGTTTTCCTCACCTCTAGGTCTGTGTGGTTTCTTGTGTGTTCTCGGTGCAGCTGTGGTGTAATGCAGGAAGGAGAGCGTATATTGTCACCTTTTCCTCATTGTACACACCTCACCTTTTTTTTTTTTTTTTACAACATGTGACATCGTAACCCCTCCCATGCAATTATGTAGTAACTGACTGTATTCTGATGTATTGTGTGGTAACATGCTTTCATTCTGAGACTGCCTTCTCCCTGCTTCAGTGAAAACAGATTCAGTCGTGAGTAAATGTTCTCAGTAAGAAGCAATCTGTGAGAGGAAATCAGAGAAATCTTCAGAATTGTATGTATCTGATGTGTTGTGCATAAATTATGGCTCATAAACCTTAAGCATAATAAAAGGGTCAAGTTTACACTGACCGTGACAAACAGGCTTTATAGTCACAAACACAATTATCTGTATTCAAATTGTATACAATATTTTCTTTTACTAAATATATTAAACATTATGTACCTACAAAGCAAATAACACAAGTCATTCTTTAGTGATTATCTAAATTATTTATTTTCACAATACAATACAGGGATGTTAAGAGTTGAACATCTGAAATCATTTGAAATGCAGTGAAATATAAAGTTTAAATTTATTTAACAGCATGTAATATAGATAAATATCAATATGGATCAAATTAACCGTCTACTTATAAGCCAACAGAGGGACCATCTGGTTTTCAGCAAATTATGCAAGTGTGGAAATTCATTTTCAGTTAACAGTCATTCATATCATATTCACAGCAACTTTAAATCACAATCAATATTAAGGACACAAACTGTGATGGAATGTCAAAAGTATTCAAAATTATTAAGGTTAATTAAGAGTTAAGTAGAAAAGTTTTAAGTATGCAGTATGTCTAATGATCAAACCAAGCTCAAATGCATAAAATCATGCCAATACTTTTACAGGAACTGATTAAGATGTCAAAAGATTGTGTAACACCACTGCATTTGTTACATACAAACACAGGAGAATCCATTAAATGGGTTAAAAAATACCCTTTCTTGCTCTTCAGATACATTATTTTCTTTATAATATAATTTTTTTTGCATATCGTATAACAGACCGCTAATACTTTAATAATCCTTTCAAGGATCTGCATTGGTCCAGTGAACAGAATGACAATTCATAATGTTATCAGAAAATATTATAGAAATATAAGACATTATGCATAGACGCTGAGCTGAAATCTACAACAAAGTTTAAAATAGTACCCAGATTTTCTAGATAAAATATAAGGCTCTAACAGAGGTTGTTTAGACAAATGAACAGAGAACAAACTCAATATTTTAAGGTTATGAACTAAAACATAAACTGCACAAAACATACACTATCAGTACAGTGTAATTAGTTAAATCAAATGTATGTTCTCATCGGTTACTACAATGTAGTATAAGACTAAAATGAGACAGAATGTAAGAAGTCGGTATTACAGTGTCCTTAAAAACTCAACAGTTAATTCCGAAATTAGTTTTCAAACAGTGATGAATCAAAAAACGAAAGGCCATGCAGTTGCTTTAGGCCTTAATACAGCATCTGGGGAAAGCCTTTGAATTCAAAAGCTTATGTGCGTGCCCAAAAATACTCGTTATAACGTTAATGATGATGTGAAGTGTGTGTGTGTTTGTGAGTGAATATGCATATGTGTGCATCTGACTGCAGAGAGAATAAAATGACCATAATTTGGTCCAATATGGACCTGGTTAGACTGGCTTAATTATCATTACCAAATACTGTGTTGAGCTGTTGGGTCACCCTAATGAAGGTGGTACGACGGCTCAACTCTTTAAGCTTAGCAGCACCCACATATGTGCAGGTGGAACGAACTCCACCCAGCACATCTCTCACCGTCACCTCCACAGGCCCTTTGTAAGGCACTTCAACCGTTTTACCCTCAGACGCCCTGAAAACACAAAAATGACAATCAATATTAATCAACTCAAGAGTGGTGTTGATAGTCCAAACATCTCTCTCTTTTTCAATCAAAATGCAGTTGTAAATCAAACTGGCCATTATAGATTTAATATTCATGCCTTCTGACACTTGAGATGAATAATGATGCTATTGTCTTTTTAAAACTGCTTACAGCAGAATTTGAATCATATTTGGAGAAGTTTGTAGCATTGATTCTGTTATTTTCTGTTTATTACTGTTAAGCTGCTTTGAACGAATCTGTATTTTATAATGTGTTATATAAATAAAGATTACTTGATTTCTTATTTACCAAATAATATTTGCGTTATGTAATTTACAATCCACTAGATAAAATAATCCACAAGCTCCAGCATGATAGTGTCTCTCTCATGAGCTTACCTGTACTCTGCTACACCTCCTGCATGCTTCTTCATGGCCGTGTCTGAGCTCATGCCGTAGAACAGTTTGTACTTCTTGCCGTTTTTCTCTATGATTTCACCCGCACTCTCAGAATGACCAGCAAGCATTCCTCCCAGCATCACAAAGTCGGCTCCAGCTCCTGTCACACAGTTTAGCCAATCAAACACAAGCCTAATGTGACACTGGTTGTGACCAACATCTAAAAAATGTGGCCTTCACAGGTAGTAAGGCAACAAGTAATGTCTGAATCCAGTGTTTGTGGCTACTAAAATGTCTTGCTTTCTTGTTTTATGGTATTATTACAATGCAGTGTTACCAAAACTCACCAAATGCTTTGGAGACGTCGCCTGGGCAGGTGCATCCCCCATCCTAGAGCGAGACGAAAAACAGATCCCACAAATATGTGATCAAAGCACGCAAGCAGCATGATCTGTTACTCTTCACTGTTAACTCTATAAAGCCTGACATAATGTCAGAAAAAACATTTGTTTAAAATGGAAGTTTATTGAACCTTCAAACGAAATATAAAAGAAAATTGAAAAATAAATAAAAGTGTGTTTGTCTCTTGTCCATATTTAATACATCAGGCTTTTATGGCCCATGTAATGTAGTGATAATATAGAGCTTATACTTGAGGAGGAAAAACCTCAATTTCATTTTAGGCCCAAACTGAAGCACGATATTGGATATTGTAATATGTATGTTTTTTGTTGTTGTTGTTTTTTATATGGACAAAAAGCAATATTACAGTTGATTGCTAACAGTATAATATTTTTAAAACAGTATAAGAGACCCCTTACATAAATTGCATATAAATATCAGTTGTCACTCTATATTTCAAAATAATAGTTAGATATGGTAAATTATATTTAAATGCTTAGTTTTATGATCAAAGCTCTGTAGTTTTCATTTTTTTAGGGGCACTGCAATACAATAACGATTAAGAGATTAAAAAAATTAAACAATTCTGAAAAGCTTTTTGTATCATATTTGACACCTACATTTTAACATGATTTTTCTAAAACATAATATAGGGAAAATTAAGTAAACCCAAGCTGCTTCAGTCCAATAAATGCTCATCTTTAAATATTAATAACAACATTATGCTTATTCTTATGTTTACTTCATAACACAACCTGAAGATGGCTGTGTAGAATTATACTAAAAGGCCTTCAGTCAGAGGCTATCAATCAGAGCACAGAAGGTATTTAGTAGACCATGTGTAACAGATTTTTCATGTTGATAATTTAGAGGCTATAGAAATGCATAGTGTTAATATAATGTAAGGCTTTATAGGGTTAATGTAAGAACTTAGCTCTGAAACACAAGAGTCTCACAGATATAATGTGTCCACCCAGGCCGTGTGCAGCGTCAGCACACTCAATGACTGCGCTCAGCTGAGGATAACCCACACCGGTCTTCTTACGAGTGGTGCACACAGAACCTGCACACATGAATATATGTGTGAAGCTGGTGTAATATGAATCTGAACACCATCTGAAACTGTGGCGATAGACGACTGATGACGTCACCTGGTCCAATGCCCACTTTGATGATGTCAGCACCAGCAAGAATCAGCTCTTCAACCATCTCTCCTGTGACCACATTGCCAGCCTACAAAATACAAATGGATTTCAAAATATTAAGATGACTGCTATTGAGATAATGTCAATGAAATGTTGATTTGTTGTTGGGTAACTGACCATGATAGTGTGTGTAGGGAACTTCTGCCTCACGTCTTTCACGAAGTTGACAAAGTGTTCAGAGTAGCCATTGGCCACATCCACACATATGTACTGAATCTGAGGTACAGCAGCCACAATGGCCACCAGTTTCTCAAAGTCCCCATCACCGGTCCCCGTGCTGACTGCTAGACTCTGGAGAAACAAAGATATCATTTAAATATCAACAGTCTAGGGATTTTTTTGAGTATATTTAAATTCTAGCAAATATGTTGCTCACCTGTAAGCATTCTGGGTGTTTGGATGCAAACTCCTTCCAGTCATCCACACAATAATGCTTATGGATGGCTGTAAAGAGACTACACTACAAAAAAAAAAAAAAAAAATTACAACAATTAATATAACCAAAAAGGGCCCAACAAATAATTTAATTCAGTGAAATCAGAACAGATTTCATTCACACCTGATGTAAGGCTAAGGCCATTTCAAAAGTCCCCACGGTGTCCATGTTGGCGGCTATGATGGGAATGCCACGGTAACTTCCCTTTGAGTTTCTGAACGTAAAACTGCGCATGAGATCCACCTGAAACAGATGAGAGACAGAAGAGTGTGAAAAGTAATGAAAGTGAACCTAAAATGTAGTTGACATTGCACTACATGTGTGATTGCAATGGAACTTAAACTGAGGCCAGACTCTATAATGCAAATAAAAACATATTAAGAGTTACTAACCTCACTGCGAGATTTGAGAGTGCTTCTTTTGGGTCGAAGCAGCACGTCCTTGAAGTCGAGTTTGATATCATTTTCAATACGTGGCATGGCTGCTGAAGAGGATGGCCTTGAGACTGCTCTAACCGTATCTCACTGTCTGCGAAAACACAAGACAAGGGAAAGAAAAACATTCCCACTCCTTCAGTTATGGGAGCTGCAGAGGCTGAGGAAGGGGACGGCTATACAGTATGAGACGGGAAATATCCTCTTACATAATTATGTAAAAACTCTAAATCTATGATAAAACATTTTAGAATACCAACTACTTATTCCGTTTCAGAAAGGAGAGCAAAGCAATGCATCATAATAAAAAAGAATAAAATGAAATGACCCTTAAATGTTTTACATCTGGTTTGTTCTGCACATGTCAGATAATCTAACGTTAGGCCACAAGATCATAATTGCTGCTTTTCTGTCATCTTGACTCTACATGTTTTTTCTGTCCATTACAAATAATTACACATGTGTTCTTATATATACACGCTACAAAATAAATATTGTCCTACCTATAATTGCAGATGAGCACCTCCTTGAAGAGCTGTAAGAGAATGAAACCGCTTTCCGTGTTGGAGGCGGTCGTTTTTGGAGGGCGGACGTTTACGGCTGTCAGCGCATGTACTGTAGTCTTTATGCTGACGGCTTGCGTGCAAATTCAAGTTCAAACGTTCGGCGAAAAACTACAGACAACGATTGATTTGCAGCGTACTGTCGCACCAAATGTCGCAAATTAAATTTTTCCCGGTCAGTTTGAATTCAACTTAAATATTTTGTTATTTAGAGTTTGTTTGCTAAGTTATGTGTATTTAAATAATAAAATTATTATTTAATTATTATTAATTTTACAAAGTTCTAAATCGTCTGCTGTCATCGAATGCCGTTATTTTCCACACGGACCCTCGGAACGTTTCCTCCAGACACTAGAGTGGTAGGAAGTATTTTTCAGTGACGCAGGAACTTCGGTGGGGAAATTGTGAGAATAATTTGATTAGAGGTGTCTGCACTTCTTCCACCATCGCCTAATTATATTCGCATTCAGTTTCCCTGCATGTATTTGTAAAACAGAAGAAGCCACAATGCTAATTAAAGTCAAGGTAAGAAATAAACGAAGAGCAGCTCGTTCATTCAGCACAGTTCGTCAGGATGGTTCTAGACTGAGCTAGTGTGATTATTTTATTAAATACAGTAAGGCATTGCGCATCAAACAACATTTTATTACAGTATGAAGTACATAGATAATATTATAACAAAAAACTGTGGTATGTAAATGATAAAAGACACATTCAGAGGGAAATTTTATGTCTAAATGACTTAATCGTCGTCATTGTTTTTAAAGACACTCACTGGCAAAGAAATCGAGATCGACATCGAGCCCACAGACAAGGTACAATATAAAATGCTTAATGATTTACAGCAGATGTTAAAAGATGACCCCGCAGTTGACAGTAAAGAGCATTGATGCGTTCATTTGATTCAGGTGGAGAGAATAAAAGAGAGAGTGGAGGAGAAAGAGGGAATCCCACCTCAGCAACAGAGACTCATCTACAGTGGAAAACAGATGTAATTTATTTCATGTGCACATTAAATCATGCTCTTGAATATTTCTGTAGCTTTATTCTAAACCCTCCGTCTTCTCCACCTCAGGAATGATGAGAAAACAGCAGCTGATTACAAGATCCAGGGTGGCTCCGTGCTGCATCTGGTTCTTGCACTGAGAGGTGGGCAGGTCCACTAGCATCCCAGCAGCCTCTTCTCATCGGTCCTGTCTCGGCCACCTTAGATATCCAGTGTACTCGCACATGTCACCAGAAACCATTTGAACCATCTGGACTGACGAGTGGTAGCCACTGCATTCTTTGTTTGTTGGAATATTCATCAGCTTTGTCCTGTTAATGCCACTCGCTGTTAATTTGTTTAGAGCATCATTGTGCTCTTTTTTTGAAGTTTACAAGAAGTGTTAAAAATCAAGGTAAAACTGATGTATCAGTTTGTCAATAAAAATTGATGCAACCATTTAAGGATGTAACAGTGTTTATTCTTTCATCATTCAAAGGGTTTTCAAGTTTTCCTCAATTGCTTTGGCTCAATTCTTGAATGAGAATGTTTTTCTCAAAACAATATGGTCAGATTTCTGAACAATAAACTAATTGTTCACACTAAATGTGAATTTCAAGTTTTATTACATCTGCAAAAAAGCTGGTTCCATTTTCTACTAAATGCACGTGGCTTACTGATTTTTCGTGAAATTAAAATGCAAAATGATCCTTTCAGTTCTTAAAATCTGTAAGACATATACATTTAAGATATCTATGAATGTTATTTTTTGTTTACATGCACCACAGTGATAAAATGTACACGTACAAATATGCATATTATTTTTCTGTGTACTTCAGTATTGACATTTTTATCTACAGTTAAAAACTGCATCTAAAAATCTCAGTGTGATACACAGCAGCATTCAGCTAGACAAAACTGACAATGTCAACAAAAAAGTAGAACAAAAAGTGCATTTGTATATAACAAAGATTTTAAGGATTGTCTACCAAAAAAAAAACATCTAAACATTTTGACCAGTATGACTCACGCGATGTCGAAACTTTTCATTTTGGTGACATTGGCTAATTTACAGACACAATAACTAGGTTTTGAAGCACAAAATTATGTTTTGGGCGAGGTACTACCTTTTGCAAACATGCAGCATAGTTTAATACTACAATTACATATATAGTTTAGAGAATAAGATTGCGACTGAGAAAAACCGTAAAATTATTAAACAGATGTGACAGCTGTGAAACTATTGAACATAAGGTGAACTCGTAATCTGCCATTCTCTTAACTTGCAGTAGGTGGCAGTGTAACACAGTTTTTCCTGTCAGACCGAATAAACAAGTCTTCCCTGGTTCAGCATATAGATTTATTTGTCTTTTAATATATACTGTTCATACAAATACAAAACATATAGTAAACAAGAAGACTCTGGTACAAACCGTTCACCTCCAGTTATATGTAAGTGTTAATTTGAGCTTTATGGTCATTATCCTTTTAAACTGTACATCTTAATATAATCTATAAAATTCATTCTCATTGATTTTTATGCAATTGTGAAGACATTCAAAATATTAACATCAATCATTAGTTACTAATGTGACAATCAAATATGTGACAATTAATTTTGCATGGCTTTTGGTATCACCTGTATGATAATGTGTGTGTGGAAAGGAAAGCCAAATATTGCAGCACAATCAGAGTCACAGCTTCCATATAAAATATACATAGTGTTTGTGTTTAGCACACAGTAGGCAGTGCTGGATACTGAGGCACAGCTCAGGAGCAGCATTACTACAACCAAAGGTGCTCTTAACCTTCAATGATACATACAATGATTAAAGTTTAGGCAGTCAGTTGAATAATGGATGATAACAGGCCTCTTCGCCACCTGACTAGGACAGAGGAACCAAAAGGCAGTGATTCTTGTGCAAGTATATAGGTTATAGATTTGATATTATAGTCTGTGTAAGGAATGTGGGGGATTAAGCTCATGCAAAATGGATGTGTAATGAATTACACTGATATATATTGTTTTTTATACAGCACCTACACACTACAGATCTGGCAAAAATAATAATAAAACAAAGAACAATGGGCACTTTTCCATAGTCTTCACAAGTGGGTAAAGGTGTGACATCAATACAGAGGCACAATAAAAAGACCCTGTGACCACTAAAAAGCATTACACGCTTGTATGGACAAGTGACATACTGAACACTTTAATCATGTAGTCTTGAACTGAGCATATATTATTTACTTACACAAATGAATATATTTTAAGTAATTTTATTAGAAAATGATTTATCTTTAAGGCTCTCCATTTAGGTGTATAGTTCAATTATTTAGTATATTAATGTAATCATCCAGACTATGTTTGTTAGCTTGATCGATTGTTTCTAGTCCCTTGTATTGCACCTACATTAACATCTACAGTCCATCTACACAATTACAATATATTGTGCATTATAAGACTGATTTAACGAGCTCTTCTGGCATAATTGATTTCAAGTTTTTGAATATTCACATAATAAATGACAGGACCAAAACTATTACATTCTCACAGGCTTTCAGCTACATCACAGACACTATCTATGCATCACTACTGTTTTTCTTTTTTTTAGCCATATATAACCAAACGCTCTGCAATTTTGAATATTTGTGTATATACTTGTGAAGTAATTAAACTGCGTGAAAGCAAACTTGCGGGTTATGACTGTGGCTATAAAGCCGATGGTGTCAGGATCCATATTCTCTGTGTAAAGTCCACACAGAATGAAGATACCATTGCAACACTTCATTTCACAATGGCCTCTTTAAGTTTTCACTGAATACTTTTTATCTTCAAAAATATCAGAAAGAAAAATACTCTTCAGCAGTGATAACTTTATACAGTTTATGTAAAAGTTTTAAGGCAAATAAAAGAGCTTAAATTGTATCAGTGCCAGAGTAACCTGGTAGAAATCTACTCTGAACCACCACAATTGGTTCTTATATATATGCCTTAAAAATATGATGATTAAAAAAAAATCCCAGAGCTTTCCTTCAGGAAAGAGAACAGAGAAAATAAAATGTGAAAGAACAATAATTTCATAACGACAAAGGAATATGATTAGAACAGGACAATCAAAAATATCAAAATATATAAAAAGAAATGCTTCTGAGTGTTTTGGTGTGAAATGAAATGAGAAAATGTCAAATTAAAATACAGCTTTGGCTTATAAAAAACATTTATTCCTGGGAGTGTTGGGAGATAACTAAAAAAAGGAAAAATAAAGAGGGGGTAAGAATTAGAACATTAGAATGTACTCAATAATAAATAAATAAATAAAAAGAACCCTGCCACCATTTCAGGCGAAGCCATGATGTATTTTGGCATTTTTAGCATAAACAAAACGGAATTCTAATTCTCATAGAAAAGGAATGTTTCAGAAAGGTCTTTTTAAAAAATGCAGACCCTTCCAAACCAGTGTTTATAAGTAATACATTCTAGAGCTTTATGTCATCCCACATTTTAATGTTGTAATTCTGTTGCACAGCAAATGAAGTAGAAAGCAGTTGCTAAGAGACTAGGAACTAGAGAGAACGGAGAACATTGAATAAGACCACTACAGCAGAACCACATGATATGTGGAGCAGCTAGTCTCTGTTCATTACTCTCCTGAGCTTAGCCACTTCACTCCAGTGCAACCCCCTCTTTATGAAAAGGCAAAATACAGAGGTATTGAAAAATCTGAGTTTGATTTCCAGTGTCTATCTGAGTAAATCTGGCTGCCCGTATGTGAGTGAATGAGTGTGTCTCCATATGTCTGTTCAGCAGTCAGCTGATTTCGGTGTCTGCTCATCCTCGGCTGACAGTGGAACCGACTGTTCCTTCAGTTCGATCTCTTCTACAGACTCCTCGTTTTTCTTCTCGTCCTCCACTGGGTAGACCACTACACAAAACTTCTGACCCAGGTATGTCATCTTGTCTGAAAACACACAAAAAAAGGAATTCAGTTTATGTACCATACCATTTTTCAGGATTTTTTGATGAATAGAATAGTAATTTGAAATATAAATATTTTGTACAGTTATAAGTCAGTTTAATGCATCCTTGCTGTATAACAGTATTAATTACTCGAGTACATAGTTTCTCATATTGATGTTATCATTAAGCTTAACACATCTTTGAACTGTGTTCAACTTACCAACAAATGTATTGAAACACTGTGGTTTGTTGTCCCAGTATACGCCCAAGAAATAGACAGGGACTCCAGTAAGCATGATGGCCAAGCCAATGCCACACACCACAGGCTCAGAGTACAGAGAGAAAATCAACAGGAAGGCCCAGAACAGCAAGTAGATGACAGGCCACACCAGACTGATCTGTGAGTAGCAGAAGTAACGTTAGCAGTCAGAAGGAAAAATTATCTTACGGTTTCAGTTTATATGAGACGTATATACCTGGAACAGGACAATCAAAACATGGTGCAAAGGTTATAGCAATATCAATACATTTGCTGAATAGAATACCGGATAGATACAGAGGGTAAGACATCAGTAAAAAGCCAACAACTATTGAAATCACTGAGCAAAAACTTAGTAAAATGGTTTGGTTTTGTTAACACTGGCTTTTGGTAATTCTTAGGACTTACTTTAATTGGCCGGTGCATATCTGGTTGTTTAACCCGCAGCACGATCTGCCCCGCAACAGTGACACCGTAGAAGAGGTAGTTGATGAAACCCACATAGTTGATGAGTGTGTACATGTCACTGGTGCACAGCATCAGAAGTGTTGAGATGCACTGCAAGAGAGCAAGAGAGGGTGTTTGATGTCACAACATCATGAAGACCATTCATGCTCAAGAAAAGTGTGAGTGAGGTAGAAAGAAGAGGGAGAAAGGGGTATATATAATACTCACAGTGAAGAGCAGGGCTGGAATTGGGGTGCAGCGCTTCACATGAATCATAGCCAGTAAGCTAGGTAGATGACCTTCACGTGCACCCGCGAAGAACAACCTGAACAATGTGAGGAGGACCCAAGAATACTGTTATTTAGCATGCCAATATAATCATTAGAAGGGATTATGTGAAGACACTGACAGACAGAAATGAGACAGGTAGATAGATAGATAGATAGATAGATAGATAGATAGATAGATAGATAGATAGATAGATAGATAGATAGATCGATAGTTGAGGCTTGTGTATGAATGGTGTATGGATGGATGAATGGATGGATGGAGGGACTGACCGAGAGGAGGTGAAGAGGGAGCCGTTGACCCCCCCAAATGTGGACAAGGCCACAGAGATGGGCATGAGCCATGACATCACTCCCAACAGCTTCTCACCAAACGTCTGGGAGAAAGCAACAGAGTGGTGAAGGAGAGAAAAGAGAGACAAGCAGAGGAAAAGAGGACGTTGGTTGAATACATGCATTATCATGTCCATAATATCTGTGCTGTTTCATTAAGAAAGTCATTAGAACTGAATGGTACACTGGCAGGCATCAAGACCTTGTTCCAAGTATCAATCAAAGAACTTTAAATATTGATACTTGGCTAGATATGTCAAAGAATCTCCTGCATAAAGCAAAACAATCATTCAGTTTGCAATCTGGTAGTGTCTGAGTGGGAAGAATGGACACAGGCTACTCACCACAGCTACAGCATTAGAAGCCAGTAGTTCCTGAGGGCTCATGGCAGTGACGTAAGCAATGTTAGCGAAAACGTACACAAAGGTAACAAGGGGAATGGAGATGAAGATAGCACGGGGAAGGTTCCTGTAAGGAAAAATAAAAAACAAAAGTGTTCAGTCAGAAGAGGTACATTGCATTATTTCAGCTACCAACTACAACTACAGGCAGATTCCAGCTGCCACTTCAGAGCATTGTGTAAAATTATGCAGTGATCCGTTTGGCTCTTTCTACTTGTGCAGTTTAATATACTGCAAACCATTCCAACTATTGATCCATTATTTGGTTCTCTGCTGGATATTACAAACTTGTATCTTGTTAACGCTAATTAAATATTGAGAACACAGTGTTGAATTACTGTAAGCTCTTTGGATGAGAATTGGCTTACACATAGGGGTCGACGAGTTCCTCTGTGACATAATTGAGGAAATTCCAGCCACCGTAGGCGAAGGACCCCTGTAGAAATGCTAGAGCGATCAGACCGATATCATAGTCTTGAAACGGCTCGAAAGCATTGGCCGGCTCCAACCAGTAATACTCGCCTGGAGAAAGAAGAAAGGGAACAATAGTGATGAAATATTCAAAGGGAAATTCGTTATAAAATGCCTCTTGTTTATTAGCTAGTTAGTTAATTTTTAGCAAAAGCTTTCACCCGAAACAGCTTAAAGTAATCACAAAAACAGCAACTGAAGGTCGAGTTCTCTGGACCAAAATATCATTGTGATTGTAGTAAGTTTATGCAAATCCAGCTAAAATCAGCTGGATCAAGCTGGTAGTAACCTGGCTGAACTGGTAGGCCATCCTGGACCATTAAAAAACCTGGTACCATGACACTTTTTTTTTTTCCAGCAAGGCGCATTTGATCAATATGTTCTACCATCTCTGACAGATTCCCACCAGCTAGTAATCCACCTAAAGCAGCTTGAACCAGTTAGAAACCAGCTACCATGTTCCAAAATACAACTACAACATTTAACTGGTTTGGGTTGGATTTTCTGAGCATACAATCTTTTTGTTCCCTAAGCCATAGTGTTAATACCACATTTCTAGGGTCAGGACTTTGGGTCACATGTACTCTCTGAACCCTCTCTGAGAGCATATGTGACACTGAAGACCCCACATTAAAGAGCAGCCAGTGCCAACTAACCCAAATCCAGTTTTTTTAGAGATTTGGCATGGAATCACATCTGTCACTCTCATATTATCAGGTCAGCGTCTGAGCTAACAGACCGTCGGCAGTGTGATCATTATTGAATCCTCTCTGACACATCAGCGGTGAAAGCTGCATTATCAGTGTTATTTTTTATTAGAGGGTTTGAACCCAGCGACTTCTGCTGAGACAACGAGACAGAGAGGGGAAGTGCTGTGCTTTTAGTTTTTCTGGAGATTTTACGGAGCTATATACTAGAGATGAAGCAACACGCCAAAGAGGACAGGGAGTCACGCATGCACACTTTACAAACGTACACACAAGAACAAGCATGGCACGTACTAACACATGCGCACACACACACACACACACACACACACACACACACACACACACACACACACACACACACACACACACACACACACACACACGTACACTCTGATATTTAGCACAGACCTTCTTGAATAGCCAGTAATATATAACAAGCACACACACATACAGAGACATATGGTGCCTACCCTTGCAGATTTGTACGATGCCCATGATGATGATAAGAATGAGGGCCAGAAGTTTCCCTGCAGTGAAGACATCCTGTACTCGTGTTGCCCAGCGAACGCTAGCACAATTCACCCAAGTCAGCAGCACTGTAACACAAAGACATGGAGGTTACAAGGCTGGTTACACACACACATTATGAGCCTTTGGTGAGATTAATGGCCCCCTGCAGTTTGAGCAGTCTAGTATGCCAAAGGATTATAAAATAATGCTTTCAGCTATGAGGAATTAATCAGACACACAAATGATAAGCTTGGAATAGACCTTCAGGAACACTTTGTAATATAAATAAACGTTTGAATGCACTGCAACATCTGAGACAGATAGACAGGTGAAATAAGGCAGCACAAAATAATTATAATATGAAATTTTACCTTTACATTTATTGATTTAGCAGATGTTTTTATAAAAAAAAAAATCATTTTTGAAATCTACGATTGAGGCATTGCTAGCATCATTCTACAGGAAACTTTCAAGCAGTGGTTTTTTTAACCTCATGATTTTAAAGGGATTACATGAAATGTTTGTACTTCTAAAAAAAATTAAAAGGTGATTAAAAATCAGGACAAAAATGTAACTAGTTAGAACATGTAAAATTCGTTTTCTTATACATTCATATGCATTTTTACTTATTTACATTTTTGTTGAAAAAATAAATGTGATAATAACGCTCACAGTCACATGCACAGTCTTCTGATGGCATGTGACAGACATATTTGGTCATAAAATCAGAGGGACGCAAGAAACCTGAGCACGCAAGTAAACTTTGAGTCTTGCACTTTTGAGAACTTGCAAGACATGCAAAAAGGCTGCTTCATGATTTGCACTTCAGAGTTCAGCTTTGTCCTTTTTCATTTACATGCTATTCATGTACAGACAAGCAGTAATTCAAATCACCCACCACAACAGGTAGTTAAACGGACCGATATTGCTATGTATATTTAATTAACATATCAACAGAGCAATTCTATACAAAACTAGTGTGAACTGGGCATGAATTGAGACTGTCTGCGTACAGTGGCCAAACACAGTGAGAATTCTTGGCTCTCATTCAGTGTCAAACTGCTTACACCTGGAATCTAGTCACGACAGTCGCTGACATTACAATGCAAGTCAACTGCAATAAGGTGGAGTGGTATATTTTGTTGCACAAAATCCTTGATAATTATTATGTGTGGCTAATGAGACACAAACAGTTTGACAGTGCAAAGCAACACCCTGCCTAATACAATGTGAAGGGAACGCAGTCAAACCAAACACTACAAAGCTTTGGGCAAGGAGGTTTAATCTTTATGTCTTATCTCTGTGTAAAAGCAACACTGTCTCGCTGTACAGAGCAATGGCGTGCCTTTAACTGAGCCCAATCTTGTCTAGAGATAAGGGCAGTGCATTCTGGGAAATGGACTGGATGGGACGTCTTAGAAGGTGGTGTTTGTGAAACTCTTTCGGAAACGAAAAATAAGCAGAGACAGGACTAAGAAAGTTACAGACTGTTTCCTTACAGAATTGAGGTAGTGAAGTCTGCACTACATTGTATACCGTGCTAATGCAAGCATGCAGAAACATTCCTATGACAACAGCAATCTTACTGCAATAAGCTGCTTACAGTGGAGGTCACACACACACACACACACACACACACACACACACACACACACACACACACACATACACACACACACACACACAGGCAGGCCAGAGTTACTCATTTAACATGTTATCGCCTTGATATCTTGGATTTGATGCAAGTACAAACATGTTCTAAACAACTTTTCTCATGTTCAACAGCCTGTTGAACACAATGGGCTCTGTTTTAAAACCTAGTGGACTGTTTTGCTCTTTTACTGCCTACATAGGCAGCATCCCAACTTAAAATTCATTGTAACACAAATAGCATGTCACAGGCAAAGTTTGTTTCACAATTGATTTCAATACAGTTAGCATGTTGCTAAGCTAAGCATGTGATACCAGCTTTGTTAAATCACAGTGCACATAAATATTTGGGTAAAATAGTGAGTTTTTAAGTAGATTGAACTTTTTAGTACATTACAAAATTGAATGACTTAGACAGTAAGTATAATAATATTCAACATTTCTCTCACTTACGTATCACTTCTTAGATTGATTTTTTTTCACTGAGCTTGTCAGAATAGTTGTGTCCCATTTTGCATATGCCCTTTTGTAGTATAAATAGTGTGTTTACGCTGAAAATTCCAAAAAGTAAAAAGTACCTTTATGATGAAAATACCTTGATGATACAATCGACCTTCAGCTTTCTTTATGTAGCAAAGCCTAAGGGCATAGTGCGCCATTTGAGACATGACTATTGCCTTATCGGATTGTCTTCTCTGAAAAATATAAATGCAATGTTTCCAGTTTTTGGCCAAAAGAAGATGTCTCAAATGGTAGCAGTTTTTCTGACACCTTTTGGAAAAGTGTTTGTGTCAAGTGTGTGCCTATGTTCCCTTAAAATGCAGCCTACTTAGGCATGTTCTGAAAGAGAACTGTGTGCACACTTACAGACAAACCTTTCTCAGAAATGCTGTACTGTTCTAGAACAAGAGGCATTAAGGAGGTAAAGAGGTATAAAGCAGTAGGGTACAAGAGCAGGGACATCCACTTTTGCCCTTTCACTCACCTCCTGCCGTTCTCTAAACAAAACAAAAGCAAAACTAAATAAGAAGAAAAAAGCTTCAGAGCAGCTTGAGAACATCTGGTTAGTTTAAAAACAACAAATTCTTCCAATCAGAATATTTTGATCTTGACACAGTCCCCCTACATTTAGAGCTAACACAATGAATGCTGGATCAGCTCTGTTACCCTACAAACCGGACAAACAGCTTGTACTGGTTTACAAGCCAAAAGTTAAATAGATAATTCTCACTCAGATTCATAAAAAGACAAAGGTTATTAACTGTTATTAAATTATTAATCTATTTAAAAGGCTGTTCTTAAATTTAAACTTATTGAAGAAAGGTGAAATATCACCTAATATCTTCTCTTGACCTTTCTCTCTCTTTTCCTAGGGTCTCTGTTGTTTGTCTGTCTACATATAGCTTGCAGTATTTGTAGCTCCAGCGTGAAGTTTGCAGAAAGCCCACGCTCAAGGCTTCTTGACGCCTTGAAAAACATCATTCCATTCATCTTCACACATCCTTCTCTCTTTCACTCTCATCCCTCTCTATCCTCTGCATATTTTCCCACAATCTTTCTGTCCACTCTCCCAGGATAAGACCCCTCGGCCTTCTTCATTCACACATCAATTCATCTCGCTCTTTCTGTCAGTCCCCAAACTCTGTTTCTCTAGCCCTGGCTTTGAATGTTTTTTCGCCTGAGTGTGATTTGACCTTATGGTCAAACATAAGAGGATGTAATGAAGTTCCCATTCCCGGCAACAAAGTGTGCATGTGCTATCAGAGAAAAATGTCTAAAATATACAAGTGTTAACAAGTGAATCACAAGCAGATGTGGAAATAGTGATTGTGTAAGTTGTTGTTGCATCTGTGAGGTAAACAACACAAAACAATGTATTCTAAATACAGGATTTATGCAAAACATTCAGATAACCTTAACATATTTTCACATCAAAGCCAAATTTTTATTTATTTACTTATTGCATTTAAGATTATTGATTCTACTTTTTATTAAAGTATAGAATTTTTATATCAGCCATGAACATGAAAATAATTATTAATGGTAATTATTAATTATTAATGGTCTTAATGGTTTCTTAACAGTTTTTTAATATTTGCATTACCAGGGCAGGTGACTAGGAATTGACAATGCTTACTAAGGTAGGCCTTACATTTTAAATGGAGGCCTTATAGCAATATCAATAGTCACCTTAATATGCATGTCAAAATCCCTAACATTCCTAAATACTAGGACAATGAGATCTTTGTTTCTCCTTCTGGTACTCACACAAGCAGATGGCAGCAAGCAGACGCAGACCATTCTCTGGGGGGAAGCAGGTGGGGAACAGAGGCTGCAGGACGTAGTTGGAGAAGGTGAGAGCAATAACTGCCTGGTTAGTGGGGTAGATCACCAACACAGCAATCCACAACCGCAGAAACCTGTAACACAAAATCACACAGATGTTATAATACTTCCCTAAAAAATGACTTAACAATGTTTCATCTTAAAAAACACATAATAGTAATAGCATAATTATTTTTAGCTAATGATAGGCATTGTGTTATTTGCATATAGCAATACCTTTATTCTTAGGATAGACTCTCTTTATCACCATCATTTGTTGGTGCTGAATGAAATCGAGTCACGACTGAGTGACCAGCTAATGGCTGTCCACTGGCAGTATCATTCATTAGAGCAGTCACCGTGCTAAGCAAAGGTTGTTGGCATGTGAACAAAGCCAGGGCTGTATTGTTTGATTGACCGCTTATTGCCTTTTATTGGCTTAATACATTTCTAATGGCAGATACAACTACTTCACCAGATGGCTGCAATGCTAATGCTGTTAACAAGTTAATTACTATATAATGACAGATAATGGTGTTTACTCATTGAAAGGAGATTACAGGCGTTTGAGGGGACAGAACCAGCTATTCATTCTGAATTTTTTCAGCTATCCGCTTTATATGATTTTACATGAAAATAGTCATATTTATTGCACATTACATTACAATTTCAAAAGTCCACAGTAACTCAAAATATTTTGTCTGTGATGGCTGCAAACTAAAAAAAAATATATATATATATTTATTTTTATTGAAGTTGAATTTCTGACTTATTGTCATGACCCTACACAATAAGGTTTCCATTACTAATAATAAGTCACCTACTTAAAAATTAAAAGTGGATGCAGCTTTTGGAAATAATATAGACTTTGGACTTTGACTGTTTAGAAGTAGCCTCTGGAACTAATATTAAAACCAATGTGTGGCTGAAAATCTCACCCTGCCAGCCCTCCGAAGATGTCCTTGACATAAGAGTAGTCGCCTCCAGATTTGGGAATAGTAACACCCAGCTCAGCGTAGCAGAGTGCACCGATCGCTGTTATAACACCTGTGACGATCCATACGATGAGGGCCAGGCCCACTGAACTGGCATTTTCCAACACTCCCTTTGGGCTGACAAAGATTCCAGAGCCAATAATATTACCTGTAAAAGAAAAAAAAACAAAGAGGTTGAGAAAACAGAAAGGATTGGAGCTGTCATGTCACTATATAAGCTTTCAATTCTCACCATGAACTCCAAAAAAGCACTGATTATGTGTAACAGACCTATGCCTAATGGATGTCTGGATGAATCTACTAAAGCGCTCCAATTTAAAAGTGATTTGAATGAAATAGACTTTATCTTGAGTGAGGATTTAAAGAGATTTTAGATTTGTAGAAATGCATTAAAACATACATTTTAAAGTCAATATTTATTTTGATGTTTTGATCCATATTATAAATCTATACAACTTTGTTGAAAAAAGTAAATTATAACATAGTAGTACACAAAACTATAGTTGTGTGCACACAGAAATTCACTCCAGCGTGCTCTTAAAGATAAAACATTCCTCAAGAGATTACAAGAAGTTACATTTTTGTCCTAATCCATCTCTATCTTTTTAAATTAGTGCTAGATGATGATCTGAATTTCAAAATTGACAGAAGCATATAGTTTCCCATTTTGGCTGGTAAATATCCAATATGGTGCTTCCCTTATTTTAGACATCCCTAAATTACTTCCCTACATTTATGCACCTAAAATATATAGAAAGGCACGATGAGATGACAGTGTGACATGCTTCAGGAAATATGGAGATCAGCGAGACCTAACAGTGACAAAGAGAAAATAGGGGATACTAAAAAATAAAAACACTGAAGAAATTCAGGATCACAAGGAAATGAAAATGTCAGTGAGGCAGATAAAAAGAGAAGGAAGGAGGAGGGAGAACCAAGAGAGAGAAAGCAGGTGGTGAAAATGATTCACAGAGAGCAGACTGTAATTTTCTGAGTTAGTATTCAGCGTGACTAATGGAGCGAGTACACACAGCAAATATATGGGGGAGTGTGTATTTGTCTAGCTGTATAAAAGGTGTGCACTTAGTGCAGTAGTGCACCAACACTGTGTGATCCATGTCTGTTTGTGATACATATATTGGCCCCAAAAATATTTAGATAATTATTTCACCCATAAAAATGTCTACATTTCATGCATTTGATACAAAAAATATCAAACAAAGTGGAATTTAATTTCACTTATATAATTATATTTTTACCCAACTGGTCAATTTTAGCAGATGAATTAAGTCATGTTCAATCCGGTTCAATATGTTTATGTTCCATACATCCACAGACAAGACAACCAGAAAGTGCCACAATACATTTAGTCTTAATTCTGAGAAATATATCTATTGTTCAATCACCTCGAACTGAAATACTTAAAGGGGTCATCGGATGCCCATTTTCCACAAGTTGATTTGATTCTTTAGGGTCTTAATGAAAAGTCTATAGCATACTTTGGTTAAAATTTCTCAATGGTAGTGTAAAAAATACCCTTTTTACCTTGTCAAAATCAGCTCTGTTCATAGAAAGCTGTTTCCTTGCATGTCGCTTTAAATGCTAATGAGCTCTGCTCGCCCCGCCCCTCTCTTCACTGGGGTGTAGCAGCCTGTAAACTTTAGCCGCATTTAGCCGCGAAACTTGCTAACTAGCACATTATTAGGAAAGGCGATTTGCAAAGATTCATAAAAAAAACCTTATACTCACTTCTTCTGTAGCCTAGATGAAGCTAGATCACAAATGATTCACGCGAACATAGACGCATTTAGGCATTCACTTCAAAAACAAACGTTAAACCTCTGCGTCTTCAGCAGCTCAGATGTTGGGAGTAAATGACGACTGCTATGTACATTATTACATCCAACAACAAAAGACCTCAATCGCTTAATCAGAGACATTCTTGTCTTCCCCTGCACCGGAGTCGACACAATGGCGGATAGCTAACGCTATCTCACGGCAATTCGTACATATTTTACGAGGTGGCTAATTCGTATGAATTCGTACGACCTCACTCGTACGATTTAGTACGATTTGTCTAAACCCCAGTGACGGTTAGGTTTAGGGGCGGGGTTAGGTGTAGGTCATTCGTACAAATTCATACGAATTGACAACTCGTAAAATACGTACGATTTAGCAAAAATCTTTTTTTTTACTATTTGTACGAGTGAGGTCATACGAATTCGTACGAATTAGCCACCTCGTAAAATATGTACGAATTGCCGTGAGATCGGGCTGGGATAGCTCACAGCTCACTCAGGGCGGGTCTAAGGTAAGACGGCTATGTCAATCAACTATCGTGGGAGCGGCCTGTGCAGAACTACATCATTCTACCAGGAATCTCATAACAGCCTGATTTGAGAAAGGGGATTTTAAAACAGGGATTTAAAAAAAAAAACACTGGGTGGATGTGTACACACACTTCTAACAACACATTTATGTTCAAAAAACATGTAAAGTGAATTTTGCATCTGATGACCCCTTTAAATGTGTGTTTGTCATTTACATTTATGCATTTAGCAGACGCTTTTATCCAAAGCGACTTACAGTGCATTCAGGATATATATATATATATTTTTTTTATCAGTATGTGTGTTCCCTGGGAATTGAACCCACGACCTTTTGCACTGCTAACGCAATGCTCTACCACTGAGCCACAGGAACACATATATGTCATATCAAATAAATTCCAGCTGGTTAGATATTTTGTTATACAATACAAAGATGTTCATACACTTTTAAGCATCCAATTTTTTTGAGGTCACTGTACTGTATGAGAGAATGCATTGTGCATTCACTGCATTAATTCCATAACTTGCACCATCCATAACTTGCAAATGTAAACCACCATTTCTACAACGAAACTAGATCTAATTTAGAACAACTAATCTATTACAATAAAAGGTACACACACAAAACTAGTCACACTTTACTAAAAAGGTGCATTTCCATCAAATCCACGTGAAGTGCTCAAAAACCAGAGGAATGTCAAAAGAAGACTCCCATGTGACTCTGGACAAAGGAAAACTGGACAAAGTAAAAAAAAGATTTCTTAAGCAAAAACCGCTGATCTAATATGTGAGTCAGTTTGTGGAGTGACTACCGCCTTTGCACATGGACTGTAACTGTGGTTTATACTTTAATCTTCCCTGATTGCACTACATGTCTGGGCTTTTTACACAAACCACTTAATGTGGAAATTCAGGTCTGCGTGAGCTGCATGGAGAGTTTCTGCCTTATTACCTCTGTGCCCTTGAGTAAGTCAAATAGTCTTGGTTTTTGTGGGATTGTCACAGCAATTGTGTTCTGTAAATCACTTTGGATACAAGGGTCTGCTAAACATAGCCACTGTAATCAAGTAATCAGATGACTTCTTCTCTACAGCCACTGCTGTCATGATTTATTCACAGAATAATCTCATCTAAAATAATATACATAAACGTTTATGACTAGACCTGATCATTCAGCTTCTGTCTTTGAGTGTTCTCCCTCTTCAGTTCTTTCCTTTAATATCTGTTGTGAAAAAGCTCGGTCAAGATATGATTATCACAAACTTCAGCATGTCCCATGACCTCAAAGTACAAGTTACACAACTTTATACAATCATAGGTATCTTTTACTATTGCCAAAGCATGTAGGGATTGATCTGGTTTCAGCCAGCTAGAGTATTATTTGACTATATGGAAGCTGTGAAATGTGGACATCAACAAGTTTTAAGCTGTGATCCTTAAAGGGGCTGATAGATCATTGTGCACACTTGTAGATTGAGAAGTTTTGCTGACTCAAGTGAAAAAAAATGCAGATGGATTTCCTGTTCATACTGCATCCTTTTGCTTCCCTAGTGAGTGTTCACAGCACAAACATCACAGCAGCAATCCCTGATTTAACATTCTAGTTTGTCAATCTACTCACATTGATCTAATCATACAGCGCTAAGCCTTGCGAAACACTACATATAAGTCACGCTTTTCAGTTCAAAGCCCTTTTATTCAAAAGTGTCATTTGGCTTTTTACTAGAACATGCATGCAAATTAGCTGCACCAGCTTGAAAGATACTGTTTTGTAACATGATTTTAGATTTGAAAAAAGCTAAATTTATGATAGGATTGTTGTCAGATTTGAAACATTAAGGTGCAGTCACATCTACTGTTTTTGGGAAATTTTCGCAGACAAAATCCAGTAATTTTAACAAATCCACACATCAGGAATTTCATGTGAGGGTGAAAGATTTCCCCACACAGATTTTGCAATGGGTTCAAGTTGGTCATGTGAATTTGGCGCGACCAGTAAGCTGCTTGGTTAGGGACTTTTTGTGAGCTGTGCTCCATATATCACTACACTATTAACAATAGACAATAAACATTTTGCCTGTGAAATTTTGCTAACAAGACTGCAGCTTTATTCAGGATTTAGGTCATTGATTGCCTACATGCATTATAGCTGCACAGGGTGGCGCCAAAGTGGCCACAGTGAACTGACTGACCTAAAATGAGTTCACTCTTTGCTATCAGCTTATCATATTTGTATGGCAATCACTGTGCAGAGACATGGCTCATATATTGTGCAGTGATATACAATCCTGGTACTTTGGTACTTTTATTTATTGCTCTTGCTCTCATGCTTGCTGAGGTGAATCCCTCTCAACTGTCCTATTGATTTTCTTTCATGCCTCTATTGATCCAACTGTTTCTGTGGGTCTGTAGCCTTGGTAGCCAGATGTTTCCCTTTTACAAATTCACATATAAAAATCAGAGTTTGGGTTAACGAAGCAAGCCATTTGAACAAAAACATGGCCTCTTTTCTTTAAATAGAACAGGTTCCACTGTGATCTGTAATGGTTTGTATGATCACCACAAACCCCATACTATCAACACTGGTTTTCGGTTCTATATCAAACTGCAACTGAGAAAGAAAGTAAAGATCAAGACCTTTAGTTTTATTGGTTGAGGAGGACACAATCCAATTATATTCAATGTTGATTATATATAACAATGATTTTCACTTTGATTTCATTTTAATCATCTTACTGGAGGATTAATTGAGTTGCTGACTGGTTACATCTAGTTTGACGCACATAAAACTTTGCAAGCTTGTAACCAGCTTGATGTATGATCTCCAATCAATCCAAAAGCATCTCTCTGTAACATGTGAGGCTAGTTTGCACTTTGATATCTGGATCATTTCACAATCTCTTACTCTTTCATTCACTTACAGAAGATTTGTCAACCTTTCCTCTTCTAAAGTTATGTTCCTGGCACTTGTTTCCATTCTTATAATTCAGCAAATCAACATCCAAAAATGGGGATAAGCAAAAACGACAGAAAGTTCACTTTCAGGTCCATGCTTCATTTCCAGGTAAATGAGGGATCAATATCACACTGAATGGGTTGATAAGGATGAGAATGGCAGCAGTTATAAAGTATTCTGATAAATTTAATGAAGCACACAGAGAACAAAGTCTTGATGAAAGCTTTGACCGATCCGAAGCGACAATCACCTGATAAAAATGTTCACGTGGGGCGACTGAGAGCATGTGAATGTGTGACCTGACCTGATCAAGATTGCTGAAGAGGATTATCATATAGCTGCAGTTAAAATGTGGGTTGAGATTATCTTGGGTGGGTTTTGCTTTTCATTTTCTTATCATTAAATCAAATATATTTTTATAGCTTAATGCTGCCTAAAGCAATAAATAAGAATTGCTTTGCGATGTACTCAACAATAACCAACTTGACATTTTAACAAAAGTTCAGTCAGGTTTCCTGTCTTCACTTCCAACTCACTTTGTGGTTTCTCTGCCACTGTCTTATTTTTTATAAAAAACAGAATAGAAAGTGAAGAAGAGCACTAATTTGACATAAGCATGGCAGGTGCATTTTTTTTATTCTTGTATTTTAAACCATAATGTTCTATTCTGAGCAAAAAAAAAGCACATGCTTATTTTGCAGAAGTCCATAGGCTAGTGACAGTAGTAGTGATACTGAAAAATGGTCAGTTCCCAAATCTGCTGACAGCCTTCATTGTTTTGAGTAAATAATATTCTTCTTTTATATGCACATGTTGTTTGTTATCATTACATTGTTAATATTTAACAACAAGAGACTGATCTATAGTGATCTATATTATGACCAATACTGATTATTTTACTGATCATCACTAATAAAAAAAAAAATAAACTGCAACACATGCTAAACATAATGTCCATGAATATTTTAGGGTAGCAACAACATTATTGTGTGCAAATTAAGATTAACATTGAAAATATTACAATTGAAATGCTATGGTTATCGGCCCTTAAAAACCCTTATCATGCTCTACTCCAGTTTGCGCGCTATATATATACTATATAGCCTCATTCATATATAATTTTCCCAACGTAAATGACCTATTTTCCATTTCATAGGACTGATTAGTGTGTGCAGACTGGAAGATTTCAGTTTCATTCAGCATTATCCAGTCAAGCGCATGCTTGACCGTACATCTGTTAAAAACCCCTATGAATATATTTAAGGGAACAACAGAACACTCACCGACAATAATGCCACAAGCACTGACGAGACCAATCTCCTTCTTCAACGCCACCGATGACTGTCCTGCGGCATTCCCCGTGTCTGCGGCTGCATCCTCGCTGGTGCTCGGGGCTGCGCTGCCTCTTTGTCTCGGTCCATCCGTCATGTTGGTAATTGAGATGTTCAGTCCTCGATATTGAGCGGTGATGCTAGAGCCGTGTACCGCTGGTCAGATCTCAGATGGCGACTGTAATGTACACATAAACAGCCCGTATACTATCTCGAGCAAAATATGCTATACGCCCTTTATCTTTCCTTTCTAAACAACGTGAGGCTGCTCTGAAGCATGTGTCAGTAAATATTGTGTGTAGTGGCAGAGTAAGATGTGCGACTGCCGTGAAAGGCTATACAATACAACAAAAAACTACAGTAATACTCCAGTTGCAACTTTATGTGTACGTTTGCAGTCTGTGAAGGCTATCCAGGTTTTAATCTGCCGTTTAAACCAAAACGCCACGCCACCAAACCTGATCAGAAATGTCTCCTTCTTCCTGTAGCCTACCTATCAAATATCTGGTGCTTCTTCGTTCTTAATATAATGCGTGCATCGTTTTGGCAAGGACTCCTGCCAGTGCCAGACACCTTTTCAGTGTCCGCGCGCTGAAAACAGTTCGCGTCTCCACTGATATCCAAAGCACCAGTGGTCCAAGCGCCTCCAGTCTGTAGTATTTACTCCTTATGTCAGCCCCATCCTACCCGCCTCCATAAGTACAGTCGCACCTCCTCCTCTTCCTCCACGTCACTCTTGTTTTTGTGGTCTACACACAGCCCTCATATAAGCCCTGCAAACTGTTGAACTGCACGGTAAGGAATATGACCTACCTCAACCAAACAATATACAATTTCATTTTTCTGTCGCGTCTTTCTAAACATCAATGTTCCAAAGCCTGGTGAAAATATTACACAATAATACTATCTCACAAAGAAGGCTGAGGGACTTTAAAATGCTTTACAAATGCTCTTCTAGCATGTATGTACACCTTTTAGTAATCACACGTAATAATATGATTAAACGTTTTAGCAAGTAGGCTACACAAAATAGTATTTACACCTGCCATAGCGATAGTAACCATAACCAGAAAGTAACCATAGCAACGGCTCACACACACACATACTGTATATATATATATATATTTTTTTTTATGTGTCCACAGATCCCTCATTAACAAATAGGCACAAAAACGTATGTAGCCATAATAGGCTATACTTTCATAGATCACTTTTTTCCCCAGAGACATCTGAGGTGTGTATATGTATATATATTATGGCTAAATATGTTTTTGTGCCTATTTGTTAATGAGGGATCTGTGGACACATCAATGTTTTACATTTTTTTAAATATGTAAACGGAGTAGAAGTTATAGGTTTTATTTTGAAATAATAGCTCAAATTAGACGCCAGGCCCCAAATGGCATGTATTATTATTTGTAAATGTATTATTTTAAATATTTAAAATAATACAAAATATTATTTTTTAAATGTATTACTTATTGTAATTAATGGGGTTATTATTTAATATTTTCATAAATTAGATGCACATTTTATCTTTGCTTTCATTAAAACCCGTAGGCTAATTGAGTGAAATCATTAAATTTGCATTCATAGTGTTGCTATTATGACATATCTCCCCTCTTTTAATACTTGACATTTTGTGTGTTTTGTGACTGTTTCTATTTATTTCCTATAATACCAAATTGGATGATGCATCATCATCCTGCACATGCTAAACTTATATATACATATGTTACAATTTAAAAGTTAGTCCACTTTGCTTTTAAAGGGGGTATCTTCTCCCATTTTACCCTGTATAATGTCAGGGTAAACACTGTTAAACAGTTAAACACTGTAAAAACAATTATATTATCAATTATTTAACTAATTTCAACTTAATTTTTTAAGTTATATGAGATTCAATTTTTTTAGGTCAGTTTAATGTAATTTAAGTTGAAATGACTTGTACAGCCTGTCTGATGGTACTTAAACATGTTTGCAAAATTCAGAAACCCTTTGCTATTGGCGACACCAACTGAACTTTTTCTTTTTCATCAACTGAACTTTTTCTTTTTCATCAACTGAAGTTTTTTTAAGTTGAGGTGGGTGGAAATATTTTACAGTGTACCTTAAAAAAAGGTTTTAGACAGGCCTCCAAGGCACCATAATGTCATATCTAATGATCCAGAAAAAAATGCTTTAGACCAAACAAATATTTTGTGACAATTTCTCAACGGAAAATGAGTCATAAGATCAAAAATAGCATAGGATTGTGGGATTCCACAGACAGCAAATCAAAATCCACCCAGACACCGTAATAAACAGGATGTGTCTTGTTGCCATCTCAATATATTACCAACGAAGACAGCATTTTTCAGCCAATGTTTACAGCAGCAATATAAAAAAAAACGATGTTTTAGTCCTGCATATTAATTGCCTTAGTTAGGCAAAGTGCATTTCTTTTAGAGAGGTACAAAGTGTTACAGAACCGATCTAGAGATAATATAGACAGAAAAGAGAAGAGTAGGAGAGCAGTTGAGGTAAATGTAATGTTTTTGCCACTGCATCACATCATTCATTATTATGTGAATCAAATTGAACAAGAAGACTCCAGAACTGTGTTGGCACAGCTGTGCTGTCATAGAAAAATGGGCTATTGATTGATATCTTAATGGCTCTCATAGGCACACACACGCACAGCTCCACACACACATGTACACAGAGCCACACGCGGCCCTCATGATGGCCTTCTTTCTCATTAATTTGCTCAGTGAGCGTAGGCAGGGCATTGGGTCAAACTCAACCGGTTAAATACCATCTTACAAACAACAGTCAGCCGTGTATCCGAGTAAACAAATACTGATTATAGTATAATATAATATAACATTTCTTTGCATTGCAGTATTTTAAATCTACTTAATAAAATAAATTCTAAGATTCTGAATATTTGTCATGCATAATTTCTGGTTAATGTTTTTGCTGCTTTTTATTCCCTTAAACTATGCAAAAACAAATATTTTATAAATCGTCTGAAAATGTTAATGTTGTCTTAAACTATTTAAAATGGCCTTTAACCTTCACTAAGTGTAAACGTGCATGTATGAACTGTTGCACTAATCTTGTCTGAACTGACCCAATCTTCTCCTTTTAATCAGCAAGACAGTGGACAGATAAACATGAGTGAGGGGCACGTTCAGCTGAAGGCCTGAGGAAGTACACAGGAAACAGACAGCCGTTTTGATGAAACTTATCTGATCAGTTTGATAAAGGATACCTGTGGAGAGTGCAAAATGCTGAAGGACAAATTTATAATGCGTGAACGGAAAAGAGGGCTGAGAAAATGGGAAAGATGCAGATGAAAGAATTTCATTCTTTCAGTAATGAAAGAACATATTGTGAACAACATTTCAAAAACTGTTACACGTTTTCAGACTGAAACATATAAACTAAAGAAAAAAGATAAAAATGATCATGGCTGGTGGGAAAGAAAGAGCATTGAGTTTAAACTGCAGTGGATTGTCAGATGTCAGCAACATTTAGCCTTCAACACACTGATAAATGGTTGCTCACATTGATATGGCCACTATTACCCTTTGTCTCTTTGTCTCTGTCTTCTCAAATGCCGCACACACATACTCTTCTTTCTCAGTGATAAGAGGGCACTAGAAACTATTGAGATTTGCAGAGATATGAGGTTAATTAATACCCAAAGCTTTTAGTTCTGTTTACTGCCCAGTGGCTGGAAAAAATCTTAGCAATGACGATATCAATACAAAAACAGAGCTCAGCAAGACAAATAAGCCCAGCTTAACCTCAGAGAAAACTGAACTATAACCAGATCGCATTAAGAGTTAAATTCAGAGATACCTAATCAGCAGGATATAGAAAGATATTGCCCAAGCAGCACCCCTTTCTGCTAATTTACGGGCGATTTCCAGCTTGACACAGTAATATTTTTTATCAATGGATATAGCCCATGACATTTCATTTTCTCTGGCTTATATCACACTGGTGAATAATTAAACATTTCACATATTTTAAGAATAGAAGAATTTCACATATTTAGAATAATAATGTTTACTCACATTACTATGTATATAGTAATTGCATATTATAGCATAGTAATGTGAATAAACATTATTATTCTAAATAAAATATATAACAAATATAATATGAATAAATTATTATAATATGAATTTCAGACATTCAAAAGAGCATCTGATCTTCTACACAAAGGAGTTCACATGCAAAATGTCACACAATTACTCATTTGATTAGTGACTTAGAAATAGCGCAGACTCTTTTATATATATATATAGTATATACAGGTATATATCTCTAAGTGCTCATTTTAAAAGAATATGTCAGAGGGCACTTATAGGCTTTTGCATCTGAACTCTTCATATATATATATATATATATATATATATATATAGGTCTAGATTGTAAATATGGTCTCAGATATTTTGGTCCCACTGACAAGTTGTGATTGACAGCAAATACTATTCTGCCTCATCCATGTATTGTTTCTGAAACCGAAAAAAAAGGAACAGCTTTTAAGTTGTTGACCTCAAGGCTGCTGAGTCATGCTCTGCCACACATACCAGATTTGGTGCCTGGACACTTTATTTACCACAACATGAGAAGGAGTGTTACGCAATGTGGATGAAGTTCCCTATAGTAGGTATGATGGAGCGAGGGAATGGAGGAAATGAAAAACAGGACAGGCTATATTTCAGTATGTGTACATGTGGCACACTGTATGTGTTTGTGTTAATACAGATAATTATAAACATAGTTATGAACTTGTGAGAGAAAAAGAAAGAGTGTAAGTGAAGAAAAAAGAATGCGAGAGGCATGTAGCGAGGGGCATGAGTATTTCTAGGAAGTGTAATTTGATACGTCTGTTTACCATACACACACAGCACATGTGCTCCAGGAACAATATGTCCAAGAACATATATATTCATCCAAAAACAGAACACACACTCAAGAGGAATAAAACTATATTTAGATATATGTTTTTGTGTCATATTCAGTTCTACAGCATACATACTATGTGATATGTGTGTTTCAACACTGCTTTTGTTTCATCCCACCCTTCCCACTGTGTTTCTTTGTGATTAACTGTGTATTTACATTTATTGTGGACTGAGATGCTGTCTTTTGTTTTTAATCAAAGGAGGGTGTTTCAGTGATCAATCAGAGTGGTTTGGGATCAGTGTTTTCATCAGCAGCACAATAGCAAAGTGTTAATTACATTGAGCTAACCATCATTGTTGAACTGATCACCCTCTTTCATCATCTGATAATGATACTATTAAGGCTTAAGCAATGCCTGTCACATCTTAATTATGAGGTTTTTAATACATCTTTGTCCATTGCATTTAATTAAATCATGGGTTAAATGGTAGTCCACAAAATATGAAAAATCTGTGATGATTTACTTATTCATATTGTTCAGAAACTGACTTTTTTTCTTTGTCTATAAAGTGGAAGTCAGCAAAACTGTTTGGTGGCAGTGCTCTTCAAAACATTCTTGTTTGTGTTCTGCATGAGGAAAGTCACACAGGTTTGGAACAAAATGATGAACTATTCCTTTAAATTCTGTGTTCCTGTCATATTTGTTTGCTTTTCTGGAATACTGCTTTTCTCTTTCTTCCTATTTGCCGGTTTGGTCTCTCCCCCTCTTCCCAGTGTTCTCTGTTTTCACTCCTCTCCTCACGCTCTCCTCAGCGTGATCATGTTTTTGGAACTCTGGATCAATCCAGTCTCCTCTGTTTCCCAGCTTTTCCTCTCCTCCCTCGCTCTGTTTTTCATTCCTGCGCTCTGCTGTCCCATCAGAGACATCCACTTTTGCTCCCCTGAGTCTCTTCTGGTTTTTGCAGGTGTGAGAATTTTTTTAGTATGTAAATTAACAAATTACTCTGTCGTCAAGTGTGGAACAAGACCAAGTTGTTTTGTGGATTTGTGTGTTGGATTTTCTGTCAAACACTAGAGAAAGGGACAGTAACTGTTACTTTTTGTCCTCTCTGTTCTTAAGTGTGTGAGAGGAACAACATGTTTTCCAATGCCTTATTTCTTGGAAAGACCAAATTCTTCTCTCAGAAATGCAGCTGTAATGTGTTTCACATTTCACACATGTAATGTGGTTTGCGTCTCTGCTGGCTGTATTATTTTAACAGGATAAATAAGTTAAACATGTTAAATAAATGCAGCCTTTTCTTTTGCAGACGGTATAATCTCACGTCACTGATATATTGTGATGTCAAAGCATGGTATGGTCCATCATGCAACCGCAGAGCTCATGAATTATTCATGTCTACGTCAGAGATTGTGCTAAAAATATCTCTGAGAACCTGCACCACCACACAGATCGTTACATTTTATGGTGGGCGCTGGCTGTTTGAGGACAGACACAACGGGAACAGATGCTTTCCACTGAACAACCATTAGCCTACAACAAAAATACTTGAACTGAAAAGAAACATGTCTGAACATACTCATTTCAGATGTTCTGGGCTAATGCTGGCCAGTCTACAGTACTTGACTCATGCGTACTCAAAAAAAAAAAACTATTTAGCTTAATCTAAAGCAAAGCTATTAGCAAATAATTATTAAAACATGAAAACACGTTTTAATAGGTTTTAATGCATCATTTCAAAGAGTGTTTAAAAAGGCAATAGGTTTTGTTCACAGTCATGAAGCATTGATTTGCTATTTGCTGGTTGGTTGTATCAGAGGAGTGATATTATCATTCTAGAGAGCATGCTGTGTATGGTAAGGTTGGTTAGATATCCCCATTAGCCCCTGCTGGTGCATGCTATAACTACAACATCTGGCTTTAAACAGCATCTTTTCCACGGCATTCAAAATCATATGGACAATAAATAAAATTGTTTGCATGCAACATTTAGATCAAATATTTCTTTATATTTTACTGTTTTTTTTCTTAATCAGTGTCTGATTCTGTGCTCTGTAAAAAATTAAATGGCCTACTAAACCTGCTAAAAGTGATGTTATTGTCAACATTTACAAGTACATTAGCTTATACATGGCCTCAAAGTTTACAAACATGGACAAAATATTACATATCTATAATTTTGATTTTATGGGGTCAAATAATGGAGTTTTCAATAATGGCCTATGCAGGGCGCGCATGCATTCTTTCCCCAATAGATGGAGCCAGCAGAATAAATATGAGCTCTTCGTGAATTTGCACTCTGACATAAATCCTAACAGAGAGAATTTGTAATAACATCCATCTTTTTAAGTTGTTGTAATTCTCTCTCTTCTATATTATATTTACAATATTTAAGATTGCAATTAAAAAATCTCAAAAGGATACAACTATAATCTGTAATGTGTCAAATGTTACAAAACGTTACTACATTACAATATTGTGTTACTCCCTAAAAAGTAACTAATTGCATTATTTTTATGGAAAGTAATGTGCTATGTTACTTTTGAATGACTTTTTCTCATCTGGACTGGGCTTGCTTGTTTAAGTTCTATCTTTGGCAAATGTAAAAGCCCTTTCACACTAAAAGTGAAATGAATGAACAAGCCTTAGGCTGAAGGAAACGTAAATTCACATTCGTACAGTACACTGTAAAAAGTGATAAGTTGACTTAACTTAAAACAATTGAGGAAACCCGTTGCCTTAAAATTAAGTAAATAATATATTTTTTAAAAAGTTAAGTGAACTTGACAATTCACTTAACTTATTTTTTTAATTATTATTTACTTAATAATTTTAAGGCAACGGGTTTCCTCAATTTTTTTTAAGTTAAGTCAACTTATCACTTTTACAACTTATCACAGTGTAGAATGTGTGAGTGTGTGTATAATCTTACATTTTTTAAATAATTATTATTTTAAATCATTTTTAGGGGCCTATTTTGTCCTGGCCCCTAGGTTCAGAACCATTGTTCTGTAATGAAAAATAGTTTCACTTACAATTATGACAAGCACTGGTTTCTCAACAGTCGAACAACTAACAAGTACCCTTATTAACCTGTAGAGGGCACTATTCTACTATTTGTAAGTTTTATGTAAGATACTTTGCTTTGCCAAGTAGTTAATGAGAAAAAAGCCTTTTTGTATTGTAAATCCCCTATTTGTAAACTCTTACTTGCATTAGAAAAAACACAGACATTATTTTTCAGATATACATAAGCAAGAGTGAAGTGATTAACACTAATGTTACAAGAAATGAGTTGCTTATATTATCTTGACATATCCCCCTCTTGTTGGATAAACGTCAAGAATGTGTCACCACCATACAGCCAATCAGATGAAAGACAGAAGGAGACCGATTTACAGATTACAGTGAATTTATGGTGCATGTGTATGACTTAAAATGTGTATGTATATATACAGTTACCATGATGGCATGTAAGATAAATACATAGAGAGAAAAAAAACACAATACATATATGGCCACATGAACTTTGTTCATGTTTGTTTAGATAAATCGCTCAGAGGGGTTTGACCAAACAATTAGACAAACTAGTTTTTTTTATATATATATAAATCATCCAAGCACCCGATTCCTAGCCATTTCATTACATTTGATTAATATGACTAAAGATTATTAAATTGTAGAGAAATTCCAGGATCAGTTCCCTCTTCATGTAGGCCTAGTATTTTCATCTGGTCAGTCGTAGAAAAATCTGATTGGTTGATAACTTTTGACGTTTAATCCAGATGTGAAAATAATTAATATCTAGTGCAAGAGCAAGGAGAGACGTGCGAGTGCACAGGACAAAGTTTGAGCGCGCACAGGCACACTTGAGCGAGAGGAGAGACACGTTTTAAGTCTCTCTGCGCAAGAGCGCGCGTCTGGTTTTGTGCGAGAGCAAAGGAAATCTGCGTGCGAGCGGGGAGATTCGCGCTCGCGCATTATATTAATCTACTTTCGCGCTACAAAAATGCGCTCTCGACATTTGGCAGTAAAATAAGCCATAAATACCGGCTTTTTTAGCAAAACGTGTTTAGGGTTCAGATAGGGTTAAAATTATCTACTTATGATCATTTACGAACTAAATAACGGCGATTGGCCAATCAGAAGTTGGTACTGTAACAAGCTGCGCACAAGCAGAAGCAATTTCGGAATTTTTCGCGCAAAATGGTTCAAGTGCAACTTTTTAAGTTCTTTAAAAAGACAACAGAAGGTATGATTTTTCCTTGATTAGAATTTAAAGACATTCTCCTGACATAATGTATGTTTGACTGTAGGAGAGCTGACATCCAACTTTGAAAAAAAAAAAAAAAAAGTCTTGAGAATCCAAAAGCATTCTGTCACGAATCCTGGCCATGAACTTCTGCTCATTCACCACAAGAGGTCACTCACCCATCACATTGACTTTCACACTACACAGACAGTTACAGATCACTCAGAAACTACATTTCCCATCACCCACTGCATTGACACAGCTGTTCACACTGATCACGCTTGCACCTGAGAACCATCTCACAATCACCATCACCCAATCACACACACTATATAAGCTCTGGACTTCCTCTTGCTCTCTGCCGAGTATTGTTTAGCCTAGCTGCATTACAAAGCGTTCCCAGTGTTTCCTAGTTAGATTTCCTGTGTTCTGATTCCTGCCCGTGCTCCTGGATTATTCTCTCTGCCTTGCCCTTTGGACTCTGTTTGTACCTCGCTTGGATTATTGCTCGTTCTCCTGGATTGTCTCTCTGCCTAGCCCTCTGGATATTGTTCGCCGATCGTCGACCCACGCTTGCCCTCGGATTACTCTCTGCCTTGTCTTTGTTATACCTGTTTGCTACTGTCCGACCCTGCCTGTGTTTTGACCATGTTTTACAATAAAGCCTTGCATATGGATCCGCATGTCTCACGTCTCGTCAGCCCCGTAACAATTCACTGCGCGATGAAGCCGGGTGTGTCTCACACCTTGTGAAAAGTGAAGCTGCGGGCTCTTTGATCGCCCCCTGGTGGTTGGCTGCAGTACAGGTCATAAACCCCGCCCTCTCCATGTAAACGAATGGGACTTGAGTCAAAATAAAAAAATAAATTACACTTCCAATACAATTTTCCAAAATATGGTTTTGGTCATTTAAGGTAGTTGTTATCACTCTGATATATGTTCAATTGTTCATTTTTGTGATAAGTTTCATTTTAGCTAGTAATTTGATGCCATAAAAACGGGGCGTGTCGTTATGGTTGATTGGGTCTGCCGGAGTTTGGGCGGGAGTTTGATTCCGCGGCTCCACCTCACGACTCTACTGTGCAGACTCGGGCTCCAAACGAATCTCTACTGCGCAGACACCGGCTCCAAATGATGTAATTTTCGCAAGATGGCAACGGCCATACTGAGATGATTTAGCTTCACTTTTCTATAGTGGAAGGAAGCGGAGTTGCGTCGTCCATCTTTTTTACAGTCTATGGATGAAGCCCATTAGAATACAGTTAGAATGCCCTTATAATTCCAGCAATTAAACAAAAAATACCCATGTATGAGTTTTTACATTTTTATATTCATTGCACAAGCAATGTACTTTTCTGTATATCAGCACATGTGCGCACAGATGTGCTATTTAGTTTTATAAAACAGTGCATAGCAACACGGTGTTTCATTCCGTGAATGAATCAGTTTTTGAACGAATCGAGTGAGCCAGTGATTCAACGGTCCATTCAGATGGTCTCACTTTTTTCGTTTCAATTGAATCAGCCGTTTTGAACGAATCGTTTGAAATGAATGATTCAGTAAGTCATTTATTAAAACAGGGACTTGCTGCCACCTACTGGTGGGTTTATTGTCATATTTATTTATCCATGACAGACCTAGTCTCAGCCTCAGACGTCACGCCCACGAAACGTTGGCTAAACGTCTGATGCATATGGCACACTTTTCTGGAAACACTTCAGGAATGTCAAAGTCATCATCTTTGAATCACGGTTGAATTAAACCGGATTTCCAGGAGAAGCGAGTGTCGCGTTTATTTTCGGTCCACCGGGAAACAAAGATGCCGTGGTGCCAAACCCCCTCACGAAAGAAGAAAGCCGTCATGTTTACAAATGTGACGACGAACACTTATCAGGATCAACTAAACGCTGGATTTTCAAAAGTATGTGAAATATTTAAAGTTCGCGGAATAGAATCTTTAAAATACATCCGAGAGTTTCACACCGGTCTGTTATTGTGACGACATTTCCACACCCCGAAACATGACACTGAACGAAACGAACTATGATTGGTTGTTTGACATGTCGGTCAAACGGCCTCATGGGTGGGCCTTGGCCAATGAAAGCGGACATCTATTCCAGACCTTCAGCCGTCAGTCTGAGGTCTGGCTACGTGAGACTATGATAGACCTAAACCAGCCAAGGTGCCAGCACAAAAACACATTCAGCAAAATATTGTTTGATTATCAATATTGACCAAAATTCCTCTATTTCAGGCCCCAGAAGGAAAAAAAAAAAGTATAACTAATAGTTCATTTAATAAGGCATTTTTTTTCATTAAATAGAAACCTTTTAAAAAATGAGACCAATTTTGTAATCATTGTGTGATATTAGCCACAGGTCCTTGTCCGTTTTGCCCCGTCAAAGCCATGACAGCTGGGATTCACACAAGGCATTCATTTGTATTAATTTAAGTTTCAGCCTGGCTCAAAATGTTCCGTTATACAGCCAAACTGTGGGCGGCCCACCTAAAACTGCATTGAGCATTAAGACTTTGTTTTGGTTTCAGATAAAAATCACAAAAGAAAGGAGGAACAAATAAAAGAGACAGAGAGGGGGGTCAGATCCTACTTGAGATTTCTCTCCTCACAAGACCCCCAAGAGAAAACAAGAGGAAGTAATAAAGACTGGAGGCTCTGCTTACAAAACTCGCATGACATGTGAACCCTTAATATAACGTTGCTTCGATTTTAAACCTGTTAAGAGCTTTGCTTGTCAAATAAATTGTGTTGCTTTTGTATCCATTTCATGCTTGTTTTGTCTGCAGCTCCTCGCGATTATTCTCATTAGCAGATGGCTCTTTTGGTATCTGCCTGGTAGTTTGGTGAGATAGTTCGTCCGAGAGAAGACGAGTGCCAGACATATGGATTTGATCAACAGGCCCCGTGCTGATGTTTTCTTTGGGCACGTTGACAGGCCGATAGACAAACGTCTCTCTCTCTCTCATTATCCCTCACACAGACACACCCTTATTCTCTCACAAAGGCATTGGCTGACAGACAGTCTGGAGTGCTCCAATGACACACAACCTCACTCAAGCACTCTAGGACAAGCAGAGGAAAAAGAAAGAGAGAATGGCAGAACAAGTAGGGAATAAGCAAGAGAACGGGACGAGAAGAAAAGAGAGAGACACTCACGCCTCTGACTGCCCCTTTTTTCCCTCCTCCGCCGCTGCTCTCTCTCACTCTTCTTTCTCACTCCTTCCCTTAGTCTCGCACCAGCACACACACCCTCTCTCAGTCTCACCGAACTTTTTTTCACCGTCTCGCTCTTTTTAAATGATTTTGAGAGAGAGGGGAGATGCATTTGGAGGGTGTCTGAAATGCAGGAGCTCCACAGATGCCTGAGACCAGCGGAGAGATAAGAGACTCACCCTGCTTGGAAAAGATAGAGAAAACAAAAGAAGAGAAGGACTGCAACAAACTTATACGCCTCAATATTCCCTCATAACCACTACAAGACGCTGGAGTTTGTGGCATTATCATGGTGACATTAAGAATCGCATTGACTTTAAGGTTCACCTTACTGCTCCTGTACTGGTCATGCTGTACTGGTTGGCTGGGCCAGGCTCAGCAGTTGTCCCTGCGGGGTTTGCGTCAGGCAGCCCAAACCCGGCAAAACCTCTCTGAGAGCGCGGAGAGCAAAGTGGAACGTCTCGGCCAGGTCTTCCGAAGGAACGTGCGTCTTCTTCGGGAACGGGGAGGCTGTCTGGATCTGGTCTTCCTCGTGGACGAGTCGTCCAGCGTGGGAGCTTCCAACTTTGGGAGCGAGCTGCGATTCGTGCGGAAGCTGCTGTCAGATTTTCCGGTGGCGCCGGAGGCAACACGTGTAGCGCTGGTGACCTTTAGTTCCAAGAGCCATGTGGTTACAAGAGTGGACTATGTGTCCGCACCCAAAGCCCACCAACACAAGTGCTCGCTCTTCAGCAAAGAGATCCCCTCCATCACCTACAGAGGAGGTGGCACCTACACCAGGGGGGCCTTCCAGCGTGCAGCGGTAAGAGCAGCTGTGTAATCACAATGTCTGAGTCTGTGGATGTGAGGATGAATTTAAGCACTAAATGAAATGTAATAGATAAAAGAGGCAATAATGAAGATAAATGACAGACCTTAACATTAAGAGTCTAGCCACCTAATCTAGATTGAGTTGAGTGAGATGAACTTTAGTTTATGCTGAATGTATTCAATGTTCCTCCACTGCTCTTTAATGTTCTTCAACTAATAAACGAATAGATAGCTATTGAATCTAAATCACTGAAGCACATTTAGCAGAAACAGGACTGCGAAGTCAAAATGATGGATGAACAGCACATAAAAGTCTCCATTCCTGGGAAGGTACCTCCAGATGTCATCTCTAAGTTAACACCACATGGTTTCCTGTGCACTCTGATCTGGGAAAGATAACCACAGCAACCATCTATCTATGTAGGACTTTCTAGAACAGTGGCCATACTTTAAAAAAAAGTGCACGGTAGGGCCATGCAGGTTGATTTGTCCCCTGTCAACTTGCATTAAGACTTTGGAAAATAGGGAAATACAGAATTATTGGTTTCAAGTTGGAACAACTTGAGAACTTCAAGATCCAGACAAAAGGAAAAGACAGCAGCAGTGGTGACTCATATCAAATAAATTAATTTTTCTTTTAACTAACCCAGTCTCACTTAACAGCAATGCTATAAATTGCAGCAAAATGATTTATTGCCTCATCTTGCAGCCTACTGCAGCTTCTACTCCCTTTTTCCATTACAAATGATTATGACGTCTGTGTTTTCAGACATTTTTCTTGTCCTGAATGACATTTGTGGTTTGAAAAATGGTTTTGCTAACCCAGATCTGCAAATGTATTAAGTTGTTATGGAAGCACAGCAGGAAAGTCCTTTTGTTCATATGCAATTAATTGGCATTGCAGTCAAACTGTAATATTTCATCGTTTTTGGCTCCTTCTGTTGAGTCTAAATGGCGTGGAGGTCTGGAAGCTTTTACCAGACACATTTTCAATCTTTCAGAGCTGCAGAGGTCGAAGGCCTTATCCACAGTTCTACTGCCCAGCCGAAGTGCATAGAGAGGCCAAACCTCTCTGATCAGATTTGCCTTTTAGCAAGAACATCCTCAATTGCCAAGCCTCTAATTCATTTACTCCACTGCATTTGGAGAATTAAATGTTCAGTTGGCTCTAAATGCATTTTATTTTGCTATGGCTGATGATGGATAAAAGCTGCATTGTGTAGTCTCACAAACCTAACATGCTAATAAACAGCAGGGTGGTGAACCATTTAAAAATGACTTGAGAATCTGCCGTTTAACAATGATTATTTTAACTATAAAGAAAAGTCTGTCTAGACAATTTGAATAGACAGACAGACAGACAGACAGACAGACAGATGTAGATAGATAGATAGACAGACAGACAGACAGACAGATAGATAGATAGATAGATAGATAGACAGACAGACAGACAGACAGACAGACAGACAGACAGAGATAGATAGATAGATAGACAGACAGACAGACAGACAGACAGACAGACAGACAGACAGACAGAGATAGATAGATAGATAGACAGACAGACAGACAGACAGACAGACAGACAGACAGACAGACAGAGATAGATAGATAGATAGATAGATAGATAGACAGACAGAGATTGATAGATAGACAGACAGACAGACATAGATAGATAGATAGATAGATAGATAGATAGATAGATAGATAGATAGACAGACAGAGATAGACATAGATAGATAGATAGATAGATAGATAGACAGACAGACAGACAGACAGAGATAGATAGATAGATAGATAGATAGATAGATAGATAGACAGACAGACAGACAGACAGACAGAGATAGATAGATAGATAGACAGACAGACAGACAGACAGATAGATAGATAGATAGATAGATAGATAGATAGATAGATAGATAGATAGATAGATAGATAGACAGACAGACAGACAGACAGAGATAGATAGATAGATAGATAGACAGACAGACAGAGATAGATAGATAGATAGATAGATAGATAGATAGATAGACAGACAGACAGATAGATAGATAGATAGACAGACAGACAGACAGACAGACAGACAGACAGACAGAGATAGATAGATAGATAGATAGATAGATAGATAGACAGACAGACAGAGATAGATAGACAGACAGACAGACAGACAGACAGAGATAGATAGATAGATAGATAGATAGATAGATAGATAGATAGATAGATAGATAGATAGATAGATAGATAGATAGATAGATAGATAGATAGACAGACAGACAGACAGACAGAGATAGATAGATAGATAGATAGATAGATAGACAGACAGACAGATAGATAGATAGATAGATAGATAGATAGATAGACAGACAGACAGACAGATAGATAGATAGATAGATAGATAGATAGATAGACAGACAGACAGACAGATAGATAGATAGACAGACAGACAGACAGACAGATAGATAGATAGATAGATAGACAGACAGACAGACAGATAGATAGATAGATAGATAGATAGACAGACAGACAGACAGACAGACAGACAGACAGATAGATAGATAGATAGATAGATAGATAGATAGACAGACAGACAGACAGATAGATAGATAGATAGATACAGACAGACAGACAGACAGACAGACAGATAGATAGATAGATAGATAGATAGATAGACAGACAGACAGACAGACAGACAGACAGACAGACAGACAGATAGATAGATAGATAGATAGATAGATAGATAGATAGATAGACAGACAGACAGACAGAGATAGATAGACAGACAGACAGACAGACAGACAGACAGACAGACAGATAGATAGATAGATAGATAGATAGACAGACAGACAGACAGACAGATAGATAGATAGATAGATAGATAGATAGATAGACAGACAGACAGACAGAGATAGATAGATAGATAGATAGATAGACAGACAGACAGACAGACAGAGATAGATAGATAGATAGACAGACAGACAGAGATAGATAGACAGACAGACAGACAGATAGATAGATAGATAGATAGACAGACAGACAGACAGAGATAGATAGATAGATAGATAGATAGATAGATAGATAGACAGACAGACAGACAGACAGACAGACAGACAGATAGATAGATAGATAGATAGACAGACAGAGATAGATAGAATAGATAGACAGACAGAGATAGATAGATAGATAGATAGATAGACAGACAGACAGACAGACAGACAGACAGACAGACAGACAGACAGAGAAAGATAGATAGACATCTACGGATCTAAGTTCTTATGTAATCTCTCTTCAGTTCGCCCAGCACTCCTGCTGATTCTTGCTCTAACCACAGTGTTTGTCTGCACTTAGTGAGCATCCTGGGTTGCCAGATCCCCAACTTCTTTTCCATTTGCCAAACCAGAGCAGAACTAGCTCTCCATAAAACTTCTTTCTCTCTCTCTGCTGTCCTTCTGAAAGTTAGTGAATGCTTTTAGTGCGTTCCAAATTCTTTGCCTGCTTTTCTGATCAGCCTCCATAGGGAGTCATTACATCGAAGTCCTTGACCAAATGGATTTGAAATTTCCTATTTCCGATGAATGCTCATCTCGAGTAGGATTCTTCCTTTCCCCCAGCAGGGATTCTATTAAGAAGGGGAAATCTATGGGAATTCTTTACAAGCACATTTGAAAACACACCCACCCACACATAATACATACAAACATATCAAGAGTCATTCTTCCTCAAAAATGCCTGTTAATTAATCTCATCTCAAGTAGCGTGGAGGTGGAAAGGGCAGTTATATTTTTTTGCGTTATTGTTAGCATACATCCCTCCCGTTTCATCCCTATGTGACCCTTCCTCCTACAATCCCCAATCAGAAATTCCAGAGAATGTTTCTTTAAAGTGCCATTGACCCCTCTGACCTGGTTTTTGAAGCACAAAGCAGCAGGAGCGTTACTGTCATCGAGTCTAGACAGATCAACGTGTCCAAATATCTCATATTGTGTCTGCGAAAACATCTGTCAGCAAGCCTCAGAATGTGCTGTGAAAAATTAAAGCAAAGGGACATAAAAGCAAAGAAACAGAATGAAAGAACTGGGACAGCTGTCAAAACACACAAACGTGATGTTTGGTGTTGATACAAATGACTGGAAATTCACTATGAATGCTTTACAGGTACAATGTTGTATCTATCTATATTAATGCAAAGTGAGTGTCTACTTGTAGAAGATCACTATTTTCACAAATAGCTGTAAAAAGGGCTGAGCGAATAAGAAACCGAGAAAGTCGTAACAATGAAATAGAAATGGCTGTACAGAATGCTTCTTTTTGGCATGCATGCACTGATGAAACTCTGGCACTTCCCGAGGCTGTATTTGTGTTATTAATTAAGACTGATTAGGGAGATCCTTATGAGAGACAGCCTGTACTCTACGAACCCTGATAAAACAGTCAGGAATGCCTTTAAACCAGCCTGAGAGCCACAGATATGTCAGCAGACAGCCAGATAAGGGCCCTTCGGTCTTTAACTGTCTGAAGAGGCAACATGTTTTACAATGAATGTCTTAGTCCTATTTAGGGGCTTAATTGCATCTCTGAGTTGTGTTGGAGGAACAGATTCCTTGGATGCTTGTTACTGTGCGCTTTACCTTAAGTCAGAAATTGTATGCATTTACCCTCACCAGAAGGTTTATAGCACCTATAAATCAGACACATGAGAGACTGAAATACGTAAACAGCAGATATGCCTAAAAAAGGGATGGATCAACAATGAGAGACAGCATGAGACAAGAATAAAAGAGTCTTATTGTCTGGGACACACATGTGACGGTAAAATTAATGCAACATGATGGCACGAGAAAACCTTCATCTGGTCTTCATCCATCAGTTGTCCAGCATTCATTCTGCAGGGAAGCAGGAACACTTAGCTGGGTAACATTTTTCTTTGTCCACAGTAGACAAAATTACATTCTGCTATAGAACAGTGGTTGTAAACCAGGGGGGCTCAGATGACTTTAAATGAGACAAAACAAGCATTAAAATAAGCTAAAACAAGTAACAATCCAGATATGTCTTAAATTAAATTCATACATACTCAGAATTCCTGGTAGTCTAATTTTAGAAAAGTGATTTCTAGATCTGGAAAAGTCATGTAAATTAATAAAATCCTATAATGGCATGGGCATTTTTATGATGAATTTACATTTTGCTCTTGCCAAGCTTCAAAATATTTTATCAGACAGAATTTGTGTGTAAAAAATATATTAACCCTTAATATTTATCTACACATCATGAACAACTGGAAAAGCCATGGGGCCTTTGAATACTGTTGTCAAGTCAAGTTACCTTTATTTATATAGCACTTTATACAATATAGATAGTTTCAAAGCTGCTTCACAGTAAATAAACAGTAAAATTAACAAAATCAATTAAGCAAACTTCTTTAAATACAAGAGAAATTCAAATTCGTCTGTAAAACAGTTATAGCAAAGACAATAGTGCCATTATTCAGCACACGTCAGTTTAATGATGATGATGATGATGAGTCCAGTTCATAACTGTAAAGTTCATCAATTGTGAAACAAGTACAATTCAGCTATATGCAGCTCTACTGAAGGCGACAGTGTGATTTTTTAACTCAGTTCAGTGTTGATTCAATTCAGTTTAATAACTCAACTTATCAATCAATTGTCAATTCTGCAAAATCCATCAAATTATGAAACAAATTTGATCCAGCTATAAAACAGCTCTTCAGAAGACAATAGTGTCATTATTCAGCACAATTCAGTTAAAATTGTATTTTCATCCGAAGGTGTCAGCACAGTCAAATTCATAATATTTTTGAATATTAAAATAAAGAGGGAATTGTGAGAAAAAAAAAGGGGAGCGGTTGAAGTCAAAAAGAACCACTGAATGAGAGACCCTTAGTGGGTCCCGTCTGATAATGTTCCTGCTCATTTGGCAACAAAACTCCACGTAGCTGCTGGAGCATAGTTATAGTCACACAAATTGTATTATTGCAAAATAATTTGTCTCGCCTGCAGTTTTCACCTCATGCCAAACCTTTATTCTCCTCTCACATTATTCCTGCTATTAACCACAACTTTCAGCTCCAGATGAGCCCTATTCCACACCCTGAGATCTACACACGCAAATGCACGTTGGAACATTTATAAACTGCAAAACGCTTCAACACAGTGATTAGTGGTAACTGGACGCTGGAGTAAGTCAAATATAGAGCAGTGGTGGTGTTCTTAGTCTGACTGCACCACCAGCACAGTCTACTGGCAAAAAATACATGATATTGTTGAGAGAAAAACGGAAGAAAATAACAGACAAAAGACAGAGTTTCTGTTTATTTTAGCACTATTAATGGCCCCATACAGTGAGGTAATTTCTGTAACAATGCAAGAGGTCACATTTCTGCTCTGAAGTATGAAAAGATAAAAGCATGTGTTTTTCCACCAGCTGCATACATGCACCACCAAGAGAGCGTAACTAACATATGTGGAGGCCCACTTCATCATCCTGAATCACCTGCAACTCCCAGATGTTATTTTTGTTTTAAGAGACCCCTGTGGCTATGGGGTTCATAAATGGCAACAGGTGATGTCTGACAATGTTTCAAATTAAGAGTGAAGTTCCACAAATTATGCTTTCATAACATATAAATTAGGATTCATAGGGTAGGGCTAGTGAACAGTTTTGTTAAAAATTATCTAACAAAGGTCCAAGACAAAACAACAGCAAAATGTGGTAAATGTGTCAACACAGCAATTTTTGGTTATTTTACTGAATTTTGATTGATGTGATACTAATTTTCTCTTTGGTTTCTCTTGGTCTGAGCATAGTTAACACAAACTCATCTGTCACAGTACAGATCATCGTATCAGAGAGACTATTTCAAGTGACTTAACATGAAGTTATTGCATTTTGCCAAATAGGCCATATACTTTCAAATTTTCTTATTAAATAATAAACACAGGGAAAGCCAACCACATGCCAATATTTAAGCAATGAAAAATATTAAATTTCTGCTTTAAATATGACTGGCACACTTTAGAAAATGCCTGCGTTCCATACCTGGAAAAATATAATAATCATAATAATATTTATAGACAATAAAAGGACAAAAATTTGAGTTGCATATCCTATTAAGTTTATAAATGCTTGCAAAAGGTGCTGTTTACTTTGAAACCTGCATCTGTATCTTAATGGCAAGACCTTTCTGTCTGTACAATTACAAAAAAGAAAACAAAGGCACTGATGAAAGACTGTAAAGTTCCTGAAGCACTATTATTCAAAAAATCTACCAAGACTGTACATTTATAGTGATGTTATTATTCTAAAACACTCTAAATTTGAGGAGGCAATATTTTTCTAAAAGAACACAAAGTGTCAGAAGCACTATTTATCTAAATGAACTGTAAAATTCCAGAGGCAGACCATCTTAATAAGGGCTCTATGCAAAGGCGTCTGGTCTGTGCCTGCGACCACACTATGATATGAAGGCTAGTAATTGGCAGCTCTGTACAGGCTTTCCAGGAGTCTCACTTAAAATACTTCACAGCTAAGGCCACAGTTATGTCCTTTAGAGTTCAAAGCAAAAAGCAAGAAACAAAACAGTCAGGTCTAAGTAGCACTTGCATGCACTTGCTGTGTATTGTGTGTGTCTGCAGTTGTAAACGTTCTCATATGTGCTTGTGTACATGTGTGTTGAGGGGGAAGGGTAGGACATACCACAGAGGAGAAGCCACGGAAGTGCTGAAATGGATAACAGTTCACCCTGTCAACAGCAACACACGGTCTGTTCTCACTGAATATAGATTCCTCTCTCCCCCATCTGTGCTATTACTGCCTCACATTAGTGACCTGTGTGCTTCCTAGACGCCGGTCTGGAAAATATCTTACCTAGGTAGTGCTGCTGTGAATTTCTAGATATTTCAGGGACTGCCCTCACAATGCTTTTCAAGATGAGAACCAAAGCTAATAGTTTTAGGATGGAGTGCTTTATTTGGCTTTGGTTGTAGCTATAATACAATTTGGCTAGGATGAGATATTTTTTTTTTACGTATTAAGATTTGATTAATTCTCACTGTTGTCTCTTGCAAAGATCATCCACAAGTGCAATAATGATCATGAAGGGAAAGCCATTTTTTGTGAAGAAAAACATGTTTCACAATTATACACAATGGAGTTACATAATATCAAAATATGCACTGTTGTTATTCACAGGCAACCATGTAGTTATGGATGTTCTAAATTATAATTTGAGCATTTTTGTAACTAACCTACTCCATTTGGCAAAGCATCTGCAGTATTTATTTGATGGGCGGATGGGTTCCAGTGCTAGGAGGTTTCCATCAAAAGCCATCAAGAACATGCAGTCTTTTTAAATCATTTAAATACTCTGTTCTCTAAAAATATTTTTTCTTATTATGTTAATGCCAGTGTACAGGATCTATTCAAAACTACATCAGCTCCACATCTATAATATAACTCTCTTCACATACAAACGCTGACTGTCCTCTCAGTCAAGATCAGTGATATCACTACTTCTCAACCAGGTGTTTTTAATCAGGTCCAGCTGGGGGTGGATTGAGGAACGCTGACACTCTTCTGCTCTGGGCCCTTGAGGCTAATTTTTTTTTAAACTAAACTGAATGTTGGGGAAGCCCAAACAGAGACAGGATCACTGTAATAGAGAGGAGAGATTAGAGTTGAACTGTCTTGAGATTTCTCCTTCTCAGCCTTAGGGCAGAGAACGTCTGCAGCTCAAAACCACAGCTCTGGTTTAACAGAGAAAGGGAGGCAGGAACGATGGACAGTAGGTGGGTAAACAAAGGATGGGGTCTAAGTTTACATGCACTTACATTTTTGTGTTATGATGTTTTTATCCAAAGCAACTTACAATGCATTCAGGTTTTTTTTACTATTATGTCCATTCCCTGTGCATCAGACCTTGCTGTTGCTAGAACCGTGCTCTAATAGTTAAACTATAAGAATACTTGCATATATGGGTCTAAAGATACTTGAAAAAATAATTGTGCATTTTTACATCTACTGAGAGAATACTGTTAAGTAAATTCTAAAATATCAATATGAGGTTTATATTTTGACATTTTAAAGTGGAATCAGATCATATAAAAGCAACATAATTCCTAAACCATTTAATATACACTCTTAAAAATAAAGGTGCTTCAAAAGGTTCTTCAAGCGATGCCATAGAAGAAGCATTTTTGGTTCCACAAAGAACCATTCAGTCAAAGGTTCTTTAAAGAACCATCTGTTTCTTACCTTTTTATAATCTGAAGAACCTTCTTTCGCCACAAAGAACCTTTTGTGAAACAGAAAGGTTCTTCAGATGTTAAAGGTTCTTTATGGAACCATTTAGACAAAAAGGTTCTTCTATGGCATCGTGAAGCACCTTTATTTTTAAGAGTGTAGGCACAAAAAAGCCATTTAATACTGAGAACAAATATCGTATGACAATGTCTGATGCACATTTATGCATTTAGCAGACGCTTTTATCCAAAGTGACTTACTGATGCACTCCACAGTAAAGCCAAAGCTTGTTTATTGGTTATCTTATTCATTTATCTGTTAATTCACGCCCCTTGTGTCTTTCCTTTTAAAAATTACATCACACTGTGGTTTGATTAAGCAGTTTATTTAAATATATAAGGTTAAATGAATTATTTCTTTAAACCACATAGTCCACAAAACTAATATCCTGTATCTCCAGTCACCAATTCATGTTTAGAACCATTTTATCCTAATTGTTTTTCCTACACAGTGTTTTGGTCTCATTCACAGACATCTATTTGGTGGCTTGTGGCTTTTCTGTCATTTACCTCCTGTCATTTAGCAAGCCAAGAGTCTGGTTATATAGATGAGGCTTGTTTGGTTTCACAAGTATTTACTCCTATCATTCGAATTTGATTTCAGTTACAGGGAAAGTCACAATACATTTCATAAAAAGAACTGCAAAATTTATGTCTCTCAGTTCTGGCATGAAGATACAAAATAAGAGAAATCTAATTTAACGGACCAAATCCAGACTCTTTTTGCTCTTGCATAACTTTGTTCTTGTATACTTAGTTGCTACATGGCTGGCAGCACCAGAGGACCAGAGAGACCAAATTTGCCCTTGCATTAGATGAAATATTGTCAAGGCCTTCTCTCTTTTAAAAATGATTTCCTCTGCCGTCTCACTGTCCTTGGTTTGATAAATTGTGTTTTGACAGGAACCAACTAACCATACTCCATAAACCTTCTGTCCCGGTGTGTTATCCAGACCAATTACACTCCCTTTATTCAAACTCCATCCATCCATGCACGCTTGAACATCCTCTTCAATTCACTTCACAGAGAGAACTGTAATAAGGATCTAGGGACTTCCAGCAGTCGGTAGATGTATAGGCCTACCCCATCTATTAGCCCAACACTCTCTGCTCCTGTCCTTCTAAACAAGGTGTAGCTGGCCAAGTGTGTCTGACATGTTGAGGAAATGAAATCAATTGTAATCACTCAAGGAGAACTAAAGGAGAACATAGTGCACAGTGGGAGGCATATAAACTTAAAGGGATAGTTCACCCAAAAATGAAAATGTTGTCATCATTTACTCACCCTCAAGTAGTTCCAAACCTGTATGAATGTCTTTGTTCTGCTGAACACAAAGGAAGATATTCTGAAGAATGTGGGAAATAGAGCAGTTCTGGGGCACCATTGACTTCCATAGTATTTTTTTTTCCTACCCAAAACAGCCTGGTTATAAACTTTCTTCAAAATATCTTATTTTGTGTTCGGCAGAACAAAGAAATTCATACAGGTTTGGAACTACTTGAGAGTGAGTAAATGATGACAGAATTTTCAATTTTGGGTGAACTATCCCTTTAAGGCATGCAACAGGAGTCTCCCATGTGCAAAATCAAACTGTGGTTTATATCTAGGGTTTCAACAGCTCAGCTTTGCAGAGCAAAATGTTTACCCTCAAATGTTTTTTACAGGATTTATTGCAGACTTGTGGAAAAAGATTTAGTAATTGCACGGCAAGCTGTTTTCTCCTGCCCAGGACTATTGCTTGAAAAGATTCGGTGCATCTAGTGGGCTTGTTTTTGATGTGTAGGTTCATGTTGCTGGTATTCTTTGCCACAGGAACCATAACATGTCAAAACAGCTCAGACCTCCAACCAAGCAAATGAATGCACTCCGGTCACATGTTTACTCCATTCTGGAATGCTTCAGACAGAGATATGTCCATGACTGTTAAGATTTTTGTTAAGAACACTGTGGTTTTGTTAAGAGGCTACTGACCTTAGATCAGCTTTATAACATGGTAAGGTGTCTGAGAGGTTTTGAAATAGAATACCTTGGTGTGATGATCATGGTTCACTGAACATGCCCATTAACCCAATACAGGAACTGAACAGAGGATTATGTCTACATTAGCAGTTGTAAAGGACTTACTGATTAAAGAATGTGAGATTCTGTGCAGACATGTCGACCCCAACATGGAGACTGCTAGTGCTAGACAGTAGATTATTTGCCTAAATTCAAGTCAACACTTAAATGTAACCAGTAACATTACAAAAAAATAGTAAACAATTTTGCTAACCGATTTAAGAGCTTAAATGAACTCGATTGATCTCTCATGTACCATCACCAGTTCCACAGCTCTTTCTAAAAATCTCCCTGTTTTCCATCATTCACTGTTCCTTATATAGGGGACGTCATCCACTATAAATGAGAAAGGGGTGAATGAAAACAAGTGATTGAATTCAGACACTGATGCAAATATTGCGTGCCAGGGCTTTAGAGCAAAATTTTATATATTGGGTACTCTCTAGTTGATCTTTTTGCAGTATGGGATTAAATAAGTGCACCAGATAATCTCCATGTGGTTTCGTACAACAACTGGTCCCTCAGAAATCAATATGCTAATTTGGTGCTCAAATAACAGCATTTATGTCATTTTTTTGTCTTTGCTATTGATAAATACTATATACGCATTCTTACTAAATAATTTCTTTCAAAACATCTTACTGACCCAAAACTGTTGAACAGTTCTGTCAAAAGCAGAGACAAATTTTCAGCGAAAGTTTCTGGACTTTCTCTTATCACTGACAGCAGAGACTCACAGGCTGCTGTGGCTCCTCTTCTGATGCCTAAAAACATATACTATACACGTTAGTGTTTAGATCACGCTAAATCAGACTGCAAACATTATACAATGTGGCATGTTCAAAGATGTCTGTATGACAAAGCAGGATTAACTGCTGCTGTACTGTATTAATCATACTTTCAAAAAAACATTTAGACATACATAAAAACACACAGCTGATCTCAACTGGATAGCATAAGGTTTGGTCCACACTACAGCTTATTCTGCCTGTGAACTGCTTGTCTAGACAAGAAAAGCTGTCTGACTGACATATAAAGTGACTAGCCACTGTCTGTTTAATTTTTATAAGCTACAATTAAAAATAAAGGTTCTTCAATGGCATCAGTGGTTCCAATCCATTCACCATTCCATTCCACAAAAGGTCCTTTATAGTGGAAAAGTGTTCTTTAGATTATTAAAATGCTATTCACACTAAGAAAATAAAAAGTTATTTTAAAAGATTTTCTCAGACAGGATCTTTGGGGAACCCAAAATAGTTCTTCACATTGCTACAAAAACATTTAAGATTTTATTTAGGGTGGATAATAGCTTATACTACATGAAAAAAACACAGTAATCTCTACAAATAATTGTGGAAAACACCAAAAATAGCTAATAATGTGTACACTTTGTGATTCTGCTGGTTCAAAGTGCTTGTTATATCAGCCTGGTACCTTGTAAACACAACTTTGTTTCCAGGCGGTCTGATAAAAAAAAAACAAAAAACCTTGTGTTCTTACTCCCAGAAGTTGCGTAAAGTCAGCCATCACATCAAAGCTTTGTAGACTGAGAAAATATTTTCCAACAACATGCATCAGATGGTCAGTGAACAGAGGGTGAGCCTGAGACTACTTTACAGGTGACCCTTAGTTGTTACAAATGCTATAGGCTGCCTAAACTCTCTAAACTATCACATGTGTAAACTAATAAAAAAGGAACGAGGCAGATTTTGTCACTAGGAGTGAAAAAAACAGCCGTTTATACACCCATAATGTTGTGATTGCCTGAATTACTTGTAAAGTTTGTTTTGTCACAAACTACCTTTTAACTGAACTAATTAAATTAGCCACTAATGTGAGCCATTAACCACTACTGCTTTGATGGGGACAAGATGTGTCAGTTTGTGTATAAAAATCAAGTGGGTTTATAATGTGTAGGAGTGACTACAGTAGTGTGTAATTCTGTGGGTGCAAACACAGTATATGTGGTTGCTAATAACCATGTCAAATTTCACATCTCAGTGCATCAGTAGCTGTTTTCTTTCTCCTATTCCTGTGATCTCCGACAGTTGTCTACCCTGCTTTAATAATGTGCCGACATGTTTTTGTACCATGACCACCTCTGACTCATATCTAAAACCCCTTACGCCTTCAGTGTCTTTGAGCTGCCGCCCCATAAATGCCCACAATCACACCCTGTTTTAGCCCATGGGCCAACTCCCATAGGGCCCCACCACAGTGACATCACTGTGGTGACAACCAGCAGCATCTGCATATTTGTGTCTGGGTCTGTGTGTGTTAGAGAGAGAGGAAGACACGGTGAAAAGCACCAATGCATTGGAGATTCCAGATTTGAGGTGTGTGCTTGTATCCCTATGTGTGTGTAACTGGAAGTCAGGCTCCAGGCTTTGTAATTATTGTTCCTGTCTGAGATGCTTGAACTGCAGCCAATTAGACAATAAAGAGAAAAGCTGCTCTGTTTTCTACCAGTCCTTGAATTGGCCTTGTCCATTGACTTTCACGACCCCCTCCTCTCTCTGTGTCTGAAGCAATAAGACGGTAAATTGTGCTCCACTTAGAGCGCTCTTAGAGAAAATGAAGAGATTTTCTCTGTTCCTCAACCAAGCCTCTTAATTACGCATGCTTAGACATAAAAAGTCTTGTAAACAAATGTTCATGCACGTGAGTGTAAAATGTAGCTATGTTTGCCAACGAGACAGTCATTTTCTGGTATTTTGGTGGTTTTGTAATGTCAACTGTGTGTTCCAGGGAGAAAGATGTCATTATTTTTGAAGCATTATTACAGTAGGGTATTTTTGGATGTATAGGAGGTGCTGGTTAAGGAATAGGAAGAATAAAAATCTGTCATCATCTACTTTTCTATTGAACTTAAATCATATTCTACTCCGGTTCACGAGTTTAACTTTTCTAAGTCAACGAAAAATTTCAATCTGTTCTTCACACAAAGAAATTCATATTTTTAAGCATTTGTAACTTACTCATAATATTATTAAAGTGTTGCCTAAATAAACTAAGTGTATCCAGTCATCCAAGTGTCATACTGAATTATCAAGATAAAGTAAAAATCATAAATCATTTATAGTAGCCTAATCTAGCAGGTAATACTTATATATTTATATGGGTGTTTTATTAGGCCTATAGTAGGCTATAGACATTAAATTACTTTCCCTTTCAGTACTTTGATTATTTCAAAATAAATTTAGACACAAATGAAAAGTGGATCCTATTGCAAAATACAAAACAAATCCACCTCGCATAGTTAACAAAGTAAAAAGCCTTGAATAAAGGCTTTTTACTTTAACTATGCGAGTGCCTAGATGTGGATTTTTTTGTATTTTGCAATAGGATCCACTTTTCATATTTGACATTTTGTCCCCTCTCTGGCGCACACAGTTTTGTCTGCGAGTAGGCTACCTGATGCACCCCTAAGATTTCTTTGATAAATTTAGACACATTAGACACAATACACTCAATTCAATTCAATTGCGATTCAGTATTTCATGTACTGTTTTTAACTCACAGCAAATTCTGAGGCAGTCGCGTGAGAACGCCACGAAGGCGATCTTCCTCATCACTGACGGTTACTCGAACGGCGGAGACCCGCGGCCGGTGGCGGCGGCGCTGAGGGAGAGAGGCGTGGAGATTTTCACGCTGGGCATCTGGCAGGGAAACATCCGCGAGCTACACGACATGGCCTCGCACCCCAAGGATCAGCACTGCTACTTAGTGCACAACTTCGCTGAGTTTGAGGCGCTGGCTCGACGCGCCCTTCACGAAGGTGAGAGTACAGAATGAGTTTTTCATACTTGTAATAGTTAAGCTTGGGTCATCATTAGACTTACATCTTTCTGTCTTGTTTCATGATTCACTTTGTTCATATTTACTTCATGGTTGATAATTAACATACATAATTCACACACTACAGTAGATTTCCTGTTGTAAACGATTTGCAAAGTTCTTATTTGCATATTTATGAGGCAGATAGGCTTATATTGACTGGATGTGGATCCAACCCCGCCCCCTGGATCTTTGTTCTGCAGTGAGGGGCTACTGCAATTATAGCCAGTGACCAGTGCAACCGGATATTAGTAGATCTGCTTTACTAGCCTGACGTTTGTTGGTTTGGAAATGTCCCAAATTTCCACTGGTTGTATTTTGTTTTAATTTTTTTTTTCTTCCAATGAATGAATGAATGGTGTTTGCGGTCACTATTAGACATGTTAACAGTTTCTCTCGGGGATGTACACTAAACAGCATCAAAGTTTCTGGACTATATAAAAATAATTAGGTCAGTAAAAGATTATTCCCGGTTTTCTGTTGCTATACAACTCACAGGAACATTTTAGCACTGCTTGGTTTCACACTTTTAAATACTTAGAGCTAAAAAAACCCTGCCAAACATGTGGTGTTAAACATTACGTAAACAAGAGTTAAAGTTGGACTTTAAGTGGAGTTTAAAAAGGCCTTAACCAAAGATTCATTGTAAAAAGCTATATGTATATATAAAGTACGATGCAGAACTCTCGTGTATTTCTTAATGTAAACCCAAGCTTTACTAAAATTTACCGTGGTAACCATAGTTTCTAAATACCATAGATAACAGCATAACAAACTTTATTTTGATGTCAGTGGTGACTAATTCCAAGCTGTTTTACTGTAATAATTGCATTTGCTGTGATATTTGAACAGAAACTATGGTTACCATGGTGAATGTTTTTAAAGGGAAATCAAAGGCCAGTCCAGCTCATTTTTCCTGAGCCTGACAAATATGAGACCCTGTTAATCCCAGCGTAAAAGAAAACTGGTACAAAAATAATTCAGTGTTATTATTTCCTTTGGCTGTCTGGCTATAGCAGATTCTTCTTATCAGAGGTCTGAACTCAATCAGCCACATGAACTCAAAAGACCCCTTTCTTCATGATGACATCACCCACCTACGCTAAACCCAGAGAGATATAAAACAAAGAAGCCCTCTGGATAGCAACAGATCAATCATTGGCTTTGGGCAAGGGAAGGCCTGACTAAAGCTGTGGCATCGTTTGTTCTCGCCTCCCATTGTGATATCATGCCTGTCATATCCTTTGTCCAAGATAGTGCAGACTCCTTCAGCTTGCGTAGCCTGTCTGTGTATGCCAACATCTGGAGCAATGCATTTGTTTGTATTTAGGGAGACAAAATGGTCCTGCCAAAGCCAAGGTTTTTATAGTTAGTTATGCAGAAGATGCCAATACCGAAACACACATGCTCACTTTTCCAGAGCCTCTTGGAGTTTAGTTAGACATGAAGAAATAGATGAATTATGAGGCCAAAATAATTTTCTTTTTCATCAGAGAAAAGTGCAACGTTTGATATTCATTGCCATTTTCTCTTCCAGATCTTCCAACTGGAAGTTATATTCAGGAGGATCTGGCCCAGTGTTCATCATTGTGCGAAGAGAAAAAGGACTGTTGTGACATAATGGCCAGCTGTAAATGTGGTACACACACTGGACAGTACGATTGTGTGTGTGAGAAAGGATACTACGGAAAAGGACTTCAACATGAATGCACAGGTAAGGGACAATCTGTGTGCAAATTTTGGATTTTCCATTTCAGTTCAAAAGTTTTAAAGAAATGGATGGAGTTCCTAGAGACAAGTCCAGTTTATTACTCGATAAATTTGCTCAGGGATGTTTTAGGCTGAACTGTGAACTGAAAGCCAACTCCTCTCCTGAAATGAAGTAAAAGCAACACTTCCACCAAATATCCATAGTGACAGAGAAAACAGCTTACAAATAGATGGGACATTGAAGCGTGATGCCAAAGTGTTGCTTTAGCTCTCATTTTGCTTTGCTTTCATAACAAACCCATAAACATGATTTAAAACATTCACAATCATCTCTTTGTGCACATGCAAAATACCACATAAAATGCTGTGTCAACACTTTTTTGCAGCTTACTTAAATTCATTTTAATCTGGCAACCCTACTTTTTGTTCGCCTCATAAAACTGCTTGAAGAAAAAGCAATGCTTCATTTGAATTAAGATCAATTTGTGTTTACGTTCATGAATTGTGGTTCTATTAAAGCTATTTTTCATGCCGTGGTAAAAATGAGCTCATATTGAGACAGTTCTCAAATAATCAGACTGACTAATTAAACTGAGGAATGAGGTGGTAGGAAAGTGTTAGATGTACAAACACGGGGTGAACTGCAGAGTTCATGTGATGGAGAGCTAACCTCCGACAGATGTTATTATTGCACACTTGCTTCCACACTTTGTCGCTTTGTAGTAGTAATTCTTTCTTTTTCTCTGCAGAGACACTTAATACCCATGAGAAGTCATGTGTAAACGCCTTGAAGTCTATTATAAATCTTATTTTAAATTCACAAATGTCTTTGAACTAAAAGTGTTTTGTAGCGAGAGTACAGATTTTTCAAAGCTACCATAGCTTAATCAACCTATCTCACCACAAACTAGTCAATGTTGAAATGTTAGTAATACATGAAAAAAAATTGTCTGCACTGAGGAACTGGGGCCAGATTCAAGAAACCTTCTTAAGAATAAAATTTTGGCAGCGGTGATTTACACTAAGTGTTAAAAGCGATAGATGTTATTTACACTATAAGTGCAAATAGCGATGGATGTTATTTACACTAAGTACAAATAGCAATGGATTCTATTTACACTATGTTAAAATAGCAAGGTTTTGCAAATTGTGGCAATTATCTGCACCTCAGTATTGTAGTACATTATAAAACAGTACCCAATAATAACATATTGAGTGTAAATTATCATTTTAATTCTAATTATTAAATAGATGCCACCTTACTGGGACAATAAAACCCTCCGTACACCTACCCTAACCCTACCCGATACTTTATTGTTCAACTTTTTGATTTCCTTCATTTTTAGTGAAAATAAATGCCTTTCTGATGTGATATGAGATTTGAAAAGGGAGAAAAAAAGTTTGGCAAAAGGCAGGTTCGATCTCGGGTCGATTGCGTCAAAAACAAAAGTGCAATTGAATGCAACATTAAAAATGACTATTTAAAATACACAGCACGATATAAAACACGACACTGAGTCCCATCCAGCCAGTCACAATGGAAATAGTGTGTATGCTTGCTTATCATGATTATTACTGTAATCCAGGCAGCACAAAAACACTGCCTGCCAAGTGTTTTTCTTTGAGTTGATCAGCGAATCTTTGGCAAGAACCTCCATACAGTCAGATAACACCAAAGTCTGTTATTTTCTTCATAAGAAAAGAAAAATATGTTTTTAAGAAAATATTTGAGAAATTCTTTGTTCAAGAATTGCTTTGAAGAAGCTTTTATGAACTTTTTATGAATTTACTTTAAGAAATTTCTGTCTTTCCTATAAAAATATATTTGTGAATCCGGTCCTTGAGGTTGCTGCGGTTGTAAGTAGTTGGCATATTTGACATGATGTATAATAGTCATAACTGGTCATTGTCTGATTTGGAGTAAGTTATAGTTTGAAAGGGCAGAAAAGTTTGCAGAAGAGACTGAGCAGATTTTGTCGTCCTCTTGTTTTATTGTGTTTCACCATTGTCCTGTTTATTTTGGATGTGACAATGAAGGCCATGAACTCAATTGTGAATCGCAATCAGATGTTATCAGGGTGATAGCATTCCTCACAAATAATTTCTGTCTGACTGTTTATTAGTAGCAGAATGCTGTAATTAATGACAGAATACAAACTCATAGCAGGCCAGAGGTGGTTGGCTCACTCTATGGAAGCCACCGGAAAAACAAAATGAAGGCCAGGGTTTCTTGTGTCTGATCTGGGGACTGTTGTAATAATGACTGCAATAAATCATATAATAAAAAGCAAAATGACAAAAAGCTGACCCTGGTAAGGTCATGATTTTCAGTCACAGATAATAGCAGTATTTTTCCAGACGTGTTGTTTTGCTTCTGTGCGCAGAACAGTTATAGCCTGGATCAAGTTGTTCCCACAGGTCAAGTTTTAATCTTTTGTTGATCTGTAGGAATTTTAAAAAGAAAGTTACCCTGAGTATCATCGGAATTTACTGGAAAGCCTGCAAACGTGCATTGTCCTGATGTCTAAACGGTGCTTAATAACAAGACTAAAGGCCATTTCATCTGAACTGACCTCCTGCTATTATTGCTTGAAAGTAAAACATAGGTGACGTGAATGAACGAGTACAGAGAAAAGACGAATGACACCATTTGTGAAGATCTGTGTTGGGTTTTGTTTGACTTTAGCATTCCAGTGGTGTTATAATGACCTGACATTTTATCCAGTGTCACATTCTGGGTTAACCTGGCCAGTGTAATACATCACCATAGATGCAGACACCATAATACATCTCAGCTGGTGTGTGACAGGGACCGGATGTCAGATGTCAGAGGTCAAGGATAGTTGAGGAAGAGACACTGTTTTATTTCCTCAAATCGGGGCTCGTAAATATTTACCTTCAGCAGAACACCCTAGATTCCACATGTGAGCCCCTAGACAAACATAAATCTATCCATGAAAAAAACTTCCAGAAAAGAGGAAAACAGAAGGAATCTGGGAAATGTTGGCTAGGTACTGAGTGAGGAAATGTTGCAATCATGTTTTTTTTTTGTGTGTTTGACCTCCTACTGCTCCATCTGTGTCTGTCTCTTTCCCCCTCCTTTTCACATCCCCTGCAACCCTGTGACCAATAATAACCCCAATATGGTCTCTAGAGTCAATAAAAATGTACTCTCGCTACATTTAGTTCCTGTAAAGCAGAATGTGTTGCTTTGTCTGTGCATATGTATGCATATAATTGTGCATGCTTTTGTGCATGTGTGTCTTGCGCGCAATAACATGCATTTGGTTTTAAACCAAGAGACGCGTCAGTACATATGATATATTAGATGGGAAGATTGGAGGGCCGCAGTGAGAGTGAAGACATTTATCAGACATGGTGACAGGCAGACTTCCAGTAAACAACTCTACAGTCTAATACCTCTCCAAGTCTGAAACCCAATACATCTCCAACTCTTGATTCTAGTACTTCCCAAGCACAATCCTTCCAGCTCTACAGCTGTAGACATCTTCGTATTTAGTATTGGCCTGTATCGCTTTATGTAGCTTCATAGGACTACAATCAAATTATTGCTTTAATTTCACTCATTGCTGTGGCAATTGTTCAGATGTTTTTGAAAGAGGTCTCTTATGCTCACCAAGGCTGCATTTATTTAAACAAAAATACAGTGAAAACAATACTGTTGTGAAATATTAATATAGTGCAACATAATAGTTTTAAATTTTAATATATTTAAATGTAGCCTAATATAATATTCCTGTGATGCAAAGCTGATTTTTTTGCAGCCAATCCTCCAGTCTTCAGTATCACATGATTCTTGTAAATAATATTCTCATTTGGTGCTCAAGAAAAAGTTCATATTATTATCAGTGTTAAAAACAGTTGCTAATATTTTTGTGGATTTTATTTTTTAAATAGAAGTCTTTTGTAACATTGATGTATAATCATATTTTCAGTATATTGCACAAGTAAATGGATTCACTGTGCATGGATATTCAGCTGAGTAGTGCAGTTTCATCCCTCCTTTGTAAAATTTTTGATTGGGCTGGACGTTTATGTGGCCATTGAGCTGTGGTGCTTATGTGGGAGATGCAGGTTGAAGTCTTTTCTGTTTTGTGTATTTAATCTTTTTCTTCTTTCTTCTACTGCTTCTTCTCCTTTTTTCATCTTCTTTGTATCTCCTCCTTTCTTCCTCTCTCTCCATTAGTATCTCTGATCTCTTCCATACCACACATCAGACAAAAGATGAACATTCCGATTGACAAATCCAAGGTGAAGGGTTCAGAGCTCTCCCAGGCCTCAACATTTTCTTCCACTTATTCTTCATTTTTCATGCCTCTTTACTGTCCAAACCTCCATGCCACATGGCCAATTTCTGTCTTTTGTCCTATTTTTTCCATCTTCATTTTACAATGAAAATGGTTTCCTGCCTGCTTTGATATCTTAGAGCCAGCAATGAAGTCAGAAGAGATGCTGCAATGCATGTTTGGCTTCAGGGACATTTTATTTCTGCTGCAGTGCAAAGCCAACCTGGGCTTCAGCAAACAATCTGGAAAAAGGTTTTAGTGTAGTTTTATCATTCCGAGTGCTCTATAAAGTGTGAAATGATGACTTTGTCTTAAACCCCAACCACTTTTCTGCTCTTGAGTGTTTGTTCCTCATGTTTATATAGAGTAGTTTATATTAATTACATTATACTTACATTTACATTTATGCATTTAGCAGACGCTTTTATCCAAAGCGACTTACATTGCATTCAAGTTACAGTTTTACATTTGATCAGCTCTTGCTTTCCCTGGGAATCGAACCCATGATCTTGGCGTTGCTAGCGCCATGCTCTACCATTTGAGCTACAGGAAAGCCAATACTTGTCAGATGTTTTCATTTCATTCGTAATTTGATTTTTTCATGGTTTGAACTCTGTTTTGTATGAAGTCATCCTTCTTAATCCTCCTAGCTGGGCTGGACTGTTTCATCAGTGTTTCATCAGCCTGTTCTAGGCTGCTGATTTCGTGCTAGACCTGTACTGTTGAGATCACGGCATCGTCTGGTTATTTAATGTAGTCTATCGCACATATTGGTAAAGCTTGCCCATGTAAGACACATTGCCATGATGCTAGAGTGTTTGTTGCGAGTGGTTTTTATGGTGGTTTAGGTGTTTAGTAGTCTTATTTGATAAGTCTTTCATATTTAGAGCACAAATGGCTTGTCAAGGTTTTTTCATTTGTTTTGTCATCAAACAAAAGTCATAACTGTGATCACTTAGAAAGTTAATAGTATACCTTAACAAACTGTCCATAGCACAGATGTTTTGGTATAAATGATGCACCAAAGTTGGATATTAAGACTTAGGGGATAGTTTAAATCAAATGTAATTACTGTATGAGAAATTGTACTTGCTTTAGACTTACAGCAGCAAGCACCATTAGGGCAAGTCTAGTGTGCTTTCTATTCAACAATATTATCAGCTTATATAACTGTGTTTATGAAAATGACTGGTTTTACATTACTGTATATGTATGATTTGTGCATGTAGAGTACAAGACATACTGTATATACTCAAAAAATCATTTGAGCCCTTGGATTTCCTTTTCCAGATAAAAGCAGATTGTTGCTCAACTCCTGGTGTGCTCTGCTCCTGGATTGTTTTGGCCAAAAAGAGCAGATGCCTCTGGATCTCAAGGGACACAAAGGTTCAGAGTCAATTGGATTCACCTCAGTATTTTAAACTAGATTAGATTAAAGTGAAGATTTTAGTTCCAGGAAGACAGGCATGTGAAGATTTCTAGATGAGGTCTCTTGGTCATTGAGACATTGCGTTGTTATGCTGACCTCGCGTCCGTTTTGCGCTTTCAGTGGTGATGAGTAATAGTTAAATATTGGAAGTGACTGATGGTCTGAGGTCAGTGGCTCCTATCTGGAACAGCTTAGTTCCTCAGTGACAAATTAAGAATTCCTCAGCCTGCCACTGTGTGGTAAACTGTGTGTTGATTAATGCCTTTGGAAAAAAGGAGGCAAGCTTATAGGTTGTAGAAACTGTGATCTTGTAAAGTTACTGTTACTTTGGGTCATAAATAGACACTTGTGCATACGAGAGGAGTGTGCATGACAGTAAATTTGCTTGTTAGGAATCGTGTGTGTGTGTTGACTGTAAACTGGCTGCAATTAGGGCCACCAGCAGGTGGGGGTGACAAATGGGATCTTGTGAAAAGAGTCAGTAGCTGAACCTAACGAACCTTGCAAGTGTTCCTCCCCCATCTCTCTTATTTCCCCCTTGCCAATTACAGAGTAGCTCACAGTGTCAGTGTATCCAGTTATAAAAACAGATTTACAGTATGTGTGTTGTGTAAAATGACTACCCTATGCTGGCCGAACAGACCTGTTTAATTTTGCTCTCATTCCATTCTTGAGAATGACCTGTGAGTGTCACGTCGGATCGGGATGCTGTAATGGTTATTCTGCCTTCCATTTCTGCTTCACTGCCATTAAAAATGTCATTGGAAATGTTTTATGATACCTGGTTCGGCTTTAAAGGCCTTCTCTGAAAGTGCAACCCTATTTTTCTCTCTCTTTATGACCTATTACTTTGTTTTCTGTCAGCTTCACTATGTTTCTCCCTCTTCACCTCTCCCAACAGCTTTCATGTCATTATTTCCTGCCTTTCTTCATATAGCAGTGGCCTTTTTAGTGTGAATTAATCAATTGTGCTTGTAGGTTGACTGTGAGTGTTGCATCCTGTCCCCCTTCATGTCTGTCCATCAGAGCATATGCTTTTAGGAGCCTCCCCTCAGAACTCTCTGTAAAGAACATGCTATCACTCACTGCAAATAGGCATCTTTGCTACTGAACCACATACCCTTTGCTACGTTGTTAACCTACGACAGTGAAAGATGGAAAAAATGTCAAACTTAATGTGGTCCTGCCCTTGTTTTGCTGGTAGATGCTAGAGCTGCATTCTTTGTAGTCTACCATTTGAGCTGCTTTCCTGTAGCTCAAATGGTAGAGCATGGCGCTAACAACGCCAAGATCATGGGTTCGATTCCCAGGGAAAGCAAGAGCTGATCAAATGTAAAACTGCAACTTGAATGCAATGTAAGTCGCTTTGGATAAAAGCGTCTGCTAAATGCATAAATATAAATGTAAATGTAGTGTCTTTCACTATTGATTGCCATTCAAAAGTAGCCAAAATTGAAGTTAAATTTTTGACATTTTTATTTTTTGGAAATTTTACATATGATGAATTCGGGTTAATTGGGACATTTTTCAGTCATCTCAATCTCAATGATCTCGATATAACACATTGAATTAGACGTGAAAGTTGAAAGTGTCATAGTATTTTAATAGCCTAGTGTTATCATATAAAATGTACTCCAACAATCATTGTTTTATCAGCAGCTTTGATTAACAGCTTGAGTGACATTAATGTATAACGATTACTCTTTTCCAGAATCCAGATCTGAGCTGAGATGGAAACAGGAAATCTTTTGTCACAATGACACAAAGCATAACAATTGCATTTGAGGTTGACCTCATGTTTAAACCCAGAACAAAGGGGAAAGGATGAAATCCATATAAACACGCAGAGTGACATTTTTGTGGCTGAAAACAGGAGAATGTGGTGTACCAATGGTAGCATGACTGGTGATGTCATTTAGAAAGGTTATTTACAATAGTTTATAAGGTGCATCTGTTGCATCCTGTGGTTTGCAGATGTGGATTATTGTTTATTACCAAAATCTAACATCATACTCACACAATTGGGTTAAGGTAGGATAATTTTCTCTAATATTTTTAAAAGCTGCTACCCATGTGGTGTAATAATTTGTCAATTTTGTATTGTTTTTGGATCTAAATTGCATCTACAAACTGTTTTCTGACATGCAGTCCTGCTTTTAGAATACAGTTAGTGTTTTAAAGTGTCTTTTACAAGAAGCCCAACATAGCGTGATGAAGTTGTTTATTCTCTGTTCAGTATAATTCTAGTGGGGCCTGTAATGTGGTTGAACTCTAGAATTAGCCAGTGTCTATTCACTTTGTTTTTCAAACATCTTTAGACATGTAAATTATGATAAATGTCTTTTGTATGAGCTAGATGCATTTGGCTGTAGGCCTAGTTTTATTGCGCAAAACGGTTTATGCTACATAAAAGCATTTCCATTGTCAAAAAATACATATTGCTTCAGTTGGGTTTGACTTTTACAACTTCACCAGAAATTTAAAATAAGTCAACCTTCAACCATCTGACATGCTAAAAACATGCTAGCACTGTAAACCTCCTCATTCCCCTTCCTAGTTCACTCTCTCTTCTTACTCACATCCTTTCTTTGGACTGTAAGTTCTTGTCCATCTGTTGGGTTGAAGCCCCCCCCCCCCCCCCTCTTTCTCTTTTCCTTTATTGTGGGTTTCCGGGAGGATGAGAGTTTTAACTCATTGCCTCAGAGTTATGAGACATGCAGCAGGCAAAAAGCAATCCAAATTAACACCGATACTGGACTTAGCCGCTGAACTTGTGAACTCCTTATTTTAAAAACTGTAAAAATAGCAAAAGGTTCCAGTTTCTACCACGTGATTATCAAAGAGCTTATCCTGACAGAACCTGATATATAACAGAGCTACACATTCCCCATTAATCACATGCTAATGTTCATAATGTTAGATGTTGACTTTGGAATATTTTAAAAGGAACTTTTAAAAAGACATTAGAGAATGTCACAATGTTAACACATATCATTTACATTACATTAATGCATTTGGCTTTTATCTGAAGCAGCTTACAATAGAGAGACATAAGCAATTTGTCACAGTGTATGCCAGGTTTATTAGAAATCTAGATTAGGAAACAAGGTGAAATACTGAATTTTTGTATTTTTGTGTCTTGGTGCCTTAAGGTTGTGTATTTGATAAAGGTGCATTTTCAGCTGCTTCAAATCACACACAGATATGAACAACTAAAGTTTCATCAAGTTTTATCATTATGGGGTAATTTTATAGTTGCATTGTCTTTTTACAGTTGTGCTAACAGTTCAGACATTAGCTTAAACTTTTATGAAGTGTTGCTTTACTATAAGATACTTTAACACAGTGTAATTAGGTGGTTTTCAGTTTAGTTCGATTGATGTAATTTAGCAGGCAATGTAATATATTTTAGGCACTAAAGTGTACTGAATATGACAAAATACAGCATTAGCTAGCTATTTGTAACATAAACATAATGTCTGTGAACACTTTCATTAAACCAGGTCAGTGCAAAATGTCTGGTAGAATGTATTTGCAAGCAATTCGACTTTCCAATGAAGATGTTTCACCACCCATCTCAATGACTTCATCAGCTGTTGGATGCTGGGGAATTCCAGCCATCAGACAGCTCCTAAAAGCCATTTGGATCAGCGACAAAACGTCTTCAATAGACACATTAAAACATCAGGGCATGTGTGTAAAGGTGTGGAAATTTAATAACCAGTTGCTGAACAATTTTTTTCCCAGCACTTTTTAAGAAAGGAAACCCACCATCTTTCCAGCTCTCTGATTTCTCCCTCTATCTAACATATTCCATCTATCCATCTGTATGTCTGTTTCTCTCACTTGAGCACAGATGCACTTTTTTTCATTGGTTTTGGTTGTATTCCTGTCTTACATTCTTTTTCGCCATCTGTCTGTTTAGTTCCCTCTTCCTGTCTCAGATTCACTGTCAGTCTCTCTTTGTTTATTTCAGTTCTTCTTACATAAATTCCACCATCTGCTTGTCTGTTTGTGTCTTGGTGTTTGCTAGCTTTTCTTTCTCTCTGACTTTTTGCCCTGTACCCAACTGCTCGTCTTTTTGGGCCTAGTGTTTCAGAGCGGATGGCCACCCATCAGCACCAGTTTATAGAAACTGTCTCCCCCATCAAAACTCAGAATACCACAGTATTGCAACTGTTTCAGAAGCAGCTGGGTGCTATTTGCATGAAAAATGACCAAATGTGAAATATTAGAAATGATGCCAAGGGTACTGGCAGGAAGGCTAAGATGAAACCTCTTTTACTCTTGCATATTACATGTTATGTAACTAGTCAAACAAAACGGTGGTTGTCTGACTAGCCACTTGAGCCGTCAGCTTAATTAATGATGGACGGGAGTCTGTCACTAATATAAACAACACCTGCGAAGGGAAATTTGTTAGATGTGGGTTTTGTTGTTAAATCGACCAGACAGTCTGTCAAGATGACTTCTGGCAGTTGGTACCATTGAAGAAATTAATGAGAGATGGACTGAGAGAGGAGAAATTAGGTGACTGCTTTTAAAAATGATGGAAGAAGTGTCCTATATTACCTTAATTTAATCTCAAAGTGAGGTCCAAACAAAGTGGTTTTTCTCCACTTTGACAAAGTTAAGAGGTCTGGCTGACTTGTACAGAGCAGCTATTGATAAAGAGTGTTTGGGTTGTTCCTCCTTCCACAAGTGAAATGTCTTTGATATTTTACATGAGCTTATGTGGGGAGGTTTTTAAGCATTTCAGCCAAAATTGTTCCAGTGAAAAACACATAAGTTACTTTTCTAAATAGCCTGAGAAATACTCTAGGAATTTAACGAATCCTGTCTTAACCTCCAAAACATACTGCATGTGTTATTCAAGCAATGGAAACTTAGTGTTGGGGAGTCTTTCAGTTCAGTAACATGCTATCTGACACAGAATCTTATCACAAGGGTTTGTGTCTAGTGTTTGACAAATCCATTGGGCCGATTTAATTGTGGCATGTATACCACAAAAAGGTCCATTTAATGTGGCATAAATAAATTTCCAGAGGAATCACAGTCATGGGAAACCGTTTATTGTGTCATTAAACATTTAGAACTTTTTTATGTTTGAAACTAACTGAAACAAACATTTAAAAGTGTGAATCACTACTACTAATCACCAAGGATTGAAAGTTCTGACAGAAGCTGAAAGTTAACTACTTCAAATATACGTGGAGAAAACAAGACGCTCGCTGATTATCATGACAACAGCAAAGTTAAAGGTGGATCTAATGTTGCATTTCATTTTGAAACTGAATTTGGAGGTGGCAAAGAAACTGTCTCTGTTTTGCTGTGTAAAATCTGCGATGTGATGAAAATAAAGTAATTCTAATTCACAATGTAATGGAAGTAGCATCAGATCAGGGACTTGGTTCAGTAGTTGATTGGATGGAGGCAGATCTTAATGCAAGCTTGTAAGAAAGAGGCAGGGTTTAAGTGGGCAAAATGATTTGTGAAGTCTGGCAATGTCATATGTCATTAGTTTAAATGTAAGACTGAGTTATGATATTTTGATTAAACCTTAGGTCCAAAAAATGAAACGGATACATGGATAAATTGTTCGCACAATAAGATCAGATTTAGAAAATAGTCATTGCCATCAAGCTATCTTTTAACCTTTTTCTTTGACTTTTTTCTCTTTCTTAGCTTGTCCATCTGGCACATATAAACCTGAAGCAGTTTCTGGAGGTGTGAGTACCTGCCTTCCTTGCCCCGGCCCTCATCACACATCCAGACCTGGGAGTACAGATGAATCAGACTGTGTGTGTACGGAAGGCTACAGGCCACACAAACAACACATGCCAAGGTGCTGATCTATCTGCTTTATATCTATAAACATATGTCTGCTAACATTTCTGTTTATAGACGTGTCTGTATGTGTGCTCTTTTCAAACAATAAATGTAATCCTCTAACTCTCCCACTCTCTTGTTGTCCCTACTGCAGCGGTGGTCTGTCCGGTTCTCTCTCCTCCAGAGAATGGCTTCTTCATCCAGAATGTGTGTAATAATCAGTTTAACGCTGCATGTGGGGTGCGCTGTCTCACAGGCTTTGACCTGCAGGGAGACGGAATCAGACTCTGTCAGCCAGACGGGACCTGGTCAGGAGTTCAGCCCAGCTGCAGTGGTAAGACACACCTGGATTTTGTGACATCACCGGTCCTGGAAAGAGGACACAAACTGATTTATTCGTTACTTTTTTCTTTTCCTTTTGTTTCACTTTTTCTTTCATTAGCTTGCCCACTGCCTGCTCTTGTGTGTTATTTTTTGCCTCTAATTCTATCTAAGCGGAAAACATATTGGTTTTATTGTCAGTTTATGTGTTACAGAATTGGAAGCTCAAAGGGCCTTTAGTCACCCCATATGTTTCATCACCCCCAGAAACACTAATATACTGCAGCCTTTGAGGATGTATGCGTGTGTGCAGAGGGGCTCATAAAGTCATTTCTCTGTCTGTCGGCCTGCAGCGCTCTGAGTTCTTGTGTGTTTAGATAGCTGGAAAGTAAACTCTAATGCTTTGCCAACTATGTGAGTGCTTACACACTTGAACAAATGAATACAATATGTATATGCACCTACACACACAAACCAAATCACACACTCAGACAGATGCATGTATGCAAGTTGACCTGTTAAGAGTTCCCTTTCTTGTGACCTCAGGCCTGAAATAACAATATTTTGGTTTTTCTTTGTTTGGAAATAAATTACAGGTTTCAAAGTCCTAACCACAGACTTAGCTACCAGCCACCCTCTTCTCAAGCATTTTCTCTTTTCCCTCCCATTTGCTCTTAAAATCTCTCTTCTTCTCTAGTCTGTCCATCTTTTGCATTTTTTTTCCTCCCAGCTGTCCATTTTAGCTCAGTGTAATTCCATGGAATCATTTAAAGTTTGTCCAATACAGCAAAGTTTTAATAACATAGGACCAAACCTTCTGTGTGATGCTCTAACCCCTGTCTGGTGTGTGTGGTATTTTCCCATAGTTCGATCTTGCCCAGATCTCTCTCCTCCGCGTCATGGGGTACTGAACTGCAGTGAGCGGACCACCCCCTATAGGCTGGAGTGTTTGGTGCGCTGTGAACAGGGCTATAGGTTGCAGGGCAGAGCCAGACTCACCTGTCTGGCCAACTCGCAGTGGAGTGGACCACAGCCCCGGTGTGTCGGTAAGATCGCAGCTCGTTGTGTGTGTGTATGTGTTTATATAGGGATAAATTGGCTGCAAATTGATGGAAAAACTGAAAAACTACATAGTAGTGACCTACCTCTTTGTAGTGAAAACAGATTCATGAAGGGACTACAAGCTGTACAGGCTAAAGCAATAATAACGGCTCTATTTGACCCTATGGACCACCCGTAGTTCAAACCAGGGTTTTTCAAACCACAGCTTTCCCTTCAGAAAACATTTGTAATGCACCTCCAATCCAATTACCACAAAAAGCTTTGTGCTTTGTTACTTCTGAAGGAACATGTAAAAGATGAAAAAGAGGAATTAAGGAGAATCAATAAATTATGAATAATTTATTGCTCTTATGTGAATAATTTGTAATCATTTAATCAATAAAAAAGTAACAGTCTGATTATGAGTATTTTGAAATGTAATTTAATCTAATTACGAGTAGCTAGTTTTTAGAATCTGATTATGTAATCAGTTACTACCCAGCTCGGCCTACAGACACCTTATGCTTGGCTTCCCAATAAAAGCAAAAGGCATCTGTGAGCATGGGCAAGTCAAAATACTCTTTTATAGCTTTTAACAACTTGCTTCTTGAGTAACTGTATGTTTTTTTTATCTGTCCATCCCTCTACCTACTGTCAGTCAGCATTGTTTTGCTTTTCTCGATTTCTTCGATCTTTGTAGTTGGATCGTTTGGCCTGATTTTCCAGCAATGCCTTTGGCCCATTTAAGTTGTATGACATGTTTTCTTGTCTTCACTGTAATTCTTTCACTTGATTTCTTTCTGTGCTCATCATTCTGTCTTGCTTTGGCAGTACAGGGTGAACCAGATGTCAGATTGAAAATCATTTGTTTGTGCGAGTGTGCGTGTGTTGAGGTTGTTTCCTAGAATGTCACGCAGTGTGGTCAACAACCGCTCTTACATTTCCCTTTCTGGAGATATTTTTGCACGCTCTCTCTCACTCTCTCATTCTTTTGATTTATCTTTGTGGAAAATGCTTGTTGTTTTTTTTTAACTGTGTTTCCTTTTCTTTCTTTCTTTCTTTCTTAAGAGGTGCACTGTCCTCCGATTGTTACTTTGAAGCATATCAGTTTGTCACCCCCTGCCTGTGGGGAGAATGAGGTCAGGACCGGAGCGTCGTGTCAGTTAACCTGTCCTCGTGGTTACAGTCTCATTGGTAGCTCTGAAGTCAGATGTCTGCCTTCTGGAAACTGGAGTGGCAATCTACATAAAGCAACCTGTACAGGTGATTTGTTTTTGGTTTGTGTTTATAATGACAAGCAATATTATGTTTTGCATGAAACCTCCCTGTTTGTTCTGCTGTAAAATGATATGTTGCAGTGGGACAGATGTGCTGCCAGTAAAACAGGTGCATTAAATTTGTTGCTGCAAAACCTTAAGATGATGAAGAACAGAATAAGTGGAAGATCATCAAACAAAGTTGCACCATTGTGTAAAACTAAAGAGTTCCAAGATCATAAAACATCAAAACTGCCCCTCCAAGCTGGAACCAACCAAATGATCGATTAGTTTTGGCCTTTACTTCTGAACGTCTAAGATTTACTGATGAGAGGACAGATTGTGTTTTCTGTATTTATGTGAGTTTGTGGCTCATCAGTGTCTATAGCGATTAGGGCAGAAGACAGAGTGTTTTCATCTGATCCAGGTTCTTTCTAGGACCTATTAGTCTAATGATAAAGTATTTGTTTAGCTTGGAGGGACAGCAGAGGCTGTGTGATTAATAAGCTCTACTCCAAGCTGGATGTGATATTAATAGTCAGTCAATAGCTGTCAACACAGCAACACCAACAAATGCTCTGTGCACATAGACTTAACATGATTCTAGAGTCGTATCATTAAAGGAATAGACATATGGGTTTGGAACGATGTGAGGGTAAGGAAATCATGACAGAACTTTCATTTTTGTTCTCTTTTGGCCCTATTACTGTACCAGTGAAGTATTTGTTTGGCTTGGATAGAGAGTGCAGACTACGTGATTAGCATGTTATACTCTGAGCTGCATGTGATAATGATACACCGCTGTAAATAGATCCTATCACTGCAACACCAACTACTTCTCAACATGAATCTAGACTCACATCATCAAACAGAGAGTTCACCCAAGAATCATTTATTCACCCTCATGTTTTAAGCATTTTTGTCTTTATTTTCCAAGTAAAAATATCTAAACAGTAAACATTTTTATTTTATTTATTCAAATTTATTTGAAATGGGACCATGTACAATTTTAACACAAATGTTTCCGTTTCATGCATTGTACCGAATTTAGCCAATGGCTAGTTTTCATCCGCGGTCCCTTGGCAGGTAATCATAATCACAAATAAACATAAAAACAAAACAACAAACACATACAATACAGTAATACTTATACACATCCTATCAGAGCCAAAAACAGTAAAGATAACGTTCAGTTAAACCACAACCGTGTCAGTGTTTACAGATTTGAGTTGATTTTAAATAAGATTTTAGTTTTAATTTAAAGTCAATAGATGTGCACATCCTTGTCTTCTGGTAGAGCGTTCCAGTGAATAATGGCTTTCACTGAGAAAGACGATAACCCAAAGGCAGAATGACGAAAAGGAACAACACAATCACTAGTAGATGTTGATCTAGTAGATCTTATAGAGACTGTAGAGCGAAAATGCACAAAATCACGAAGTATAGAAGGGACCAAACCATTTAAAATTTTATATACCATACACAAATTTGAGAAAAGTCTAAAATTATCAAAGCTCAAAAAATTGTATTTCTCCAAGACCCTACAGTGCTGATATTGGTTAGGCTTTTTGTCCAGAGTTTTTAAAGTCTGTTTATAAAGAGATTTTAAAGGTTTAATAACAGTTTGTCAGACAGTATGCCATTAACATTAACAGCTTTCTTCTTGAGTAACTGTATATTTTTTTTGGTTTTTGCCACTGACAAGATGGGCTTTTTTTTCTTCTATGCTGTGGATACGCAAACATTTTTTTTTTTTTAAATCTGTGCTGAATGACTGGCTTTTTGCCAAACTTAAACACATCAGAAAAATAATATATTTCATAAAAGAAAATAACTCTTACAGGTTTGGAACAACATGAGGATGAGTAAACTATTTAGAATTATTTAGACTTTTTTTTTTAAAACGTTCCACTCCAAAAGGGATGACTTTTTACATTACAGATGTTTTACATAGAGCATAAGATTAAAGATGAGCTAGCTAGAGGTAATGAGTGACATCATTATGGCATGTTTACATCAGTAATTGGTAATGGGGTTGACGTTATGGAGACTTTCGAGCCTTGAACTGATTTTCTCCTCTGTAGATATAGAGCCTCCATGGATTCAGTGTCCTGGTGAAGTCATCACAGAGACAGATGAACATCAGAGGTCAGCTAACATCAGTTTGAGTGCACCCATGCTTGGGGACAATTCTGGAGATGAGGTGAGTTTTACATCAGCTCTTTAATTTTTTTATTTTCCATTTTGAATCAGAGGCACAGGTTTTGTGTATTCATTTTAAAATGAGGCTTTGCCTTTCTTCCTCAGGTTGTGGTGCAGGTGACCCCTGTTCTAAACCCCATGCAGCCTTTCCCTATAGGAACTGAGCTCATAACATACACCGCAACCGACCGCACAGGAAACAAGGCCAACTGCTCTTTCACTGTTACTGTAGTTGGTGAGGTTGGATTCCATCTACAACTGATTTTTTGCCAAAGTTTTTGCCAAAGCACTATAATATATTATTTTTTGCCTTTTGGAGTATAATTGCTTTGTTCTATACTCCGTTCTCTTAGATACGGAACCACCCTTGATTGACAGGTGTCGATCTCCACCCACCGTTAAAGCCACTGGGAAAAAAACTGCAGTATACTGGGAAGAACCTCAGTTTTCAGACAATTCTGGTAAATACAAGTTTAATTTTTAAGAGCGTGAAAAAGACAAAAAAGTGTTTAAAGGTGCACTAAGCAGAATTTCTGCTTTTCAGAATTTCTGCAATTCAATGGCCTAACAATTGACGGTATGGCCTAACAATTGACATTGTTCCTCTATTTGCTGTCTATATTTATTAAAATAAAGTAAAAGATCATGTTGAATTATTTGAGTACGACCTAATTTATATTCAGGAGTACCCTTTCTCCTATTTAAAGGAGTGACTGATGATATCATTTGCCAGAAAAGCAGAGGCTGCATGTTTTCAATTGTTAGGCCATTGACGTTTGGTAGAATCATCACAGAGAGGCTTCGATTCAGAACACCTGTGGAGGTTGAATGGGGATGAATTAACTTTTAGTAGCTGCAAGGAATGGAAATGGTTTGATTTATGACCATTAAGACATTTTAAGAACTCTGGGAAGGAAATGTTTTCCTACAAAAAATATTTATTGATTTGGCACCTTAAGCAGCGATAAGGATTGGAGTCAGGATTTTGGTCTTGGACAGGTAAAATGACTTTAGTTTTATACTATAACTGCAAATACAGTGAACAAAGAAAGAAATGAAGTTTATGATACAGTGGTTATAGAGTATGGAGTTAACCAGTTGTTGTGTTAGAATAAAACAAGATAAGAAAACATAAGATAAATAATTAGTTCACACAAATGCATTTGTGCAACTGCACATGCACTGCAGATTCCACAAGATAAATAACCAGTTCAGGTTAATACACAGACACACACACACACACACACTTTTCCAGAGAGAAGTTCCAGGGCTATTCCAAACTGTCTGACAAATGTCTGGGTCTGCCGGGTTTTGGAGGGAGTTTTGTCTGTACTAAATATAAACCAGCGTCAGGGTGTGGGCATGGAAAAACAAAACATGCTGACGTTGGGGTAGTGTGGTGTGACGTCGACAGGCAGCCTCAGTGTGGTCACAAAACCTTATTTTAGTAGATATTTGTATGAAGGTTTCATTACAGTTGTGGCTACTGATATGTGCATGCAAATAAGCATGTGTCTTTGAGTGTGTGGAGTGTATATGATCCTTGAAAAACTCTATTGTCTGACCGCAGTGTAGCACCCTTAGTTCTGTGTCATTAAACAATCTAGCAATTACTCTCTTCTGGCACCAAGGCCTATTATTCCCAGGCCTCACGAGGAGCAGTACAGTAGCATAGCACCCTTTGTAGGACTTTGTGGTTGACCAGAGCGAGTCCTTGTGGAGCTCCACATTGCTCCCTGTGGTAATGTCTGTGAAAGTACCTGTTACATCATTGGCTAATGCCAGATTGCACAACTAAAGCGATCTGTCTGCGATATTGCAAACAGATGCAGGTGTATATGAAGAGTTTATTTGCAAAGATGGATAACTAAGTTTTTTTAAATTTTCAAAAATCATGTTTTTTTTTTATGTTATCATGTTTTTATTGTCTTTTATTGTGTTAGTTAGCTGTATTTTTTGTTATTTTTTAACCTAATCAAAATAACCCAACTGCAGCTTGATTGAGATAAATTGGAATGCACAATGAAAAAACATGATTTTTGAGAATTGTTAAAAACAGAGTTATCTTTTTTTGCAAATTAACTCTTCATATACACTACATGGCCAAATGTCACATGATCCTTCAGAAATCATTCTAATATGCTGCTAATTGAAAACCTGTTGCTGTTGATCAATTTAATGCATATGTTCTGAATAAAAGTATTACGTTTTTTTTGTTTGTTTTTTATCTTACTGGCCCTAAATTTTGAATGGTTGTCTATATAATAGTGTGCTGCTTCCTAGCCTGTATTAAGCAATTTATTTGTTTAATTTTCCTTCTCAGGAGCCTATCTGAATATCTCTAGTACTCACTCATCTGGAGATGTATTTCCTGTTGGAGAAACTTTAGTGTACTACACAGCCACAGACCCTTCTGGAAACAACCGTACCTGTGAACTCATCATTACCGTACAAGGTACTGTATGTTTGCATGGACGTTGCATGGACTGTCTCATTGTTGATTAAGAAATGTTATTCCACACAGCATGCTTTATTTTCTTAAGAAATAAAGTACTCTGCTATAATCTGACTTTGGATCTGTCTAGCCAGTTAAGCTAAATGCTTATGATTTTTGTGATTTTTTTCCCCCTGATTACACTGTTCCTATTTAAATAAACTAATTAATTCAGTGGCGCTAAAAGCTGTTTCTAACCTCAGGTTCAACCTGCGAGAAGCCATTCGTGCCAGTGAATGGGGATTTCTCATGTGCCAAGACAGAGGAGGGAACAAACTGCTCTCTGATATGCAGACAGGGTTACAGTCTCACCCAGGATGCCGTGCACAGTTACTTTTGTGCCAATAATGGAATCTGGGAGCCGCCCCGCTCACCAGACAGACCTGATTGCTCCCGTGAGTATTGCTTTACTCTTGCTCAACATTTGTCTTTCATTTTTACTCTACTGTTCGTATTTTCCACTTACAGATTCAGACATATACTGTCTTAGACACTGCATAGACACATTTTTGTGCTTTTCTTTGAGTTTCTGTATGTGTCTCCTATGTATCTCTCATTTACAGTGAATAGAATTGCAAACAATGGCTTTAAGCCCTTTGAGATGCTGTTTAAAGCATCCCGCTGTGATGACCTTGACTTGCTAAAGTCCTTCACGGGGGAGTTTTCAACTGTTCTTAAAGATATGGTGAGATCTGACATGCAAGTATATAGACATGTACATGTACTGTGGCCACATGACTTGAATTATATCTTGTTATCACTCATTGTTTTTTTTTTTTCTTCTTTTCATTTTTTTAAACTAATCATAATCCCATAGGTCCCTAAAATCTGCAGTGGAGATGATGTTACCTGCAAACTGGAAATGACTATACCTGGACAGTGTCTGGAGTATAACTATGATTATCCAAATGGATTTTCTATTGGTAAATAATGGCATGCATTTTCAATAGGCTGTGTTATTATTGTTTTTGGTAATTGAAATAACGCTGAAATGAAATAAATTAATATTCAACAAAAACAAAACTTAAAAAACTAAATAAATGTAAGTCGAAGATTGCTAGATTAATTACTAATTGAAATAAAAATATATTAAATATTAATTTTCACTGATAAGATTGTTTTTTCAAAACAATGAACCCCCCCCCCCCCCCACATGAGCACTTTTTTATTACACTATTTTTTGTCTTACATTTATTTTTACATTATTTTCTTATAGATTAAATTGATCATAAACTGTAATTTCTTTTTTCTTTTCCTCAGGTCCTGGAGGATGGGGCAGTAATTGGGGCTCTCAGAATGGCCAGGACTATGCATATTTTGACACTGGTTTTGCTCCAGAGCACCACTTGCAGCAAGATGGTTCATCACAGCATGGCTATCACATGAGGACCAAACGCCATCGTAAAATCACTGGCCCTACCAGAGAGCAAAAGATACAAATCCATTTCAACATCACAGGTAGAGAAATACCAACTATTAGGCTAACTAGTTAGGCCCTGTGCCTAATTAAAAATTAGTTTTACATCCAAAGCTAGTTGCAACTTCTCCCAACACCATTCCTTTTTCCCAGCAAGCATCCCACTGCCCTTGTCGAGGAATGACTCAGCGGAAATAGTCAATCAAAGACGTTTGCTGAGGGCACTTGAGCAGCTGACCAATCGGCTTAAGCGGACACTGAGCAAGCAACCGTTCTCTACCTTCCATGTGTCGTCAGAGATGATTGTAGCGGACCCCAAATCCCTGGAAAGTAAAAAAAAAGCGACGCTGTACTGCCGGCCAGGGTCTGTTCTCAAAGGCAGGGTGTGTGGTGAGTTTAAAAATGAAATACATTCAATGAAATCCACAAGATACTGTACATTCAAAATGCATTTAAGTGTTTTTGGGTTAGGGTGAAGAGCTGCAAACGTCTGTAAAACATTTTCGGCAAACTATTTTGTTTGCTGCAAATTTGCCACAAATTAACTGCAAGTTTACCATAAAAAGTGCCAGCCAGTTGCATATGAATTGGCAACTTTTTAACCTCCTTGTTGGTTTTGACCCATAGTGCAATGCCCAGTAGGGACGTACTTCTCCCTGGAATATGGCGAGTGTGAGAGCTGCTGGAGAGGGTCGTATCAGGATGAGGAGGGGCAGATGGAGTGTAAGTCATGCCCAGATGGCTTCTCCACTCCGTACCTCCATTCACGCAGTCTGGCAGAGTGCAAAGGTAATCAGTAAGCTTGATTTATTGATCTAAAATGACGTGTCTGTATGTTTGTTCATAAATCGACTCATCACTCCATTTAATTTAAGTAGAAAACTGCTTATACTGTAGATGGGATCTCTAAGTGTGTCTCTGTGATTGTGTGTGTGCATACCTGCATGTGTGTGCATGTTTCCAGCGCAGTGCCAGCCTGGCAGCTCGTCATTAACCGGGTTGGAGACCTGTGAGTCCTGTCCTTTAGGGGAATACCAGCCAGATTTCGGCTCTCGGGCCTGTCTGCCCTGCCCTCCCACCACGACCACTGTCAATAGAGGGGCTCTAGATGTCAACGAGTGCGGTGGTGAGATGTAACAACTGAAGAATTATTACTAAAATACACCTAAGAAATACTTTAACATATAAGATAAACATAAAAGCTAGATTTAAAAGAAAATTACCATTTGGTTTCTCTTTCTCTCTATCTTTCCAGTACCATGTTCCGCAGGTCATTTCTCCCGGACAGGTCTTGTTCCGTGTTACCCATGTCCCAGAGATTATTACCAGCCTGAGGAGGGCCGTTCCTACTGCCTTTCTTGCCCCTTTTATGGTACCACCACAATAACAGGGGCCAAAGCTATCCAGCAGTGCTCCAGTATGTTTTTTACATTTATTCTAGTCATTTTATTTCCCTTTGTTTTCCTGCCGTTCAGTACACTACCTTTAAATTTGGTGTCTTGTGCTCACCAAAGCTTTTATTTAATTTAACAAAAATACAGTAAAAAAAAAAAAAAAAAAGTTGTATCGTAAAATGTTATTACAATTTAAAATAGCAGTTTTCTATTTTAAAATATTTTGTAATGTAATTTTTCTCCTGTGATGGCAAAGCTGAATTTTCAGCAGCCATTACTCCAGTCTTTGCATGATCCTTCAGAAATCATTCTAATATGCTGGATTGGGGCTTAAAGGAAAACGCCACCGTTTTTCCATATTCCAATATGTCCTTCCCTCAACTTAGACGAGTTGATACATAGGGTTGCAAAGGGGTGGAAAATTTCCGGTAAATTTCCGGAAACTTTCCAAAAATCCCAGTAAATTTACAAAATTCCCGGTAAGTTTCCAAAATTTCTGGAAAGTTTCCGAAATTTACTAGAAAATGTCCAACTTTTTGCAACCCTATTGATACGTACCTCTCCCATCTCAGTCCGTGCACTTAATCGCTCTAGCGCGCAGCGCCACTATGCTAGCGTTTAGCTTAGCACCATTCATTCCTTAGGATCCAAACTGGGATGAATTTAGAAGCCACCAAACACTTCCATGTTTTCCCTATTTAAAGACGGTTACATGAGTAGTTACACGAGTAAGTATGGTGACACAAAATAAAACGTGGTGATTTTCTAAGCGGATAAAAATGATAACTATAATGTATGGCGGAAGAGCACTTTGCAGCACTTCGACCTCGGTGCAGTAATATCATCACTCCTGAAAACTCCCTGGCTTCTAAATTTATCCCAGTTTGGATCCTAAGGAATGAATGGTGCTAAGCTAAACGCTAGCATAGTGGTGCTGCGCGCTAGAGCGATTAAGTGCACGGACTGAGATGGGAGAGGTATGTATCAACTCGTCTATGTTGAGGGAAGAACATATTGGAATATGGAAAAACAGTGGCGTTTTCCTTTAAGAAACATTTCTTATTATTATCAGTTTTGAAAATGGTTGTATTGCTTAATATTTTTAGGATTCTTTGATGAATAGTAAGTTAAAAAGAACAGCATTTATTTGAAATAGAAATCCATTGTAACATTATAAATGTCTTTACTGTCACTTCTGATCAATTTAATGTGTCCTTGCTGATTAAAAGTATTCTTTAAATATAAAGTTGAAATATCTTAGTGACCCCAAACTTTTGAATGGTAGTGTATGTGTCCAGATCTGATGCTGGGTTTGAATAGTTTATGCATGTAATTTCTGCATCACCAGTGGGACCAGTAAAAAAAATAAAAATAATGGTTGTTTCCACTCGTCAATTCCCTGCTAAACAGCTTATTATAGGTAGGCTTGGTAAGTGGAAGCATTTTAACATAAATAAATGTCACGCTTCACCTTTAATGTGATATGAAGTGATGCTTGTGCAAGACCATGGTGTGTAGAGGGTTTCTTAATTCATTCATCAATGGAATATATAGGTCATTTTCAGACTTTGGGTAGGTTTATGAACGATTTGCAAAGAGAATCCAATGCACATAATGGAATCTGATTCTCTGTACACGCAGGAAAAAAGTGCCTCAGTGTGGAAAAGATGAGGATGATGAATGCCTTTGGAAAATGTTTTCCAGTTTTGACAGCAGAAATTCTCCTCTTTCACATCTTTTTTTATGCACGTGTTGTGCTTATTCTGTCTGTTTCATTTTCTCATTTCTGTCTCCTCCTTGTACTTATTTCCCTCTTTTCTCTTGGTCTGACTCAGGCTTTGGCTCTAGTTTCCTGCCTAAAGAGGAAAGTGCAACTTCAGCGCCAGAAGTTGTTGTGAGAAAGGATTATCAAGCCAGTAGCCAGGTGAGTCGTCTTCTCAATCTCAGTAGTTGGTACCCAAATCTTTGAAATAAATCTTTGAAATGTGTTCTTTGTATGTTGGGATCACATATAGTGACCCTAAAAAGAATTTGGACCTATAAATGTATATATGCCGTTGCATTAAATACTAAATACCAAGTGTCTTATTTTAATGAAAGATAGCACAAACAACATTTCACAAAAGTATTGGATAATGTTCCTAATTTATGTGATCCTAATTTAAGTTCACTTGCGTGAACTTGAAAAAAAATTGACATCATAAAGCTACTTATAGTTTTTACTTTAGTTAAAATATTACTAAAGAAAGTTTTAGATCTTTAGATCATTTTTAGATTTAGATCATTTTGTTTGAAGGTGCCAATTGCTTTGCTATTTTTGAAATGAAATTCATGAACTGATATTCAGATACGTTTTTGGTAAATAGTGAACATTACCTTTTGTTTGTGTCACAGCACCCCCTGGGGGCTGAAGTAAAATAGCTGAAAATGTAGTTATTTTCTCTGCCGCAGATGTTCCATGAATGTCTCCTGAATCCGTGTCAGAACCAAGGCACTTGTGAGGAAGTCGGCGTTGGATATGTATGCACCTGTCTTCCAGGATTCACAGGTTTGGCATGTTCTGTAGCCATAACTCACTAGTAACATTGAAAAACCAGCTGTTAAGTTCAGTCGGCTTATGGAAAACAACTTTCTAACCTTTATAGTTGCCCTATGTACTATTTTCTCATACTTTCTGTAGTTGTACGTACTGCAATGTGTTTCAAGTTGTTTTTGGGACAACTCAGTTGAGCCAACTAAATTTGTTTTATTAATTCAGTTAGTCTGGTAATATACTATATAATTTTGATAGATTTACCTCAGCCTCTGAGGTTGAGATGAATCACTGCCCACTTTTTTCCCATTTTCCTCATTCATTGCCTTACAGGAGCCAAGTGTGAGAGCGACATTGATGAATGTGATTCTATTCCTTGTCAAAATGGTGGCTTGTGCAGAGATGGCATGGGAGATTTCCAGTGTCAGTGTCAGCCTGGGTTTGTAGGTAAGAGATCGTGACATCAGCTCAGCTTCACACTGGGGAATCCCAATGTAACTGTAAAAGCCGAGTTCTACAATTGAAATGTTTGAGGCAATTAAACCCCAAATCCAAAATTCCTCTCTGTTGAGGGTTCTGAAACTTTCCTTTAGTCTAACCATTGTGATGGATTTAGCTGTCTCTGAATCTCTTGAGTCTGGCAGTGGAACTACACAAGCTCTCATTCTCAGAACCTTACAGCACTTTTTCCATTCAGGCCATTGTCTCTCCTATTTAAAACGTGGCCATGATTAAGCATGTGGCTGCCCTAGATATGGAGAATTGAATTGAAGTGTTTTTGTTCTTTTTCAACTGTGTGTGTGCATGTCTGGGGTATTTTGTTTTAGGTGGCAAGAGAGGCAAAAACTGAAAAGAAAATAATTGAAAGTACGAAGACAAATCAAAACAAATATAATGAAATATGATCTCAAACAGTGTGTAAACTGCTTAATTTTTTTAAAGTAATAATATTCAACGTTAGCCAAATGTAAAACAAATCTGCCCAGAGACTGTTATTAAACTTAATGTTTAATAAATAGTATTGTAATATAAATTCTAATAGGAATATTCAAGTACTGGTTGCTTGTTGCTTGTCACCAGTGTGAGGTAAAATGATATTCCATATGTTTCTGTGTGTGTCTTGTGTTATATTCTGTCTCTGGAAGGCTTGATGTGTGAGGCAGAGGTGAATGAGTGCAGCTCTTCTCCATGTTTGAATGAAGGACTCTGTGTGGATGAAGTGAATCACTTTACATGTAGCTGTCCAGATGGATTCACAGGTCAGCACCTCACCTCTGCTACACCTGTTCACGTACATATAATGTCATTTATAGTATAGTACATTAAACTGGAAGTTCTTAAATTGTAGCACACCAATCGAGTTACAAGGAATATCTTTTTCATTTACATCTAGGTCCACGTTGTGAGTTGGAAATAAATGAGTGTGCTTCCAGCCCATGTCAAAACGGAGGTGTCTGTAAAGATCTGGAGGGTGGGTATTTCTGTACATGTCCTCAGGGCTTCACTGGCGACAACTGTGAGGTTGATGTTGATGAGTGCTACAGCGCCCCCTGTCTGAATGGAGGAACATGTGTGGATGCTGTCAATGATTTCAGGTTAGCGAGGAAGCCTTTGTAGAATCTGTTTATGCATATGCATTAGGAGGATGATTATAATACGTTGTATTTATTACAACTGACATATGATAGATAACAGACTTTGTCTCACATTTGCGATCAGGTGTGAATGTGTGAATGGATACAGAGGCAGACTATGCGAGGTGGACGTAGATGACTGTGATCAAAATTTGTGTTTGAATGGCGCGACCTGCGTGGATGGAGTGGCCACTTTCACCTGCCGATGCCCTCCTGGGTTCAACGGAACCAGGTGTGAGACAGGTATAGAGGGAAAGAGATGAAAATATCATGGAAAATCATCATCATAGAGAGAAGTTTTACAAAGGCATGTTAGAGACAGTCTTTGTGTCACTTTAATTGAGATTTAATTAAGATGCGTTCCCAGAAAAGTTCCCAGCAGCACATAAAATGATTCAGTAGACTGTTAATTTTCACATCCTGTTATACAGAATATATTTTCATAGAAGTTTTCAGATAAAGTTTGATCTACTGTGACAACAAACTGTAATTTTTCAGAACCAAAAACTTCCTCCCCAGTTAAAAAAGGTAATTTATTAGAATTAAGCTACAAAAATATTTGCTTTGAACTTCTACATCTTTCTGACATCAGAGAGATGAATGTTAGCAATAAGAAAATCATTTATAATTTATTTTTATAAATAAAATTGTAATTTTTTAATATTTATTATTTATTTTAGGTAAAACCTAATTGACATTACAAGTTAACCACAAATATACTGATAAAAAATAATGTTATAAATGTTAAGATAATTAATATGACCCCCTTGATAATTACATATTTGCTGTCTTTTCCTTTTTATTCAAACAGAAATGCCCTACTCTTTTGATCTGGTGTTTGAAGTTTCTGGTATCCATGGTTATGTGATGATGGATGGTCACATGCCATCACTTACACAGATCACATGTACATTTTGGATGAGGTCATCAGACACTGTTAATTATGGAACTCCAATCTCTTACGCGGTGGAAGGAAGTGACAATGCCTTCCTCCTCATTGACTATAATGGGTGAGAGCTTTTTAAAAGTTGCAAAATTTGCATAACTAAACTAAATATGATTACATTCTATGATCTATTTAACAGTTTTACATTATGCAAGTTCATTTTACCTACATCTCACTCTTGTTTATCCGTCACTCTTATTTTTTTACATTCTCCTCTTTTCCTCTTCCCTTTTGTTTCTCTCTTAATTTCAGGTGGGTCTTGTATGTTAATGGCAAGGAGCGGATCACTGACTGCCCAGCAGTAAATGATGGCCTCTGGCACCATATTGGTGTATCATGGCGCAGCAAGGATGGTGATTGGAGAGTTTATATTGATGGGATCCCTTCAGATGGAGGGAAAGGACTATCCGTTGGCACTACCATACCAGGTTGACCTTTTTACCTAATAAATAATTCAAACAAACTGCCAGTTCATTAAGGCACTATTATTGCTTATGGTGCTTCAAAGAGAATGTGTGTCCCAAAACTGAAATGTTTGCTCTATACTTACTTTAAACAGGAGGGGGTGCTCTGGTACTTGGACAGGATCAGGACCAGAGGGGAGATGGCTTCAACCCAGTGGAGTCCTTTGTGGGCACTCTTAGCCAGCTTAATATATGGAACTATGTTTTAACACCACAGCAGGTAACAGTTTATACACATTCCTTATTCTTACTCTTAAGTTAACAGAGTACAGAGTTCACTGAGACCGAAAAAATGAAAAAGTTTATATTTCTACTATTCCCAGATCAAGTCTCTGGCCAGTAGCTGTCCACGTGATCTACAGAAAGGGAACGTGTTTGCATGGCCTGACTTCTTAGGAGGAGTCACGGGCCGAGTAAAGACCAGCAGCAAGAGTGTTTTCTGCGCTGGTAAGAATCAAGTCAAGACATATATTATTATTATTATTCAACCACTGCATGGGGGAACAAAACCCTGCTGTCGTTGTAGTGAATTTTCCATAACATTTCTAATTTTAGGAGACTAACTACCACATAGTAACAACAGTAGGGGGAGACCGGGGGCAATTGTAACATTTTTTTACATTTTCCTTCATAACTCACAGACTACTTGAAATACACTAGTCATCTTTTGATACAAGAAACAGATATAGGTGCACTAATTAATAATGCAACTGATATATTTTCACTTATAAGGACAAGACTATAATATTAAATGAAATGCAAGAATTCAGAGTGTTACAATTGCCCCCTTGGTGGGGGCAATTGTAACACTGAAAATAAGTCATGTTAAACCACTGTTTCTCAAATAAAAAGGAACCTTACTGCTGTAGTATCTAATATTATATATGTTATATCTAATTATATATATGTGTATATCTAATATTATATATATATATATATATATATATATACATATATATGTGTATGGTTCAAATTCGCTTAAATGTCAGGCATCATTCAAAAAGCATAAGTATATTTATATTTTTTTGCAACTATTCTAGAGGTAACTAGATTAATTATTTAAATATATTTTACTCAAATACATTATTTAGCTGATGAGTCAAGAACAGTCTTTAATGAAATGGTACAAGATAAACATATTAACAGAAGAACTCAATGAGATCATGTGGAGATAATAGTCATTTTATTTTTAAAAAGATTTAAAAGCAACACTAATCATTTTAATTGTAGTTTTACATTTAAAATATACTTATTTTCTAACAGAAAAGTAGCTATGTCAACGCAGAAAAACAGTGTTTACACTGGGCCCTGTGGCTAGGAGGCAATTGTAACAGTGTTACAATTGCCCCCGATGTTGCAGCCATAAAATCTCATACACTAGTTAGCCACACCTATATTAGCATAGGTTGCTCATGTTAATTTTCTATCAATAACCTACAGATAAAATGTATGTAGTTTAAATTCGTGATCATCTAAACATTAGACAGCAGCAGAAAAATACTGTACATCCAAAAATTTATTTTCATACCACAAAATCAGTATTTTGTTAAAAAATTCTGCTGAGGTGATATGATTGTGCTCCTTTTCCACAGGCAGAGAGATAATCTTACTGAGCATTTGCAGATTAAGTTTCATCACTCTAGCTTGATTCTGATTGGAGGAATTGAGTGTGTTACAATTGCCCCCTGTCTCCCCTACTCATATTTTTATCAAATGTTATCAAATGTATCCTTATATTTACCAACCTAACGCATATAAATCATTATAAACGTTGAGACTAATGGATCATAAATCAGTGACCCAAGTGTGTTTTTATGTACTGGTGAGAAAGTGTAACATTTATTGTCCACTGCTTTGGTCTTTGTTAGACTGCCCCCTGGTGGATTCTTCTGTTCCTCAACTGCGCTTATCCACTAAAGCTGTGAGTCCGGGCTCTAAGGTGCAGTTCTCTTGCAGTCCCGGGTTCTATCTGGTGGGGGAGCCAGTGCAGCAGTGTCTAAACAGAGGCCAGTGGAGCCACGCAGAGCCAATATGTGAACGTGAGTGATGTGAATGCACAGATATGCAACAGAGGACACGCAAAAGCATACGCTGGCTGTTTAAACAACCACACGTTCAAAATGACCATTACAGCCACATTTACAATAATATACTTACACTGTACTGATGTACAATCATACAACTTAAATTTAACATTTTCAAATGTAGATAAACACATGCCATAACACAAATAGATGAATAGTTTGTGCACATACTCACATGTACTCCATATACTCACAATGTAGTCATTAACCCAGTACTATGACCATCATTGATCTGTACCAGGGCCTTTCTCTTTATCTGTAGGTGTGGAATGTGGTCCTCCGCCTGACCTAGAGCATGGGCAGTATCATGGAGAGGATTTCTATGCTGGAAGCACAGTGCTTTATCAATGTAAACCAGGGTTCTACTTGCTAGGGGAGAGTAAGATGTCGTGTACCAACAATGGTAAATGGATTGGCAACCCACCTGCATGTCTGGGTAAGATACACAGCAAATCAGGGAAAGAACCTGAGAGAAGCTTTCAATAGACAATAGGTCTGTACCAGAGTTATCAAGCATGACTATACACAGGTGCACCTGGAACCTAGAATGTTATTTTACATGTTGTTTGTCCTTGTTGTGTTGGTTTGTGCTCATATTACAGATGTGGACGAATGTTCTCTGGGCTCTGAATGTGATGAGCATGCTAGTTGTCAAAACACAGATGGCTCTCATATATGCACCTGCATACCTCCTTACAGTGGAGATGGAAGAAACTGTACAGGTAACACAATCTCCTAAACTGGACATTTATAGTTTCCACAAGTTGCAGATGACTGCGCTTACCTCCCACACAGTAACATGTTTGTTAACTAAAAAAAAATATTTTGTTTTTTATTCTCACTAGAGCCGGTAAAATGTAAAGATCCAAGCGTTCCTGAGTTTGGGCACCGTGAGGGCAATAATTTCATCATGGGCAGTGAGTTGGTCTTTTCCTGTAAGGAAGGCTATGAATTGATCGGCTCATCCCATCTATCCTGCACAGAAGAAGGTATTTGGAAGGGAGATGTCCCATACTGCAAAGGTAGGCCTAGCTTTCAGATCTGTTTATTGGAGCTGCTCTTTGCCTGCATGCACTGGTCCGTTCAACATTTGGGGTTAGTATGATTGTTTTGAAAGAAATTAATAGTTTTATTCAGATAATTACTATTAAAATGAAGTATCACGGTTTCCACAAATTGTTTTCAACATTAATAATAATGATAATAATAATAAGAAATGTTACTTGAGCCCCAAATCAGCATATTGGAGTGATTTCTGAAGGATCAAGTGACACTGAAGTCTGGAGTAATGATGCTGAAAATTCAGCTTTTCCATCACAGGAATTAATAAAAAATTTAACTATATTAAATAAGAAAACAGTTATTTTAAATTGTAATCATATTTCCCAACATTACTGTTTTAATGTATTTTTGATCAAATAAATGCAGCCTTCCTGAGCAAAAGAGACTTATAAAACAATAAAAAATCTTACCAACCCCAAACATTTGAATGGTAGTGTAGCAAATAATAAAACAAAGCTAGCACAAACAACAATTACTTGAACATTATTCTTGATTTATTCTTCAGTAAAATCAAAGGAGTCAAGCTAATACTAATGGAAATATAACAGAAATATTCCTGTCGAAATATACTGAATGTTATTGGGTAATAGAAACAAATAAGCTTGTCTTGGGATCCAAATGGTTATAGTCTTCTGTGTAAATGTAATGCAACCGCCCCTACACACAAAAAATTGTTTCTCAATATCTCAATGGGAAACTGGCTTGATTATGGAGACATAAAATATCTGTGCATATATAGGTACCTAATCTGATATAAAAAAAAATGTATCAGCTTTGTTCAGTCCATATGTTAGAGTTACATGTATTTTGTTTTGTCGGATTCCCAATACACTCTGGATGCATTGCAGTGATTTAATGCAGTGATGACGATAATTACTGTCTGAAGTCTTCACTTCACTGAAAACGCTGAGCATAAGCTATTTCTAATGATTTCCACCAACAGCCCTTTCCTGTGCTCATCCCACTCTCCCTGAATATGGAATCATGAAAGGGTCAAACTTCACATACGGAAGCAAGGTGACTTTCAGGTATCACTGTCACTGTTAGATGTAGAGTCAGTTTCTAGAGGTATTGTATAGTGAATTTTAAAAGACCTGTTTAAATATGAGAGAGACTACTTTTGTTTAATAACATAATGGGAAAGGACAATATTTTTGTGCGTTTGTGTGTAAATAACCTTTTCATTTTCTGCTCTGCTGCAGTTGTGAGAAGGGCTATGTCCCTCAGGAGCCAATAGAAAGCCAGTGTCAATCTGATTTGAAGTGGAGCAGAGAGCCCCACGTTTGCCAGCCTGTTACCTGTGGTGAGCCACCAGTGGTGGATTATGCGGAGTATACCCTCAACGGGAAAGTGTACCTCTCCACACTAACCTACACCTGCATAGAAGGATACAGGTAAAGTCTGATACATTTTCATCACTGACTTTATGAAAAGTGTAGCAGGAACAGTATAGGACAGGGGTCGGCAACCTTTTTTGTCATGAAATGTCATTTTTAATGTTAATCACTGTGCCAATGTTGGCACATGTGTATTAGGTTGCCGATCCCTGGTATAAACAGGAAAACATTTACAAATGGTATGGTTGGTTCTTATACAATCTAGCTGTAACAGAATGTATTGACTTTCCTGTTTTTTTTGGTGTAAAGATTGCAGGGTGCCATGGAACTGAAGTGTGAGTCATCAGGAGAGTGGGCATCTCCTCCCCCCGTGTGTGCCAGAGTGGACTGTGGCAAACCTCCTCCTTTGAAGGATGCTGTGATTAAGGGCGACAACTTTACACTGGGTAGCAGGATCATCTTTGTTTGCAAAGAGGGGTAATTAACCTCATATATGCATATTTTGTTGCCAAAAGATTTGATCAGATTGTATTTGTTTGTAATCACCAAGAACTGATGTTTGATGGCCTATTAAATATATTTTTCAGTCACTCTGGTAATGATTTGTAATATGTCTTATTGTAGTTACACCCTCCTTGGTGTAGAAACTCAAGAATGCCTCCCAAGTGGCAACTGGACTCGTAATTCTGCCCAGTGTGTGCCTCGGTCTTGTGGACCACCACCCCAAGTTGACCATGCCTTACCTGACACTGGACACCAGCTTTTTGGAGACACTGCTATCTACTTCTGCGATGATGGCTACACTGCTGGTAACAATACAAAACTGTTCTGCAATGCCCAAGGTGTTTGGGCACCCCCAGATGGATTTGGCATTCCTCACTGCATTGCCAACTTCTGTCTGCGTCCCCCGGATTTACCTCATGCCATTCTGGACTCCATCAACAAACCAAAGTATGCAAGCAATACAGAGGTCAGCTACAAGTGTGAGGAGGGCTTTGTTCTCAACACAACAGGAACCCTGAAATGCATGATAGGGGGAGAGTGGACACCCTCGCCTTTGGACATTGGCTGTATGCCTGTCAGATGCTCGAAGCCAGACAGTATTGAGAAGGGTTATGTAAGTGGGAACAATTATAGTTTTGGAGCGGTGATTGCATACAGCTGTGATAAAGGGTATTTCATTCGAGGAGAGAAGAGGAGAATTTGTAAAGCCAATGGTGAGTGGGGAGGTGTCTTGCCCACATGCCAACCTATTTCCTGCCCCAGCCCACCTCGCTTGGCAAATGGTTTTATCCAGGTAAATACAATACTTGTCTCCCAGTAATTCATGATATATTGGTACCATATTGATTTAATTTTTAGTGTTTTATTTCCAAGTTATTTAGACAGAATGAATGAAATAGAATTTTAATATTGATGCATCCCTATTAAGGAATATTTGCACATTTTGAGCAGTTCATTTATATAATCCATAATTAAATATGTATGATACTTTTTTTCCCATAGGGCCAAATAAGAAAGAATGGCTACGTATACAGCAGTAGAGTAACCTATGCTTGCAATGATGGTTATCGCCTAACTGGAAAGCCTGACCGTATATGCATGGCCAATAAGCAGTGGTCAAACAACAATCCTCCTGTTTGTGTCCTCCTCACCTGCCCTACCCCACCTGATATCAAAAATGGTCGTTATCATGGCTCCACCTTTGAAGTCGGCAGCAAGGTGGAATTTACCTGCAACGAAGGATATGAACTCATTGGAGATTATGTATGGACTTGTTTAAAGTTTGGAAATTGGGACAAGAGCGTAACCCCACGTTGTTCCCCAGTACAGTGCCCTGAACCACCTTTAGAGGAGAATCACCTTGTACTGCGTGGTTTAGATTCTGACTCAGGCATTGTAGAGCTTTCTTGTGAGGAAGGGTATGTTCTCCATGGTGCACAAACTCTTCGTTGTACCCCATCCCAGGAGTGGAATGACTCTTTTCCAGTCTGCAAACAAGTCTTTTGTGGACCTCCCCCTGAGGTTGCCTTTGGTGACCCATCTGACGCACTGTCCTACTTCGGTAGTGTGGTGACCTACTCTTGCATGGATGGCTTTACACTCCGGAAGGAAGCATCTGTCCGCTGCCAGGCAGATGGGAACTGGAGTAAATCTTATCCCGAATGCATTCCTGTTGAATGCCCACATCCTGAGGACATACCAAATGGAATTGTGGATGTGCAAGGACTAATGTATCTTAGTACTGCTGTCTATAGCTGTAAAGCAGGGTATGATTTAGCAGGTAACAGCACTGTGCTTTGTGGTCAAAGTGGACAGTGGATAGGAGATGTACCTGTATGTCACCCTGTTAAGTGTGCTGCACCCAAGGAGATTCCCAATGGCTCTGTTAGATACTCCAGGCTTCAGTTCAGCCAATCAGTTACATATTCCTGCCACAGGGGGTACCGCTTACAAGGCCCAGAAATGCTTACCTGCCTGGAGAATGGACAGTGGCACCAGGAGGCTCCTACTTGTGTGCAGATCTACTGTTCTCCTCCAAAACCAATTGAGAATGGCTTTGTAGAAGGACGGGACCGCAAGTTTGGGGTTACTATCTTCTATAGCTGCTTTCCAGGTTTCCTGCTAGTTGGTAATAATCATCTCACTTGCGAAGAACATGGCTGGTCAAGTTCTGAGCCCAAATGTATGCCTGCTGACTGCGGCCTGCCTCCGCATATTGATTTTGGTGACTACTCGAAGGTCAAAGAACCATCAGGAGAAGACGACGCTCTTACAAGCCAGCATTTACCTGTAGACAGCAGCTTTTTACATGGTTCCCTGGTTCAATATAATTGTCAGTCTGGATATGAAATAAAAGGTGACATCACGTTGATGTGCCAAGAAGATGGCATGTGGAATGGGACTGCCCCTGTGTGTGCTCCGGCACAATGTGAGACTCCACCCAGCCCTGAATATGGATCAGTTATGGTAACAGATAGCACACTTGGCAGCCTTGCGGAGTACAGTTGCGAGGATGGTTACGAACTCAATGGACAGACCATTCGACAGTGCATTTCTGGGAAGCAGTGGAGCGATGACGCTCCTCGCTGTTTGCCCATCTCTTGTGGTAATCCTGGAGGCATTTCAAATGGTGAGGTGATTGGAAAATCCTTTCACTTCAAGGCACTTATTCACTATGAGTGCCATAAAGGGTTTGTCCTTGAGGGCGTTGAAAGTAGAACTTGCCAGGTTGATGGGAAATGGGACAGCAAAGCTCCATCGTGTAGAGCAATCTCCTGTGGGCGCCCTGTTGTATCAAAGGATGTTTTAGTAAGAGGAGGCGACTATACATTTGGAAAGAGGTTGTTGTTCAGCTGCAATCTCGGCTTCATCCTACAGGGAGCACCGACCAGTGTTTGTTTAGCCAATGGCAGTTGGAGTGAGGCTCCTCCAAAGTGCCTCCCAGCCAACTGTGGTCAACCACCGGTAATTGAAAATGGCCAAGTAACAGGCACGGATTATGGTTACAACGGCATGGTTAGGTATGCTTGTGACATTGGATACGTCTTGACAGGAAATCCTACACTAATATGCAGAGCTGATGGACTATGGGATGACCCTCCTCCGCGGTGTGACATAGTCACTTGTGACCCACCTGAGGACATTAGCCATGGTTACCTGAATGGATCAAGCTTTAATTTCGATGATGTTGTGGAGTATATCTGCTTCCCAGGCTATGAGATCGTTGGCAGTCCAGTTTTGCGATGTGCTGCCGAGGGTGTCTGGCTGGGGCAAGTTCCAGAATGCCGACCTTGTGTTTGCAGTCCCCCAGTTCTGAAGTACGGTGCTATTCTCGGCCGAGACCACACCTGTGGTGCAAGCATCTGGTTCCGATGTGATGAAGGCTACAAAATTCTTGGCCCCACAGAGGCCATATGCGACAAGGGTGGAGTGTGGAGTCCAGGAGTACCCATCTGCACCCGAGGGAGATGTTCCAGCCCTCCTCCAGCTGTTCCTAATGCTGTCGTACAGGGCAGTGCTGCCTACTCCAATGACACGGTCACTTACCGTTGTAGGCCAGGATATCATTTGAAAGGTTTTCCCCATCTTTCCTGTGGAAGGTTGGGCAGATGGGGTGAGACAAACCTGAACTGTGAACCCGTTTCTTGTGGAGTGCCTCCTCTTGTCCCAAATGCAGAGACTGCTGGAGTGGTGTTGACCTATGGCAGCAAAGCTCAGTACAGGTAATTTGACATAACAGAAACATCCAATAAAAACTAAGTACAAATGAAAATGCTGAGGTGCTTTAAACTGAACGTTTCCACCTGACACAGGTGTAAAGAAGGCTTTGAGTTGGCAACAAAGACGGACTCAATAACCTGTCAAAGTGATGGCACCTGGTCCAAACACAGCGTCAGATGTCGACCTTCACCCTGCAGCCTGCCTGCTAACCTCACCCATGTAGTCATCACAGGCAAGCAGCTCACACCTGTAGGGGGAACAGTCATTATCTCCTGTAGACAAGGGTACTATCTTGAGGGACCTGGATTATCTGAATGTTCAGTAAGTGATATGTCAATATGATCATTTTGTGTGGACATTCCTTGCTTCATTTGGTGATAATTTTGTCTAATGATGTCTCAGGATGTTATTTCCCTTTTATTTGATCCAGGTCTCTGGCAAATGGTCTCATCCTTTCTCTTCCAAGTCTTGTGTACCTGTTATTTGTGAGAAGCCTCTCCCCATTATCAATGGCTTGGTTGAGGGCAAGAGCTACAATTATGGAGATGTTATTAGCTACACTTGTCTACCAGGTTTTGAACTACAGGTACAATATTTTTTATCCATCCATTTTTCACATAGCTTGTCCTATGTAAGGTTGCGGGGATGCTAGAGCCTATCCCAGTGTCTCAGGTCATAGGCAGGGAAACATGCTGAAAAAATGGCCAGTTGAACACGGGCATTAGACCTTATGTAGTTAAATAAATTCAGCGTCAACAAAGCTTATATTATTTTGTAAAAAAAACTAATGCCATATTCCCCCCAAATCATTGTCCAATAAATGTGTTTCTAATAAAGATGAATAAGAGAAAACCAAGAGAATGTATGATGTATTCTTATTTCTCGTCATCCAGGGTGATTCTGTTCAGACATGTCAAGGTGATAAAACCTGGAGTGGAACTCAGCCAGTGTGTGCTGGTAAGACTTTTTCACAACGCAAAGCATGCTATTGTAGATAGAAAATTAATTTATTATTATCAAAATCATTCTGCTTGATTTCTAAACTCATCTTTTGTCTCTTGTTTTTAGCTGTGTCATGTGGTCCTCCACCAGTAGTTCCCCATGCAGTTACTGTGTCCAGTGGTCAGACATACCAAAGTATTGTGAGTTTTACGTGTCATCCAGGGCTGAGTTTGATTGGTTCACAGAACCTCACTTGTCAAGCAGATGGAAAATGGAGCTTACCTACACCGTCATGTGAATGTAAGAATACATAAACTGTCACTCTTTAGCTTTTAAGGAACACAGTGTAGTCTTTCAGTGTTCCTCTGTTTAACCTTTTTTTATTATTTTCTCCTCCTTTCTCTTTTTCACAAATGTACATATACACAAACTATCAGTTCCAGATGGCTGTGAGAGGATAACAGACTTATTGAATGGAAAGGTGCAGGAGCACAACCTGTCCAGTGGACGCGCTCTTGAGTTCCACTGTGACAAAGGCTACACACTGCAGGGAGAGTCTATCATCATGTGTGTGGGAAACGGCTCCTGGAGTTCACCTTTCCCTGTCTGTATACGTATGTCATGCACTATGATTTCCAATACACACTTGTTCATTTACTTATTGATGTTTTTAGTTCACTCACAAGTCTTTCAAAAACAGACATTCTTTTATGTGTACAAACTTGGCAAGACTTTGCCCAACAGACGTTTTTGGTAAAGTAATTTCACAACCTAACTAGTAAAAGACCAGAATACCTTGTTTTCCAACAAGGAGCACACAAACTAAATTTCTAAGAATTAATATGTGACTTCATTGTTGGTCTGTTTTTTTTTTTTTTGTTAGTCATCAATTCCATTCACAGTATCTAAAGATAAAATAGACATGCAGTAAATGACTCAAATCTTATCCCCCCCACCCCCACAGCCAAATCATGCCCCCCTCCTCCTGGCTGGACTAGAGGCAGTTTCAACGCTACTCAGACGGTTTTCCTGGTTGGCCAGTCAGTGTCAGTCAGTTGTCCTAAAGGTCAGCGGGTCAAAGGTAACCAGAGAAAAGTTATCGCCACCTTAACTTGCAGGAGTGATCAGACCTGGACCCCCATCAGTGCAGTGTGTGAGAGTGAGTACAAACATTCATTATTTCCACCTTTACTGTATTTTAAAGTGGCTTTACATGGTAAAAAACAAATCATGTTAATACATGAATTTATAGCCCCAAAAGCATTTTGCACTAGAATTTATTCCCAAGTTAATTTCAGATTGTTTTGGCATCTTCATCATCAGCACAGAGAGATCTAAAATACTTTTTCAATGTCTTTGGGTCATATTTTAAAGTATATTTTAGCTTGTCTCAGCTGCACCTCTCTATCCCATGTATCCTGTGTGGTTCTACTAAACCATGTACAGTACACACAACTTGCATATCAACAAAATAGAGAGCAAACTGACTTCCTGATTTGGCGAGCTGGAAATTTGCTAAATTGTGGTTGGTTAAGACACTCTGGACTTTGCGCCAAAGCACTTCAACTGTGTGTAATCGCACTGAATCAAGCACAGCTGCTGATTAACAGCAGCTTGAGGAGTAAAATTTGATGAATATCATTTGTTCCTCATTCAGGCTGCAGCATCACAATTAGTGCTGTTTTTCATATTGCATGGTATCCCTACTATCTGTGTTTTGTTGGAAACATTCATCTGTATTTTCCTCTGTTACTTCTGCATGCTATCATTCAAAATATTAGAAGCCTACTCTCTCATAGTTAATTAATGCTCCTTTGTTGTGTTGTATAATTTGATATTTTGATCCTTGGGCATTTTGCATGCTAGCTCTGCAGTATGATATATGTAGTACTAGATGTATGTGGTGGTGTGTGTGCACATTCATTGACTCCTTTTTATCTTTTGCAAACTTTTCAACCCGTTTTCTGAAATCTGATCCTGGCAGTATGTGTATATATTCACTTTTCTCTCTGTGAGACACCTGTTGAATTTCACTCACTGCTTGTAGCATCATTATTATCAGATATGGAGGATACTATGATCTCCTGTTTTGTTTGTATGCTTCCAAAACTAATTAGGCTTCCTGGTACACAAAATACATTTCTAAAAAGACTGAAATGAGAGAGCATGAAAATGCCATTTCATAACCAACCTTGAAAGGCCCAAAAAGCTCTCTTAAGTTCTTCAATGGACTGCTCAGCCATGCTGAGAATCTTCCTTTCTAACTTACTGGTCCGGTCCATTTTAATCACACACAGGGGTGTCCTGTGGCCCACCACTGTACGTGGCAAATGGGGTAGTCCGTGGGGCAGTGTTCCAGTTTGGAGATGTGGTGGTGTACTCATGTTACGCAGGCTACACCATGGAGGGTTCTAGCAGGAGTGTGTGCTTGGAGAATGGCACTTGGACCCCACCCCCTACCTGCAAAGGTAGCACAAGGAACTGCCCTTAAATCCCACTTGGAGTTCTGACTTCAGCTTTTTTCTTCATCTTTGCAAAATCTTGTGACTCCTTTTGACTGGTCTTGCACATTTACACATATACACACAAGCACTGAGCACTTTAGACAATGATATTAGGCCACACTGCTAGTCAGTGGCTTGAGATTAACTAGCCACATTTGCACATTTTTGGTGTCGAGTTTCATTAAACTTATAAGTTTAATGTTCCATGCCCTTTCTGTAAATATTGTAAATAGATTGTAAATAGTAAATAGAATTTTTTATGTTATTGAAAAAGGTTTTATGCTTATCAGAGGCCAGTTGCATAAACTTAGCCTTTATATTAAGACAGTTTCTTCAGAATTAGTCAGTAGCAGTTAGCCAGGGGGTAATCTGTCTTATTTTTTTGGATTCAATTTAGACTATTCCACGTTTTTATGTAACTGAATTAAAAAATTGACTAAAAGAAAATAAATTAGATGACTGATTTGTAAAATTAGTCTAAGCTTTTTATGTAACCTACCCCAGGGGTGCTTTTATTTTGTTTTTAATATACAGCAAAACAGTAATGTTTGTGAAATATTTTTGTATTTTAATTTTAATTTTAAATTTTCAGCAGCCATCATTATCACATGATCCTTCAGAAATCATTCTTAAGATTTCAGTTTGGTGCTTAAGAAACATTTCTTATTATCAGGGTTAGAAATGGTTGTGCTGATTAATATTTTTTTGTGGAAACTGTGATGCAACTGTTTCAGGATTCTTTGAAATCTTTGAATTCTTTAAAAGAGCTGAATTTGTTTGAAAAATAAATGTTATATCAATGTGAGTTTTAACTGGCACGTTTGGTAAATTAAATACATGAATAAAATCTTACAGACCCCCAAAATTTGAAAGGTAGTATAAGAAATAAGACTTTGCCTTCCATTATAATACTCAAGCTCCTTATAAAATACAATTTTATAATTATTTTAAATAATTAAAAAATAATTTGAATGCTGTCTTTAAATGTCAATGTCAAAATGATGTCACTATGCAGCAATATGTAGCAACGATGTTATTTATTGCACATTTTAACATAGATAGAATGTTATATTGACCAATCCATGACCAGAAATTGTTTTATAATAGCCCCTGAACAACAGCATTGTCACACAGAGATTATAGATGGGCTTTGGTGTGAATGTCACTCTTTTAAATAAGGCATGATATTTTGCTTTAATTTTTGGCATGGTGATGTTTTTAACATTGTACTTTACATTGTAAGCCCTACTCACCCTCTCTTTCGGTCTTGGAGTCGTTGGCTTGTTTGGTCTGGGTACTTGTAGAAACTAATTCTGATCAGTGGAGTTTCACACTGGTCTTAACATCTAACATCTGGTTTGTCTTATGTTGCATGTTTTGTGTGGTATTTTGGAATTCTGTTAGGAGACTGATTGCACTGCTACTTTTTTGTGATTGTGTCAGTTTCATCGCTGTATCAATCGTGTTTTGTGTGTTTGTACAGCTGTCTGTTGGCTCCAATGTCAGAACGGAGGTGTATGCCAAAGACCAAACATTTGCTCCTGTCCAGAGGGATGGATGGGCCGATTTTGTGAGGAGCGTAAGTACACACACAATCATGCACGATAATAGCAGCAGCACTCACAAAAAGAGATGATTAATGTTTCCATATGACAGCAGTCCATTACTTCATGGGTCAATAACAGCATTTCATGGGTCAATAACAGCATGCATCACAACGGTTTCTTAAAAAGCATTGCTTATTAACAGTCACCTCACACACAAAGCTGCATTTCTCTCTTTGGCTTCACTTTTTCTTCCTCAGGAAACCAAAACTGCTGTGTTTGAATGTGTATAAATGAATGTTTGGGAAGTAGAAAGACCAAGTGGTTTAAACAACGTTTTGTCTCATACTGAAGTTTTAAAAAGTGGACTTAACTCAGATTATTCTGATTATTCTCTATTATCTCTTCAACCCAAAAGTCACACAGTTTCATACTGCATGTGCTTTTTACTGCAGCGATCTGCATCCTACCATGTCTCAATGGAGGACGCTGTGTAGCTCCATACCAGTGCGAATGTCCAACAGGATGGACAGGCACACGCTGCCATAATGGTAAGAGTGTGTTTGTGTATAATGACTTGTGATAGTCGTTGAGAAAATGTATTACATAAATGTTGATTAGTAGCAGAATAGTTAAAGGGACAGCCACTCAAAATTAAAATTCTGTCATTAATTACTCACTCTCATGTAGTTCCAAACCCATAAGACCTTAGTTCATCTTCAGAACATCTTTGTTCATGTGTGTGATGCTGCTGACATAGAACACACATGCGCTGAGCCTTGTTTACGAGCAGAGGACTGTACATGCATGTGTCGTGGGACTCTGGCAGAAGACAGTAACTCGAAGAAGAAGAATTGTTGAATAAAGTCGTTATTTTAGTTTTCTTTGAGCTCAAAAAGTAGCTTCGTAAAATTATGGTTGAACCACTGATGTCACATGGACTATTTTATCGATGTCCTTACTGCATTTTTGGGCCTGGAAACATTTTTAGTTGCATTGCTGTCTATGCAGGGTCAGAAAGCTCTCGAATTTAATCAAAAATATCTTAATTTGTGTTCTGAAGAGTATGAAGGTCTTATGGGTTTGGAACGACATGAGGGTGAGTAATTAATGACAGTTTTTTCATTTTTGGGAGAACTATCCCTTTAACTAGTCAGAGCAGCCTCTAATGTTGTCGGTCTTGTATGAGTAATTAAATAACAAATCTACAACTTTTAGGAAGTAGGAACATCACCTGCTTTATTTAGTCCTGACAAAATGAGACGAATGAAACACAATTAGTGATAACCTCACAGCGATTAATTATAGCCAATTTATAAAGTCTAGAGAACATCTGTCATTTCCCTCAAGCTATCTGTGATCTTGAAGATATAAGTCTTAGTTCAACTATAAAAGTTGCTATTTAGCGAAATATCTCATCATGCTAAACAAATTAAGCTTAAGAGTTTAGAAGTAGGGTGGAGTACAGTGATTAGAGTGATTACAGACAGAAGGACCTCATGGTGGGATGGGGGCCGGGGCTCATTCTCCAGGGGTCATCCTATGTCATACTCACGTTGTTGCCAGGCAACACCTGTGACAACAGACTCTAATAGTGATATGCAGTAGATCCCAGGAGCCCAAGCAGTAAAACAAAACACAATTATTGAAAACACATATGGGCAGTTGACATAAGAGTAGTGTGTAAACCATACTTTACCTTGAGTTATTTTAAACAGCATTTTTCTAATTATACTACATTTAGTTTTATGAACTCATAATAACTGGCAGACTACATAGAATATAAAAATTGAATATAAAAGTCACACCACATGACTATTTAAGTGAAATGCAAAACATGTAATAGGTGAAAACAATTATTAAAAAATTCTGAGAAATGACGAGCAGCATCTAAAAACATACAGTTTGTATTATAGCAAATATATTATAACATTATAATATTTGTATTATAACAAATTCACTATATTTCAATAAAATATATTAATTGTTCATGCTTATTATTAACCTGAATTTAAATTAAGTTTAATATATTTTATATATTTAAACAGATTTTAAGTCTAACATATTGTTTTTGTCTAGTTTTACTTGAACTGTCTAACTGCTGAAACAGAAGGTTTTCTTTGACATTGATGTGTATTGATGCATTTGCTTTCACAATAGCATGAATATCTGCAGAATGAATGATTAATAAAGAACAAGAACTCATTTACAATACAACAAACATCTTATTTTTACATTTCCCAATAAAACTTTATTAGATTTATCGAGAACACCACCAGCAGGACTGTAACTGCATGCATTTAATGGTCTTTAAAGCTCCAGTACAAAGACAAACAAACCTACTTGCTGAGTTGCTCAAACACATTAAAGCAAACTTGATTTGGTTTTGCATACTCAAGTACAGTATTTGCTGTAAGTCACTTGCAGTGTCTTTTCTACAGGTTTTACTGATTACTCACTGTTGATTCATATGTCAGGACAAAGGTCTGTAGGGCAAAGAGGAATTCTTAAAATGCTTGATTCCTCTGAAATTACAGGGGTTTAAATGTTCCCTTTTAAGAACCCATCTGATTGTGCTCCAAAACAGACTATGTGAATGTATGTGTTAATAAAACAAATAATGTAGTTCCTCTCGTATTTCTTTAAAACTCCAGCACCAAGACAAACAAACCTACTTTCTGAGTTGCTCAGATACATAGCAAACGATAAGAAAGAGACACCATGATAATCATACAAAGACAGACAAATTGTACAAGTTAATTATATAAAGCAACAAAATGCATTGAAGAATGTGTTGCTAGAAGTATTATTACTTGTTTATAAATCACTCAGTGGCCTAGGACCTCAAAACATTGGAGATATGCTCACTGAATATAATCCTATCAGAAGTCAGAAACACAAAAGGTCCACTCAAAATGGTGAGTCCGCTTTTAGCTATTGTGCCGGCTGCAGATGGAACCAGCTTCCAGAAGTGATTAGATGTGCTAAAACAGTCACCACATTTAGATCCAGATTCAAAACATCTGCTTAGCTGTGCATTTACTGAATGAGCACTGTACTACATCAGACTGATTGCACTTTATTTCATTCATGTATCCTATTTTTTTTATCCTTTTTTAAAAATTAATTTTAAATAAATTGATTTTATTGTATAATTAATGCACTGGATTATTGGCTAATGAGAGTATTTTTTTCTGTGTGTTCTTAGCGGTGTGTTCCATGCCCTGTTTGAATGGAGGCCGGTGTATCCGACCTAACAGGTGTCACTGCAGTCAAGGATGGGGAGGATATGACTGCTCTAGGTAAGCCACACACAGACTAGGTATATGCAACGTATTCATATTAACATATGCATGTGCATACATGCACATTACATAGAAGATTTTGAAACATTTGATGAATCACAGTCCTCAACACTTTCCCAACATATTACAAGGAACTCTAATCACTCAGCTGGGAGATTCCTGGTGATTGTGAAAGATGAGTAAGGAAACTATAAGTAAATACAGATAAGAACCAGCCTTCTCTGAACTCTGCCGTGTGTGCCAGTAGGTGAATTGCCTCAGACACACCTAGTTTCATGATATCTCTCACAGTAATATTACTGTGTAAGCGTACATATCCCAGAGCACTGCAGTTGGTTTCAATCCAATCATTGAGTGAGCAGAGGGATAGGAAATGGATACTGCTGCCATTTCTATTGTGATTCATTCTTTTAAGTAATTTCCTTTTTTTTTCGATCTGTATTTCACTGATTCAGTACCAATGTCAGGATTTTGAGCAAGTACAGTCTCAGTAAAGTACTATTGATCTGACAGTTTTTGCTATTAGCGTTTCCAGCTAGTCGGCTTGATACCCGCATCCCTCAGCTAATTAGATGCTGCAGCCTTCGTTGCAGGTTAGAGTGATTCACAATTAGATTTAAGATTCAAATGACCTTAAATAGTTTTTCATGGTCTGTCTGAACTGTACAAGCAAATGGACCATTGCCTCAAGCAAGTGCTATCATAAATGTCTGAAATTTATTTAGTTATGATGGCAATATATGGGTAAAAAATAACGGTCTTTAGCTGATCTTTGATTATTAATTATTGTCTTTCAGAAAAAGAAGATCTGGATACTTTAATTTTTAATGTGCCATGCTACAAGAGTACGAGTCTGAATGTGTTGGAACAAGATGGTGTAATGTCAGAGATTTGTATACAACACATTGTCTCTTTCCCTCAGAAAGTCCTAAGTGGTTTTGTAAATTAAAGCTGTATTTTTTCATGTAGAAATGAAACAGTATTAAATATATGCTGCTGCTATATACATGAACTTGTACGATGTGTAAAAATGTTGATGTGATTGTCCAATGTACATGTATATAAACTATTCTTTTCATGTTTTTATTAAAACTGAAAACACAACTATATGAAAACAAACTGTAATTCTCATTCCCACAGTTAATTATGAAGAATTCTCAATTAAACTTTCAGATTGTTCTGCTTGCTTGTTTCATATGACTAATAAACATTTGACGTATACAATTTGACACAACCAGCACAATACAAGAACGTTGTAAAAGTCAACTTTTCTAATTTCCTTTAATGTTTTAATTTCATACAAACCCCAAAAAAATACATTAGAGCTATTATAGAGGGCCAAAATATTTAACAAAAAGTCTTCTGTTTCTTTATATAAACTAAAATAAAACAGGATATAAATGTAGCAGACAAAATTAGAATGAGTTAAGAGGTTGAGAATGATATATTGGTTATTACAGTGGTTGGTTTGTGTTTTTTCTTCATTTATGCATATTGATCTTCTCCTCCAGTTTAGCGTGATTTGATCCAGAAAATTCATCAATCTGAAAAAAATAAAGCTGAATTAGTTACAGCACAACAACAGGTTAAACTGTTAATAAAAAAAGCTCTTCAAAAGATCATTGAAATAGAACAGAAAACCTCCAGAGATGTTTTACCTTCTTTCCATTCTTGTAGAAGTGGAATGTTGGCATACATTTGATGTCACAGAAAGTGGCCACATCCTAGAGAGAGAAAGAGGGAGTGGAGATCAGGTCTGAATAGGTTTATTCAGTCTACTATGTGATGATAATCATCTTTAATAGTGTGTTTTCATTTTGCTTAGCCAGTCTGAGCACTTTTGTAAGACAAGGATGAAATTATGTCCACAGCTGGACTCGAAGGCTGTCGAAATTAAAAAAAATCCCTGATACGTTTAGAAAAAAATTATTTGTTTCATATTAATATCATCTTGACTTAAATGATGCTTGGTGCCATTCCTGAAATCAGTCACAAAAATGTCCGCTGAATATGTGCACTGTTATCAGAACCTTCAAACGCTCGGCTCACATTTGCCATCCTTACCTTGCGATTTAAATGTCAGGCAAAAAGCATGACATTTCAACAAGTCGCAAACATGTATCAAGAATTCAGCTTTTGAATACACACACGTCCCGTCCCCCATCTGCTTTGCAGCACAGCATTGTAATAATAGCTAGTGTTTGTAACCATAACAACATGGGCAACCATCAGAATTGTCCCATTCTGGCACTGCCTCATTCTGCCTCTGATAAAACTGAATGACGGCCAATATCCTTTCTCAGCGTTATCCTGTGAATCAAATAACACACTATCAGTAAAGCCGATCAGGAGAACAGAAACCGGGTGTGCTGGGATGTTCTAATGTGTTTGGGTCGCTTACAAAAGGTTAGGCTGTCTGTGAGTATCCAAATACATGATACTACACCAGACATCCTCATCTACGGGAGGGAGATAGCGAGGCCAGTATTCAAATGAAAGTACACAGTAAAACACAGATGGTGAATCTACATGTATGTAAAAAGGGTGTTTTGCTCAATTGGCTCAGAAGTCTGTAGCCTTTCAAGTGCATTCATCAGAGAAAAAAGACACCAGGTGACTAACCTGTGCATCATCCACATCCACCTTTAGAAACACGACATTTCCGTACTCTTGTTTTTCAGACAGCGTCTGTGGAGGGAAAAAAAGGCGGTTGTAAAAAGCAAACCACAAAGCTTGCAATCAAAGCACTTCCTTTGAACATAATATTTCATTCCTTCCGTTTCATCTGTGAAATTTGCATATGCTTGCTTTTGTTGTCTAAACCAGGTACAAATGTATGTGTGCACTGAGTAAAAGTAAAAGTGAACAACCACAAAACATGTTTTTTATGTAGGTTACATAGGCCTATGTGGCTGAAGTTAGTGCTTAGTTGTCAACCACACCAAAATCTCAGTGTAACCTATGTATTGTCTAATGCATGTATAAGGCATGAATCAGCAGTCTTTTGTCTTTTATTCCTCTTTTCTTTCTTTATCAGGACTGCCTTTCCTTTCATTTGCATTCTGTGAATGATTCAGGCTTTAATTCTTAAGGAAGCTTCCCTGCCGATTGCCCCTAAAACACAGCACAACAACAGAGCCACTCCTGGTGATTCCAGAGGCCTCTACAGAAGAAACATGACAGCTCCAGATGTCACTCTGTATCTCGGATGCGGTGACATATTCAGCAGTGCATGAATGCTCACTTTAAAGATTGGAGCGATGTTCTGGCAGGGCCCGCACCATGTGGCTGTGAAGTCCACCACCACCAACTTGTTCCCGGCATTTTTCAGAGCATTGTCGAAGGCAGACTGCAGAGAGAGGAGGAACAGTTGATTCAGTTTCCAAACTGGCATGACACATTCCTTCCTGCTGAGGTTCACTGAAATGGGCGATGATGAGTCATAATGCTATGGTTTAAATATTTCAAATATTTACAAAAGAGCCATATGTCCTATGACTAGAAAGGAGTGACACTTTCTATTTGAGATACTAAAATACAGCTCAAATCCTTTTTAGTGAAATTACACTGAAAACAAAAACACATAGGCCTACTACTTTATTGTAAATCAATATCTGATACAACATTTTAATGATGATGGATTTTATTGCATTTGTTTAAATTCCTTTACGACTTTGTAAGTAGCATCATAAATCAATTTAATATAGATCATGTTTGAACTGCATGTATATTAATATTTGATCCTCGGATTTTGCATGTCTAGAACCAAAACACTTCAGAAGGAGCTCGTTTGAGTAGCCTACTACTGATGGATAGTCTGATTTTTAATGAACCTATTGACAAACAGGTCTGGAAGATTAGTTCATGAAAATTATATAAATATATAGCAATTATATTTAGATTTAATTATATATTTATAAGGTGAAGTATAGCTGAAATAAACACAATAAATTACAAAAGCACCCTCCACGTGGCTTTATTGTAACGTTTTAAAACATTAGAGTAATATGACAACAGATGGATTTCTAAGCATATTTCAGACTTTATATTAGAGACTGAACAAAGAACCACTGAATCAGTTTCTGAAATGAACTGTTCGAAAGAACCGATTTGAGTCAGATCTCCCATCACAACTGCAGGTGTTTGCACAAGTAAACACTTTCTAACTAACAGCCACTTATTAAATCCTACGTTTTATTTCCTGTTTAAAGTAAATGAGAACAAACGTACTTCTCGTTTTCTGCTTTCCATTACTATACTCTGCTTTGAGGTTCTTTAGAATACTAGAAACCAATACTCTTGTGTAAACGGTTCCGCCCACATTTGTTCCGCAAGCAGCGTTTCGTAAAAAAAAACCCAGTTATAGCTTATTTTTATCTACATAAAAAATATATTTTTATTAAAGTTATTAACCTATTCGAATACATTTTTTTCATAGACATCAGAAGTCAAACATAATACATTACTTATAAAGAGTTAACAGTCAAAGTCAAGGTAGCAGCTAAAATATTGGTATTATATACATACCTTATCCTCAATTACGATAATCATTTTGATGTCTGTCTTCTACTGGTCTACTGTGTAACCTGTTCTGAAAGCTCCTGCTTCATTGACAGTCAAGAGTAGCAGCGCGCGTCATTAGCGCCATATATGAACACTGTCCGTAGCCCCGCCTTCAATGAAGACAACGGACCAATCACGGAATTATGAGGTTCTGTAACCCCGCCTACCACTACACACTGCAAATATGTATAATCAGCAGATAAAGCTCAGTAAATGCGATATACGTACGTTTTGCTCAGCTTGTGGCATAAATGTTTACAAGTAACCCATATAAGTAGTGAAACATGCTCATTTATTTTGAAAGACCATCACTAATCCTGGTCTTGCTATGAGCAAGTCAGAATGACTTGACAGATTTCGGGTTTACCGTACGCGACGTGACGTCACCGAGAGTAGTGGTGGATTACTAAACTGTTTGTTTGCACACACATTCTTGCACATGTGTAGTGTATCAAATAGTAAACAAAGAACATTCAATGTCTTTTTTGACAGCTTTTAGAGGTTTTTAGACATACAAACTGTATTATCACAGAAAAAACTGTATATGAATGAAAGCATGTTCTCAAAATTAACACTAATGACTAATCTTACCCAATGGGCAAATAGCTAAAGTAATAAAACCAGAGAGATACAAAAACAATTGCAAGAGCAATTGTTTCAACCTATTAAAAAAAAAGAATCTACTACAGAATCACTGTGACTCATACCTTCAAATCCTCTTTTGTGTATTCATTGTTGAACAAGCCAGTCCTTAAGACAACCTATTTTAATATCCTTATCTTGAAAGCACATGTCTGTAATAACTAATTTATAGATACAGTCCCTAATAAAACGTTCTCTTGAATTCATGTCCAGTTGTTGTTTGACCCTGTCCTCTAGTGGCTGTAAAATGCAATCATCAACTTATTTTTTACTCAATGTTAATGTACTTTACGTCTCTGTTAAGAATTCGATTTACATTATTTTGTGCTAGACACGAACTGAAGATGTCTGCTCATGAACAAACATGTTTTACTGCGATTTTGTGTCTACTTTACAACCTTCAAGTCCAGAGACAACTGGAATCATGAAATATTTCAAACAAGTTTTTAAGTAGGCTACATTTAGAGGTTTAGTCTCAATAACAAGAACATGTAAATGTGTTGTGAAACTTGTCTGGTTACAGTTTTATTATAACTAACTGAATCCTGTGAAGAGTAACCAAAGATATCTGCATGTTGGAGTGGTGACAGCAGCTGACATGTTCTGAATCATCTCTTCTCTTCTCTTCTCTCTCTCTTCTGCCCATTTAAGTAGATTCTATGTGTTTCTTTAGAATTGTTTGTGACGTAGCAATAAAATCCTTTTGCTTTTTATATTTTTTAAATTCTAGAACCCAGAAGAATGACAAAAAAGGACAGAAAAAATTACAGAAATAATGAACATTATTAATCAGACAAGGCAGATATGGGAAGGTATGACCATATACAACATAAATATGAGGCTTGATTTTATTTGTAAACATATTGAAGTGAAAGACAGTTAAAATAGCGACACTTCTTGTAACATAATTTCTACTACGAAAAAAAAAAAAACTTAGTGGACAAGTATGGGATTCATTTGGTTCCCTGGACCTTTAGACACAAACAGACTACACTAGGTTTTTCTGTCTACACATATTCAAGTTACCCAAATGTGTCATATTGTATTTTATGTAAAAACACAACAGATCGATTTCTAAGCATGCTTCAGACTTCAACAATAGCCTTCCCAAGTCCATCGCCCTTCAGCATCCTTATGAAGGCAGCTGGGATGTTCTCAAAGCCAACAGTGACCACTTCCTTCGCCTTCAGTTTGCCCTGCAGGAAAACAATTCAATGTTTCTACATACATACCAGTTCTCTTTCTCATTCACAGGCTGGTGTTGTTATATGCTGTGTAATGGCAATTATCTAATGAAGGGTGCAACGATAGGTGTAACGATTAAGTTCATTCCATTTCACTGATTGAAAGCAGAATTATTCATTTCTAAAGCAGCTTACCTCTTTCATCCATTTAAGCATTCTCTTGATAGATTCTTCATCTTTGTGTTGCCAAGATCTCACCATAAAGCCTTCTATCTTCAGTTGTCGTGTAATTATTTCATGGTGAGGATAAGGACCTGTGAGACAGAACAAATTCAATAGCTTAATGTTAGATTGCTTAGATTTTTCATATCCTATACTGTCCTCTAGTGGTTGTAAAGTGTAACAATTTAAAAACATTTATTTTATTTTTTTCCTAATATCTTCTAATATTAAAATGTGACTTTTTTCCCTTGAAGGGGCTCAGTAGAAATGAGACGTACACATCTGTGGTGTTGAGTCATTGTAAGTGGCTATTGCACCGCAAACAGCGATACGACCTCCTGGCTTCATGTTTTTGAGTGCTGCGGTAAAGAAGGGCCCTCCTACCTAAAGAACATTAAGTACAAGATTTGTTAACAAGTAGCAGAGTGTATTTTAGACAAAAATACACATATAATGTCAATTACACTCTCAAAGTAGCAGTCGTATCCTTCAGGTGAAGCGTTCTTCAGCGCCTCCTCCAGTGAGGAGACAGTCTTGTAGTTGAAGGCCTGGTCAAAGCCCAGCTCTTTCAGGTATGCCACCTTGTCATCGCCTCCTGCTGAACCCACAACCTTGCAGCCTTTGATCTTGCAGATTTGTCCCACCATCGCACCTACAGCACCTGCTGCTGCGCTCACCAGAATCGTCTCACCGGGCTGTATCTTACACACCTCTTCAAGACCATACAGAGCAGTTAAACTAGAGGATAAATGAGACAGGATTTAGAAAACATACCGGATATTTTAATTTAAAAAACAAAGAATTGCCACTGCCATCGTTTATAGCAGTCGTGATTACATTACCCAGGCATCCCCAAGGAACCAAGAGCCAGGGACATTGAAATATCACTGGGCCATTCGGATACTATCCGGGCCAAGATGGGCCCAGCTGGACCCTTCGCTTTGGTTACAGTGTGTGTCCTCCATCCACAATTAGCAACCACGTAACATCCCTCAGGAAATGCTGGGTCCATGCTCTTCACTACCCTGCCAGACATGAGTTAAGATAGTTATTTAGTGATATTAAATGTTTTTGGTTATGAACAGACCTTTTTCCTCACGTAGATGCAACTTTGTTGTTTAACTTACTAATGCAATTGCATAAACATGCAAATTATCTAAAAAGTCTACAGTTGTCTTCATCAGTGGATGCAACTTAAACCACATTGATGAGTAGCTGAACCGCTTGAGCAACAGATGCAGTAGCCTAGACATTTTCTGATAGCATATTATTATATTTCAAATCATCCAACATTCTACTTGGATAAGATTTATTTCCCTTTTCACCATTGAGCATGCTTTTTTGTTTCTGTAAATGTTCTGCCAAGTAAAATGAATCTACAGCATGTGACTAACAAAAATTGTAAATAAAATGTAACAATATTATACATTACAATATACATAGTAATAATTGTTAGTTTCCTTACTTTGCCAGCTGAGTTCCATATTGAACATCCCCCTCTTTTATCCACATTTTACTCAGAGATCTACAAAATCAATAGGAGGCATTTAAAATATTGGCTAGACACCACATAGAATTACATTAAATAGAGAGATGTTCTTCTAATAAGACTGTAAAGACAACTTTACCTCATATATGGATCAACACTTAAATAGACTGCCTCCACAAGCACGTCTGAAGCAAAAATGAATAAGATAAATCAGTGAAGCATAGCAAAGGTATACAAAAAGACAAGTATATGAATTATCCATACCTCCATCTTGAAGCTCTGGCAGAACTTCTTCTCTCAGTTCAAAGTTACTTTCCTTAGGAAAGCCCTCAAAGTGTTTTTTGAGGATCCACGTCTTTGCTTTAACCATGATTGTATGTCAGAAGCTGCACAGGCAGAGCTCTTCAAACTGGAAGTTGTTCTGAGAGAGAACAGAGCTTGCTTTTATTGTAGTGATGACAATGAACACTCTTGCATAACAAAACTGTCATTCATGTCTTTATTGACATGAATGACGTTGCAGATTCATATAACCTCTGTACTGATATTTATGGGTGAGGTACAATATATCTCACCTGCACACTGAATATTGTTTACCTTGGAATTTCAATATTTAAATTATATTATCTGCATTAAATATTAATAACAAAACATTTGTTCTTAATGTTATGAACAATCTTCTAGGAGAGGAGGTTTCACACCAGGCACCCTGGCACCGCACATTGTGGATGTAATCAGGTGTGTTAGAAGCGAGATGTGATCTCAATTGGCTTTGAATTTTTTTAATGCACAGTCAGGATGACTTTGAAATGACCTCATAACCATGACATTGCATATACCAGGGTTCCCACTCTAATTCAAATGTCAAATTCCCTGACTTTTCCCTGACTTTCACTGACTAAAATGCTGAATTTCCATGACCTATAATGAACGGACAAACTGGCCGCTGTTGTGTTGAGCACTTTTTTTTTTTTTTGCTTTTTACCGTTAAATGCTCTTTGATATTTTTTATATATATATATATATATATATATTTTAAACTCAAGTCTTTGAAGAGGTCATTTTGTAGCCAAAGTAAAGTAAGCAAAAAATGTTCTGGCATATTTGCCTTAGTTAACCAGTACAGCCTGGTGACTGCAGTTGACGAGCATGAAGGGAATAAAATGGCACTGAAAAAATAGCCCAGGGCTCAATGCTAAGGAGTTTTTCAGTGGTTAAAAATATTACTTGCCCTGTTAATATTTTCACTAGCCTTGCCACAAAAATAAATAAATAAATAACCCTGATATACATTGCATGTCATTCTATATAAGAAAGCAGCGTGATCCTACATAGAAGCCCAAATCAAAATCATTGTTCCATATACCAATAACATGAAATGTGTTATTCTAAAGTGTATTTGAATATATTCTTAATCAATGTAACACAAAAGCTACTACACATTTTGTCATGGATGAAATACATAAATATTTTCTTTGCCCCACACATAAGATGACCCTGTCTCTCTCTTTCATGAACATTTACTATGAACTACGATTCCTTCATAAATAGCCACAAGATGTCAGTGTTCCGACAGATATTTGTGTTGTGTCAATGTACATTACCACCAAACACCCAGTACCCAAAATATTTTTACGTTCATTTTTAAGCTCATACATTTATCAAAATAACTTTTTTTTAAGCAAACTAGTCTTTTTAGAAACCTCTACAAAGTGTCATTATTTGCCTGTCTGTATCCGTCTTACTCTCAGACTATATTGTGGAAAACTTGCGACCCTTATCAAGTGACACCTAAACAGATTCCAAGGATAATGAATCAAATAATATTTATTGCAAAAAAAACTTATAATCATGCTTATCGAATTGTATGAGTGTCATTACAAATCTCACACACAAAAACAGTTAATGATTTATATGCTGTTGTTCATGTAGTTCATGACGACTCCGCATATTCTGCTGTTTTTTTATGACAGAATTTACAAATGCTGAATAATGCTGAGAAACAGACTAAATAGACCTATGCACGTTAATCATTTGAGATCAAAATCTCCTTGATGCTTCTAATATTAGAAAAAGTATCATTTTATTCCTGTTTTGTGCATATCTGTCCTAGAGAATGTTGCAAATGTAACACTCAATGTACAAAAACAGACTTTATTTGTAAAACAAAATAAAAGACAACATACAATTATTATTAATGCAGTATCTATAACAAAAAGGGCAAGATTGTTGCTTCATGAGCAAACCACTGAAACACTAACCATTAGACTTTAACAATGGCTTTTCCGATATTTTCTCCCCGCAGCATCCCCATGAATGCAGCAGGCATGTTTTCAAAGCCAACAGTAACATGTTCTTTACACTTCAGCTTTCCCTGTAAACCATCAAATCAAGAGAATCTGCATCATTATCAATATATGATACTTACTGAGATGAAGTATGATTGTATTTAGATCAATCGTCGTACAGTAATAACCAAACTAGCATTTTTCAAGGAAACCAAGCATTCTGAAGTACCTCTTGCATCCAGGTCAACATTCGCTTCAGTGACTCTTCATTTTTATGTTCCCACCTGCCTACCAAGAAACCTTCCATTTTCAACTGCTTAAAAATCATCTCAAGGTGTGGATAAGGACCTAAAAAAGACAAATACACATCATCACTGCTGCAAATGGACAAAAGTCTACTTCTACCCAATTCCTCATGTCTACTTTTATGTTTCACTAATGATGACTAAACAGTTTTTGTGTTGTTTATTATACTAAGGTATTGATTCTATAGTGTAAAGGTCATTCAGAACACCCTCTACTGGTTAAAACGAGAATCACATGAGAGGTTAACCAAACCTGTTTGTGGAGTGGTGTCATTATATAGTGATATTCCTCCACATACAGCAATACGCCCAAATGCCTTCATCTGTGTAATAGCAACACTCGAAAAAGGGCCGCCCACCTGGAAACCAAACCAAATCTTTGATTGTCAAGTTGTCTTTTTTTAAAAAGGTATTGTTAACTAAGCATTAGTTTCATAGTAGTATTATAAAGTATAAAGTATTAACCAACTAATATAGTATAAAGTATTAACCAACTAATACCAGTAAATTCTTACATTCTCAAAGTAGCAGTCATATCCTTCAGGTGAAGCGTTCTTCAGTGCTTCATCCAGTGAGGAGACAGTCTTGTAATTGAAGGCCTGGTCAAAGCCCAGCTCTTTTAGGTATGCCACCTTTTCATCACTTCCTGCTGAACCCACAACCTTGCAACCTTTTAGTTTGGCAATTTGACCCACTACAGAACCAACGGCCCCTGCGGCTGCATTCACCAGTAAGGTTTCTCCTGGTTTGATGGCACAGACCTCCTCCAAACCATAGAGTGCTGTCAACCTGTGGAGCACAGTTAATGTTATTTATTATATACTGAATTATCATTTTATCATATAACGTTTATGTGTGGTGCCTCAAATAAAAGAGGATCAAGTATATTTTGTAAATAAGCTGAAAAGAGAAATTTTTCACCCATTCAGACCATGAATGATAACTATAATATTAGCAGCCACACCATTGCACAACAAGGTTCTGTTTTTTATTAATGCATGATGCAGTAATGTAATTTGCCATTTTAAATGCTCAAGTGTCTCAAAACTGGGTGGGTTCTGATTGGCTGTCAATGTTTTTATGGTTCATCAGCTGGAAAAAAATAGTCTGAAAGTGATTCCAACAAATTATTCATCCGTGTTGTTATCATTAAAGTTGTGGTGTGATGTTTTTCCAAGTTCTCACAGGATTAGAATGATTATTAAAATTTTATACAGTGATTATCGTTATTGTTATCGTCCGTGGTGTGAATGGGCATTTACGGTGTCTTATTTTTTTTCTGCCTGAAAGTTTTAAGTTTAAAGTAATAAACAAAGTTTAAAGTTAAAAGTAAATAAAGTTTATTACATGGTGTATTACATTTGTACCAGAAGCCATTTGTATTTGCAATTTGAATTTTATTAAGGACTCTTAATGTGTTGTACTACCTACAGATTTTATAAGTGGCTGAATTTACTATGAAGCATGTTGTATTGTCATCATTTATAAGTAGCTTGGGATAAAAGCACCTGCTAAATGACAATGTAAATGACTAAATGTATTGGTGCGAGTTGTATTGTTGCAATTTGGAAGTGTTTGTATTAATGTTTCTTTTTGTGATACATTTTTTGATATGTGCTTTTATGTATATTTGTGAAGTCTGTGATGTGCTGCCTATGCAATTACTGCAATTTCGTTGCGGGATTACTAAAGTAGTAAACAAACAAAATTCTGTGATGTTGGATGCTTCCGGTTTAAGCTATGCCTTCTTTTGTGAACAGTCAGTAAAGAATAACACAATCCATTTGCTATCAGCCAAAACACTTCTGAGGAGATGTTTAAAAGCGATCCAAAACAAATCTAAAAAAGCAGAGAACATGCGAGCAACAAATGTTTGTTGCGTAAAGCCATAACTGATTTACAATACACACCTATTTTTCCCAGAACTCAAGCCATATTGACTCACAACATCTGTGATGATCTTTGATGTGCTTAAATTAAATATCAGAAAATGACTATATCACAGTCGATTAAGCGTTTGACCTACCTTCTAAAACCATCTGGAAAAGAAACAATTGTGGGTATGAAAGAAACAGCACGTTTTACCCAGGCATGCCAATGGCTCCAAGGGCATGGGAGAGGGAGACATCCTGAGGCCAGGCATCCAAGACTTTGGTGATATCGCTCCCATCTGACACAGTATGTGTTCTCCAACCACATTGACCAACCACATGGCAGCCCACAGGAAATGAAGGATTATTACTTTGAATCACTCTATAGTCAAAATATAAGAAGATACTTTGATTTACAAATTAACTGATCACATTACGTAGGTAAACAATACAAGCAGAAAAGTGGTTTATAAACCATCAAATCCAATATATTTGGAGCAGGAGAAGGAGAGGCATTGTCTCATTTAAAAAGGGCATTGTCTAAACACAAACATATGTTATTTAACTAGTATTGTAAAGTATTTGCACTCTTAAAGTATAAACATTCACTACTTTGAACATTCTGCCAGTTCCTGGTCTGTTTATTACATAATAACTGTCATCGACTGTTAATGTGTCACAGATGCTTTTCTTTTGTAATGATGACCAAATTGTTGGAAACTTCGCATTTTACTCTTATCAGAAATTCATGGTTTCTCTCAAAATGTTGAGGAAAGAATCTGAACAGATTAAAGTTAGTCAGTTGCAGCTGTTTTGGGACAGAATGATTATTATTTCTCTTACTTGGCAACTTGAGTTCCGATCATCACATCTCCTGCTTGCATTCGAACACGGCTGTATGGTCTACAAGAAATTAAATAGATAAAAAACTAGGAATAGTATATTAGGAGAAAGTAGTAATGCATCAAATAATTCACAACAAACCAAACAAGGAATAATTTTCAAACATGCAGGATCAGTATGACTTTATTTAATGTCAAAAGAACCTTAAATGCAGATGTTACTGCACCTGTTAATGTTACAGCTTTTGCACTCACCGCATGTAAGGGTCCACACTAAGGAACACTGCCTCCAGAAGAACCTCTGAAGAACAAGAACAAATGTATGGAGTCAAAACAATGCCACATATATTTGCAAGAGAATTTAAGTATTGCAAAAGAAAATAAAGAATTGCAAAATATAAATGAAACCGCAAAAGCAATGATTTTGCAATACATATTTTCCATGGCCATATCTACTAATTTACTTTCAGTTTGCGTTTCAGTCAAGTTTAAACTTGAGATACCGTTTTCCCCTTTGCGATGATGTCACTTCCAGGGAGGCATGCCCAGGCCTGTTGTACACGCCCCCGTCCCTTGACTCCACCCCCAAGTCAAAAGACGGGGGCGTGTACAACAGGCCTGGGCATGCCTCCCTGGAAGTGACATCATCGGCCCAAGACGCAGATCACAACTGATCCAGGCACCGTCATTGAGCAGAGGCATGCGGGTGTATCGTTTCCTTTTATTCACTAGCTTTAAAACATGCATGTTTGCATTTTATTAACTTTATTAACAAATGTATGTGTGTATTAGCAGTGTTTGCTCAAGTTAAGGAAGTTGTTAATATGAACATCTGCTGTTTATTTCTCTCAATGTGCACACTTTTATAGCATTAAAATGTGTATTGTTTCATTTGGTTAACTAAATGTGTATTAACAGTGCTTGTTTAAAATCTCTTAACCTGTGGGAGGACGCCAGCGCACAGCGTTCTTTGTTTACATTAGTTCAGAGTTACTGCCAAAGGGGTGGCCAAGCTTAGATCAGTGGTGGCCATGGCCACCCCCTGGCTCCGCCCCTGCGATGACGTCACTTCCAGGGAGGCATGTCCAGGCCTGTTGTACACACCCCCGTCCCTTGACTCCACCCCCATGTCAAAACATTAGGTACGTTCGACTTGAAGCACGGCTACAGACGGCGATCAACGAGAGTAGCCGCTTGCAGTCAGGGGCGGAGTAGTCTCGCGTAGCCAGACCTTTCAGACTGACGGCTGAAGGTCTGGAATGTATGGCCGTGTTCATTGGCTAAGGCCTGCCCATGAGGCCGTTTGACCGACATGTCAAACAACCAATCACAGTTCGTTTCGTTCGGAGTCACGTTTCGGGGCGTGGAAATGTCGCCATAATAACAGACATACATAATAAGAGTGTGAAACTCTTGGATGTATTTTAAAGATTTTATGCCGCGAACTTTAAATATTTCACATACTTTTGAAAATCCAGCATTTAGTTGATCCTGATAAGCGCTCGTCGTCACATTTGTAAACACAACGGCTTTCTTCTTTCATGAGGGGGTTTGGCACCACGGCATCTTTGTCATGTGTGCTGGGATGCAGTATTTTGCACTTACTTTGTAGTACTAATAAACACTTATTCAGTAATAAACTGAAATAAAGTTTGTATGAATAAAGGTTTTGTTTTTGGAGAATCATATTTCTTATCTGTTGTATTTGAGCAGGACAGGGATGCACTTTGGTGACACATGAAACAAATGCCCAACATTGTATCTTTACGTCATTTACATCATGTTTGATGTGCTTGCAGATCACAGGAAGAATTTACTGATTCAAATGTGTCGTGTAGAGTTACAAGTAGGCCTAAGCATTTCCTAATTTCACTTCAGATTTTTTTTGTTATAGGCCTACTTCATCTTTTGTTATATTTTTTATACTGTCATCATTTGTAAAGTATATATATATATATATATATATACTTTCCTTTACCAAATTTACCTGTATTTACTTTCTTTTCACATTTGGCGACTTTTTCTGAGGGAGGGGTTTGGCAACACTGACCAGAATGCATTGCTTTTGTCAGGCGGCAGCCGATCTTCGCGCCACATTTAGTCGAACACACCTTTTACTTTCATTTTCGTTTGCAAAACTTTATTTTCTTTTGCAATGCTTCAATTCTCTTGCAAATATATGTGGCATTGTTTTGACTCCATAAAAATGCCACTTGGTATGCAACAGAGCAAATATGGGAAAAATATGAAATCTGCGAATCACAAACCTCCATCTTTGGGCTCAGAGAGCTGCTCTACTTTCAGCTCAATGTCGGTATCTTTAGGAAAGCCCTCAAAGTGCTGCTTCAGAACCCAGGTTTTGGCTTGAACCATGACTCTTTTTGTTGAAAGCAACTGTAAAAGTAAACAAAAATAATACTGCGTACATGTGTGAACACACGAAAAGTATAAAGTTGTGTAGCCATCAAAACCACAGACTGTTCCACGAAACACAGTTGATTTGCTCACAAATCACATTAGCAATAAAAAGTAGCAGTCCAACAGTATGTAATATCCATAATAATTTTACACGATTATCCTAGTATACATACCCGTTATGCTATAGACACGAAGCTCTCTGTTTCTCTATTATACTTTCTGTTGCGCACACAGTATTGAACTGTTTTAGGCCCTCCTACCATCTTAATCAGGTGACATTTTGTATCTATCTGATTGGCCGACCAGATTTGTCAATCATCTTAGGTGAAGACGCTTCTTAATGTTTTTTTTTTCAGTAAGTCCACTTCTATATATATTTTTTATACCGTTTTAAAATATATTGTAACATTATTCCATCTTCTAAGTAAAAAAAATAGGCTTTTGAAATAATTTATTTGTCGAGGAACCACCTACGTCACATGACGGCAGCAAGCGCGGGCATTTCGGAAGTGGCACGCGAGACAGACTGCAATACATCAAAAGCGTTCTGTTTTTCTGTTTTTCAAGGTAACGTAGGGATATTTATGATACACTGCTTTGTGAAATATATGTCAAATTCAGTTTTTTAAAAAGAAATGATGGCAAATGTATTGTCGTTTGTACTTTGCTAACCAGTAAAGCAAGCTAATATAGCTGAATGCAAAAGTTTAACAAGTAAAGTTAACGTTAGCTCGTTTTTAACGGCTCTTGACATTCAAATACATTGTTGTTCATCTATCATACTGACGGTAAAGTTAAGGCCACTTTGACTTTAGCTGTCTTTGAGGTATTGGTCATGACTGAGTCTGTCTGAAACTTCTGACTGCTGATCGGTCTCCTACACTCCATTTTGTCTTTCTTGAAAACAATTATATTTTGAATATCTCAGTATTTACGTGTGTTTTGCTATCAGTTAACGTTAGTATGTTGTTCACAGACGTTTTGTGACGACTGCTTTTTCCAAACCTGTTTGCTGTTTTTCACAGATCATATGTGGATAAATAACCACAACAAAGTAGTAGCTGTTTATCTGTCAAATCAATCACTTCCAACTGTAGCAGATGGATGTGGGTCTACTTGGCTATACTGTGTCAAAATTGTACCCAACTGAAAGTATCTAACTAAGAACATACTCAAGTAAAAGTAAAAATAAGTGTACCTTTTTCTTAGCTTTTTAAATTGACTGATGAAATATATTAACAAACAGAGCAAAACAACCTGTTTATTTGTGACATAATTATCTGTTTAAAAAGTTAAAAAGTCACATCATTCACCTCAGTTGGGCCTTCTCTTTGTAAATACATAGAATAATTTGGGCTTGCTATAATGTCTTTTGACCATCTGCCTTAGGATAAGTGAATATCTCTGAAGTGAGAGCCAAGTTGACATAAGCAGCCATGCTGGATGGGGCTCAGTTTGTTGAGGCGTTGTCACGGTTGGGTTACCCACGGGCATCTATGCTGAAAGGTTCTGAGTTTGACTGGCTATTTGACACAGCACCAGATAACCTGCACCTTTTCCGTGTTGTCTGCAACCACCTGAAACGCAGCAATGTTCTAACGCCAGAAGAATTGCAAGCATACAAGGCACTCCAGGAGTCCGGTAAGCCCATCTTGGATGAGGCGACACTGGGTGAGCTACTTAAAACCTGTTTGCCTGTGGATGGAGGTGTAGTGTCACAGGGCAGTTCTGCTCTGGGTGGAGAGGGAAATGTAACAGTCGAGGATCTCGAGACAGAACTTCAAGCTCTCCGCAAGGAGAAGCAGCTAAAACAACGCAGACTCAATAAGCTGCAGATGCTAGCTACCAACTGGGGTGCAAACTCCTCTGCATCCCAAGCACTGCTGCAGGAAGGAGGGAATACAGTAAAAGATGCCAACTCTGCCTTGGCAGCCGAAAATGCATACACCAACTCAGCTGTGGAGAACCTGTCAAAGGAGACGACCAAACTGGCTGGCTTTTTCCAAACCGACACTTATTCCATAAGGAGTGAAGATGGAACTGCTCCAAAATTAGTTCCTCAACCAAGGACCCCAGTGCTCATCTCCCAGTTGTCTCTAGAGCCTTTCCTCCAGCAACAGGAGCAATTCACCAAAGTGTTGACTTCCTACACTCAGCGTCAGTTCTTTCATGGCATCTCAGACATGATGGAGACCTCCACATCCAATCACTGTCAACTGACCAATCTGAGCTGTTTCAGTGAGAATAAGGAAGAAGAGGATGAGGGACTAGTGGAGCTCAGGAAGAAGGAGATGGCACAACTGCAGTGGGCATATATAGTGGCACAATACCAGCTGGTGAAAGAGAGGGCAAAGGAGCATGGCGACAAGGCAGCAAAAGAGTGGCTCATCCAGCAACTAAACAGCAGCACAGAGGTGAATATTAAATAAAATGATAGTTTCCATGATTGGTCTATAAATGCCTATACAGTGCCACTCAGAACATTTTAAGAGTAATATATTATTATTGTTTATTGTTTGTTTCTTATTAACATGGTTAATATTTATGACAAGTATGTAATTACTTTCTGCCCTTTATTTTTCGAGACCAGACACTACCGTTCAAATGTTTGGGGTCAGTAAACCTTTTTTTTAAAGAAATTAATGCTTTTATTTAGCAAGGGTGCATTCAGTTGATTTTAAATTAAAAAGACAAATTGTTACAGCAAATTTCTATTTCGAATGAAGCTTCTTTTTTCTAATTCTTTTCTTAAAAATTATATTTTATATTTTAAAACATATTAAACTTTTATAATATAATAATATTTAATATTACTGTTCACTGTATTTTGATCAAATAAATGCAGCCTTGGTGAGCATAACAGACTTTCAAAAAAAATTAAAAATCTTGCCAACCCCAAAATTTTGAACAGTAGTGTACATTGCTTTTTAGTGATTTAGTGAAATAATTTGTTAAATAATAATAAAAAAAAAAAAATATATATATATATATTTATAAGCTTCTCAATCTCAGGTCACATTTCCAACTTAAATGAGAGCAATTCTAAAGTGCCATTAAACTGTGCCTGAAATGTACTGCTACTTGTAAAGCTGCTACTGGTATGGATAAAAAATATCTTTAATCTGTAGTTATTCATCAGCACTGTGCGGTTACTGCAAATTTGTAGATGTGTGAAACAGCATTTTAACCCTGTTCTATTCTAACATGTGCCAAAGCAAATTTGGATGTAGATAAATGTTGGATATTTTTTTTGTGTGTGACTTTTTTTAATGATACAATATTTTCTGTCCCTTGAATTGAGTATACCTCTGAATGTTTATCTTTTTCATTCTCTTCCTCTCGTAGTCACTGTGCTACTCACAGGCAAGCGGGTTTGAGCCTGAACTACGCTCTGAGATCCTCTCAATTCAGTCTGAAATTCAGTCCCTGATGTTAGACCCAGTCCGCTCCACTTTACGAGACTGTGCCCGCCTCCTTAATATCCCTGTGGTGCGTGGTGACCTCGCTCTTCAGTTAGCCAGGCAAAATTACTACACCTCCAGGCAGACTGAAGTTCGTGACCAGCTTCTCCGTCAAAAGGCCTTCTTCGAACTTGTGCGTCTGGCCCAGGATGCAGAGCTACTTATGGGGAAGAGGGTGATGAAGCAGCTTGATGAAATACTGAAGAGGCTGGAGGGGGCAGCAGAAGCTGCTGCTCAGAGAGAAAACATTCTGACACAACCTCACTTAACTCAAGTCCCTTACCTTGGTTCTAATGCTAAACAACAGGTCATCACCTCCAAGGACACAGCCTTTAGCAGGTAACCCACATTGTACTATGTAATGCAGGTCGGGTTTGAAAGACTATATCTTCACGTCTATATCTATATGTTCATCCCCCAGGTTGCTGCAGATGCTTGAGTTGGGTAAGGCCCCCACGGAGAAAGAGGATCCATTCCAAACCTACAGTAGGCTGGAAACAGCAGCCTTTAAACTACAGGAGGATTTGGTCACTGTACAAGAGGCTTTGGATGGGGCCAGACGAGAGCAAGCCTATACTGGAGCTCGGTTAGAAAGTGACCGAGATGCGCTCGACCAAGTGGCGTACTCGGACATTGTGCTGCCTCTTCTGAGGCCGCAGGTATGTGCTAAAGCCACACCTGCACTGGAGTTTTGCCCTCATGCACAGGTATGTCTTTCTGTTCTTTTTTCTTAACCTCACCGCCGTTTTCAACATCATCCTTTGTGAATCCCAAGAAACGTGAGCAGATTAATCATGATATTCATAACTTATAAAAAGCATGCACCTCTCAGTGGTTGGTCTTAATTGTTTGGTGGTGGGATTTTCGGCATTTTTATGCACCGTGTTTTTATTTGCTGTTTTAAGATTATATGGGCCAGATTTACTAAACAGGGCAAATTAGCGTGAGACCGCAATCCCTTAAAAGTGCAGACGGGAGTGAAATGTTTTGCAGGTGATCTACTGAAAATGTTCAAATGAAAGAACACAAATACAGCACGCTCATATCCATAATGACCAATTCAATTTACTAAGAGCAGCGTAAATTAGCACAGCATCGCAAACAAACAGAGCCAGTGATCAGATGCAGGTAATCCACTAACAATACAGGAGCATAATGATTAAGACATGCTTTTTTCAAATACTACTAAAGTACTGCAAACCCCTATTAATTTAAATACTCTCCTCCCATACATTTTCACTCCATGTCTTTAGTACATACTGACAGTAGTTTTTTTTTTTATGTCAAAAGAGGGTTTTCACTGAAATGAGGTGTTTGTATATCTGGCCCTTTGTGTTTTCATTCTTAGTGAAAAGGTTTAAAATTGTCTATGGCTTCTGTTTTCTTTTGTGTCACTGCAACTCCTCACTGTCTGTGAAAGTTTATTGGACTGTGATATTTCTAGTCCTCTGAAAACACTTTTGTTCTGCTGACACCCTTGAAAAGCTTTTTTTAAACAAAGTTACTCCTGAAAAAGTTTTATTAAAAAGGGATCAAAAACATCTTGTCTAAGTTTTTAGTTTGATCTATTTTTATATTTTAACCTGGATTTGCAGTGAAAATAGTTATAGCTGGAATGACATTAAAAACAATTATATAAATAATTGCAACACATAATATTCTTTTACTTCTTCCCTTCTCATTGTAATGCAGAATTTTTTAAATGTAATTATAATAATCCTATTGCAGTCAATTAAATCAGTTCTATTTATCAGTTGTATTTATGTTGTTCACCTGTATTGTGTGCACAGTAAGCGATCAGTGATAATGAGTGTATGTGTAGATTGGGATATGTGTATTTCTATAACATATCAAGTAGAACAGGGATAATTGCAAGTTGTTTAACTCCAGTTCTTGCCAGTTCTTTGACTTTTACTATGCCTGTCACGCTTTCTGCCTGCCTCTGTACTTGGCACCTCCTGCTATCGGTCTGACCTTCTCCCACCCACTCTCTCTGTTTAGGAGCTCACAGTAGTTCTTGATGAGTTGGAGGTCAAGCAGAAGGCCCTGTACACATCTCTTCAGGACATAGTTGGGGACTTGAAGGCCAAACGAGGGAGGCTTGAACGCAGTGCCACCCTCAGGAGAGAGAGGGAACTGTATGTTTATTTCCATCTGGACCCAAGACTGCTCAGCAGAGCAGTGAGAGATATAGAGGCTCAAGCAGGGGTTATGTAGAATCAGAACGTAGACGTTGTCTACTTCAGCCAACAACACAGGGGTCCCTGCTTCAAAAAAAAATAAAAAATAATAATGTTATATGCAGATAATGATATGGATCATCGTTGCCTCTGTTATGGAGCTCTGTAGATCTGATATACTCACTTTTATTCTTTATTTCTGATATCTGCTAAAAGTTAATGTTCTTTAGGCATGTCAAATTTGTATTTAGTACCTACAGTTTCACATTAATTTGCATTTGTACTTTAACAAATGTTCTGCACCTTGTATAAATTGTTTCTTATAGGTTTTTTTGGTGATTAACAGTTGTATCTTTGTAAATAAACATAATTTGTAATCTCAGTGTTTGAGCAAATCTTTTTTTGTGTGTTTCAAATTTTTTATAAGTGCAGTTAGATTCTTTGCCTCAATACATTTTGGATTTTCATCTCATTAAAAAAAGACCACCTGAAAAACACCAGCCGACTAAATTATCTTTTGATAGAACTGAGTTGACTGACAGACATTGGAACAATGGATTTCCATATTGTGTTGTGGAAGAGTATGACAGCAGCCAATTGTTGTGTTTCATGTGCATGTTTGGTCCCTTTGCTGTTAGATATGAATCTAGCACCCTCTGCTTAGATCGGACTGCTATTTTTCTGAATGTGTGTTTACAGGGTTAAGACAGACTAGGAGAGCAGCAAATGAGATGGAAAGCTACCTCTGCAGCAGTCTGAACACAGCACCTCTCTCTGCAGCTGCACAGAGCGTCATAGCAGCCCTTCGGGTCCAGTATGTGCACAGAACAGACAGAAGCAGAGCTAGTGAGTCAGAAACAGAACATTCTAACAATATTAAGTTGAGGCAAGTTATGGCCTACAGGAGGCTGCACTTTATTGGGTATTACCAGTTCAAACTTTTGAGCTAGGCTTGGTGACTGAGAAAGACTAGTTCACAAACAGGTGTTGAAAATTATTTAACTTTTTTCTGTCTGAGGGAATCTTTAACTTATTAAAAATTACAGGCTTATCTGGTAGAGGGTTCGGACTGTCTCAGCAGCAGGGAAGAGATGACAGAAATCAAGATTTGTTTGCAGGGAAAGACAGGTGAGTAATATTTAGAACTGATACAGCATCTACAGTAACAGTTTTTATTTAAATATTTGCTGTGCATATATTAAGCCAACAATAATGTATACATTATGTATATGTATACATTACAATAATGTTACAGTTTAAAAATGCTGTTTATGTACAGTACATAGAAAAGTCCTAGACTTGAATAAGTTTACACAGATAGTATCTATTTTCTGATCATTTTATCTTTCTGTCTTTAGAACCTTGGATTCTAATGATCTGGTGGAAGATTCAAACCACTTCAAGGATGTGACCAGTAATGAGAGGTTTGCATTGTACTATGCTGGTGATAACATAAAGCCCAACGTCCAGCCTTATATACCGGTAGCACAGGGAGAAGACAGTTTACATATGTTCAACTTAAATAGCATTGGGAGCCCTCAGGCTAGACCAGGCATTATAACAGAAACAGAGATCCATAGACTGACCTTCAGGAAGAGGAGTTGGATTCAACCAGCAAGCCCCTTTGAAAAAGACCCAGTAGGTTGTGATCAACATGAGGCTCCTACAGTAAAGAAGTTCAGCTTTGGGCAGCTTACATTGCCTACTAACAACTGTCATCCAGCAACTGGAGAAGAAGAAAAGAGGATTGATATTGTGGACAAGCAGCAGAGGACTGGACAGATAGAGCCATTTTGGAGTTGTCGATCCGGTTTGACAGCAAAAGATAGCAGTGAGTCTGTTTTTGAAGACATCTCAAAAGAGGCCAGAGCTGACCAAGCTGTGTTCATACAAGTGCAGCATAGTAATCCTATGTCTAATGTAGAGAAACCAACATCTAAGTCTGAGGACCTGGAGAGCAGCCATTACTGGCAAAATAGCCGAAACTGTGAATTGTCACTTCCAGTGGAAACCTGTGTACATGCTGAAATACGTGGAAGTGTCTCTGTCCTCGAATGTGTGCAAGACACACCTGTTAGGTCAGGTGAAATACTGGACTCAGTGGAGGAAAAAGAAGACAGTGGCTCTGAAAGAAGAGAGATTACCAAGAGCAGAAAAAGTAAGTACAGTGCTTGATGGTCTGCTAGACCGTACAAATACATATTTTGAAAAATCTTCATATTGCAGTACTAATACTATTTCACATGTAAGCCATTCTCCCAGTGTGTCTGCCTTATCCAGGCTGGTAATGTCTGATTTGCAAATAATTTGTTATTGTAAACCAGTCCTTTTTTAAACCAACCAAGTTTTATCAAGATAATTATTAATCATTTACAAAATGCTGTTTAAAATGGTTTTAGATGGCATATAGCTTTTCCTTTTTTTTGTGTCAGCTACATACAAGCTAATGATGCAACAAACAGACACTACCCACTGGGCAGAAATGAGTTGCATGCATCCACATGCCAGAGACAATGCTGAGACACTATTCACTCTTCTTATCATACATGCAGATTCTCCCCAGCCAGATAAGAATACATTTCTGATGCCTGTTGGAGAGAGAGATGGAAAGGTGGAATCCTCAATACCTCCCACCAGTGATGGAGTGCAGCACAGCATCCAGCCCCACTCTCAGGTAATGTACTGACTCCAGTGCTGAGAGAAGGCAGTCCTGGATGTGTTATGTCATCAGAGATGTGTTTGTCTGATTTTCTGAATCTCAACATTTCTCTTTTTATCCACTTTGAATTTATTAATTGAACCAATTTTTTTTTTTATGTTTAGCTTTTGCTAAAAATATGCTAAATAGATGTTGGAAAGGAAGAAATAAGATTGTGAAATACTACTAGGCCACAGCTCTGACACGTCTTTAGGCCTATAATTTCAGTTTCTGCTTGCTGTTTTTTCTCTCATTTGACAATATGTCATATACAGGTGCTGGTCATATAATTAGAATATCATCAAAAAGTTGATTCATTTCACTAATTCCATTCAAAAAGTGAAACTTGTATAATGTATACATTCATTCCACACAGACTGATATATTTCAAGTGTTTATTTCTTTTAATTTTGATGATTATAACTGACAACTAATGAAAACCCCAAATTCAGTATCTCAGAAAATTAGAATATTACTTAAGACCAATACAAAGAAAGGATTTTTAGAAATCTTGGCCAACTGAAAAGTATGAACATGAAAAGTATGAGCATGTACAGCACTCAATACTTAGTTGGGGCTCCTTTTGCCTGAATTACTGCAGCAATGCGGCGTGGCATGGAGTCAATCAGTCTGTGGCACTGCTCAGGTGTTATGAGAGTCCAGGTTGCTCTGATAGTGGCCTTCAGCTCTTCTGCATTGTTGGGTCTGGCATATCGCATCTTCCTCTTCACAATACCCCATAGATTTTCTATGGGGTTAAGGTCAGGCGAGTTTGCTGGCCAATTAAGAACAGGGATACCATGGTCCTTAAACCAGGTACTGGTAGCTTTGGCACTGTGTGCAGGTGCCAAGTCCTGTTGGAAAATGAAATCTGCATCTCCATAAATTTGGTCAGCAGCAGGAAGCATGAAGTGCTCTTCCGTAAACTTCCTGGTATACGGCTGTGTTGACCTTGGACCTCAGAAAACACAGTGGACCAACACCAGCAGATGACATGGCACCCCAAACCCTCACTGACTGTGGAAACTTTACACTGGACCTCAAGCAACGTGGATTCTGTGCCTCTCCTCTCTTCCTCCAGACTCTGGGACCCTGATTTCCAAAGGAAATGCAAAATTTACTTTCATCAGAGAACATAACTTTGGACCACTCAGCAGCAGTCCAGTCCTTTTTGTCTTTAGCCCAGGCGAGACGCTTCTGATGCTGTCTGTTGTTCAAGAGTGGCTTGACACAAGGAATGCGACAGCTGAAACCCATGTCTTGCATACGTCTGTGCGTAGTGGTTCTTGAAGCACTGACTCCAGCTGCAGTCCACTCTTTGTGAATCTCCCCCACATTTTTGAATGGGTTTTGTTTCACAATCCTCTCCAGGGTGCGGTTATCCCTATTGCTTGTACACTTTTTTCTACCACATCTTTTCCTTCCCTTCGCCTCTCTATTAATGTGCTTGGACACAGAGCTCTGTGAACAGCCAGCCTCTTTTGCAATGACCTTTTGTGTCTTGCCCTCCTTGTGCAAGGTGTCAATGGTCGTCTTTTGGACAACTGTCAAGTCAGCAGTCTTCCCCATGATTGTGTAGCATACAGAACTAGACTGAGAGACCATTTAAAGGCCTTTGCAGGTGTTTTGAGTTAATTAGCTGATTAGAGTGTGGCACCAGGTGTCTTCAATATTGAACCTTTTCACAATATTCAAATTTTCTGAGATACTGAATTTGGGGTTTTCATTAGTTGTCACTTGTAATCATCAAAATTAAAAGAAATAAACACTTGAAATATATCAGTCTGTGTGGAATGAATGTATACATTATACAAGTTTCACTTTTTGAATGGAATTAGTGAAATAAATCAACTTTTTGATGATATTCTAATTATATGACCAGCACCTGTATATGTCCTGACCTTTTTACGTTGCAAATAACTTTTCTTCTACAAGGTGTACTCTGTGAAACTGTTGGTAAGAAAAGGCAGCACAGGCAAAAAGTAGTCTTTAAGGGATCAGTTATGAGGGTCTCCCTGTACTCATTACATTGTGGGAATGAAGATGAAGCATTAATCTGCATTTATGACATTTATGAAAATATTTATGGTTTTCTTTGTGCAGAGAAGAAAAAAACTTCCTCAGGGTTTTGAAGTATAGAGCAGCAGAGTGATGAAGTGAACAAGTACTGACAATGAACTAAGCACACACACATACAATTCAAAGGACAGCATCCTTTCACCTGTTTACAGACTTATCTAGACAAAGAACACTAAATTCTAGATGTTCTAAAAATAGCATGAACATTAAAAAGCCTCACTTATCTAGGGATCAGTTATGTAGTGTGCAAGGAAGTTTTGAACCTGAATTCTTGGTGTAGTTTTATTTAAATTCCTTTCAAGGTGAAACAGCCTACTAATGAATAATGGAAGTCTCTTGCTGCAGATGTCTGTTACGTAAAGAATCAAATGGGTCATTCAGAGGTTGAGAAGTACCAGACGAAGACTTGTCCTAACAGCGATAAAAGTGTGGGTGCATCAGCCTAAAAACTGCTTTAGAAAGCTTTATAAGTGACAGCCTGGGGTGTGTACATATTCTCTTATTGAAGCTTTTTTAAGCTGATTTGTCTGGTTCTGACAGCCAAACTCTGAATAGGAGGGTTGTGTGTGGATGGCTCTCTGCTGCCGATTTAAGCTTTTTGAAGTTATGAAATTGGCTTTATTTGAATTGCGTGGAATATTTTCTTCACATGTAATAAGAGCTCATTTGAACTCAAATGCCCTCTTCCTTAACTCTACTGTACTACTAAATTTGTTGTCTTAACACATACAGGCTGGTGAGATGAAATCTTTTCCAAAGCATACTGGGAAATGGGAACCCCCTGGACCCTCACAGGAAGCTCCTAAGATCACTTCATCACAGGAGTTGAGCAAAAAGACACTCCGAGCCCTCAGGTTCCCCTCGCAGCTCTTCCACAAGGCAAAAGTAAAGGGCTCAATAAAACTCCTAAAACCAAAACTTGCACAGCCTAACGTCAAGAGGCAGAGACATCCTCTCCGACCACAGAAAGAATTAAAGAGTCAAAGATGCAATAAACCAAATCACTCCAAATCCCCCAAGCTCTCTGATCCAAGTCTGTCAGGATCCAAACGAAGCAATGAAATGCCTTCAGAAACAGACAGAAAAGAAGATGGAACCACAGCAACCACTAGAGGGGTCTTTAGCTTGACCTCTGATCCCAGGGTGTGTGACACAGGCCGTCTCTCACAAGAGGAGAGAGAGTGTTTGTTAGAGGAGGCAGGAAAAGTCAAAGCATTTGTTGTTACCATGGTATACCAAGATGGCACCATACAATTGGACCCAGAACAGGTGTGGTTACAGAGTCACAGGATGATATTCATTGAGCTAAACTATTAAGCTTTGGCTGTACTACAAATTTTGGTGGATATACTGTACACTACTGGTCAAAAGTTTGGCATCAGTTTGATTTCTGAAGGATCGTTTGACACTGAAGACTGGAGTAATGGCTGCTGAAAATTCAGCTTCACCATCGCAAGAATGAATTACATTTTAAAATATTTTCAAAAAGAAAACAGTTATTTTAAATTGTTATAGTATTTCAGAATATTACAGTTTTGCTGTATTTTTAATCATATAAATGCAGCCTGGGTGAGCATAAGTCTTCTATCAAAAACAATTGTTTTTTTTTATTAAGATAGATTTGCTGCAAATTATACAGGCAAACTATGTTGTATGAGTGGTACTGTATGTGAGAATTAATGGCTAGAAATATTCAATGTCTCTCCTAAAGAAGCTGTGCCCTTCAGTGTGTGGCCTGCTGGTTCTGCTGAAGAGGGATTTGGATTCAGAGGGACCACAGGAAAGACCATCAGAGAGGGTGCTGTACCTCAGACTAGAGCAGGCACCAGCTTGGGCCCAACAAGACTATGCACAAAAGCAGGATGTCTTTACCAGGTGTGTTTGTGTTTGGAGAGGAAACGAGAAGAGACAGAGGGGTATTTACATGTAACTGCTGTCCTTATTGTGTCCTTGCTGTTTTTCTGTCACAGATGGCAAGTAGCATTAGTTATTTGTTTTCCTTTAAAGGGATACTGTTACAGATGTAATGTGGAATTGAGTGTATGTGAGGACATTTGTGGATTCTGTAGGTGATGTTATGTGTTGTTTTACTGTGTATATGTATGTCTGTGCGTCCTTAGAGAGATGCTCATGCAGATGATGTGTGACACAAAGCCATTTGTATGCTATAAAGCTAAAGACCTGCTTCGCACAGCACTGAAACACTTCAGCAAAGACTTGAGCTGGAAACAAGGTGGCACACACATAAAGTTTTTATTTTATCTCTGACTATTTAAACAATTACCTTGTTATATCAAATAGGAGCTCAAAAGGCTATATTGAAAATATTTTTCAGCAGGATATAAACAATGTTTTAGGACTTATTGAATTAAAACTGCAAAAAGTTGATTTGAAAAGTGTGAAAATTCTATATTATATATTCTAACATAAATATTTTATTTACTATTTCTTAGTCTTTAAATGTCTAGTCTTTAAATAATTAAACAAGCAAATATGTGACATTTATCGTTAACTCATATAAATTTAGTATAAACTTATATAGTAAGTCAAATGTTCCTGCTTATGTTGAAGCACATGAGATGCTCTTAAAATCATGCTGAAAAACTGTTTAAATGTTAACATTAAATAGATTTTAATGCATCTAATTTTTAAACAGTTGTGGGAACAGTAGTGATGTGGGTAATATTTTTTTCTGTGCAGTGTTGGGGTGTCATGTGATGGATCCTCAGATTGCAGCATGGTTGTTAGATCCTGCCGATTCTGCGTCCTGCTTTCAGACCATGCGTTCCAAGCACTACTCTCATTCAGTTACGTCCACATCACTGCAACCTGTGCTTGGGCAAGCCAAGGTCAGATATACACACTTGATTCAACAAATGGTGTTCAGAAAAGACTGCAGCGGTCTGTCTGAATTTCAACTTTGAAATTACACTTTTACAGTGGCATTGTGCCTCTCTTTACTGCTTTATCAGGTGACTCAAGTGATCTCAAACTTGTCTCTCTTATACAATCTAATGGTGGAACTGCATAACAAGCTTCAGGTAATTTAAAATGAATCTTTTCTAAATAAAGCATTATTTACAATGTTTCTCAGTTTTCTCTCAAGCTCTCGATTTTCTGTCTCTTTGTCTATAGACTCAGGGGCTGTGGCAGCTCTATTCTGGCATAGAACAAAAGATGATTCCAATTCTGGCAGGTCTGAGCAAACAGATTCTAGAGATAAAAAGTGAATGATTTAACTCAGAATGTCATTGCATTTCCCTGATCTATTCATTTCATGGTACAACCCGAATTCCAGAAATGTAGGGACGTTTTTTTAAATTTGAATAAAATGAAAACTAAAAGACTTTCAAATCACATGAGCCAATATTTTATTCACAATAGAACATGGATAACACAACAAATGTTTAAATGGAGAAGTTTTATCCACTAAATGAGCTCATTTCAAATTTGATGCCTGCTACAGGTCTCAAAAAAGTTGGCACGGGGGCAACAAAGGGCTGAAAAATAAATTTTGAAAAGATTCAGCTCGGAGAACATCTAGCAACTAATTAAGTTACTTGACATCAGGTCTGTAACATAAAAGGGATGTCTTAGAGAGGCAGAGTCTCTCAGAAGTAAAGATGGGCAGAGCTCTCCAATCTGTGAAAGAGTGCATAAAATGATTGTGGAATACTTTAAAAACAATGCTCCTCAATGTCAAATTGCAAAGGCTTTGCAAAACTCATCATCTACAGTGCATAACATCATCAAAAGTTTCAGAGAAACTGGAGAAATCTCTGTGCATAAGGGAAAAGGCCGAAGACCTTTGTTGGATGCCCGTGGCCTTTGGGCACTCAGACGACACTGCATCACTCATCGGCATGATTCTGTCATTTACATTACTAAATGGGCCCAGGAATACTTCCAGAAACCACAATCCGCCGTGCGGATAAACACAACAGTAAACACAATCCGCTGTGCCATCTGCAGATGCCAACTAAAGCTCTATCATGCAAAAAGCAAGCCATATGTGAACATGGTCCAGAAGCGCCATCATGTCCTGTGGGCCAAGGCTCATTTAAAATGGACTGTTTCAAAGTGGAAAAGTGTTCTATGGTCAGACGAGTCCAAATTTGACATTCTTGTTGGAAATCATGGACGCCGTGTCCTCTGGGCTAAAGAGGAGGGAGACCTTCCAGCATGTCATCAGCGTTCAGTTCAAAAGCCAGCATCTCTGATGGTATGGGGGTGCATAAGTGCATACGGTATGGGCAGCTTGCATGTTTTGGAAGGCACTATGAATGCTGAAAGGTATATAAAGGTTTTAGGGCAACATATGCTCCCCTCCAGACAACGTGTATGACAGCAGGACAATGCAAAACCACATACTGCAGCTATTACAACAGCGTGGCTTCGTAGTAGAAGAGTCCAGGTGCTGAATTGGCCTGCCTGCAGTCCAGATCTTTCACCTATAGAGAACATTTGGCGCATCATTAAACAAAAAATACGTCAAAGACGACCACACACTCTTCAGAAGCTGGAAACCTATATCAGTCAATAATGGGACCAAATTCCAACACCAAAACTCCAGAAACTCATAACCTCGATGCCCAGACGTCTTCAAGCTGTTTTGAAAAGAAGAGGAGATGCTACACCATGGTAAACATGCCCCCGTCCCAACAATTTTGAGACCTGTAGCAGGCATCAAATTTGAAATGAGCTCATTTTGTGCATAAAATTGTATAATTTCTCAGTTTAAACATTTATGTTATCTATGTTCCATTGTGAATAAAATATTGGCTCATGTGATTTGAAATTCTTTTAGTTTTCATTTTATTCAAATTTAAAAAACGTCCCAACATTTCCGGAATTCAGGTTGTATAATCATACGTTTATTTAAATTTTTACTTGAAACAGTTCTAAACGTCTTTTTGAATGTATGTCACTGGCATTTCTTTTTCCATCATTTTATGTATATGTTGTTTATCGTGAAATTCTGAAATCGCACAAATGACACTATTTGAATTTTGCCAGTTGTTTCAGATGCTGTCAAATGCATTTTCTTGCTTAATCATGTAATTTGTGAGTTAGGCACTGGAATAACATTGGAATTATAGATATTTATTTTTATATATTTGTCTAATTCTTTAGTCACTTAATCGATTGAATAAAGCTTTAGTACAGCACATTCATTCTTTATATCTTTAAATTTACTTTCACAGTCTGAAATGAAACGCTGTTTAAGAAGGGAGTTGTATATCACTGTCTAATGAATTAGATTGTCTTGCATTTACAATAAAGCCAATAATTTTGACTTGCTGCATTAACATTGTTCCCTCTCTCTCTCTCTCTCTCTCTCTCTCTCTCTCTCTCTCTCTCTCAGTAATGGAAAGCTATAAAATGCATGTGGACAAGGAGGCCATGAAAAATACTTCAGAGTTGCTAGGGGTAAGAGTGTGTATGATTCTATTATGATTCTATAAACAGCCATAAACCATGATTTTCTCAGGTCTGTCTTCCCTAAGGGAGAATTGAGGGTATATTGTGTGTAGGTAATATTAATGACTAGATCTACCACTGCTGGCATCTGCTTTCTCGAAAAGAACATTACCATCTCCTTTCACATCTCTTGCCTTCTCCCTCACGAGTGCACATATACAGTGCCCTCCACTATTATTGGCACCCTTGATAAATATGAGCAAAGGCAGCTGTGAAAATAAATCGGCATTGTTTATCCTTTTGATCTTTCCCTCAAAAAATTCACAAAATTCGAACCTGTTGAAGTAAAACAATTGAAAGTGGGGAGAAAATTCATATGAAATAAATGTTTTTCTCCAATGGATGTTGGCCACAATTATTGCACCCCTAGAAATTCTTGTGAGTAAAATATCTCTGAAGTATATTCATTCATATTTAAATTTTTTAGCCACCAGGGTGACTAGGAGCTGAAATTGTCCAGCCACAACTTCTGTTCCACAGCATTATAAATATGAGGAACACAAAGACCAAATTCCCGTAATCATCCATCACAATGAGAAAAACCAAAGAATTTTTCTGTGTGCACAAAAGATAATTGAGCTTCCAAATTAGTGAAGTGGCTTTAAGAAAAGAGCAGAGCAGTGAAAAATCCCATTTCCCCATCAGGGCATAATTAAGAATTTCCAATCAACAGAAAATGTTATGAAACTGCCTGGAGAGGAGTGTGTCTAATCGTCCTAATGCACGGTGAGGAAGAGAGTTGATGGCTAAAGACTCTCCAAGATCAACTGTAGAATTGCAGAATTAGTTGGGTCTCGGGGTCAGAAAACATTAGAAAAAAATTGTCAAACAGTCCCTCTCACCACATGTGTTTGGGAAGGTTTCAAGAAAAAATTCCTACTCATCCAAAAACAAACTCCAGCATATTCAGTTATCAGACATGACTGTAACTTCAAATGGGACTGGCTTCTATGATCAGATGAAACTAAAAAATGAGCTTTTTAGAAGCAAACACTCAAGATGGGTTTGGTGCACACAGGGAAAAAAAGTACCCCATGTGTACAATGAAATATACTGCTGTATTTTTGATGTTGTGGGCCTATTTTTCTGCTGGAGGTCCTGAACATCTTGTTTAACAAGGCATTGGATTCTATTAAATAACAACATATAAAAAATCAATAAGTGCGCCCTGTTAGAAATCTTATAATGGGCTTTTGGATTTCCAACCGGACAACAATCAAACACAAACCTCAAAAACAACACAAAAATGGGTCTAACAAAACCAAGCTTCTGATGGCCATTCCTGCCTCTGACCTGAACCCTTAGAAAATGAGTGAGGTGAACTGAGGAGGCACCAACATGGAGCTGTGAATCTGAAGGATCTGGAGGATTCTGTATGAGGGAATGGTCTCTGATCTCTTATCAGGTGTTCTCCAAACTCTTCAGGCATTATAGGAGAAAACTCAGAGCTGTTACTGGGAAAAGGACGTGCAATAATTGTGCCAATAATTGTGGCCAACATGAACAGAGAAAGTATTTCTTACACAATGAGATTTCCCCCCATTTTCAATTGTTTTACTCAATGATAGGTTGGAATTTTGTGAATTTTTGGAATGAAAGATAAAAAGGATAAACAATGCAGATTTATTTTCACAGCCGACTTTGCTCATATTTATCAAGGGTGCCAATATTAGTGGAGGGCACTGTATATTGTTTTCTCGAGTGCTTTGTGTATACTTATTTAATAAACTCCTGCGCTCTTCACATTTCCTCCTCTTCTATCATTCTGCTTTGTACATCCCTCGCATCCTCCCTCAATTCTCTCAGAAGAAGGGAATTGATTAATGAAACACTTCAGGATTATTCTCTGTGGGGTGTTACTCTGCCTTCTGTATTTGAAAGTGTCCGAATGAGCAGCAGCATCCTTCTAACAAGGTTCTCTCTTGCGCTCTCTTTTTTTCTCAGTCTAAGCTGAAGCAGTTAGAGCAGGAGGCTCACCAGGCTGCAGGTCAGAAGTTCTTGTTCCAGCAGTCACAGCTAGACTTAGGTTTTTGAGGTTTTGAAACTTGTCACTCCCTATAATTTCTGAGCATTAATGCCCTAGTGCCCAAAAATGTTGTCTATTAGGTAGGTTTTGTTGTCACTTATCTGTTAATAGTTACTGTAATGTAATTAGAAATATGCATTACAAACCTCTTTTCAGATCCTATTCGAGAAGCTGCGTTTACATGAACTTTGTGAGAATAAAAAGCTTCCCAAAACAATCAAAAAACAGCAGTCCACATCAGAAACAGCAGTGAGTACTCATTTAATGTCCTTATATGTGCAAACAAACATGAGGTGTTCACATGGATGTTATTGTGGTTACACTTTATTTTAAGATGTCCTTGTTACAGTGTAATTATATATTTAAGTACTGAGTAATATTAATCAACTGCATGTGCTTACTATAGGGTTAGGGTTAGATTAGGGTTTGTCTTAGGGTTACTTGTATGTAACTCTGCATATTCTGCATATTATTTAGACATTCTTAGACATCTAAGAACATGAATGAATGTTTTTTTTTTATTCATCACCTATGATCCTTTAACTAAAATTGATAGTAGAATGTATCAGTTTTAATTCAGTTTCTGGCTTTTTTGCACTCTATTTTAGCTATTGCAACTACAGAAGCTGCATCCACTGCCAAAAATCATACTCGAATACAGACAGATTCACAAAAACAAGACTGCATTTGTGGATGGCATTTTGTCTTGCATGAGCAAGGTGAGACATTTGACATGCAGAATTTTAGAAATCAAATCATGCACACTAGATGGCAGAGCAAGAGTGTCACATTTGAGTCGTTATTTTGGCAATGTTTCTGTTCTTTTTCCTGTGAAATATTCAATTAGAGTTCATATCTGTATTTTTTATATTTAATTTTTTATCCAATGTTTTCCGTTTATTTATTTTAGTTAAAAAAAACTGTTGAGTTTGAATGCTCTTTAAATGATTTAAGATGACAATTAACAGATTATCGTTGTTTAGTAAATTTTGTGCTTTTTGTTTTCTCTGCTTCTCAGACGTTCATTTCTTCCACATGGAATCAGACAAGTACAGTGAGCGGCAGACTGTCTGCTAAACATCCTGTGAGTGCTTCTAATATGCCCTTTCAACTCTCAATCACATGCCTGTTTACTATTGATCTGTCCTCCCTTTTCTCTCCTTCACTTTTCTAGGTATTTTGTCATGCTCTGTTGCTGCCCCATTATGTTGTACCATTCCTCCTCTCTTGCTCTCTCTAGTGTTGTGACAAATCAATAGATCATCTCTAGGTCTGTCTCAGGGTCCAGCATTCACTTGCTGTACGATTTACACTGTTGCAACACTACACTCACACAGATAACACTGTCTTCTAATAATATCTCCTTCCTTCAGATACATTTTTAATCCATCATTCTAGTCATTCTTTCTTTAGAATAGTTGAGCTTGTCATTATTTGGGGCTCTAAGACATGCCTCACACCTCACACTTGTCACATACATATATGAATGATCTGTGTCTCCTTCATGCTGAATTCAGTTAAGTCACCTCTGGGGTTTTGTCCATTTGAGTATTGTAACTGTAACCACTGCATTTAAAACTTAATTTCCACTGATGAGCTAGCATATAAATGAGTTTCATTAGCTGCAAGGACTAATTGAGAAAAATCATCGGCCATTAATTGCAGCCTAGGGATAGATCATCCTGAGAGTTCAAATGATGCTGAATCATATTGAATAACTGCGATATTAAAGCTGAAATTCACCTGCAATTCCCTGTTCGGCTCAACTTTTTAATACTTTTGTTTCTCTGTGTTCCAGTGGGTGAGTTTAGTTTTTTCATTGTCATCAAACCAGCAGGCATGCCCTTACAATTTTGCCTTTCGTACTTTACCTTACTTCTTTCCCTTCGCTTACTCTTTTAAAATCCTTCATGAGCAAGACTAAGCCAGAAGCTTTCAGACAATCTGGATTTAAGAAGGATTATATTCAGTTTTTCATAGCTGATTTTTGTGCTATATTCTGTGTATTTTGTGAGCACTTCAGATGTTAGATGTTAGTAAGGCTTTGTATTTGTATTTGACGGCTTATGTGTGTACACTGCCACTCAAAAGTTTGTGCTTGTTAAGATTTATTTTTTTAAGAAATTAATACTTTTATTCAGAAACAATGCATTAAATTGATCAAAAGTAAAGACATTTATAATGTTACAATAGATTTTGGATTTTCATAAAGGCATTTCACATAAATGCTGTTCTTTTGGACTTTCTATTCATCAAAGAATTTTCAAAAAGAAATGTATGATGGCTTCCACAAAAATATTATGCAGCACAATTGTTTTCAACATAGAATAATAATATGAGATGTTTCTTGAGCACTATTTTGGCAAAAAATAAAATATGGCATTTACCTTGACTAAGGTCTACACAGACACACTAGGGCTGTGCAATTTAATCGCATGCGATTGTCATGCGCATCTCATCAGTAAAGCCGGTTCCATGATTAGTAGTAAATCTCCATCACCTGCTTTCATATGTAGCGGCATTTACTACACAGAGCCGTAGTTCACTGACAAGCTAGGCAATATCGCATTTGAACATGCGATTAATTTTATTTTTTGTCAATGAAACCGAGACTGTTAGGGATAGTCAAAGTTGTGTCCAGTCACATAGGTTGTGTAATTTTAATGGCATGTCTGATTCCCACAATCAGTGGGAATATATTAGTATATCAGTGTTTTTTGGATTTTATTTGTCCATTGGAATTTTTTTGGGTGTATTTCCAATGTTTTGTGTAATACAGATTCTGTCCCTGCTATTGGAGAAACTTAAAGTCTGTGTAAAGTCAATATTAAATGTGTGTTCTGAGTTTGTCACACCACAGAAAAATGTGTTATTAACCACCCAGCCAAATTTGAATGCTATTATTTTTAGTGCCAAATAAATAAAATTAAGCTAGCAAAATCTTGAAAAAATAAGCCGTATTCTCTGCTCTCAAACGCTGGGGGCATGTCCACTGGCGGCGCTGAAGCCACGCCCACTCCCGGGAGAGCTGCCGTCTCTCTCCTGTCTTCCTCTAGCAGCTTATTTAATAAGGAGACCAAGCTGTTTTGTAAATGATCGCAACCAGGTATTATGCATTTACGTGTCGAAGACATACGTAGCTAGCTAGCAAACTGTAGGCTGTAGTAACTAACGGTAATGACAGTAACTCGCGATTGAGCCGTGAACCACTGATGCTAATGCGCTCTAGTTATTAGGTGTGTAAGCAGCGCTGCAGAACTATCAGTGTGTGACATCAAAGTACCGCGAGAGCGATTGGAAAGCATCAGGAGCGTCTGCTCTCTGTAGCTCTCACTGTACTTTGATGTCACACACTGAGAGATGGTCCTCACTGCAGAACACAAGATCCAGGGGGCGGAGTTGGATCTAGATCCAACTCCTCCCACCTTACATAGACCTAAACCTACCCGTCTCCACCCCCTGATCCCTAAACCCACCCATCCCCACCCCTAAACCTACCATCTCCACCCCTAAACCTACCAATCTCCACCCCCTGGATGTGGATCCAACCCCGCCCCCTGGATCTTTGTTCTGCAGTGAGGGGCTACTGCACACTGATCTGTCTGCAGTCCTGCTTTAAGTTGAACATACGTCTGGGAAAGGGGCCGTGCTAGGTGGCTCGATTGCATCATCGAGTTCTGATTAAGCCCCGCCCACAAAATCCTGATCACGAAAATGGTGAAAAACTGTTTAACGGTCTAACTCCACAATTAAGGCACTACATAGTTCACAGTCTTTGTAACATGTTTCAGCAATGCATTTCTAACATTTATAATGTGTTTACAAACAATTCTCAGAATTGACTTTACACGGACTTTAAATGCTGTCTCTGCTCTGCTGCAGAGGGGGCGGCTGCCTTGTTCTGATATCTTTCTATAACACACACACTCACACTTCTTCCTCACTGTTGCTTTCTTCTCACTCCCCCTTTGTCTTTGAACTCACACAAATCTGCCTAGACACAAATAAAGCAGGCTGGCAGTAGTTTTTTTTCAGATTTAATATGGGTTTGCTTAAGGCAAAGCTTTTGCAGGCTTTAGAGTCATAACCAAAAGATGAGCCGCCTTTGGATAGAATCCCCCAAGTATTCTTGAACAGAAGACCAGACATCACTTATCCATCCAGAGACATACATGGAGACACCCTTGACAATAACACCAAATAACAGTCGAATGAGGACAGATGTCTTTCTCCTCATCTTTATTTCTTTGTCTTCTCGCTGGCTTCATATCAGCTTTTTATATGCTATCCAAAGCCTTCTATCCTGCATTTCACAACCGAGAGCTAATCTCCTTGCATTTGATAAATAATACCTTGAGGAGAAATGTTCCTGAGAATCATGTGATGTTCAGAATAGCTGCATTTTTCATTGTTTACTACGTCATTGAAACACTCTGTCAAGGTGTTTTCGAAGTCCAGTTAGACAAACTCAAATAATCATGAGAAACAAATTGTCTCCATAATGTAAAGAGTTTCCAGCTTTCATTGGATGAGTCATTGCTGTGGTAGATGTTGCTTCAGAGTGATGCATGGCTTTCCTCTAGTCATTTGAATTTGGCTGCACCAAAGCATCACAGAGCTGTGTATAATAATGCTGCTTCAGGGTGTGTGACTCACTGTTTGTGTGAACTGATTAATTAGAGAGACACAGAGAGCAGGCGGGATTACATTTGTGTGTTAGTAAAAGAGATCAGCTCTTCCCCCAGAATGTGTGAGTGTGCATGTGTGATCATATGCACTTGTTGTCGCAGGTCTGAGCAATAAGGATGGCCAGCTGCCCCGTGACCAGTGTTAAACAGTTTCCGGCCAGTTGATTGGCCAGTGCTGTGTTGCAACTGAAAACTGAAACTTTTAAATTCATTGATCTTATATAGCCATTGTTATATCTTATAGGATCTTGTCCGCTTGATCCTATTCCATCTCATCTCCTTCAAGCCATTTCTCCTGCTGTTGTGTCCTGCACTCACTCACATCATTAACACATCCCTTCACACTGGTGTTTTTCCCTCAGCATTTAGACAGGCTCGTATAACCCCACTACTTAAGAAACCCACCCTTAACCAATCTCTTTTAGAGAACTACAGACCAGTTTCCCTTCTTCCTTTCATTGCTAAAACACTTGAAAGAGCTGTGTTCAACCAAATCTCTGCCTTTCTCACACAGAACAACCTCCTCGACAGCAACCAGTCTGGTTTCAGAAGTGGACATTCAACCGAGACTGCCTTGCTTTCAGTTGTTGAAGCCCTAAGACTTGCAAGAGCGGATTCCAAATCTTCAATACTTATCTTGCTGGATCTGTCCGCTGCTTTTGACACGGTTAACCACCAGATCCTCCTGTCAACCCTATTGGTAAAGGGCATCTCAGGAACCGCACTCCAGTGGTTTGAGTCTTACCTCTCAGATAGGTCCTTCAAGGTATCTTGGATAAGTGAGGTATCTAAGTCACAACATCTAACTACTGGGGTGCCTCAGGACTCCGTTCTTGGACCACTTCTCTTCTGTCTACATGGCATCACTAGGTTCTGTCATTCAGAAACATGGCTTTTCATATCACTGTTATGCTGATGACACTCAACTCTACCTCTCATTCCATCCTGATGATCCAACGATTGCTGCTCACATCTCAGTTTGTCTAACCATACATTTCTTGCTGGATGAAGGACCATCACCTTCAACCCAACCTTGCCAAAACAGAACTGCTTATGGTTCCATCAAACCCATCATTTCATCACAATTTCACCATCCAGTTAGGCACATCAACCATAACTCCTTCAAAAACAGCCAGAAACCTTGGAGTTATGATTGATGATCAGCTGACTTTCTCAGACCACATTGCTAAAACTGCCCGGTCCTGCAGATTTGCTTTATTCAACACCAAGAAGATCAGGTCCTTTCTTTCGGAATATGCTTCACAACTCCTTGTTCAAGCTCTTGTTTTGTCCAGGCTGGACTATTGCAATGCTCTCTTGGCAGGTCTTCCAGCCAGTTATATCAAACCTTAACAATTAATCCAGAACGTTGCAGCAAGATGAATTTTTAATGAGCCAAAAAGAATGCACGTCATACCTCTGTTTATCAATTTGCACTGACTAACAATGGCTGCTCGGATAAAATTCAAGGCATTAATGTTTGCCTACAAAACTACCACTGGCTCCGCACCCCTTTACCTAAATTCATTACATCAGACTTATGTGCCCTGTAGAAGCTTACGTTCTGCAAGTGAACGTCAGAGAGACCTAGTCATTTATTGGCCCTTAGGCTGAAAGAATGCGAGTCTAAGGCATATATTAGTGCAATAAAATCATCGGATGATCAGGTCACCACGAACCCTGTGGCAATTAATGACATATTTAAAGGTTTTTACACAAATCTGTATAAAGCTGAAACAGATTTTGATGAAACAATTTGTAAGCAGTATTTAGATAAATTGGAACTGCCTCGGATCTCACCAGACATGTTCACAAGTCTCTGAGGTCCAAGTCCAAGTCAAGTCTCAAGTCTCTGAGGTCAAGTCTAAGTCAAGTCTCAAGTCTTTAAAGCGGAGTCCAAGTCAAGTCTTAAGTTTTTGAGGTGGAGTCCAAGTCACGTCCAAGTCTTTGTTCTATTTATTAGCAACAGTCTTTCAGCTAGTTATTGAGGCTAAATGCTAAATCAGTTTTGAAATACTGATTTCATGAAGATTTTCTCAACAAAAAAAACTTTTTTTTTAAGACAAAGAAATGAAAAGTTGTCATTTATTATTGTCAGATAAAATGCCGCACATTTCTTTGTAAAATTGAAATATGTCAAACAACAAAACTAAATTTTAAAACAAACCCCAATTAATCAAATGATTACACAAATTAAATAAATCTCATATAAACAAACTAAGGTTTGTCTGTGCCTTTTTCAATTTAAAATGAGAGGCAACCACTGTGTTTGAAACACAACACAATCCAAAAACTGCTCATACATCCAGCATGAGCAGTTTTTCATCTAAATTGATTGTAATTTGAAATTTGAAGAAAAACAAAATTTGACTTTAGTTTTGTGAAACAATTCTACATGAGAAGACAGGCTGAATTAATGCAGATTCACTCTCTGCCAGCGGGTGGCGCTTGAACATCATTAAACATTGTTTCCTTGGTTACCGCTGTAAACAAAGCAGAGCTGCGGTTATGAACACTGCTTTAATATGCATTATACGGAGGCAAGATGAAAAGAAAATACCATTTAAACTTTTAAGACAGCCAGATTCCCTCAGAGATACATTCATATAAACTCCTATACCAAATGACTTGACGAGTCTCACGAGTCCAAAAGTCTCGAGTCACTGTTCACGAGTCCAAGTCAAGTCTCGAGTCTTTATTTATGCGACTTAAGTGAGACTCGAGTCCAAGTCTCTGACTCGAGTTTCCATCTCTGGATCTCACAGATCGATAAAGAATCTTTGGAGGCCCCATTAAGTTTGGAGGAACTCCACGTCTCTCTAAAAAGCCTTCAAAAGGGCAAATCACCGGGTTTAGATGGTCTCCCCCCTGAATTATATTTAGAAATTTGGGATTTGGTAGGGATACCTATGCTTAACTCATTTAATTTTGCAATTGAACATGGGGTATTTCATAGAGATCAAAAAACTTCACTGATTTCATTACGTCTTAAAAAAGGGAAAGATCCATTAGATTGTTCCAGCTACAGACCGATTTCGCTTATCCCATGTGATCTAAAAATCTATGTTAAAGTTTTTGCTTCTCGTATGGAGAAGGTAATTCATAGTCTGATCAAGGAGGACCAAACCGGTTTCATCAAGGGACAGAATGCATCTGACAATATGCGTCGACTCCTTCATATTCTTGACTTTGCGGACTCCCACCCAACCCCTTGTGCGGTCTTTTCACTTGACGCAGAAAAAGCCTTTGACAGGCTAGAGTGGAATTATATGTGGGCAGTTCTGCAATGTTTCGGCTTCGGTGAACACTTCATTTCTATGATTAAGACATTATACCACTCACCTGCAGCATCAGTCATAACTGGTAATATTATTTCCCCCTCATTCCCTTTACAGCGGGGAACGAGGCAGGGGTGTCCGCTTTCCCCCTTATTGTTTTGTCTATCTCTTGAACCCTTAGCGCAAGCCATCAGGAAATCTGAAGTATCGATTAAGATTCATGATCATAATCATAGTATTTCATTATACGCTGATGATATTATTCTATATTTAGACCACTTTGATGTTTCAGTCTCTAGTATAATTAAGGAATTTGATAATTTTAGTAGCCTATCAGGATATAAAATAAATTGGAGCAAATCTGCTTTAATGCCAATTAACAATGTTAAGGTTAATTCTTCTATTCCCTCAGTTATCCCTATTAAGGAATCTTTCATCTTTTTGGGCATTACCATATATAAAAACATTCATAAGATTGCCAGAGACAATTTTAATAATAACATTTTAGTTAAGGTCAAAAATGACATTCAAAGATGGAAGAATCTTAAAGTCTCTCTCCAAGGAAGAATCTCCACTGTTAAGATGAATTTGTTACCTCGATTTAATTTTTTTTTCTCTATGCTACCACTTTCTCCCCCTCCAGGTTACTTTAAGGAGATCAACTCCATAATTTCTAAGTTTATCTGGAATGATAAATGTCCCAGAATTAAACTTACCACATTACAACATCCTAATAGCGCAGGAGGACTGGCTGTACCACATTTTGAATTATATTATTGGTCGTTCCAGCTTAAGGCTCTTCATAATTGGGTTGATCCTCAATCTACAGTTTCATGGAGAGTGATTGAAGCTGACAAGGTTAAACCAAATAGACTTCAAGATATTTTATTTACTGGCACAGGAAAAAAAGGGGATAATTATAAATTTGGTCCGGTTGTGGCTAACTCTAAAACGGTTGAAAATCGGATAGGAAAACGGTTGAACCCTCGGATAGGTAATTTTGTAACCCTACTCCTTTATGGCACAATTTTGTAATTTTGTATGTGGGAATCCGTCCATTTGTCCAACCCTTTATGGTCACAATTTTAATTTTGTATGTGGAAATCGTTTAGGTGTAAACCACGTGCGGTGATATATATGATAACTTCTTTAGGGCCTCTGTTCAAACACGTTTCAGACATTAAGGTGATATACCAAATTTTGTCTATGATAACCAGGGCCTCCGCATATTTTGTCTTTCTTCAATTACGAACCAAATTTTGCTCTCAAAGCGTATGGCCGCATATTTTGTCCGTTTCTTCAATCTACGTTCTATTTCTCTCAAAGCGTATGGCGTTCTGTGGGCATCTTCTATTTCCTCTCATCTTATGCGGGACTGGATTGCACCATCTGCTGGTCGGCCATCTGTTTCCTTAATATATAATAAAATTATTGATTGCATTACAAAACCTCTTTCTATTAAAACTATTTGGAATAGGGAATTATCTGACCTTAATTTATCTGTCGACTGGGAGAGAGTGTGGTCTAATCTCATTTTAACATCTAAAAATCTGGCTCATCGTCTTATTCACTTCAAAGTCATTCATAGAGCATACATAACTCCTTACAAAAGATTTAAATGAAACTACAGTCAAATTTGAACTGCCATATATGTAACACTACATCATCAAGCACTTTTCTGCATATGTTTTGGGAATGTCCTGTCGTCATCAGTCTATGGACACATGTAAACCTGGTTTTGTCATCATTACTGCGAATTGATTGGTCTGTTAACCCAAGTTTGTGTCTTCTTAATGATGATTCTGGTCTCTGTATTCAATGCAAAAGAGAATGTTGTTTGCTGGTATTTACAGCTGCGAAGAAGACAATAATCCAGAACTGGTTTACACCACACATGTGTAGAAAAACATATTGGATCCGTAGCCTCCTGCAAATAGTGTTGTGTGAATGTACAATGGCGCGAGTTGGTGGGGCCAGGCCCTCGACCATTGATGCTTGGCAGTGTTTTTTGTTGGATATACGTGATTGTATAAAGGAGTGACTTTTGTGTTTTTATTGTCCTTCCCTCTCTCCCTCCCTTTTGATTGGACCTTGAGATGTTGAGTATGTGTCTGTTGTTTTGTTTTGTTATATTTTGGATGTTATGTTGTGTTATGTGTGAAAAAAAAAAAAAATAAAAAACTGTTGATAACAACAAAAAAAAAAAAGATAAAGGGAAATTTGATTTCACATGCCATGACCCCATTAAATGTTTGGTTTTCTGCTGGATAGTCTTGAAAGCCTCTAAGAATATGTTGAGGACAACAAACCAATAATTTATTTTAGTTAACTACTTTACTAGTTTAGTTAACTATATTACATTTTTGTTTATTTATTTTTGGAGCCCTGTGTCATGTTTGCCCACACCTCTCTCTTTCTCTCACACACACACACGCGCCTTGAGAATATTCTATACTCAGCACAATACGGTCATCTCTCTTCAGTGACTGCATTGTGCACCAGGGAGATCTTTCTGAAGTGCTTTGTCAACATTTCATCAACACTTGGCATCAAGTTAAGTTAACTGGAGTCAGCTCCTCTATTTGATAAAAGTGAGCTTTGGCCTTTAAATAATGAGGAGAGAGTTTGTAATATACAGGTCTGTCTCGATTGAAATTTATATTTCTTATTTGAAACCCAATCTATTTTTGACGTGCATATGATTCATCCATGCATATTTTTTTATTTTTAAATTTAATTTTCTGGGTGGTTTTTTTTTGGGGAGGGGGGGGTAACCTCAAAATGTTCAGAACTCAATCTCCTAACTGTTGACATATGCCAGACTTCTACAATCCACTTCAACCTCACATTCATATCTGCCTCTGTTTTTAAATGCAATGGCCACATCTCAAAATCCAGTCAGCAATCGCTGAATAGAAGCATGATAATCTGTTACACTCAGATATACTGTCGACATTTTGGTCCATCACATTTGTGCAATAGAATAAATTATAGTTTCAGAATTTCGTCTCTGTATACAGTTATGCTAATATCAATTTTTACATTTTGTTTGTCCAACTTTTTTTTATTTTTATTTTTTTTATTACAGCAATCCACCAACCTCATGTTAATGTGTTGGTAAATTTAGGTGCTGTTAATTGTTATTGGACTTTCATATAGCTAAAGATCAATGGAATTCTAATTAGCATATTACATATTCTTTCAGTATTGTAAAGTACATCTCCAGCCTAAATTATAGGTATTATAAGTCTATGCATATTTTTCCTTCCCCAAATAATACATCTTTTTGTTTGTGTAGGTGTAAAACCAAATAACATTTACGCATTTAGCAGACGCTTTTATCCAAAGCGACTTGCATTGCATTCAAGTTACAGTTTTACATTTGACCAGCTCTTGCTTTCCCTGGGAATCGAACCCATGATCTTGGCGTTGCTAGCGCCATGCTCTACCATTTGAGCTACAAGAAAGCCCAGTTGCATGTGGAGCAGCTTCTAAGTTACATAAGCATTTCTTTTAGCTTTAAAAACTTTAAATCCACCCACCTGATTTTGACCGACCTGAAGGTCCCATGTGGACAGTGATTTTTCACACTCTGAAATCTGCAGCCAGATCTCTGTCTATAAACTGTATTTGATGAGTCACTTTACAAAGAAAAACATCAGCGCTAAAGAAAATGGGTCACACGTCACAGGTGTTTATGCATGTGTGTACTGTTTGCTTGAACACCAACGCATTTGTTTATCTTTCCACCTTTATGTTTTCAAGGGGAGCGTGTAACAGGGAATCCTCAACAAAGCCTGACTGACTGCCCCAACAAAGCACTTGTTCTGTTTATCCACTACAAACAAGTGGGCATTCATTGAGCATCGAGCAGAAACAAAAACACATACAGCAAACCAGGCTCTACAAGCCAAAGTAACCCATTAAGAGTCAATGAGATGTACGTCTGTGTTATTATTTTCACAGTGCTTGGTTTGATGAGCTCTAAAACAACAACCGTCAATGTTAATTGGTTTTCTGCATGGGGCTTCGTTTCTGTGTTTATTAAGCTTTTGCCACACAACACAAACAGTAGCAGATGAGTAACATCAGCGAGAGGAGAGGGCAATGCGGCATCAGTGTGCTAATGAGAGAGAGAGAGCATGTGAGGGACATCTTACTGTGGTTTCTGTTGTCTCGCAGGCTTTAGAAACATCTGTGCCTCGGCATCATCAACACATTTCGCCTTGCTGAACTTTTTCTAAAGCTGGGCCACAGGGAAGAATAGTTAAAGTTATATTTCAGGAATTTGCCAAAGACTACAGCAAATCACTTTGAAGAGCTCAAAATGATGACTCAGATGTGTGAGACCATGTAGGGCTGTCATTATAATTAAATTTCACAATATAAAATGAGGTTGTTACAATTTTTACAGATGTTAGTATTTGTGATCACGAACAAAACGTGCCAAGGATTTGTTGAGAAGGGTTTATCATGTTCTGACCATAAAGAGTAGTTTAAAACCATAATTAATGATCTGGTTTCTGCAACTTTTATTTAGGAGCAAAAATCTGCCTTTAAACTTGAAAGAAATAAAGAATTGAAATTTATTGCGATAATTATCAATATCGACTGCTATGAAACATTTTATCGTGATAATTTTTTTGGCCATATCGCCTATAATTCAGTCTCTGTCTTAAGGTGTTTAACAGGCCATTTGCATGTTAGTGAGTTAGTTCCCACCATCAGCATGCCACAGAATAGAGTAGTTTATGGTATGTATATTGTACAGTGTGTGTATTTGAGACCTCTACTGTATCTCTTACTCAGCCTCAGAAACAGTAGAGGCAGCATGTCTTGCCGTTGTCATGCCAACAGGGTGCCGCTATGGGATGGCAATGGATCTCGCCCATCGGCTGGGTGATTGAAGGGTTTGTTGCCACGGAAACTGCGCAGAAACACTGGGAAGGGTGTACAGTGTGGGGTAATTTCACTTGAAAAGTGATGGAAAAGAAATGGTGCTACTCTGACGAATACCTATCATAAAATTGTTTATATTCTTGAGAAAGAATGTGATATGTAGTCTGTGAAGGTCTTTGAGGGGCCGGTTGGTGAATTCTGTGCTTACATTGCTCAATTAATTAATCATCCAAACCTCTTTAACCTCTGAATCAATATAGCAGATTCTCTAGCTGTTACTGGCCCGCTGTTACCGCCCCACCTCACGCCTTAAACAGCTAATGAGTGCACACACACTCTGACACTCGCTCTTTATCTCTTCTTTCGGCTTCAATTCCCTCTTGTGTCGGTTAATGAGCATCCAACACCCCTGTGTGTACTAATCATCTTCTGTATGGGCGTTGGTGTTTACTGCGGTAAAGATGAGATAGTTGCAGTGATGCAAAGCCTCCAGCAGATGGCAGCAGCCCTGAACAATAGAGCCATTATAGAGGCTGTTGACTGAGAATTATTATTTTTCTACTGTTTCTTCTTCAGTAGATAACCTTACAGTGCCAGCAGCTGCATTCCCACTGGAGCAGCTTAGATGTTGAAGTTCTATTATTTCACTTGACTCGTCGTCTCTCACTTTCATCTTTGCTCTAGCCTCTTTTCTTCTGAGCAGTTTTAGGGCTTTGTATTGCAGAACTTCTCATGTTCTTGCCTCGTTGGCATGAATTGTTTATGTTGTATCCTTCGTTGATTCAAGTCACTTTGAATAAAAGCCTGTGTAATATGTTGCATGCTCATCATCATTTTTTGGAGTGTGATGCTGTTAGACTGATCATCTTCCTGAAATGGGAACTTTTGTATTAATGCTGAATAGCCACAGTACAATGATGTTTTGGGAAAATATGTCAGATTTGCATTTTAGGTAAGACTGATAATGTACAATACTTCTACAGCATTTATTCATCTTTGGTTCAGTTTAGTTCTACATATACATTTTTAATTTTAAGTTAATTATTACATTTGTATTGTTTTATGCTACAGTTAAAAAATTTGGGGGTCAGTGAGTTCATTTATTTATTAGCAAAGATGCATCAAATTGAGTAAAGACATTGTTGCAAAAAAATAGTTCTATTTAAAATAAATGCTGTTCTTTCTATTCGTGGAAAAAAATCCTGATTTTTTTTTTTATCATGGGTTCCACAAAGTTATTAAACAGCTCAACCGTTTAACCCTGATTCTAAGAAATGATTCTAAAGCACCAAATCAGCATATTAGAATGATTTATGAAGGATCATGTGACACTGAAGACTGAAAGTAATGGCTGCTCTAAATCCAGCTTTGGCATCACAGGAATAAATTACTTTTTAAAATATATTAATATAGGTAAGTTGTTTTTAATTGTAATAACATATCACAATATTACTGTTTTACTATGTATTTGATCATATAAATGCAGCCTTGTTGAGCATAAGAGACTTTTTCTTAAAAACAGAAATTTGACCTGCTTTTGAACGGTACAATATATTATAAAGTAACCTAAACTAATAAATGCTGTAAAAACTAAGTTTTCATTGTTAGTTCATGATACTAATGCCTTGCATTTAAACCGATCAGTTGTCCTAGGGGGAAATTACCATTTTTACCGAATGTCGCATCAGGGAAGAGGTGTGAGACTGTTACTTCCACTGAGCAATCACATTCACAGAACAGTTACAAATTTTCATGCACACTCAACATGCATAAATTCAGGCCTCCCCATGTGATAGTTGCACTGAAAAACACACTTCCTCTTTCACTCACATAATTAAAGAGGACCTGACTCAACAGCTGCAGGGAGCTGAAGGGTGGCGTCTGTGTGAGTAATGCATATTGATTGTGTGTGTGTGTCAGCAGTAACAGAAGGAGCTGGCCCAAGCTGCATGGTTTCTTTTCGCCTTGTCATCTGTCTTTGTAACCAGGGTGATGCCAACGTCGTCACCCAACCCCACACTGTGACTGGACACAGTATGTCGCACAGTAATTTGAGGCCACAGTGATGATTGAAAGACAAACAGACCTAGAGAATAAAAAACTGAGGATGGATGTAAAATCTGTCTAAACAGAGGCAGATGAGACAGACAGTGTTTGTGGTGAGCGATAGACTATTACCATGTCTGTTACCGTGAGAGAGCGAGAGATCACTTGTCTTATTGACTATCACTGTATGTGTGTGTTAATACTGGTGCAGCATATGTTCAGGAGGGGAGAGGCCTGCAGGGTGGAGACCAGCCTTCTGTCACCCTGGCAACGCTCCTGCAGTGCCAGCACTCTGTGTGTGTGTGTGTGTGTATGCGAGAGGGTTTAAATGAAGGGAAGTCCTGTGCTGGGGGTGATATAGAAACAGAGAAGAACAGTGGGTGGGTTTGTTGCACCACTGAGATTGTGTGTATTGCAGTGCGCTCTGCAGGTTGCTCGTAGTGTGCAGGGTATCGACTCTGAGGGCTGGGCCGATCGCTCTCTGCTGTCAGAACTATTAGTATCACGCCCCCGGTGATGCTTGTTGGTCGAGCTGAGCAGGCAGATTTGACAGATCATGAATCAACCAACTCGCTCATTCTTTCTCATACATGGACCCTGCTTGAACATACTGTATTTGGAAAGATTGTCTTTTTGAAAGATCTGAACATAAACTGTATCTTATATATATACTGTATATATGTATATGTATATATATATATATATATATATATATATATATATATATATATATATATATATATACTGTATATATATATATATATATATATACTGTATATATGTGTGTGTGTATATATATATATATATACAATATATATATTTTTTTTTTTACTAAACTGATGTTTTTCACCACCTCTCAGCTCAGTTTTAGCCCATTTTAACCCAGTAAAGTCTGACATATAAAATCATTGTCAGAAAAATCTAATGTTTTGAAATAAAACAGTATATTAAACCTGTAGACAAAATGAGGTAACACTTTATTTTAAGGACCAATTCTTACTGTTAACTAGTTGCATATTAGCATGCCTATTAATAACACTGGCTTATTAGTACTTATAAAGCACATATTCTGCATGACAATATTCTACATCCCTAATCCTTCCCAATACCTACATTTAACAACTACCTTACTAACTATTAATAAGTAGCGAATTAGGAGATTACTGAGGCAAAAGTCGTAGTTAGTTAATAGTGAGTCTTGGTCCCCAAACTAAAGTGTGATCCAAAAATAATAAAATAATAAAACAATTAAAATCTGCATAGATTTTTATGTTGAATGTCATATTTGAGACATCAGGCTTTAATGGCTCATAAAGTGTCACCTCAATTTTATTCAGAGGCTCAACCTGAGCAAAAATATGCAGCTTGGTGCAGTTACTGATATATGAGCCAAAAAGTAAGATGAAATTCTGATAGCTTGTAATGTAAATCTGTGAGCTCTTGTATATTACTATTACATTAAATGTATATAAATATCAGCTGTCACTGTATATCTGCCAATAATATGTCTTCTTAAAGCATGCCGCAATATGGACAAAAACATAATACAATGCAAAAGAATGAAGAATGGGAAATATACAAATAAATGTTCCACAAAACTGGTGTAGCATTATACTCACATTTATTAAAAATTATTTATAGATAATCAAATAAACTTAAGCTGCTTCAGTCCGGTAAATCTTCATCTTGAAATATTACTAGCTATATAAAAGTTATTCTTTGTTTAGTTTGTAAAAATCGGTAAAGATTTCACAGTAATAAAATATGTGAACCACAACCTGATCAGGGACATTTTTTGAAATATACTACAAGGCCTTATACTTGCTAAAAAAGTATAACTGTTAATTAGAGGACTGAAGACATGTAGTAGATTGTGTACTACAGGGTTTCGGCATATTTTTGATAATGTGAATCATTTAGAGTCCTTAGAAATGTGCAAATCAAATTTGATACAGTATTGGGTTAACAAATTAAAATCCATTATTATTATTTTTTTTATCTTCATAGTGTTGTAGACCTTTTTTGCCTTATACAAGTAAAAATGTAGGGCGGGATTTGATTGGATCATTGCATCGTTGTCATTTGCCATTTAGGTTGCTGGATGGGAGGGATTATTGTCCTGCCCTCGTGCCAGTGCACGTCATCAGAGAAGAGATATTGTGAGGGCAAAGCAGTGTTTTTGATTAAGATTATGCGAGTATGTGAAATGAAAAAATAATGATGTGCATGGACAAACCATTCATAATAAACACTGCAATATTCTATAAAAAGGGAATTGTCAATTTTGATTTCGTAGTGACTTTAATGATTGCTGTTGAGTGTTGATGGATTTTGCTGTTTGAAGTGACAACTGCACCCCCCCACACACACACACTCTCTGTTTCAACCCCCCTACTCCCCTTTTTTCTTGTTCTCCACTTTTTGCCCTCTCTCCCTCTCTCTCTATTGAATAATTGATCAGCTGAGCTGTGGATGAGCAGTGGTGTGTGCTTCAGTCTGCATTCCACAACCTCAGCAAAATCACCTGCCATGAGAGTGAAGAATGTGTGTAAAGGAACGAAAGAACTGAACAGAGTGACGGAGAGGGAAAAAAGAATGAGGTTTACAGTGAGGAAAGGTATATAAGGCAGATCGCTCTCAAGCCTTGACTTTCAAAGAGTGTGTTCAGTGCCAGTGTATGTGTAAGTGTGTTAATGTGCCCTTGTGTGTGTTTGTGTGAGAAAAGCATGGTAAGCAGCCTTTTCTTGTCCAGATTAAGCCGGATTAGAGTTGGAGTGAAGAGCTGAGTCCAGCCTGATCCTCAGATCAATACCACTGTGCTCCTCCCTCTGCGCTTTCCTCCATCTCTATCTCCATTTCTCTCTTTTTCCCCCATCTTTGAGTGTTTGTATCCAATAAGTTTTTCTCAACATTTCAGTGTCTGTTCAGACTGTAGTTATCCTGAATTGCCTCAAATAAATAATGAATAAAATCTAATAATGGATACAAATAAATTAATTGGTTTATTTTATGTAAATGGCAGGCTGACTATGATTATCCGTCTTATTGCATGGCCATATACCAAACAAATGGGCATAAATATTGAATGTATCAGAAATTATTTCCTTTTGTGAAAAGAAAGGTTACTTTGGTCAATTGCACATCTTTATACAAAAGCAATTGACTGTGCAATACTGCAGCTGACCAATCAGAATCAAGGATTCCAGATAGCTGTGTACCAATAATATATAAGAAAAGAATAATCTCTCTCCCCCTCTCTTGCTCTCTCACAGAGACTCTCTACCTCTCTTTTTGTCTGTATTATATTACTGTAGATCAATAGAGCTACTCAAACAGAAGCAGAGAGCCTCAGCTGCTATTAAAAGCTATTCCTCTCTCCCAGACTACCAGCATCTATCAAACCCAGACAACAGATTTACTGCACACAATAACCTGAGATCAGCTCATATCGTTCATACACACGTGCTAAAAACTGCAGCACAATGCTGATCTTTGGACAGGATCATATCACAGACACTGCAGTTCTAATAGAGATGTAGACATGGGGCGGTCAATCATGTGAGGGTGAGAACGCTGATCTAGCACTACGTTCCTCTTCACATTTCACATTAAATGTAAAAACGATCAATCGATCAGCACTGATATTTGAAGATGTTTTATGCAGGCAGTGTTTTAAATGTTTCAGTAATGAAAATGCTTTCAATTCAAGACACACGTGACTGCACGGTTAAACAGAGAGGGAACCACGCTGTGTCTGTATGAGTGTGAGAGAAAGATTTGAGTGTGTGTGTGTGTGTGTGAATGGCCTTGAAGCTGTATATCTTTCTTCCCTCTCATCGTTTGCAGATTTACAGCTGTAATGAGGCACTGGGAGGAGAGAGGAACTGACCTTCCAACCAGCAATCTCTTCTCATTCAGACAAAACCAGACACAAACCTTTTACCTGCAGACTCTTTTTCTTTCTCACACACATTTGTGCATGCCATCATTTGCCTTTGGCATGTTCTTTCTCTTTGCATCATTGTCTCTCTCACACACGTTTTATGAGTACTGAATAGCTCTTTTCAGATCCTGAGAGCTTAATTTGTTCTTTAAAGATAAAAGTTGTCTACACTAGTTCTGTTCTCCAGAGGAAAAGTGGGACTAATGATGGTTTTACTACCGACTACTCATAACAGGCCTCTGCTTTAAGAGCAAGAGGCCAGGGGTCTTATTAATGTCTTTCATCCCTCTCTAGTTAGAGGGCAAAGCATATTTAACATTTCTTCATAGAGACAGTTTGAAATTAATTAAAAAACCCAGTAAGAAACAGATCTCATTCATTTTCTGATTGGACAGACACCGCTTCACCATGCTTTAGCGGCCCCAATTGGCATTTTATAAGCGCTCTGAAGTCTGCATATTTGTCAAAGCCAGGGCTAAATTTAACCTACTCTTTGTGTTGTGGTATTGGATGTGAGAGGCACTGTGCTGTGCTTTTCAGGGTGACTGAATCAGACGCTTTCAAATGAATAATAACTGCTTCTTTCCTCCTGCAGAATTTTCAAGCTCTTCCGAAGCAGCCACTGCACATTTCTAAGGAACAGTACATCCAAGGTAAAGTATGTGTGTAATCAGACACTCACGTGTGTGTGTTTATATAATATATATAGATAGATAGATAGATATAGATAAGCGATAAGCTACCCATTGAAAGTTTTGGACCAATGCGATCGATTTTGGACTTACTACTACTCGTCCAAGAATTCTGGAAAAAAAAGATGTATAATGGATTCCTCAAAATATTAAGCTGCACAACTGTTTTCAACATTGATAATAATAAAAAATGTTTCTTGAGCACCAGATCAGCATTTGAAAGGGATTTATGCTTCCATTGCACATACTAATAGGCCTACAAGCTTTAATCTATAGACATACTAAGTTTTACTGAGTTTTTCTAATCTGCATAACCCTTTACACATCATATTTCACCCAAACTCCTTTGCTCTTTCTCTCAGTCAGACTGGTGCAATTAAAATTAGCCATTTTATCTATATAGTGTAAAAGCAACATAGAGCTTCATTCATTTTTCTCATGCTCCTTGACTTTCAATCTTCTCCTTTCTTCATCGTGTCTGTTCTCTCTTCATGTCCTTTATATGGACCCTTTCAGCACCAGTAACTCTGCTACTCTGTAAATGTCAGATATTAAAAAAACAAACAAACAAAAAATTTGAATTCTACAAGTGAATTTAGGTGCCACAGTGTTGATTGCTTTATCTGATTTTGGAGCTTTGTTTTTTTTATTGTTTCAGTAAAGATTTAAAACAGAAATACTTTGATACTATATTGTAAATTGTGTAATACTGCTGAATCAGTATGATTATGTGTTTATTGTGATGTTGCTGATGTTTGTGTTTATGTATGTATAGGAAAGATCTCTGACGTAGTGACTGTCCACCCACGTGCCATGTTCATTCCACAAGAGGGTTGGACATTTCTCTCTGCAGGTGAGTGTCTTTGAAAAAAGCAAAACTCTTTCCAAAACCTCTATTTGATGTGTTATTTTGTTTTTAGGGGTTTAGGTTTAGGACAAGTACTTGATGTGTCCTGTTCATCTGGGTATGCGTTTGTTTGTTCTGACAGCACTGAGCGTGTGTCACTGCGTTGTTATATAACGGTGTCACAGCAAGGACAGTGTAACCTGCAGCAGAAGAGGCCAGCCTTCAGACCCCATGGCAATAGCATAATCACAACATTGGAAACAGTCCGTTCTGGCCCACAATCTCATCTGCTGGCCAAACAACAAAGTTACACAAATCCTGTGTGTATGAGAGAGAGATGGTGACACATGGGAGTATGCGAGATCACTTAATTGGTTTTTGTCTCTTTGATATTTTTCAGCCTCAGGAGTACTCATTCATTTTATATGTTTGCTGACATGTGCATATTTAGTGTGTGTGTGGGGTGGGGGAGGTCAGTAGCAGTGTGAGTTCCTGTCCCTGTGGTGGCCTTGTCACATCCAATTGTGCAGTGTGCCCGGATGTTTCCAGAGAGAGGCTAGAATGAGGACAAAGTCATCCCTCGTTCCCTGCTTGTCTGGTGGCCTCTAAAGCACAGACTGAACTCCCCCTATTTTATCCCCTGCATCTCTCCTGAAAACTCTCTCCTGAGCCTTCAGGTCACACCATAATATTTCACTTTATTCTTATATCAGGGTCTTTTTAACTAAACCATCATTCCCACAAGGCCTTGCAACCTTTTCTTCTTAATAGCTACATCAGTCAATACCACCTTTCAATAAACCGTTTTTTCTGGAAGCCCTCTTTTCACTTCCTGAGGAGAGAGGTGAAGCAAACACTGAACTGCAGTGCTAAAATTGCTACAACTGAAATAAAATAATACTAAATTGATATAAAAAATAAAAAAGGACAAATGAATGTAACAAAATATTAAAAATTTAAACTTACATTTTTAATAATAATAAAAATACAAGCTAATTCAAAATAACAATAAATAATATAATAGTATATGAATAATACTGAAATAACAGTTTGTAATTTGTTTAGTTCAGATCAATTACATGTCTGGTCAAATCAATCATACATTGAGCTTGCATCTGTGAGAACAGGGAAACACATCTATCTGATATCTGAGCACTCTGCTTATGAAGGTATCGATTTTGTATGCCTATGTTTAGAACATCTTTTCATTTATAAATCAATGTGGGACTATTTTTGCACTAAGACCAGACTCATATTAATAGAGCCACTCTCTTCAATATGTTCTCTGTCAGATCTTAATTTAGCAAGCTCTGAGTAAAGGAAACTTGTTCTTATAAGCCCAGATATCTAGTTTTGAACCATAGACAAAAATCTGGCACTAAAGGGTCATAAGAAAGCTATGACTATTGGTGCTTGATTGGACTTTTGCTAATATTTAAGATTAAACCTTAGTGCATAATAACTCATCTTGAACCACCGATTGAACAGTGTGCTATTAATTTTTCAATCAATCTAAAGATAAAATGCGTCAAAACAAGAGCAAGCTTCTAGGAACCAGAATATCAAACTCTAGAGTTGCATTAGCAAAATTTTGGATACATTTTGAGAAAAAAAAATTAATTGTCAATATCACAGCAATGTATGAAGCAGCTTTCCGTTGGTTCTTGTAGTGAACTCATACAGCCAACCTGAACATGAGTGAAATCTGCATGAAGTTTTCTGCCTTCACTTGAAATTCCTGATCATGTGGATTCCTGTATTGAAATATCTTGATTTCATTCACAAAATTTTGCTGAGCAGTGGTCAGTAGGATTAACACGTTAACATTGTGAGAGTTTTGCGCAGGCATGCTCCACTCACATCTTGTGAAAAATTAAAAATCTATTTTGGTCCTTGGTTGAGCAGTGAGGTTTTAATTAGAAATGCACAAAACCAAAAAGTAATTGTAAGTCGATATTTGCTCAGTACTGACAGTCTGTTCCTTTAGCTGTTTTGTATGACTTCATGCGTTACATACACATGTTTATCTGCAACCTTCATTGTCATTTTTCTGAGAACTGAGCTAAAAAGTTATCACGACACAAGGTCATTGACATTTAACAAGCTGCTAGAAAACGGGAAGCTAGTCCAGGAATAGACTTAATGAGACAAACTGCCTTAAGAAGCTGTAAAGGGAATTCAGTTATGGTGATATGGGTCTGTACTTTAGGCATATTAGATTAATCTTAACTTAAATTGCGTTTGTGTTGTGTAAATTGTGTTTCTAGCCATCATGATACTGAAAAAGGTTGACAGTAGCTCATTTAAAAAAGCTCATTTAGAGAATAAATTTTGATGTAGTTCGATCCAAAGTGGCCATCTGGTCCTCAGAAGCATTAAATTAAACTAAAATTTCTAAATAAATTAAAATGTTAAATTATTAATATGGTCTTATTCAACTGGTTTAGGTGAAAAAACATTGTTTTAAAAATGAAATACATCTAAAGTGAAGAGCTCTATTGCCATCTTCATTGTCCGTTCAAACCCTCAACTGATGCTGGACAATTTAGATCAGAATAACTAACACTTGAGCTGCTGCTTCTGCCAAAGATAAGCCATTTCCTCTCCCTCCTTCCCTGAAACTGGTCTTGTACACACACACACACACACACACACCAACACATCAATAAAAGGGCAGTAACAACCACATAACTTGTTCTCTTCTCAGGACCTCTCTCTCCCTGTTTACCTTATCAAATAAAGTTCAAAATACTCTGAAATGGCTTGATATGCCAGTTTATATACAACATTTCTGCACACGATTTATCTCATAGTCTACAGACAGGACGATGTTGAGTGCCAATGTTGGTGTGTGTGAGGGTGAGTCAGCGCTCTGACAGTCACTGCAGTGTGCACTCTCTCTCTTTCTCACACACATGCACACACAGTCTGTATTGCAATGTGAACTTATCCTCTCACATTCACTTTTATCTGACAGAAAAGCTGCTGGGTGCATTACTGTTCCTGCTGACACAGATGGGAGAGATGCCAGCACACACACACCACTCACTGTCATCTTCTTCCCCTTTTATCTTTTTATTAGGAAGGGGAGTTATGAAAAGTTGTGGTTGAAGATTAAATTTGGAAGAGGTCATTATGACATCTGAATCTGTGTGTGTGTTCAGATTTCTGTCAGGTGGAGCTGCGTCTCTTGGCTCACCTGTCAGCTGACCCACAGCTTCTGAGAATCTTTCAGAACACTGAAGCAGATGCCTTCACCATGCTGGCAGCCCAGTGGTGGGTACACACTCCCATATATTAGTGTATATAATGCACATACAGAACACTTTTTTTTTTTTTTTAAGCATGCATGTTTTCAATGTGAGACAAGTTTGGGGTCAGTAATTATTATTTATTTTTTTTAAGAATGAATGCATTTATTCATCATGGATGCGTTACATTGATCAAAAGTGATAGTAAATACATTTATAATGTTACAAAAAAATTATTTCTGTATGTATTTGTCATGTGACACTGAAGACTGAAATAATGACTGCTAAAAATTAAGCTATGCCATCACAGGAATAAATAACATTTTTAAAATAGATCTTGTTTAAGATCTTGATCTTGTTTTTAAGATAAATCTTGTTTTGCTATGGCAGCAGAGGCATCATGAGTGTTTTGTTTTGTCTTGCTGACAGGACCCCCCCAGTGTCTTTACACAAATAAACTCTTTATGGGCTTTTAAAAATTCACACTCCAAATACTCATTCAGAAAAATGAATAGATGCTGTATGTCAGGTCAATCTAAACCATTAGAAATTATGGTATCCCATTGTCATACAACTCATAATGAGCAGTTTAGAGAAGTCTAAAATGAAAGGCCTCTAACTTTTTAGCAATAGCGTTTTGTGTAAATGAAACAATTTGTTATATAGCTATATTTTTTATACTATATTTTATTTAATTGAAAGGGCTATATATATATATATATATACACAGTATCTCAGAAGCGAGTACACCCCTTACATTTTTGTAAATATTTTATTATATATTTTCATGTGACAACACTGAAGAAATGACACTTTGCTACAATTTAAAGTAGTGAGTGTACAGCTTGTATAACAGTGTAAATTTGCTGTCCCCTCAAAATAACTCAACACACAGCCATTAATGTCTAAACCGCTGGCCACAAAAGTGAGTACACCCCTAAGTGAAAATGTCCAAATTTGGCCCAAAGTGTCAATATTTTGTGTGGCCACCATTATTTTCCAGCACTGCCTTAACCCTCTTGGGCATGGAGTTCACCAGAGCTTCACAGGTTGTCACTGGAGTCCTCTTTCACTCCTCCATGACGACATCACTGAGCTGGTGGATGTTAGAGACCTTGCGCTCCTCCACCTTCCATTTGAGGATGCCCCACAGATGCTCAATAGGGTTTAGGTCTGGAGACATGCTTGACCAGTCCATCACCTTTACCCTCAGCTTCTTTAGCAAGGCAGTGGTCGTCTTGGAGGTGTGTTTGGGGTCGTTATCATGTTGGAATACTGCCCTGCGGCCCAGTCTGCTTCAGTATGTCACAGTACATGTTGGCATTCATGGTTCCCTCAATGAACTGTAGCTCCCCAGTGCTGGCAGCACTCATGCAGCTCCAGACCATGACACTCCCACCACCACGCTTGACTGTAGGCAAGACACACTTGTCTTTGTACTCCTCACCTGGTTGCCGCAACACACGCTTGACACCATCTGAACCAAATTTTATCTTGGTCTCATCAGACCACAGGACATGGTTCCAGTAATCCACGTCCTTAGTCTGCTTGTCTTCAGCAAACTGTTTGCGGGCTTTCTTGTGCATCATCTTTAGAAGAGACTTCCTTCTGGGACGACAGCCATGCAGACCAATTTGATGCAGTGTGCGGCGTATGGTCTGAGCACTGACAGGCTGACCCCCCACCCCTTCAACCTCTGCAGCAATGCTGGCAGCACTCATACGTCTATTTCCCAAACACAACCTCTGGATATGACGCTGAGCACGTGCACTCAACTTCTTTGGTCGACCATGGCGAGGCCTGTTCTGAGTGGAACCTGTCCTGTTAAACCACTGTATGGTCTTGGCCACCGTGCTGCAGCTCAGTTTCAGGGTCTTGGCAATCTTCTTATAGCCTACGCCATCTTTTGTAGCGCAACAATTCTTTTTTTCAGATCCTCCGAGAGTTCTTTGCCATGAGGTGCCATGTTGAACTTCCAGTGACCAGTATGAGAGATTGAGAGCGATAACACCAAATTTAACACACCCGCTCCCCATTCACACATGAGACCTTGTAACACTAACGAGTCACCAGACACCTGGGAGAGAAAATGGCTAATTGGGCCCAATTTGGACATTTTCACTTAGGGGTGTACTCACTTTTGTGGCCAGCGGTTTAGACATTAATGGCTGTGTGTTGAGTTATTTTGAGGGGACAGCAAATTTACACTGTTATATAAGCTGTACACTCACTACTTTACATTGTAGCAAAGTGTCATTTCCAGTGTTGGGGGTAACGCATTACAAGTAACGCGAGTTACGTAATAATATTACTTTTTTCAAGTAACTAGTAAAGTAACGCATTACTTTTTAATTTACAAGAAAATATCTGAGTTACTTTTTCAAAAAAGTAACGCGAGTTACTTTTTTCCCATTTATTGATGGATAGTTATTGAAAAACTAACTGAAATAAAATAATAATTAACAAAAATTAACAATCGTTTTCGTAATCATGACGTTCTCACCCCTTGGCGGAAAAATATTTGAGCTGTGTGACGGTTTAGGCAAATACCTGTAAATGGCGCATCACACACATGGGGTTATCTGACGGAGAGACGCAAAGCAGTTTAAAGCAGAGTCCTGCACCGGTCCTGTTTGATAAACGTGCACCAGCAGTACTTAACAGAACACCTGACCCGTTATCCGACAGCAGCACTAATTTAATTCTGTACCAGACCAGAACCGTTTGACATAAAGACCGCGAGTCGCGACCCGAACCGCACCCGCATTAATCTACAACATCAGGTAGGCAAACTTATTCATTTTCTCGTGTAACACAAGCAATCAAACCAACATTAGGCATTCTAAGTTGGTGCTTTGACGAAAAACAGACACGCAGAGCAACGTGATAATTAACAGAAAATAAAGATAAGAACGTGCCTTTCTGTAAACAATACAAAACTTGACCGAGCATCTCGTGATCACTCTGCCAAACTTTAGAACAAATATGCATAGGCTAAATCACATCATACACATGCTTATAATTCTTCATAAATAAAGAAAATAACATATTCAAATATGAGCCTTTACTGCGATTGTCTTTATTATTGAATTTCATTAGTCATAATTCATTAGATGATTTATGCGCGGCTGTTCATGGAAAAGTGAGCAAGACATGACAATACCATGATTATGGTTAAATAAGAAAAAAGAAATCTAATATAACGAAATTAGGCTACATTTATTTTCATATTAATATCTCAACACACCATTAGATTACATTATCGTAACTTGTGTAGATTTATGCGTTTCAGCATGCGTTAATTTTGTCGCTAAACGTTTGCCTCAATAAGGTTAAATTATGCCTACGTCTTTCTTTGGCCTTCTCTCTGGAAGTGATCTGTTGATTCTGCTAAACTTTAATTAAATCAAAAACTAAACTATATAAAAACTAAATAAAAATGCGTTCACAAAATAAAAACTAAAATAAAACTAACAAAAATATTAATGAAACTAATAAAAACTAAACTGAATTTTATAGCAAGTTTGAAAACGATATTAAAATAAAACGAATTTAAAAATTCAAAACTATAATAACCTTGGTGTGAACATGCTGTTACTGTAGTTCTAGACTAAATGTGAATGTGCTTTAATTCATCCCACTCGCAAAAACTGATTTAGTATTCATCAAAATGAATTAAAACGGTGAAATGCAAACTCAGAATATGAAGCAAACCTGCAATAATTAAATATGTTAAACAACACACATGTATCTAATCCCATTTTATTAACTAATGTCTTTGCTGCTGACCTTTGATGATCCAGTTCAATCATACTGATAAGAAAAAATGACTTTAGATAAACTAACAATTGTGCTTCATTGTTTTTTATTGCTGAAGAGTGTTGAACTTCTTCTCCTGCGCTCTACTCTTCACACATGAATTTACTTTTCCTTCAGCCTGAGCATGGGCGGCGCTAGGGAGGGGCTAGCAGGTGCTCCAGCACCCACAAGAAAAACCAAAGCACCTCCATAGCACCCTCATAAAAAATGAAATAAAATAAAAACATTTGACTCATTAAACACATGCATAAATACTGCAATGCAATAACGTGATTTGCAGTCGCACGTAATGTCAGCATTTTATTTAAAAAATGGATCGGTTCCTTATGCCAAATTCTATTGGCCTGCCCCGACTAAAGATTTTTCTAGTCAACTATTCGCACGTTTATATTAAATTGATAGTATAATAACCATTTAGGTTATTATTTATGCCTATTATTTAGGTATTTAGGCGTATTATTCCGCGCTCAAACGCACGCATAACGCTTGACGCAAAGCACCGGCTAAAGTAATGATTATGAATGCATCGGGGAAAAATACATTTTAATTATTTATTAATAAACTAGTGCTTTCTCAGACTCGCCATCTCCACAGTGGACTTGCCTTTAATAGAGAAATGCACCTAAACGGACTACATAGAGAAGATTATTATTATAATTTTTTTTTGGTTTTCAAGCTTTCTGCAGATTTATTTCTTATGTCTGTGAGCTGGTTCATTGTTGTGACGCGCTCCATTCACGGAGACTGCATGATACGACAGAAAGCACATCCAAAAATGACAGGAGTATAAGCTCTTTCCGCAGGAAAAAATTAAATAAATAAAAATAATTGCGTGCGCGCCCCCATACAGTAGGCTATGCGCGATAATACTCCCACATTCCTCATAAACATTTGAAATGCGCCTATATAGTGATTTTATTATTCATATAAAAATAATAATAATAGCAACCTGTTTTGGTCATATTTACTATTCATTTCCCGCTCCCCCTGTCATTGATCTAGCACCCCCTCAGCACCTGCATTCAACATTCTCTGGCGCCACCCCTGAGCCTGAGGTTTATTCATTACACTTTTTGGTGTGAAAGGGCTTTACATTTGCTATAATTACAACTTCTTGTATTAAAAACAATCAAGCCCTGCTCATATTTAAAAAGTAACGCAAAAGTAACGTAACGCATTACTTTCCTAAAAAAGTAACTAAGTAACGTAATTAGTTACTTTTTTAGGGAGTAACGCAGTATTGTAATGCATTACTTTTAAAAGTAACTTTCCCCAACACTGGTCATTTCTTCAGTGTTGTCACATGAAAAGATATAATAAAATATTTACAAAAATGTGAGGGGTGTACTCACTTCTATGCGATACTGAATATACACACACACACACACACACACACACACATATACATATACATGTATACATATATATGTATATAGTGTGGATGCCAAACAATTAAAGTGTTTATTTTTGTGATGTCTCTAGTAGTTAGTAGAGACTTCATATGTGTGGTATTTCAAAACAAGCCAACAAAGTTTAATGTTCATACTTTGGGTAACAGGTTAAGAAGTCACATGAGTTGACCAAAAAGAGTTTAAAGAATGCTAGATGTTCTATTTGTCACACAAGCAAAAGGTAATAAACAGGCTGACAAGAGGGCAAAGTGTCCTGCAGTACCAGTCTGTGTGTTTCACCCTGAGGCTGTGTGCAGTCAACCAGACAGAAAGCAAGAGAAATGATCGAGAGAGATGAGAGACGATCAGTCTGATGCTCAAATCTCCACAGTTACTGTAGCGCACGGTGACAGGCCTGTCAAGACAAAGTGTGATTTGATTGCTGACATGAGCCCTGTTTGTGTGTGAGGATAGATATGTGCCTCGCTTTCTAATGACCCCAGATCATCACAGCATTGCTGTTAGCATATTCCTTCTTTTGTGTGTGTGTGTGTGTGTGTGTGTGTGTGTGTGTGTGTGTGTGTGTGTGTGTGTGTGTGTGTGTGTGTGTGTGTGTGTGTGTGTGTGTGTGTGTGTGTGTGTGTGTGTGTGTGTGTGTGTGTGTGTGTGTTGATGACCCAAAAGAGCTGAGATTTTCATATAATAAAGTGTGAGTGCTGACCCAACACTGGCCTCTGCTCTAATGCAGAAAGACATCTGCTGGGCAGCCTCTGATTCCCTGTCACTTTACAAGCACTGATGCCTCCAGTATACCAGCACTGCTAGCACTTTCATTACATAAATTTACATAAATGTCTCTGTCTTTGTCTTTAGGAAGGGTGTGAGTGAGGACAGAGTAAGTCTGGAGGACAGAGAGCATGCCAAGCGTATCGTCTACTCTGTGGTTTATGGAGCTGGTGAGAACTATGTTACTCATAATACATGCACACCATCACTTCAATCTACAGGAAGTTCAGAACATGGCATTATTTATCATGAATTTTACCATGCATTTAAAGGTGCTGTTTTGCTAACTTAAACCACACAGCTTCTCTTAAGTGCCTATTGCATGCAGTACCATGAAGTCCTGCATGCTGGCATCTTTGCTCATGGGCGCTCCCCTGAACCGTAAATACCATGTTACTAATTACTGTGGAGCAGCAAGAAAATGACATACTGACAGCGCTGACAGGGTGATGGCACACAGGAATATCTACAGTCAAAAAGCCATTACTAGCAACACTTCTTTAGGCACATAAGATGTCAAATCAACAGCAGCAGACAGGGAAAAAAATATAACTTTCAAGCAACATGAGGGTGAATGGGTGACAGAAATGTCATTTTTGAGTTAACTATACTATCGTTCAAAACGGTTGTGCTGCTGAATATTTTTGTGGAGCTGTGATGCCTTTTTCTTCTGTTTTTTTTTTTTTTAAAGGAATATTAAGTTAAATAAAACAGTGTTTATATGAAATGTAAACCTTTTGTAACATAAATGGCTATTTACTATTACTTTTAATCAAAAAATTGGGGACATTTTGAATTTGGAAACTGTGAATTTTAAATGAGAAAAATAAATAAATAACTTACTGACCCCAAACTTTTGAATTCTAGTGTACCCTTTTAATAAAAACTGGGAACATTTTCAATTTGGAAATTTTTAATTTTAAATGAGCGAGAGAGAAAAAACAGGCAAAAAATATTTGATGATTTTTTTAAAACACAATAGACTGTTTAAAAATGTAAATAAACTATCCATATTCATATCTGTAGAAATGGTTGTGGCATAGGCAAAGCAGAGATACATAAATGGATGTTTTTAGAATGAAAGAGATAGACATTGGTACAAATAGGAAGAAATAAAGAGAAAAGTTATGGCCAAGACTAGAGGGCTTTGCTCTATGAGTCAAGTGCAGAGAGCCTTATTGTTCATAGTGGTTGCTAACAGAGATCTCCCAGAATGTGGCCTCCATGACTACAACCTTACTAGAGAAGAATCTTATTATGTGTGTGTGAAGTGACTGAAGGAGGGTGTCACTGTTCTACTTTACTTTAACTGGGTCAGCTTGAATGCATCTCTGTCGTTTTTTTCTCTCATTTATATTTTTCAGTCCAGCATCTCACAAGTGGCTCACCAAAATGTGTTTGTGTGCGCTGAAGTTGCTGAATACAGAAAAAGACATTTATTGCACTCTTACAAAGGCATACGGCTTGTTGCGCCAGAACGAAACATTTTTATTTCGACCATAATGTCATCTCAGGAAAGCCGAGAAAGAGAGAGACAGCGTGAGGAAGGGAATAATGAGTGACTGAGTGCTAGTAGAAAGTGAGTGAGAGAATGAGGGGGTGAGAGCGCTACAGTGTCAGCATATGTTGGTAATCTTGCAGAAAGCGAAGGATTGCCATGGTTACCGAATACTAAAAGGAGGTGTAGCATAGAAGACAATCAAAAACACACACACACACAGACGAGGAGGAGGGGTAGACACACACAAGTGGGTCAGAATATGAGAGACTAACTATTGAGTATCCCAGAGAGAAGAATGGTTTAGAGATGTAGAGGTTGGAGTAATTAGGCAAAAGGAGAGGCACTAGAGAGCAAATGATCTCAACCAGTGAGAATGCACAGCGACGCACTCTTTATCACTTCTGCGTGCCTGCTGCTGCCTTCATCTCCCTGCTCTCATGCTTCATATAGTCATCTCTCTCTGTCTAGAAATAATCTCAATTACAGGCAGACAGAAGGTCAGATAAAAATGAGCCTTGCTATATGAACTCTGCTTTTTTTTCCCATCAGGTCACTGTGCGTAAACTAAAGCAAGTAGCATTGGTTATGTCATGTGACTAGTTGTTACTCTGTAGTTGGACTGATGAGAAATTATTTGGGTGGAGTATTGTACACTTTCTAATGCAAGTTGTTAGTAGCTACACTACATCTGATACTACAGTATTTCCTAGATATTCATTAGTGCTGCTTGCAAAGCATCACTGGTGTTGTTTACACTATAATTAGGGTTAGGGATCTGAACAAACTATTAGACCTAAGTAGTATAAACTCTTGCACGCAGCTTATTTGTGCTATGGATATGATGAGACCTCAAATTGTATGGCTCAATAAGGCGAGGTGTGCTATTAATTTTATACATCATCAGAGTTATCATTTTGCCTGGTGGATGATTAAAAATGGTTAAAAAAAAAACAACAACAACAACTTAAGACATAATAGTAAAACAGTAATGTTGTGAAATATTACATTTTAAAATTACTGTTTTCTATTTACTAATATATTTATAAATGTAATTTATTCCTGTGATGGCAAGGCAGAATTTTCAACAGCCATTACTTCAGTCTTCAGTGTCACATGATCCTTCATTCAAAAATGTCTTTAATTTACACAACCAATCATTTCAATCAGGTATGAATTTCATTCTTCTGTTGAACACAAAATAAATTATATTTGGAAGAATGTTGTTAACCAAACAGTTGACAATATTTTGTATGATATTTTACATTAGCAATATAAGTAGAGGTGGAAAGAAAGCACTCTCCCATAATATCTTGTTTTTATTTCATCACATTTGTTGTCATGGTAGTTGTCGTCATAGCAACATTGGGAGAATAGGGTGCTCAGTTTAACCTATTTCTCAAAATCATTCTGGGCCTCATCTCACCTCATTTTGTCTTTTTTGTCTCACCTTGAACTGTTTTAAGCATGGAATATTTCTGTTCTCTCTTGCTTTTGTCCACTGACTTTCTCTCTCTCCCTCTTTGTCGACACCCGGACACACAGGAAGAGAGCGCTTGTCTGGTATTCTGGGTGTGAGTGCAGAGGAGGCCAGATGTTTTCAGGACACTTTCCTACAGACGTACAGAGAGGTGCCGGCCTTCATCCAGCACACCATCCAGCACTGCCACAAACATGGTGTGTGTGTGTGTGTGTGTGTGTGTGTGTGTGTGTGTGTGTGTGTGTGTGTGTGTGTGTGTGTGTGTGTGTGTGTGTGTGTGTGTGTGTGTGTGTGTGTGTGTGTGTGTGTGTGTGTGTGTGTGTGTGTGTGTGTGTGTGTGTGAGTGTGTGTGTGTGAGTGTGTGATAAACACAGAGTTGAGTTGAAAATCTAAGCAGACACTTTTTCACAAAACTCACTCACTTCACAGTTCAGTGTGTATATAGATCTGCCGTTAGGCCACACTTTCACTGATATTACACACATTATGATTTTTACACCATGGTGTGAACTTAAGTCACACATACTCATTCTTTCACTTCTCCTGCTGTGACTCAAATAGATATATTTTCTGCTGCCATTATATTCCATCTAGTTTCATCTCAGTGTTGCTTTAAAATATCAAATGCACAGTTTACTGGCCGTTTTACTATTATTATAAAGTATGAAGTATAAATTTTGTTTGATGTGCTGTATTGGCATGAGAAATATTAAAACAATGTATGGCGAAACAAGATAAAGAACAATGCTAAATAAAAGGCGACATAAAATATTAGTTAAATATGAATGATTAACAGCCAGAAATATAAAGCCAATAGCCTTGTGGGCAGCACGTCGACATATACAGTAATATGTTGTTATGCTTCAGGTGTCCCGACTTCGAGTCCTGGCTCGCGGACCTTTCCCGATCCCATCCCCCCTCTCTCGCTCCCTCTTCGCTTCCTATCTAAAATACTGTACTGTCCTAATAAAGGCAAAAACCGCCAAAAATAAATCTTTTAAAAAAGATCCAATAGTATATCATTAAATACAATAGCATAGGTTCAGAAATAAAAGATACAGTGTTAGATTTGTTGCTATATAAATTGATTTTTATTTATTTGTTTCTATATATATATATATATATATATATATACTGTATATACATACACACAGTGGGGGAAAAAAATGATCCCCTGCTGATTTTGTATGTTCGCCCACTGACAAAGAAATGATCAGTCTATCATTTTAATGGTAGGTTTATTTGAACAGTGAGAGACAGAATAACAACAAAAAAATCCAGTAAAAAGCATTTCAAGGTGTCTTTTATACAGGTAAAGAGCTGAGATTAGGAGCACTCTCTTAAAGGGAATGCTCCTAATCTCAGTTTGTTACCTGTATAAAAGACAACCTGTCCACAGAATCAACCAATCAATCAGATTCCAAACTCTCCACCATGGCCAAGACCAAAGAGCTGTCCAAGGATGTCAGGGACAAGATTGTAGACCTACACAAGGCTGGAATGGGCTACAAGACCATCGGCAAGCAGCTTGGTGAGAAGGTGACAACAGTTGGTGCAATTATTCGCAAATGGAAGAAACACAAAATACCTGTCAATCTCCCTCGGTCTGAGGCTCCATGCAAGATCTCACCTCGTGGAGTTCCAGTGATAATGAGAACGGTGCGGAATCAGCCCAGAACTACACGGGAGGATCTTGTCAATGATCTCAAGGCAGCTGGGACCATAGTCACCACGAAAACAATTGGTAACACACTACGTCGTGAAGGACTGAAATCCTGCAGCGCCCGCAAGGTCCCCCTGCTCAAGAAAGCACATGTACAGGCCCGTCTGAAGTTTGCCAATGATTCAGAGGAGAACTGGGTGAAAGTGTTGTGGTCAGATGAGACCAAAATCCAGCTCTTTGGCATCAAATCAACTCACCGTGTTTGGAGGAGGAGGACTGCTGCCTATGACCCCAAGAACACCATCCCCACCGTCAAACATGGAGGTGGAAACATTATGCTTTGGGGGTGTTTTTCTGCTAAGGGGACAGGACAACTGCACCGCATCAAAGGGACGATGGACGGAGCCAATGAAAATTGGTCGTGGATGAGTATTCCAGCATGAATATGACCCAAAACACACGGCCAAGGCAACAAAGGAGTGGCTCAAGAAGAAGCACATTAAGGTCCTGGAGTGGCCTAGCCAGTCTCCAGACCTTAAACCCATAGAAAATCTGTGGAGGGAGCTGAAGGTTCGAGTTGCCAAACGTCAGCCTCGACACCTTAATGACTTGGAGAGGATCTGCAAAGAGGAGTGGGACAAAATCCCTCCTGAGATGTGTGCAAACCTGATGGACAACTACAAGAAACGTCTGACCTCTGTGATTGCCAGCAAGGGTTTTGCCACCATGTACTAAGTCATGTTTTGTGAAGGGGTCAAATATTTATTTGACTCATTAAAATGCAAATCAATTTATAACTTTTTTGAAATGCGTTTTTCTGGATATTTTTGTTGTTATTCTGTCTCTCACCGTTAAAATAAACCTACCATTAAAATTATAGACTGATCATTTCTTTGTCAGTGGGCAAACGTACAAAATCAGCAGGGGATCAAATAATTTCTATCCCCACTGTATACACTGCCGCTCAAAAGTTTGGGATCGAATCAGTAAGATTTTTAATGTTTTTTAAGGGAGTCTCTTCTGTTCATCAAGGCTGTATTTATTCGATCAAAAATACAGAAAAAAAACGGTAATATTGTGAAATCATATTGCAATTTCTAATGTTGGTTTCCTATTTTAATATACTTTAAAATCGAATTTATTTCTGTGATGCAGCACTGAATTTTCAGCATCGTTACTCCAGTCTTCAGTGTCACATGATCCTTCAGAAATCATTCTAAAATGATGATTTATTATGGGTGTTGAAACAGTTGTGCTGCTTCATATTATTTTTTGGAACCTGTGATACTTTTTTCTTTGATTCTTTGATGAATACAAAGTTAAAAAGAACAGCATTTATTTAAAAAAGAAATTTTGTGTTACAACACACAATGCTATTCAAAAGTTTGGGGTCAGTCATTTTTTCTTTCTTTTTTTTTTAAGAAATTTATACTTTTATTCAGGAGGAATGTGTTAAATGAATAAATGTCATAGTAAAGACTTCTTTTTTTAACTTTGTATTCATCAAAGAATCAAAGAAAAAAGTATCACAGGTTCCAAAAAAACAATATGAAGCAGCACAACAGTTTCAGCACTAATAATAAATCAGCATATTAGAATGATTTCTGAAGGATCATGTGACACTGAAGACTGGAGTAACGATGCTGAAAATTCAGCGCTGCATCACAGAAATAAATTAGATTTTAAAGTATATTAAAATAGGAAACCAATATTAGAAATTGCAATAAGATTTCACAATATTACGTTTTTTTTTCTGTATTTTTAATCGAATAAATACAGCCTTGATGAGCAGAAGAGACTCCCTTAAAAAACATTAAACATCTCACTGATCCCAAACTTTTGAGCGGCAGTGTATATATATATATATATGTACACTGCCGCTCAAAAGTTTGGGATCAGTGAGATTTTTAATGTTGTCAGGCATTAAGATTAAGACTAATATTCCAAGTTATTTTGCTTCAGTAAAAGTATTGGATCACTGCTTTTATGTCTTTGTATTAACTCCATCTGAACTGGTTAGTAGTTAAAATGAGTGGGTGTCTTTTTACAGCCAATGGAGTGGAAAATTATTGCTTTCACATCTTATCCTTGAAAGAAATATCCTTATCGGGTGAAATTTGAAAAAGCTACAAATATTATTGAAACTAGCAGAGAAAGCACTCCCTCTTACCAATGGAAGATTACAGACTTTTACTGTACCTGTGCTATCAAACATTTAGAGTTCACTGTGTTGCCTTCAATCAGAAAATCAGTCAGAATAAGGAAAGAAAAAGTGTCAGTGTTCCTGTTCTGATGGCTGATTTTGTCATTTATAGTAGGGCTGGGCGATATGAGCAAAAATTCATATCTCTGTATTTTTTGGCTGATTTGCGGTATACGGTATACATCTCTGTATTTTCTACGCTTTTGTATTTGGATTAAACAAATAAAGTGAATGTAACCATAGGCATATATTATGTTAAAAAAAGGGTTAAAATCACATTACATACTAACATTGCAATCTAAAAACAAAAATAATGCTTTTAAAGCAGAAGTTAAATTTACTAAACTAAAAATGAAAATAGCCTAATAAAAAAAAGCACAGACTAGTAAAAAGGCTCTTTTGATTAGGCTACTCCATGCAGTCACTTTACAGTTAGTGCTATCATACAAATACACTTACTTGTAGGTTTAAAATTCTACATATTCATTCTACATTGTACATTCTACATTTATTGTCCAACTACAAATATTTCAGCAAAATGTATATTTTAGTCAGAATTATTGCGTTCCTATTACATTGCGCTCTGTCCGTTTGGCACGCATGTGCGCGGCGGCGCTCGTTCAATGAAGTCTGTGAAGTTTAGCGGTGAATCGCAAAGCAGAAGGCTCAAGCACTTCTGACAGCAAAATGGAAATATTTCCATGGCTTTCTAACATTTACAGATGGATAATATACCTGTGAAATGTAAGTTATGTATTTAGGAAAACAGCACATCTCAAACACATTAAACAGCGCGAGTCTGTCAGCGGCAGACGCAGCCTTTCTGTCAGAGCCCTTTTTAAAGCCCTTCATATAAAGTTTGTCACATGTTTAGAACAAATTGTATTATGCACTTTCTCCGCAGCAGCTCAGTCTGTGTCCTCCGCTATATTTTCAGATGCGCTCGTTTCAAACTAAGTATATCGATATAAACGGTATTGCCTCATATCGTATCGCTTATAAAGAATATATCGTATAGCCCTAATTTATAGTATAGTGAGAATTGACAAATAGATTAGAAAATGTATCCGATCACATTGTAAGGTATGCTGAAACTTTCAGTGTTGAAAGAGTTACTCGTCAAACAAGCAGAAACGGAATGAAACTGAAGTTCCAGGACTGAAAGCTCCTTCCAGTGCGCTCATTACACAATCAATACTGGAGGCATTGACACACAGCCTCTCACACAGCAACAAAACACCTGCTATCATTTTAGCTGGAAAATTTATCAGGTTCTGAGAGGGATAAAAAATATTCAAGAAAATGAAACGGAGAAGGGCTGTAAAGTCTGAGCTTTCTCGCTCAGTAATCTGTTCTAGAACAGGGAGTTCCAGTAGGAGTGTGATTGAGTCTAATCTTCTGCTCAGGAAAACTCCTTAATTTGCGAATAATCGCACCAACTGTTATCACCATCTCACCAAGCTGCTTGGCGATGGTCTTGTAGCCCATTCCAGCCTTGTGCAGGTCTACAATCTTGTCCCTGACATCCTTGGACAGCTCTTTGGTCTTGGCCATGGCCATGGTGGAGAGTTTGGAATCAGTCATAAGGGTCAGTTCTTGAAATTGAGATTGAGATACATCATCTAAAAGCTGAATACATAAGCTTTCCATTGATGTATGGTTTGTTAGGATAGGACAATAATTGGCTGAGATGCAACTATTTGAAAATCTGGAATCTGAGGGTGCTAAAAAATCTAAATATTGAAAAAAATCACCTCTAAATTTGTCCAAATGATGTTCTTAGCAATGGATATTACTAATCAAAAATTACATTTTGCTATTTACAGTAGGAAATTTAAAAAATATCTTCGTGGAACATGATCTTTACTTAATATCCTAATGATTTTTTGGCATAAAAGAAACATTTATAATTTTGACCCTTACAATGTATTGTTGGCTATTCCTACAAATATACCCGTGCTACTTATGACTGGTTTTGTGATCCAGTGTCACAATTATGATTCAGAGAAGTTAAGTTTGTTTAAAGGACATTTATTTGCAGATGTCACCTGGTTTTATTTTTTTATTTTTTCCTAAAAATATTTTTTCAAAGTGTCTTAAAGGGATTGTTCACCCAAATAATTAAAATTATTTTATCATTAACATTGTTCCAAATTATGACAGATTTGTTGTTGTTGTTGTGGGTGGACTATTTATGTGTCCAAAGATTTGAAGCCACTGTATGTTAAGTACACAAACTTTGAAAAGTAACATGCACTGGCAACATTACTGTCATACCCTTCTAAAAAGATACGCAAAAAAACAAATGCACACAAGCAAACAAAAACACAGATCCAACACCCATTCTCATCATCTGCAATAGCAGAGAAACACAATAGCACATTCCAGTGACACATCATCAGTGTTATTTGTTCATACGACATGCCCACACTAAGCCACACACATTCCTGAACACTGTTACACGTATGCATGCAGTGTTCTCTCTTTGTGCTCCTGGCGTCTCTGTGCTTCTGGGAAAAAGATTTTCCGAATGAGTCCACTGGCTGACCTCACTCTTTTCCAACAGGGGTTTATGCGTAAAGCTTGACCTATTGTCTGACTTACCCCGGAATGCACTGGCATGAGTGATTCGTAAAGAGTCTGTGTGTGAATGAGTGACTGAGTATAATAAGGCTGAATGAGTGTATAAGTTGCTGTGTGTGTTCTTTCTTATTGATGCCTTAGGTTTTGTCAAGTCCATAATGGGAAGGCGCCGTTCCCTCCCTCACATTCACTCCGCTGACTGGAGCCTTCGAAACCAAGCAGAGAGACAGGCCGTCAACTTTGTACTACAGGGTATTTTGTGTGTTTCTACTTGTGTTTGTAACGTTTGCGACATCTATGATCGTCACAATGACTGCATGTGTCCCATCAGGCTCAGCTGCAGACCTAGCCAAAATGGCAATGATCAAAATCTGCTCTCAAGTGGCTTCTGCCTCTTACACTGCCAGGTACATCCATCCATTTATCCGTCCAACTTTCCACTCCTTCCCTCTCTTATAATCCCAAGTATACCTAAATAATACATTTTGAATATGGGAAATGCAGTTACATTTTACAGTAAGTTTCATTTAGTTATGTAAAAACATCAAGACTTTTCTTAAAATATATTTTCATGTTCCACAGAAGAAAGAAAGTCATACAGGTTTAGAACAAAATGAGGGTGACTAAATGAAAGCAGAATATTAATTAATTAATTTATTTAGTTTGGTGAACCATCCCTCTAATGCATTCTATTGCTTCATTCACTAACAAAGAAAATTGTTTTCGCAGCTTTTATTAATCTAGATTTATATAAATTTTTACATATGCTAATACAATCTTTCTTATCCAAGGATGCCTTTCCTATCATTCGTTTTCTACACAGCCCTGATTTTCCCATTCTCTTTTCTCATTCTCTTATTACAGTCATTTATCTTTGTTAGCATCTCTCTATCCCTCCTCCTTCATTCTTTCTCCTCGCCCCTCCCTCCAAGTCTCTTTCTATTCTGTTCAGCGAGCATTAGGAGATGTGTTTGCAATAGATGGCTTCCAGACCAATGTAGAGCAATAAGAATATTTGACACATCTAATGTAATATTGCTGTCACACTCCAGAAACTAAACACATCATGGGTTGGTGGTCATGGTCTGGTTATTATATCTCCATGTTAAGATTGATAGTTCTGTTCTAGTTTCTGTGTGTCTTTATCTTTTTAGGCTGGTGGCTCAAATCCATGATGAGCTGCTGTTTGAAGTGGAGATCTCACAATTGAAGCAGTTTGCTGGTGAGGGAGACCGCACATGTCCAGTTATATGAACATTAATGATATAATTTGGGTGAAATCAGAACTAGTTCTGAGTGAAAATCTCTTTTTTTTTCCTGTGGTCTTATTTTAGTATTATTTATATACTATTAAAGTTTTTATTAATATTTTGAATTAGCTTTTATATTTATATTTTTTGTTTAAATTTTAGACATTTTTTAGTTATTTTTATTATTTTTTTTTTTTTTTGGTTCAGTTGTAGTTTTTATTTATTTTCTATTTTTATTTATTTTCAGTTAGAAATTTTAGTGTTTCAACTAGCGTTTTATTTTTTAGCTAACTTATTTGAGTTCAGCTTTATTTCAGTTAAAGAACATAATGAATATAACAAAGATAATGACACTGATAGTAACTGACATTAAATGCTATCAATACAGCATAACTAATATTTGACCCAAAATATTTCATTGATAAATCTTTTATGAGATGGTATGGGATTAAATTAGATCAGTTAGTTTAGAGACAAAAGCACTGGCCATTTAAATATTGTGAATATTTTGTTCGTGAACAGTGTTGGTGAAGAAGACCATGGAATCTCTTCAGCACATTGAAAATTTGGGAGTGAATCTCTCTGTAAGTGAACACCCACACAACTTCATTTAAATGACGGTCAATTTATCTTGGTACAAGAAAGAGCTTCTGGATGTAGAGAAAGTAACAAGCCGTGATCTATTTAGTTTCTTCCTTGTTGCTTCAGACACATTTTATAGCTCTAATAGAAGCCTTAATCATATCAGACAGACTTTCAAACAGATTTGTCCACTATAAAGGCGATTCATTGTGTCATAGGGTTTGATTGGTAACCTAAATAAGCTGCACTGCATTTCCAGACAGCCTTCCATCCTACAGCCTGGCTTTAAATTACCGTAAGACTAAAGGATGCAGCCGATGTAGATCAGGCACTCAAGTCATCCCAGTTCTTTTCTCTCTATTTTCAGGTGCCCCTCAAAGTCTCATTGTCTACAGGACCATCATGGGGTTCATTATGTGACATGAACCTCCCCTGCACCACTACAGCTACTTCTCTCTGAGTCTCCCGTTCTTCTTCGCCATCCCGTAACTATGGTAACCGGGCAGCTGCAGTTCCCAATTCTTGTTTCTCACTGATGTATCTGAGGGCAACGGTAGGAGCAAGCTGGATCGTACCAGTTTTGGGGGGCGGGGGCTTCTCTTGATTCATTTTTTATCCTTTTACTGTTGGATTCGGTTCTTCTCACTGTTAGAAGCTAGTATCTCTTTGCATGAGAATAGAGGTAGCTATTAAATCTTTTTTTGTTGTTCATTTATACTGTTTGTACATCTTATGTTGACATATGCTCTTCAATACATCTTTCAACAAATAATAAATATGGGCTTTGTCATGAAGACGACTTAATTTCATATGTATTATTGGCTTGGTGAGCTGATGGTGCTGCTATCTGTTTCTCAGCTGCTGTGTTGGAACGTCTGTCTTCTGATGAATATTAATAAACTCAGTCCTCATTTAGTAAGTCTCGCTCACTCCATATTAAACCCGTTAATCTTATCTCTTCCATTTTCACGGCACCTCATAACTCGCTTAGCAGCAACCCACTGGCCTTTTGCTGTATCTCTGTCTCATGTGTACAGTCCACACAAACACACACACACTGACCCAGATTTTCAGTGTCCGTCTGTGGCGTCAGGTCTTCTGTGCCCCCTCGCAATACACTCTATCAATACAAACACGCCCTTGAAAAATGTTCCAGTCGCTGTGCTTGTTGCTGTTGTGTTTTCAGAGGCGGTAACAGCGCAGATGGCTTTAACCCCCTCTGAATGTCATGATATCCCTGAAAGCCTATTCTTAAAGGTCTGGTGCTGAGAGTAGAAACATATTACCCTGCTAGGTCATGATCTGTCTGTTCTCTCTTAAAGTCATTAATTAGTGCTCAGCCTCACTGATACTTGGTATAAGAGAAGATCCTTTAGGATGTGTAATGAGGGGTCAGTAATGAGATTACCGGTATGTTTTAAACAAGTTATTTGAGTCTTCCATATTAATTAAGGCTAAGAACTATATTACAGTTGGCCTGTTTACACCTGGTCACTTAATGCATTTTCTGGATTATCTGATTTATTAAAACGGTTCCATTTAACTTGGCCATGCGCAAAATCTCCAATCCTCAGTTCCCCACGCTATATGCAAATTTACCGGAGTTAAGTCAACAAAAGCAACAGATATTTTTATTCACCAACAGCTAATTTCAAGATCAAAGACCGCAACAAGAGAGAGCGCAGCATCAGCACTGGAAAGATAAATTAGTCTCACTACTTTTAATGAAGATGATTGTGTTTAATTTGCATTAGTTTGCGCGTCGGCTTGCTGATACTCAGATTGGATAGCGCCGCCCGTATCGGATCATATCCTATGGCCTATAACACGCTCTCATGCGTTTAAATGGGAGGAGTAAAATTTGCATGTGGTTTCGAAACCAGTGACCTTCGTCCCAGGTCTGTGGTTTGAAATTGGATTTAAATGCAGGCATTTTGGAGGGCATTTACACCTGGTCTTTTCAAGTTTTGACTTGCTGAAATCAAAGTCTCTTCAAAGGCCACTGCTGTCGATAGCATTTCCAACTATATTGCCATACTAAGAGGTAAATAGTTTTGTCCTAATTTAACTAGTTTGTAACTTTTGGATGTCCTTGATGTGTGTGCATTTGTTGCTTTTAAAACTTAAGACACACGTGTACAAGCTTTATGAATCGTTCCTTTAATTGATACAGTATGTACATCCTTTTCTTTCATAAATCAGGAAAACGTTTCTTTACATCTTTACAAAGTTCCTGTGTATTGAGGAAATGAAAGAAAAGGGGGGAACTTAAACAGCAGTTTAAAAAAAACAAACTCCAAATGAAACCCAAAGGCAGTACAATGATTTCAGACTCAAAGAACCAGGTGATCACTGCGACCAAACAGGTAAAGCAAGGTCAGATTTACCATAATGAAAACCTCGAACCTCCTTTTTTCTTTCCCTAAACTCCAGTCTACCCAGCCCTCATTATCATACTAGACCCCGCCCCCATGTATGGTTGCATATCATTTCCCTGCTGTGCTTTGTGTGGGCTTGTTTCTATAGTAACAGGCAGCCAATGACTGAAATGTGACCACGCTGACATAAATGGGGCAACTAATGCCAACTTACACCAGAAATTGTAAACTTGAGTATTTCTAAAGCAAAGAAAAAGTGTTACTGCCAACTTGTGAAATAATTTTTAAGTGCCATACATTTCCAAAGTGTTTCCAGGGATTTACCCGTAAATTAGCAGTAATTTACAATAATTAGTAACCCACCAGCACTTTACAATGCTTCTAAAAGCCCATAATAAGTGCTGAGAGGATGCAGGGTCTCTGAAAGTTGCTTTTGCTCTGACTGGCACAAACCTAAGCTGATTGTATAGTTAGAATTGTGTCTCAGTTTGCTGTTGTTTCCCAAAGTGTATTGTTGTTTTTTTATTTTTTGTAAACATCTTGGTTATATTCATATAGTTTCTGTTATAAAATGATCATAAAATGTCCCCAAATGCTATTTACAGTAAATTACACTTTACAACTTTACATATATTAAAATGTTAATAAAAAAGGTTAATTGTTTTTGTTTTCAAGAAAAATCATAAAAGCTTTGTTAATATGAACCTGTGCATATTGCGCCACTTGTAAAACTGGTTGTGAGGTGTTGAATTCTCCATTTTGATCATTGTCACAGATTGTTGGAGACTGCACTCCTTGTGAATCAGGAGACAGTGGATATTTGAGACTGATCAATCGTGGTTCAGAGCGTAACGCAACTTTCAGAGGTCCATGGCATCACCCAGTCACAAAGGTTTTTCACTTATTTTTGCGGGCGTCATATCAGTACAACATAAAAGTCCACCGTAAACTGAAGAATTCAAGATGCAAGTAAACATGTTAGTTGTAATTAGAATTGAGGAAATATAAAATAAAATAAAATGAGAATATACAAAAAATTAAATTCACATTCACACTTTGTCAGGCCTTGGCTTGCCCGTGGTGATGTTGCTGTGCCAATACCAATAACATCTGAGCGACTGTCACCAGTAAAGTATGAGGGATTGAACATCAATGCAGCATTTTAACATTTTTATAATCTCATGGATCATGTTCTTATGTTTTCTTTTCCAACTGTGATACTTTGAATTATTGCTTGATAAAATGGCACATAGGCTTGATTTTCCAAATTAATTCTACAAAGATGAGTTGTGACAACATCTTAAAGACAAACGGCAAAAGAAATTAAATGAAATACAGCAAATATCTCGACTTTGGCAAATTTAACTTTTAAAAAATACTGTTAATGCATTGTAGTGGATCATAGATAAGCATATGAGACAAACCCTTATTTAAAAAAAATATATATAAAAGAAAAAAAAATCATACAATTGTGATACAAGTGCCACTAACTCCTTGCCACTTGAAACCACAATTAAGGGAGTGCTTTCAACCTAGTGAATGAAGGGAGAAGGGAGCAGCTCCACACTTTGGTGCCTTGGCTTGTTCCATGCATCACCTAAAGGGTGACAGTAATGAAGCAAGACCATCTACCATTGTGGATTTTCTCCGACTCCCTTCTCCTCCAAGTAAAACATTCTTAGCAGCCATCTCTTTCATGCATCTTACCAAGGTCAATCTGAATGCCTTATCATCAACTTTTCTTTCGAACTAACACTAGAAATGTATATACAAAAAATGCACTTTATTTCTGTGTTTTTTTTTTTTTTTTAACACTTGGGTAAAACCCCAGCTTCTTATCCTTGCTTAACAACTCGGCCGCTGTCTTGAGCACTGCTCCAACTTTCAGAGACATTCATTAGCCAATCAAGTCACCAATCTAAACGTACATATGACACACTAACTGTATACATAAATCCAATTTCATTGAGCCTTTAGCATGTGCAAAACTAGCGGCATGATCAGAGACTGGTCAACGTGTTAGTTAAACACAAGCAGTGAGCATAGTGTTCTTGCACTTGCTTGCAATTTTAGCATTACAATAAGGCTCTCTTCAATCTGGCAGCAATACATGCACCGTATACATGAAATCCCCAATCCCATCCTAACTGCATTCAGAATAATAAGATAAGGATTTTCAAGGCAGTTGCACTACAGTATAAGAATAACACTCATAGCAAAAGATCTCAAAAGATCAAACACTGTTCGAATCTGGATCTTCAAAATATGCAATACATCGCTGATTGGCGTGTACATTCACATCTGCCAGCACTGTGGTAAATCCCATTAAGACATTTGTGTGATTTTTCCAGTTGATCTGATGCTGAATCCTAAATGTTGGATTGAATACAACTTTGTGCTCCTTATGTATTTTCATACTGTATTCCATTTATGTGTTTGATTATTTGTGGATTGTTTTGGCATTTCACAGTTTAGCGCAAATGTTTCACAAGATCTCAGGTAAGCGATCTGTAGCCTGTTTGCTTTTGGTTTACACTGCCTTTCTTGTTGTTAGTTTAAATATCCCAACATGGATTTAATCAGCCCAACCTTTCTTCTTAAGGATGTTAAGTGCATTCAAACCCAGCTTAACTGGCCACTTAATGAGTCCATTTTAAGAGAGACAGGTGAATGCTATGTCTAATTTGACTGGCACACACAACTGGCAAAGCTGTGTCTAGTGAATTGCTTTCTTGGTGCCTTTTTGTTTCAACCCACATGGCTAAAATAAAAACGTCCTCACAAGTAAAGTGAGAAGCGTCACGTTAACTGAACTGCAGTCAAAACGGCGCATTCAGATTAATAATTTAAGGCCTTCTTACGAGAAAAGGGACATTTCACAATATCCTAAAAGATGACAGTAAGAATTTTAGAATGAACTGAAATTACATAGAAATATCAAAAGAAACGGCTCCACTTTTAAGACTGGCCATGTGAAAGATGGTATTTTCTTGCTCATTTTTCTTTCAAAGACGTTTCATGCAACAATTTCTTTGAACAATGAAACACACATATTTGTTATATGTTCAGTTTAAAAAAAGAAACTTGTTTTACATAGTTTTAAATATACTTATTTTCCAGGGCAGGCACCGTACGCACAAACCAGGTACAGAGGCATGCCACAAACTTGCATTGCTTTTGCATTCTACTATTGGCAGCTGTGATGTCATTGAAGCAGCAAGCTGGTGGGTAGTCCTATTATTTGGTAGACCCCGCCCATCTCACATTCTAAGCCATGCCCACAACTCTCCACACTGCTACTGTGACATCACAGAGGGAGGGAGGTATGGGGATAGTCCAAGCTAGAATGGGAAAAAGGCAGCGCAACAAGACTCCGTGGCGCATGCAGAGATGGGGTGGGGTTGAAGGGTGGGGGTGTAAGGGAGGGAGAGGTCTGGCCCAGGGTTGCAGTCAGATATTCGGATGGGGGTGGGGTTAAGTCGAGGAAAATGTTCATGTTTGTTCTTTTTTTTTTTCGCACTACATGTTACTTCTATGTATTTTAAATCACATTTAGTTTCTTAACTTTATACAATATTGTCACAGATGAGGCTCATTGTGGTTTGTATCTCTCCCTGTGCTGGTACTGTGATAGGAGGATAGAGACAGAGAGAATATGAGTATGTCATATATATGCATTCAAACATTTTACATATACATATTGAATAGTTGCAGAATATAAAGCCTTATATATTGTTTACTTATACAGTCCCTTTTTTGTAATATTTATCCAAATTTAGATTTGTGCTCAGTTTAATTTCAGTTTTATCAGTTACATTGCTGCTTTTATGCCACCCAAGTTGAATTTGAATACACTTGGTTTCTGATTGCATTTGTTTTTGCTTTGTTCGTATTTTAGATATTGCATCTGAGGAGCAATATCAGACTGGGAAGCATGACCACAATTCAGCAATTTTGTAGTAAGTATTTTTCCCCAAACCCAAATCATGAAATTACCCACAAAGTGTACAAAATTATTAAAGCTTCATCAAATCGGTACACAAATAGAATCTGCTAAAATTGGATCAATGACAACTGTGTGATACAGATTATCACAGTATATGAAATGTGTGTACTTTTAGGATCAGATTTCAAGTTAATTTTTCTAGATTTCAGAAAAGTTACTTTTCTGTAGCAATTATATCTTTATATTATAACTTTTATGTCAGCCAAATAAAGTGTAAAGAAACATCTTTTTCTTTATCGTTCTCTTTAACATGATGAACATTCATGTTTTTCTAGTAATTTCTGACCTTTCTTAATGTTGATAATGTGGCTCAGCACTAGGAACCTGCTTAACAAAACAAATAAAGATTATATTGCAAAGTTGTTATCGTAACCAATTAAACGAGGGATGCTTAGGGATATAAATCACTGGCTTCATAATATTCCACATTTCTAGCTCTTTTTGTTCATTGGTTAGACAGTTAAAAAGTCTGTGCTTTGGACTAAAAATTACAATTAGTTGGACTGTTTGACTCCACCAGACTGCTGCTGTTGCAAGTTTCAAACGTACTTCCTCGTGAGGAAGGTGGATCAAACCTAACTACCTCCTTCCCTCCAGTTCCGATGTCCACTAGATCATGAACTTTGTTTATAGTGGTAAGTGCTACTCTGTGGATCGGCCTATAGAATGGTTTGGAAGAAGGTCAGAGGCAGAATTTAACTGCCTTGATGTGTTTTAAGGGGGAATCTGTCACTGCAAATAAATTTACATTTATATCCAATTAAGATAAACTCATTGGGGCTATTCATTTGTTCGTGGTTTCAGGGAAAGGTGACATGAAAAGAAAGAATAAGAGCAAAAACATCCAGTGTGGTCAAAGGAATGAAACCCCCTCAAAAACAATGATCATGAAAATAAGTATAAGAATAAAAATGAATAAAAATAAAGGTTGTAGGAACAGATATGACTTAAAAAAAAAAAGCCCAAAACATAAATAAATAGGTAGAAGAAGAGGACCGGGTCAGTGGGTGGTTCAGGGTCATTGCCGGCATTGTCGTTTATATTCTATCTTCTGCGCTCATGTTAACTGTCTGTCTCTCACTCTTCATGAAGCTGCAATCGGTACCGGCTGTAGCGAATCTGGAAGAAGAGGCTCTCCAGCGCTGAACGGGTCATCCCAGGCAGCGTGTGGTCCTCTGTCTCTCCCACTCGCCGGAAACCCAAAGACTCGTACAGCTTGTGGGCGGCCATCTTGACTGCAGTTGTTCCCAGAACCACGGCAGAGTAGTTGTTTAACATGGCAAACTCTAGAACACGTCGACCCAGAGCCTTGGCGATGCCTTTTCCACGGAAGTGAGAGTCCACTGACATGCGACGGAGTTCCATGGTGTTGTCGTCTTCACGGCTTTGCGCTGCCACGATGCCCACAACCTGGCCTTGCAAAACTGCCACCCAGAAACAAGAGCCTGTGGGAATCAAAACAAAGAGATTATCAGTTTTGTCTTCAGAGTAAACCTTTGCCAACTATTTGTAAAAGTCTCGTTTTCATTTAAAGTGAAAGAGTAAGAGCTTTTTCTGCCCTTTAGGGTCATGCTTATTTCCATCTCAATCTAATATTCATCATAGAATGGGCTGCTTTTCAACACCTCTCATCATTAGAACATCAAGCCAATCAAATCATTCAGTTCTAGACTAATTGAAATCCATTTATCGTACATTATATAGAAAATCAATTCAATAAGATAGCCGATGAGAGGTTATTCAAGCTACCCTGCTAATATCCAATAAATGTGCTGCAGTGAAATAGTGAAGCAGAGTTAAACTCTTTTCAAGTATATATTGTATGTATTCATTTAACACACCTTTCTCACGTGATCAACCTTATGCATTTTTCTCTGTAAAAACTCTGAAAATAAAGTTATGTTCACCTGGAGATACTGTATATAACGATGTGCATTAGTGTTCTGAAATATGAAACCACATTTAAGAGTAAATGTGTAGCAGTCTGTATTTATGGATCATGCCAGGCAAATTCAATTCCAATTGCCCGGAATTACAAATGCCCAAATGTGCTATTAATAGAATATAACACATGGAAGACACATTTGTGAATTGTTATCTTCATCTTTTAATTTGCAATGGAAAGGCTGTCGAAATGATTTGTTTACAATGTTTTGTTATAGGAGTCATAAAATGTGCACCATCAAAGGTATTGAAATGTATTGGTGAGTCCCATGATTGACGTAATTAAATCCTGTTTTTACACTCTCAAGTGCTGATTACATCACCGCTGATGACTTGCCTTAATATTTCTCAGAATTCCATGACTTGGGGGAATTTGGGAAGTGTTTTTGGAATTACCGGATTAAGCGCACGTTTTTCTTGTCGGGTATGTCAACTGTCATCTGTAGGTCAGATCAGGACAGGAGCGGATTATGGTATTTCTAAACTTATACATTGTTTTTCTCATATTAAACAGTGTTTATGCTTGTGAGGCTCAGTTTTGTTCTGCTGAACTAACTAAATTACTTATGGAGTTGCAGAAAGAAAGGAGATAAATACGGCAAGGGGCAGGACTGTTGCATCTGTCCCACAGAAGCTCCAAAGAATACAAATACACAAAGACGGGACTGAGCTCAGGTTTCTCCAAGAAAAAACAAGTACATGGACAGGCAAAGGTATGGCTGAACAGATGCGTTTTAAATGACTTGATGCTATCTTGCATATTAATTGTTTTTTGTTAAGAATCATCTTTATAAGTCTATTAACTTCTCTGACACACTCTTTTCTATCTCCCAAGATTAAATCCTCCCTGTTGCCAACACATTATTAAACATCTAGTCAACAGTATCTTCTAAAATCAGGAAACTTTCTTTACTCTGCGTTAGTTGAACATCAAGTAGAAGCACAACATAAAATATATCAAATACTGCATACGTGTAATATTTATGTAAAAGGAGTTGCAATCTTTCTATGTAAAGTAGTACTGAGTTGTAGTTGTAAGATTGTAGTCTTAAGAATATCACTATGCTATATCACACAGAGAGGTGTGTGTGTCATGTCTGCATTAGCTTCGGGGGCCGAGGAGCACTATTAATCACCGTGTGACTGAACGTCCTGCTGTACACTCATTAGTTTTACTTCACACACACACACACACATACACTTGCACAACCCCTCCCCAGCTGTCTGATAAGTGCTTCTCTTGTATATGTGCAAGGCCACTAAAATGGAGAAAAATAACATTAGCCAATAATATTGAACAACAATTTATGATCCAATCAAATCCAGATGGATAAAATTAAAGTCCTACCTCACATTATTTCCTGCTGAATATGCAGTTTCACGTCACATTAAGGAAATTAAATGTTCCACAAATACCATTTAATGTTGTCATTAATGACTTGTAGGTAGCATAACAAATGTGTATTAAAGCAATATCTTCCTGCTTTGTGTTTTTTGCTCGTTGTCTTCCAAGTGTCTGACAAAAATCCTGTCCCTGCAATGTTAAACACCACTCCAAATATGTGTTTAGTGCATTAAAGAAACATAGCTCACCCTGGCAGATAACCCATTCCCCCCTCAGATGCAGGATTCCACATTCACATAGCAAGAGAGAAAATCCCTTGGGAGAATCCTTTGTCTGCATGCTGCCACTAAACAAAACTACCATACATACTCGCAGCGGGGCTTTGATTCACACCTTCCCCCATTTCCTGACCCAGACTTCAATTCTCTCTTTCATTTGATGCAGGACTAAATAAGAAGCCTATACGCAGAGAAACTGTCTGCGCCATGGACTAACAACTATTTTTATATAAAGAAATACTTTCATTCAATAAAGATGCATTCAATTTAGAAAATGTCGCATCATCCTTCAGAAATCATTCTAATATGCTTATTTAGTGCTCAAGAAACATTTATCATCATCAAATTTGAAAATGGTAATTGTTTTTAGGATTCTTTAATGAACAAAGTTAATAAGAACAGCACATTTATTTGAAATAAACATTTTCTGTAACAAGTCTTTACTGTCACAATTATCAATTAATGCATCCTTGATTAATGAGAGTATTATTTATTTTTTTAAGTACAGACCCTTACAGAACTTTGTGGGAGTGTATAATTTTATGTGACTCTTGCGTCATTCTCCAGGGCACACACAATAGACCAAGGGCGTAAGTTTGCTTTCGACATTGGTGGGGGCATAACCCCCCCCATCCCCCGGTTTCTTTTTTTTTTTTTTTAAATAGTATGTTTAACAGACAATAATTACACAATTATGATTTTGTGAACCAACAACATCAGCATCAGAGCACTGGAAATGAAAATTCTGTCATCATTTACTCACCCTCAAGTAGTTCCAAACCTGTATGAATGTCTTTGTTCTGCTGAACACAAAGGAAGATATTCTGAAGAATGTGGGAAACAGAGCAGTTCTGGGGCACCATTGACTTCCATAATATTTTTTTTTCCTACTATGGAAGTCAATGGTGCCCCAAAACAGCCTGGTCACAAACTTTCTACAAAATATCTTCCATTGTGTTCGGCAGAACAAAGACATTCATACAGGTTTGGAACTACTTGAAGTTGAGTAAATGATGACAGAATTTTCATTTTTGGGTGAACTATCCCTTTAACCACACATCACGTTATTTTAATATCAATAGAATTGGACCCAGGATGATTCTGAAAGAATACTCTGCTGTTGCTGTAGTAACGAAACTCGTGCGCATCTGATTGACAGATAAACTGCACGCTCAGTGTGTTTTTTTATTTTATGGATATTTCAGCTAACAGCTTGATTTGTACATTCAGTTGAACAACATTAATTTAAAGTTAAAGACTGTGCGCGACGACTCAGGATGCATGTTCCAAATCCTGCTGCACCACAGAGTGCCACTTACATAGTTTACAAAAAAAAAAAAAAAAAAATCCCATTATATTTGTCCCAAATTATTATTGATGTTCATGACTTTATCCTAGGCTGAATGATTGTGTATCTTTCTGCACAACGTTTGTCTTTCTGTCTGTATGCTTTATATAGGGAGCTAATAATAGCCATAGATCGCGCTTTCTCTTTCCGTTTGCTCTGTTTTGTCAAACAAACACCACTTCAAACTCATTGATGCAACTTTGTTCATACCTGAAGTGGGCTTTTATATGAACTGTTTTAGACTGCTGTCTTGAATTGGGTGCAATACCTGTGAGTTGTTCTAAACGCGGCTGCGCTTCTCGTCCGGTGTGCGATACATTCCTCCCATGTATTAAATGCGCGTCCTTGAGAGCACGCAGTTTTCTAACGTATTTACTTTAACTTGTTAGGTAATATCTATGATATGACGTTTCAGATGCATCTGAAATGACAAAAACATATACATATATTTAATTATTTGATCAAAATATTGCTAGGGACAGTTTGGTAGTGGCTGGATATTGGTAGGGACACGTCCCTAGCGTCCCCCCCTAATTCTACGCCCCTGCAATAGACTTCTAAAGCCAATTCACACAGCACCATCAGACACACACAAAGGGCAACAAACATGTTATTCGGGTTTTGTCAGATCAGTGTGTTACCCTCGTTGGCATCTGCCATAGGTTGGCAACAGATGCCAGTTATCTTTTGTCTGGTCTTGGAATGTCTGAGTGAGTGACGTACTGTAATTTGGTGACTGACGCCGGTGGTTTGTGTCTCTCGGTGCAGTGTGAATTGGCTATTATGATGAACTTGTTTTACAGACCCCCATAATTTTATATCTCTAACATGCAGGGACATTTTCTTGTAAACTTATGTGTTGGCATATATTGCATATAATTCTAATCCGGGTGTGTGTGTTTGTTCACTTCTCACTGCTGTGTGTGTGCACTTGGATGGGTTATATGCAGAGCACAAATTCCAAGTATGGGATACCATACTTGGCCACACGTCACGTCCTTTCCTTTATTAATAGTGTCCGATGACAGAGCAAATCTGCTTGACTCATTCTGAGTCAGTAGTGTGCAGAAACAGACAGCACACACAGGTCCAGATCTAATATACGTGCGCTCTAGGGGTGTAAAAGAGACCCTTTTAAACTTCTAGCGATAAATTGAAGAGAGCATTCTGACCAGCAGTATCTGGTTGTTTGGTGTGGCAGCTGTTCTGAATTTGACCGTGAAGTGCTGCAGCAGTTTATCATAGGCAATAAATGTCTGTCCTTTCCTTACATTAACGCTGTCTGAGGAAAGCCCATCGAGTATTAACAGCTCTCAATCTGCTCATGCTACTACCATCTGACAAACAATTCCAGAACACCAATCATAGACAACTAAGTTAAAGAATACTTTGTACCTGCAAGTCATGTGGGTACTGATGAGCCACTAGCGAACCTCCATTATTTTGTCTCTCTCCAAGTGTACTTTTAATAATGTCTACAGTATTTATTAGTATGTTTACTACTGTATCACAATCACATACACAGTTTGTCTCTTTACTGTACTGCGTCTACTGCTAATTTATCAACCTAAAAAATGTATTTGCTCAGTTTATCACTAAATTCTATGTTTGTTCTCTTTGTGCTTAAAATTTAGTTACAAGATATTTTTTATTTTTTTTTATTTTGGGGTACATTGAGGATTATAGCTGTAATTCTGAGTTTGCCGCAATACAATTTGTCTCAGCATTTTTCCTGCCTTCAATCAATAGGGCCACATGACTCCAAACAGTTATCCTCAAGAGCAGAACTGAGAGAGACTTTCTGCATATTTCATGAGTCTTCCGCATTAAAGCTACACATCAGCTATTCATCCCCTCTTGGACTTCTGAAGTGCAGTATTTAACCTCAGTATCACAGGTACCGATCCTGAGAGTATTTGTTCTGGTGAGATAAATGTTTGATTGGGGAAGCTGGTGCATTGTGGGATGTCTATACATTGAACTATTTTTTTCTCTCTTCTGAAGTAAAATATTGTTAATATTTCAGTAATGAAATTTGTAGTTCATAGTGATTAGCATAATTATACTCCCTATCAAGTGCCAGGTGCTATTTGGCATAAACATGTTTATACATCATACATTATATATTAATATATAGTGATTTTTTTTAATAAATATTAGACATCAGTGACTTCACCAATACAATGAACTGCTTACACACCACAGAATCTCCAGACAAACATTAAGTGCATACAGTACCATTCAAAAGTTTGCCAGTAACATTTTTTTTATATACAGTAAGGACACATTAGATTGATTGATTAAAAGTGACAATAAAAACTTTTATATTGTCACAAAAAAACTATTTTATAAACATTATGTTCTTTTGAACTTTCTATTCATCAAAGAATCACATATTAGAATGATTTCAGAAGGAACTTAACATTTATTTATTTTGAACTGTATTTTTGATCAGATAAATGCAGCCTTGTTTTAAAAAAAAAATCTTACAGACCCAAATTTTTGAACAGTACATATGTGTGTCCGGGTTTGGCTATACTTATGAGGGCCATATTTTGTCCTCACAAATGTAGCAAAACATGTTGAAAACCTAGTTGTGAGGACAATTTTGTGTGTGTGTGCGCTTGAAATTACATCTTACCTGTGGGTTTCATGTAATATGCCTCAATGTCAGCCATATCAGTATGCAAAGCACAGTCCAGGTAGTTGAGAATGACTTTTCTGCTGTAGTAATAACGTGCACCCATTAGAATAAACGGTGTGCAGAAGGTCAGTGTGAAGGATTTGGTCATAACATAGCACATTACTATGGAAAAATGGAAGAAAAATAAACGACACCTGTCAGAAAAGAGAATCAAATGTTTGATTTTTGGCAGAGAAGAGACAAACAGACATCAAATGTGCAGACATACCCTGAGCAGTGAGCTGTAATGCAAAGTAATTACACAGTGTACCCCGTTTAAAAAGAAAAAGGCAGTAACTTTATACATTTGAAGGGCCTGGAACTTTAATGGGCAATGAAGGGCGCTATAACAGGGCTGTAATTAACCCCAATGAAATCTGAGTTTGCTTCTGCCGAGGATGTTAACACAAGATGGCGCGCTTGAGTACAACTGTCTCGCTGCGCCACTGTGCATGTTCACTTAATGCATTATCCACACACTCCACTGCAACACGATGCGCACTGTTTACTGTCAACACAGACGTGCTTTCAACTCCAACATACTATAAAATGCGCTCATAAGGTCTTCGCTACTCAAAAATTAGCCGTTATGATTAATTTATCTGAGAAACAATTGTCGCACTATGTGTACAATGATGCTGCGTACTCTCTAGGCGTATAGTATGCACGTTTATGGACACAGTTAAAACACCTCATTCTTTTCAGCTGTGTGGCATAAGTACATTTTCAGTGTTGCTGTCTAGCCAGATCGCCACTGTGCTCGGTTACACCGCCTGTAGTTGAAAACCACCGAAAAGCATTAGTAAACATGAAAAGGAAATAAATCATTACATATTACACGTTATTAATTCTCTGTAAAATAAAACGTAATATATAATTCAACAGGCAACAAACACAACTTCGTGCACTAACAGGAGGCGTATGTGGAGCGCAGTGCTCTTGCGCGGGATTCATTCATTCATTCACTGGTCCCGCATGCTCTGATCTGCTGCTGCCTTTGTGACTCCTTTACTGATGTTCACTGGGACTTTTATACGAAAAAAAAATAAAAACAGTTTTGAGCATAAAATGTCTGAATTGATTGAGCTCGTCGTTTTAGTTCGTTCCTTTCATTTTAACATTAACTTATATTATATGAACTCAAACAGCTCAGAACTTATTTTCACATGTTGCAGAGAAACCCGTTACGCTCATCAGTTTGACCACATACCTGTGAGAAACGCATAGATAAATTGGGTTCTAGTTTGCTGTTTTAGCCCCCGAAATGCCGAATTGGGTATCCGCTCCATGATTCCCTCGGTGAAGATCCGGCGAACCTCCTCATGGTCTGAACGTTCAAACTCGCGAATAAAAACCTGGTCCCGTTTTTCCACCTTACTCTCGAGCGCACTGGGAGAAGGCGAAGAAGACGTCCACATTTGCGCGGAGGAAACTATAATTGAATCTTTTTTGGTCCCAGCTATGGCCTCGTGTTCATCTGCAACGATTTTAGTCTCGCAAACCATTTTTGGAGACGAACAATGCATGCAACTGGCCTGAAATGAACTGAAATTGGGGAGAAAAGCAAAAGATGGATGATGGTCTTCTTTGTTATGGAAAGAAAAAAGACTGATGTGCTACTGCAACCCTGAGCTTCCTCACGACCGAGACTTGCCGGTGCATCACAAGCGGTATTTATAATGATTCAGCTTCTGGGGTGTGGGTGTTCTCCTCATCTCTCTGATTGGATGCGGCGCAGTGCCACATGACGGCAGTGGGAGGCGAAAGCACCAAAGACACACTGTAACGTGTCTTTTTGAAACAAAGTATTATTTTTGCCCCCGTCAGTACATCGGCGAAATTCCTCACATATCTGTGTTTTGGGAGGAGGGTGAACCCACGGCTTCGTATGATGCGCGAGGTGTCGCCATGAACCCCGCGTGCGATTGCAGTATCAGCAACGTCACGACGATGCTGCGCAACATCAGTCTGCGTGCATCCACGACACCCGGCCTGGCTGCACATTTTACACTGCGTGTGCAAATATTGACGGGCTTCATCCACTGGCATCTTACCAGCGTGCGCAGGACTGCGTGTTTTACGCGCGTGTGAGTGACACTTTTACTGCACTGTCTGCAATGTTACGCTCCGGTTTAAGTTCATCCAACACGCCCCTCTCTTCCTGAGACCCCAGATCCCCATGGCCATGTGCGCTCATTCTAAGCGACTTTTGACATAGGCTATTTGTCGTTAAGTCGCTTATGAATATGAGCAGTCGTGGATGTTTTGCGCTTATGTACGGAATACCGTCGTGTGTAGTGCACAAAAAGCACAATAAAATATGAGCGAGCACTAACAGCAGTTGTCAATGTCCAAACCTAACCTACTGTTCAAGGCTGCTTCTTCCAAAGGTGCATGCGCACGAGAGAGACGTATTAGTTGTTTAGGTGGCCACTTATATACGTAGATAGGCTATGTGAGACTTTTTATTTATTTTTGTAAAAGTATTCAATTATTGATTTTTTTAACACGAAAGTCTTGTTTCATGTATAACACGTTTATGGTACATTGAAAGTCACACTGCTACACTGAAATCAAGATCATCCGTTTTTAATAGCATTATGAGAGTAATACCTACGAGATGTGAGATAGGAAACGCTTGCTTTGGATTCCCACATGAAGTGCTTGATTTATCTTTTATCCGTTTTTTTTCTTTTCTTTTCTTTCTTTTTTTCACATTTCTGTCTCAAGAATAAACACAGTTACTCCATGATGCCACATGTCCAGATTACGTCAGTGTCTAGCTCTAAACGCCTTGGGTGTACTCCAGACTCAGAGTAACTGATGTCCTAAAGAAATCGCCTCGATGTGAATAAGGTCGCATTCCAGGCGTATTGTACAGAACTAGTTTAGACTGGATCGCCTCCCGCCCTTACTCTCCCAGCCCCTCCCCCTCCCAGACGAGAAGAGTCGTCTTTTTCCTTAATGTTTGAGCAGTTATACCTTACATGCGTTATAATGCGAAATCGACGTCCCTCAACAATTAAAAAGCCGGGAAGCGCGGGGTTTATAGCTCTGGTGAAGATGCGGTGTTTTCTCAGCATCAGCATCTGCGTGCACGCGGCCGGTCTGGAGGTGCCAGCGGGCATGCGCGCGTCCGCAGAGCAGAGAGTGAGTCGCTCCAGCAGTGAACAGCACTCTCTCCCAATCCCTTCATTTTTAGCAGTTACTGTGAAGATGATGTCAGATTGAAAATGTGCACTGTTAAAAAAGAAATCAGAAAATATACCAGGATATTAATTAATCTGTTCATTTTACCGACATTCTTGTTAGTACAAAATTCAAAATACAGAAAGGTTTTTACTGGGTTTTTTTACAGTGTGTCATAATGTTTAAATATAGGTATAAGGTATCTCTGAGGCAATGTTTGCGCAGAGGAAAGCTGTGTTTGTGTCTATCAGCTCCTTCTGAACTTGAACAAAACTGGTCATAATATCTTATCATTCTGACAATTCTGTCATCATTTACTCACCCTGCACTTGTTCCAAATCTGCGTTTCTTTCCTCAGTTGAACAGAAAAGAAGATATTTTGAAGAATGTTGGTAACCAAACAGTTGGCGGTAGCAATTAACGTCCATGGTATGGGAAGAAAAAAAAATCAACATTATGTGTGCATTTTATGCAACACAACACATTTTATATAACTCGAATTCATGAATTAACATTCAAGTGGCTTTCCTAAATTAATAGAAAATATCAAAGCTGAAAAAATGGTTTGTTAGTTCCTTTTGAATCAGAGTATATGAAGACACTTGTCTCTCCTTCCATTGTCCTTATTGTGTAACTTGACCTTTGACCTCAGCAGTCCAGAAGGAAGAGGTGACCCCGAATGTCAGATGGCACAAAATCGTGGGCTTCATTTCGCAGTAACCCTTGACCTTTCAGGTTTTCAGAAATCGTGATCACTAATTACTAGCATGTGTGTGGCAAGGTTGCTTGTTTTGTGTGTGTAATTTAGTATAATAAATCTTCCTCTCTCACTAATATAGTACCTGCTCACGGTACAACTTTAAACACTGGGGAATATAAGAGACTCACTAAACCGTATCCTCAGATAATAAGTGCTCATAAGCTCATCTGAGACTCACTGGACTGAGATGAGGTCGGTTCTTTTTAAGCTCAGTCTATGTATTGTAGAGGCAATTCACTATTATTATTATTATTTATTTATTTTAAATACGTTTCACTGTTTATTAACCTTACTCATTTATAATTAGTTAATTTATTGCACATATGTGAATATGAGTTTAAATAGCACAAATATTAGAGAGCTATCCTCATGCATAAGTGAATAATCTATTGCTGCTTTGTTCCCAGTGATTGTTATAATGACTGATGGCCAGGACCCCCATGAATGGAAGTGTGTGCGTGTGTTTGTGATCCAGGGTTGTGCTGGTGGGTCAGTGGGTCTATGAGTAACACTCCTCAATTTTCTACTGGGTGCAGAATTAGCATTGCTCAACAAGACTCGTTTCTGCAAAAATGAGTCATGAGTCAATGATAGCTCCACTTAGTGTGCCATTCTGTCTTAGGATTGTGTTTCATACTGTGGGGGATATTAGCAAATGAGACACCTCATCTGGAGTTGAGGTTGTTTTGACAATAATGGCTGTATTCACATTTTTCATCTTGCTTTCCATATAGTTGGTCAATATTTACATATTTACATTGTTCTCTTATTGGTCACCAAGGATGCATTTATTTAATAAAAAAATAGAGTAAAAACAGTCATATTGTGAAATATTACAATAAAAAAATGTATTCCTGCGATGGCAAAGCTGAATTTTCAGCATCATTACTCCAGTCTTCAGTGTCACATGATCTTTCAGAAATCATTCTGATATGCTGATTTGGTGCTCAAGAAACATTTCTTAAAAATCAGCTGTGGTGACTTATTAAAACTGATACAGGATTTTTTTTTTTTGCTTAGCAGAAAGTTTAAAAGAGCAGCATTTATTCAAAATATAAATTTTTTGTAACATTCTAAATGTCTTTACTGTCACTTTTGATCAATTCATGTGGCCTTTCTGAATGAAGTCTTACCACACATTTTTAAATGGTACTGTGTCTTTCTGCATTACATAACATAGTTTGTCATTTGTCAAGGTGTGTTTGATGTGATAGGGTAACCTATAAAGACAATATATGTTTATCCTGTTTTAAATGTCACTCCTCAAAGCGTTGACTAACATGGAGAGAGAAAAGACTTTTAGAAATGAGTCTGTTTTGCTGTTTATTTCTAAAGAAAAGTCACTGACAAACTACTCTGTTCTACCATTACCAGTGCATTTATTTATTTATTTTAAACAAAAGCTAAACAAAATAAAAATCTAAACAAAACAGTAATTTTATGCCCTGTCAGTTAATTATTTCAATTATGAACACAGAAGTCAATTTTCAATTATGAACACTAAATCCATTTCATATACTTCTTTACGGTACCTTAGTAAACCAATTTAATGGAAAAAAAAGAACTAACATAACTGATCAGATCTGTTTAATGTGCAAACTTTTTTTGCATTATACATTTATGTGTGTCTGAAATGTCTGGAATTGTTTTGCCTGATTATTTATTCATTAGACTATGTTGGACGTCATGTTTGAGCTGCTTTGCCTCCGAATGGAAGAAATGTATCTGACTTGATTTTTTATCTTTCTCTTTAATTGTTTGTTTCTTGTCCTTTTGATTTTCAACAGAACAATGAGCCAATTTTGGAGTCAGACCAAACAAACTTGTCATGGCAACTACAAAGTAAATTTTTCAGTTTTTTGTTTTTTCTACAGACTTTCCCTTGCTTCATAAAGTGTTTATTTATTTTGGTAATCATTTATTTCTATTATTTAAAAAATGTATAAGAAATACAGTGGAGGGGGAATTTATTTGATCCCCTGCTGATTTTGTACGTTTGCCCACTGACAAAGAAATGATCAGTCTATAATTTTAATGGTAGGTTTATTTAAACAGTGAGAGACAGAATAACAACAAAAAAATCCAGAAAAATGCATTTCAAAAAAGTTATAAATTGATTTGCATTTTAATGAGTCAAATACATATTTGACCCCTTCGCAAAGCATGACTTTGTACTTTGTGGCAAAACCCTTGCTGGCAATCACAGAGGTCAGACGTTTCTTGTAGTTGGTCATCAGAGAGCATTAAGCAAAGTGGTCATGGCTAATGAATAGAGGATTGGCTTGTTTTAATGTTACAAAGCAGAGGTTTTCAAACTGAAGGCACAAAGTAAAAATTCAGAGAAAAATTATGTAGAAATATAATAATCATAAAATATATATTTTAAATTGTGCAAGAAAAAAAGTCACACAGGTTGTATGACTCTTTATTGTGGTGATCTAAATTAGTGTTTTTGAGTGTATGAATTCCATTTTAATCAGTCTCACTGTGTGTCTGTGTTTTTGTTCCAGGATTTCTGATTCTAAAAATAATCCATCTGCATGTGGGTGTGTCCCAGGATGCCCACCATCCACACACTGTGTCCATTTTCCTCTGGGACTCATGCCTAGTGCCAGGGGCATCAACCACCCAGACACTACTGTCAGCATCGGGACACAGGGTCAGAGAGAGAGAGAGAGAGCTAAAGACTGAGACTGAGGGCAGGAGGAGGAGAGATGGAAACCGGAACAAACCGGATTCTCCATCCTGGAGGAGACAGACAGACAGGTCTGGGAGGGAGGCTTGAGGTTTGTTCTCCTTGGGGAAAAAAAAAAAACAGACAGCAACTCTGCTTGTATTTTTTCAAAATCAGCAGGGGTTGTGGAGGTGTCAGCAGATGCATAATGCAACAGGGCGTCACCTCGTAGCAGATCGTCAGTTAAGTACCACACACACACATTTACATTTACAATGTGTGTAATGGGGCAGTCTTTTTTCTTCACACTTAATGCACAATCCATCGTTTCCTCTGCAGACCCCCCGCTCAGAAACTCTTTACACCAGAATAGTGTAGTGTCATTCTCGCTCTCTCTCCCTTTCTTGCCTGGAATGGGGGAAAGTGAATATTTCATTATCAGAAATGGCCACGTTCTGACCTATTCATAGTTCGGCCTCCTAATGAGTAATTCATTTGAGGCTTCTGCAAAAATATGTATGCATAATTAATGGATTATCATCTTTAAGTATTCATGAGCCTCTCAGTACACTGGTGAAACGCCCTTCGAGGCCTCTGTGGCTGGTTTGAGATCAGTATTGGCGTTTATTTTCTGTTTGTTTAGGACTCCAAAGCCATCTTAATTAGATTGTGTTGCTTATTTGCTGGACATTAGGAGTGAAGCTAAAGTTTGATTATAACTGACCCAAGACCAGTTTCTGTCGTCTTTACTCTGAGCTCATCTATCATAATAAAAGCGGAAACATAGGTTCATCAATGTTAACTTTGATCAATAGATAATCAATCTGCTCTTGTCTAGCTTGCTTCCTAAACTAGTTGTCTAATAAACCTGGAGTTGTATATTACGAATATTATTGGATCTTTGATTAAATTGGTTTAGTTCCCTTTTTTCAAAGTTACTTTGGATAAAAGCATCTGCTAAATGCATAAATGTAAACAGATTATTTTGATCGAGTGTTTGATCATACATTAGAATCAGTGTTAATTTATTGTTATTAAATTCAAAAACTTAATTCATATTCAAATGTGATAAACATATGTCTTTCCAAAAGTATATTTTTTTCACTTTGATTCAAACATGCAATGATTAACTGCAGGTGTACACTTTTTCTTGAGAGAGCAACTTTTTTCTGCACCTCAATGTGTTAAAAACCTGCATACTTTTTACTCCGAGTTTTCTTTTACCCTCCTTTAACAAAGAGTGTGCCATCATCAGATAAAGTACTTTTTCTCTCTCTCTTTTGCACCACTGTCAATAGTTTGCATGGCTTTACATTGCAGTTTTACACTATAACCGTGGGGGACGTTGCATTCTCTGAATTCCCACGTTTATTGTTGTTGTGTGTATTTCTTCCTTAAAAGTTGCTTGCTCTGCAGAGCTGTGTTTTCACACCCCAACGTGAAGTGCTGCATCGCTGCGACAGTTATAATGAACCTTTATATCCTTGCGCCTCCATCTGGTCATTTGATGCGCCACAAGCAAGAGAGCTGCAAACTGCTGGATGTTGAAGTTTTCTAACAGCTGGTAAGGGAATTCAGGTACAAAAAAACTTAAGATCGTTTACTGCAGCTGCTGATTTCAGCTAATCTGGAGAGTTATCACATATTCACCGATTTTATGGTTAATTGCACTTTTATGGGGGTTGAGATAAAAAGACAAAGGGTCTAGTAAAACCTATTAAATAAATGATTTACAACATGAAATACATCACATATGTTTTAATGCACTTTCTCTACACACAAAAAGACATTGTTACAGGTGTAATCTCTATAGGAAACATCCCTTCTTATTCCTCCTTCATAAATCTCATATAAAATTCTATACTATCACTTTACATGCAGGTACTTTTCTAATCATATATCTATCATCTAATAATCTTACAGCAAACTCTCTAAGACAAGATCTACATTTAAATTCTGATATTTAATAAATCTAATATCTGCTTGACTATTGTGACTGTTAATCATATATTTCTAGAACATAAATATAAAAAGCAGTTAAACATTTGAAAAAACAGTGTACTGTGCAAATAATTATGATAAATGATGCGTGTAATGTTTGCAGTATATTTTGCAGTGCATTGTGCCTGGAGAGGAAACACTTACCCTTTCTCTTTATACACACTTATGGAAAGTTCAATGTATTAGCTGCTGCCATAATATGTATGTGCCTCTCAACATTGACATTTAAACTGTGGAATGTTGCGTTGTGACTTCTTTAGTCAGGAATGTGTATTTATGATGCTCTATGCACATATTACAATGAAAGATAAAACGCTTCATGTAACGTGTGACTGGAAACATGTTTCAGAGAGAGTAAAAGAGTGTGTATGACTGAGAGAGCAGGTAGTATCCTTTAGATTTCTATGTCTGAGTGCAGTGTGTACGGCTGGTTTTTTAGCGCAGGCTGCTGGCAGGCATGCAGTCACACAGTGCCCTCCTCTCGGCCCTCAGCACCAAATTCTCCGTCTGAAAACACGTGAGATATAACAAAGCAAAAGTGAAGCCCTCGGGTGTCTGTCTCTAAAATTTCTGAAAGATGCTTCATTGACATTGACCTTTTCCACAGCTTGATTCCTTACTTGCTAAAATTACAGAAGCCGACATGAAAGCAGGGGTCTTCAGTAGGGTGTCTGTTACCCAGGGGGACCACTGGGGTCTGAAAATTATGTTTGGCTCTTAAATGTATTCTTGTTATAATGTAAAAGCTGAAGTTAAAGGGTAAATGTCAACTAAATGTTTTAATGTCTGTCCCACATTAGAATAAATATATAATTAGGGTTAACAAATCATTTGTCGTAGTCCATCAAGGGGTCCTTGGCCTGAAAAAGACTGCACTGAATGGCTTTATGTCTCAATTGTCTCCCGGTTCATGATCTTACCCGTGAGTCTAAGTTGAAAGCTGTTTTCTTCAGGTCTTGCAAGGCTCTCTGCATGAACTCGAAGGCATGACAATCAACACATGGCCGGCCTATTGAACAAAAAAATAAATAATAAAAACTATAATAGTATATAAATATTGCTAAAATAACACTGCATCTTATCACGCTGAACAAGTGCCCAGGAAACACCAAAGCCTATCCAAGGGCTACATGTTATAATGACATCTGCAATGATACATTCTTGTTGAGCACAGGTCTATAAAAGCAAGCAGAGTCTTACTCTCAGCGGGAATGACCGTCCCTGATTCCTCAGCATGAACGGGTTTGAAACAGAGGAGCTGGGTCAGTACCAGCAGCATCACTGTCGCCAGAGCTCCGCCTGGCCTCATACTGTCGCGCAGCATCACAATACCTGCGAAATCACAACAGACACAGATACAGGAGGTGCAATGCTCTAATATCTAATCCGTTAACAGACGCTTTTTATAACAAGGCCTTATAAAACACAGACCAACAAAAGAGCGCAAATAAGATACTGTCGAACATCATATTTGTGCTTTATTTAGCTTTGTCTTTGTACAGCTAAAATATGGTCATTTATTTCCAAATATGTCCACCAAAAATACAGATCCCACTCATGTACTACGTATTATTAAAGCGGAACAGAGCTAATTTGCATTACCTGTAGTCTCTGATAAAGACAGTTGTACCGTTAGTCAAACCACAGCCCTCCTATTCAGGACGCAGTTTCGTTGCGGAGCGTCGATTGCGTTTTTTGAGGTCTATTGTCCTTCGCGGAGCACCGTAGGATGGAGTCCAAAATATTTTAACGCCCAGGCAACGTTTTTCTCTCTGATTGGCTACCGCAGGTCACATGGCTTCCAATCTTACTCGTTTTGAATGTAGTAATGTATGTTTTGATTTTTATTAGAGAACAGTGCCGTTTTTAACACATTTTATTAGATGTTTCAATAACATTTTTGATAGATAGAGATAGATAGATAGATAGATAGATAGATAGATAGATAGGCTTTTTTGTTAAACAAAATACTAAGATTGAATTGCAACTCAAAGAAGAGGATGTTTTATTTTTTTATGAGTATGTTGTTGACTTAAAAAATTGGTATATAGTGAATTTACTAATTATATATAGAACATTTTTCATACACAAATGTAAATGGGTAGTGAAAAAAACTAATTTTACTCATTTTAAAAATAGAAATAGGTCACTACCTGTATACATTAAAAGAAACAAGAAATAACAAAGAAAAACTATTTTAAAGCCTTAAATCTATTATTTGAATAATTTGTAACTATTTTTACTTGTTATGGACATGAGTTTCTTGTTGCTTTTCCTAATTTATAATTTTTTATTATTTTTTTAATTGTCTTTATTTATTATTATACTTATTTTGATGTAATTTATGTTATTGCCCTTGTATGTTCGTTGTTATAAAGATTCCAATAAAAACGAAAAAAGATAGATAGATCTGTTCTGTTTTAGATCAATGTATTCTATTTGCCTAAGAGTATATTTTTTGACCAAATTTCACATTCATAAATGCATGGTTACTAATACAAAAATGAAAACTAATGAAGATCAGAATAAGATTCATCAAAATTAAAGAAACATCAATTAAATTAGTCATAAAAGCAGAAATTCTCACAACAAATTAGCATAACATTTTTATTATTATTAATCATCAACTGTATACAAAAAAAAAGTTAAAAAAAAAACACATATGCCAAGTGTTCATACATTGCCAAACAAAACACAGCGCCAAAATCAAATAATAAAAATAAAAAAAAACAAAGAGATAAATAGAAAAGAAAATTACACAAATCACTTAAAACTCAGATAACATACTGACCATATGTTTTTGTAAAAGTTTCTCTCTTGCTGTGGTCACACGGGTCCTAGCGCGCATTAGTGTGTGTGTTTTCTTAGGTAGCCTGTTAAAATGCCCGATCTCATTATTCGTCTTTTTCCAAGATGGCGTCGATGAGGGAGAGCGACACCGGCCTGTGGCTCCACAACAAACTGGGATCGACAGACGAGCTGTGGACACCTTTGAGCATCGCTTCTCTACTCACCGTGACGGTCATCGACAACATACGGCTGTGTTTCTCCAGTCTGTCGCCTCCGGTGAAGCTGAAACTCTTGCTGGGGATGCTGCACCTCCCGCGCAGGACCGTGGATGAGGTGCGACTCGCTGCCTCTGCTGCTGCACACACACACACAAACTCGCCTCACTTCCGAGCCTGGCATGCTTTATTGGGGTGGCATGTTGTTTATTAGCAGTAGTTGTGTGATATGTTGCTGACACGTATGTGTAATAACATGGCTTCCAGCATGAGACCCCTGCAGCTGCTGTCTGGATCATGTCAGGCTCCAGCAGAGCTCAGCTCAGGCTGCTGTCTGTCTTCAGCCGCTGGGCTTGAGCTAACTCGCTAGCTTCCTTTATGTAAACCTTTGGAGTGTTATTGCCGTGTTGTTTTAATGGAGTTTATTTCTGTGTTTAGACGCCCCCCTTCGAAAACGTACCATGGTAACTATAGTTTCCGCCAAAATGCCACAGTTAGTCCAGTCATTGTTAGTGCTGTAAAACTGTGGTAACTTTGCATAAACTACTACTGCCATTTAATAAAATTAACGTTACAGTAGTAACGTTTTTCGCGGAAACTGTTTTTGCAGTGCTTTATTGGCTTGTTTGTTTTACATACAGTATTGCCAAAACATTACTAGTAATGCCAAAAAAGCAATATACGATATTACAATAAAATAGTATTAAAATAAGGTGATAAGTAATTATTAACATTAGATGTCCAAAATCTAAATATTTTATCAAAACAAACATGTTAAATATGTATGTGTATAGTCTTTGATTATATCGATTGATTGATTTGATCACTTTCTGAAGAAACAAATCCATCTTTGCTCAAACAAAAACACATTCATATATGTTGTGGGCAAAACTTTTTTTGGCCTGTATAGAGAGGTGTTTTTTTTCCCTAACAAAATACAAAAAATGGGAAATCATGTTTGCAGTGTTTCTAAAGCTAAACTTGAAAATACTGTCTGTGATGTTATGTTTTAGTGAGTTTCATTTGCTAACATATTTATTGGCTTTTATGGGCAAATGTATGGAGTGATAAAGCAAGCTTCCAGTTTAGTGCCGTATAACTTATGGAAAAACATTTTCCAACGTAATAAATTGTAAAAAAAAATAAATTAAAAAAATGTGGATTTATGGTAAAAAAAACAAACTATTTAAGGTTTCCTTCAAGTGTGTTACATTGTTGTAGTCCATTGTTTTTTGCTAAATTAGTCTGGAATCCTGATTCTTTGGATCCATGATTCTTTCTGTGTTTTGCCTCAGGGCACTAAGAAGGAAGGAAATATTGCTGGAAAGAGATATTTACAATATGAGGCAAATTACAGTGCAATGGTAGCAGATTAATGTACAGACCAACTAGGTTAAATTAATGCCTAATTCTCTGTCTCTATTGTTCCCTTATATTCCAGATGAAGGAGGCTCTGTCAGAGATCATTCAGCTGGCCACTGTGGACACTGAGCCGTGGGTGCTAATGGTGGCCGACATCCTGAAATCATTTCCAGAGACCGGCTCACTAAACCTGGACCTGGAGGAGCAGAACCCTAATGTGCAGGACATACTTGGAGAGCTGCGTGAGAAAGGTTTGTCTGAAATCAATGATTGCTGTATTAGAAGAGGGTCAAAGGCTGTTGTTGTTTTTTTTTTTTTTTTTTTAGTTTAATATTTGTCTTCTGGTTGCTGATGTTTTCACATAAAAAAAAACAGAACTACACAAAAGATTTGTTCTTGTCTAGGTCCAGATATTTCTCCAGCCTTGACAATTTTGGTTATATATTAGGGAATAGGGATGCACATTTTGGTTAGTTTGACAGCTCATTGTATATAGGCCTATGTGTGTCAGACAGACGACTTTGATGGGTGCACTGTGTGTCACACCATGTGCGTCATGTTTTAAAGACAGTGTGTCTAGTTAAAAATTAAGTTAATTATTAAGTTCAAAATTAAGCACTATATTACTGCCCTGGACTAAAAAACAACTACTCTATTTATTAACTGACTGCAAAGGGCTGCCCAAAATTCCTTTGTTACCAATAGCAATATTGAAACTGCAATATTTATATCTTAAAATCAGTTTTTTTTGTTTTATGATTGATCATTGCCCATTATTATTACTCTATATTAATGTAAGTGACCAAATCTAAATCGACTCTACAGTTATTGTGGTTGTCTGGGATTGTTTGTTTGGATTCTTGTTGGCTTTTGAGAGCTAGCTTAGCTTTTGATGACTATTCTCACTAAACTGTCACTTGCAAGTGCATATGCGCTTTTGTAAGAAAGGATCTGCTGAGACTTACTGTTGATGTTTGCACCTTTGTCCAGTAAATGAATGTGAAGCGTCATCCATGTTGCCTCTGGAGTGTCAGTATCTGAACAAGAGTGCTTTGACGACGCTGGTGGGGCCGCTCACTCCACCCATCAAGCACTTCCAGCTCAAGAGGAAACCCAAGAGTGCTACGCTCAGAGCTGAGCTGCTTCAGAAATGTAAGTGTGTTTATGAATTCTTTGTGCAAGAACAACTGTTTTTTTCTTTTTAAGTACGGATTCATTCAAGTCTTTTAAAATGAGTTTACCATACTGTTTGTGTGATGATTGTCATGTTTATTATTCATTACATTTGTTTTAAAGCCACAGAGACTGCCCAGCAGTTAAAGAAAACTGCAGGAGTGCCATTCCACTCCAAAGGAAGAGGTCTAGTGAAGAAGATTGACACCACAAGTAAGATTTATATGTATACACAGTGGCCCCAAAAAGTATTTGGATGGGGAAAATGTATGAATGTCATTGCATTAGATCGCAATAACATCAAAAGTTAGGTTTGATATCTTTTTCCATTAGTGGACAATGTCCATGGTTAAAATGATTTTGAGGACTTCATGACTTAATGCATCCACTAAAACAGCTCAGAACTAGTTGGTTAAAAGTTGTATTTTTAAACATTTTGGGTAAAGTTGTATTTTTTTAAATTTTGTTTTACATTACTGTTCAAAAGTTTTGGGTCAATTTTTTTTTCAAAGAAACTAAAACTTTTATTCAACAGAAACACCTTAAATTAATCAAAAGTAACAGTAAATATATTTATAATGTAAAATAAATTCTGTTGTACTGAACTTTCTATTCATCAAAGAATCCTGAAAAACATTATCAAAGTTTCCACAAAAATAGTAATCAGCACAACTGTTTTTAACATTGATAATAATACAAAATATTACTTTGGCACTAAATATGATCATATGACTCTGAAGACTGGAGTAATGTCTGCTGAATATTTAGTTTGCAATTACAGAAACAACTTATATTTTAAAATAAAACATATTTTAACAACTGTTTTAAATTATAATAATATTTTACAATAATACTGTGTTTTTTGATAAAAATAAATGCAGCCTTGGTGAGCATAAGAAACTTACCGACCGCAATCTTTTGAACATTAGTGTACATATGTTCTCTTAACAACACAAAAGATTTCTAATAATGATTGTCTGTCGTCTTTCAGCGCCTCTGAAGGGCATTCCCAAAGCACCATTCCGCAGCCCTACCACCCCAAGCATGTTCAGCCCTCCCAGTAACAGAACCCCTATCGCCCCTGCACGCACACCCCTGCGCAAGGAACGGGGAGTCAAGGTAACTGTCCGGCAATGACCAGCTATAAAATCAGTGAATAACATGGGTATATATAATAGGTTTTACCCTTTACTAAATGGTTTAGAGCAAATAGTTGTCACAGGTGACACATGGATTTATAAATCGTGAATGGAATTTTACCTTTTAGTATGGATGTCATCTCTCTGCTTTATATTGTCAGGTTATGTGATTGTGTGTTTTCTTGCAGTTGTTGGATATATCTGAGTTGGATATGGTAGGAGCTGGCAGAGAAGCTAAGAGGAGAAGAAAGACTTTGGGTAAGTTTAAGAAGATTGTTTAGTTACATGGACCCTTTACCTCTGAACTGACTGACTTAAAAAACAGCCCACACTCCTCTGTGCTGTACGTTTTAGTTATAATGTTTTTTTTGGTCTTGTTCAGACACAGAAGCCGGAGAGAAGGCAGCCAAAGAAGAGGCGGTGGTGGAGAACGCAACACCAGACTACGCAGCAGGCCTGGTGTCCACACAGGTAGTTTTGGAAATCTTTTTAGCCATATGATGAATGCTTTAAATGTAAGTCAGAACAAAACTCAAATGGGTTTCTCTGCTCTTTTAAACAGAAACTTGGGGCGCTAAACAACGAGAGCGCCCTGCCATCAACCAGTTACCTTCCCGCCACCCCCAGCATGGTTCCTTCCTCGTCTTATATTCCCAGCTCAGAAACACAGCCAGGTGAGCCATTGACAGATACAGGATGGGATGAATGCAAAGAAATTATCTACAGTAGAAAATGTATTAATAAGACACAACAGATAATCACATATTAACAGGAAGCCAAGCTAAATGTGAGCTCAAAGTCTTCTCAACCCTAATTTTTTGCCTTCATATTTAGCAAATGCAGGTGGTTCAGGGCGTGAAACGACAAACCGGCAGTCAGAGGAGTCGACTGCCCCAAGTGCTTCTGCTTCATTACCCGGCCAGTTTAAACAGCGGCCACCCATGTATAATGCCAGCACTGCCAGTCCCACGGCCCCCACCTCACCCACCACGCCAACCAGCACGCCCAGCAACAATGCCCCGCCCCCCGCCGCCACAGCAGCACAGCCAGACATGCCCACCCCTGCAGCCCAGCCTGCACCCACGCCAGCAGCCCCACAAACCCAACCGAAAAAGAACCTGTCGCTCACGGTAAAAACCTCTCTGATTCATGGATGTGATAATGATATTTTACTGGACTGTTCTGCTTTAAATGTTACTAGACAACAGTTTTATTCAGAAATTTCATTAATAGATGTTTTGAGAAAATTGTAGAATTTTAATTGTAATTTTTTGCCCTTAATATAGCCTTTTATGGTGAGAATGACAATGAATTTGACATTCAAAAGTTAGGGATTATGCAAAAAAAAATTTTGAAAGAAGTCTCTCATGCTTATCAAGACTGCTTTTAATTGGGTAATAATACAGTAAAAACAGTAATATTGTGAAATATTATTTGAATTGAATTACTGTTTTCCATTAAAAAATATTTTAAAATGTCACTTATTCCTGTGATAGCGAAGCTGAATTTTCAATCAGTGTCACATGATCCTTCAGAAAACATTCTGATATGCTGATTTGGTGCTCAATAATTTTTCTTAATCTTAAAAACAGTTGTGCTACTTTTTATATATATTTTACAGTATATTTTCATATTTTTATGTTGATACTTTTCTCCCAGATTTTTTGATGAATAGAAAGCTCAAAAGAACAGCATTTTTTTTAAATAGAATTATTTTGTTAGTAATGTCTTTAGTGTCACTTGTGATCAATTTAATGCATCCTTGCTGAATAGAAGTATTAATTTTAGTCATACTAACCTCAGATTTTGGAATGATAGTGTACAGTCTATGAAGTTTAATTTTTATCTTGCATGTTTGGTTCCCCACAGAGAGAACAGATGTATGCTGCACAGGAAATGTTCAAGACTGCAAACAAAGTTACACGGCCCGAAAAAGCCCTCATCCTGGGCTTCATGGCAGGATCTCGAGGTATTAGGGGTTTGATTTTATCAGATTTTTTTTTTTTTTTTTTTTTTAACTTACTGTTCCTCTATTTTCTAAATGACCCTTCTAATGTTTGTCTGTCCCTTCCTCCCAACAGAAAACCCCTGTCCAGAGCAGGGTGACATCATTCAGATCAAACTGAGCGAGCACACAGAAGTACTGCCTAAAGCAGACGGAACCGGCAGCACCACCATGCTGGTGGACACAGTGTTTGAGATGAACTACTCTACTGGGCAATGGACCCGCCTCAAAAAATACAAACCCATAACCAATGTCTCCTGAGGAGGACCGGGTTAACAAACACACACACACTTGCTCAGTGCGTTTACATAGACACATATGTATACATTCACACACCCCTCTTCAATGCCACCTGAGGAGTGCTTTAAAATACAAATTTCATGTACATGTGCTGTACATATTTACAGGCCAAATTCTGAGGTGTATTGGGAATATGCGCTAGTGAATTTCTGGATGTTGGTTTCAGACAGTTGAAACAGGCTTCCTGTTTGGTTGACCTCATGTCCTATCTCTGTTCCTGCGTTGCCAAAGACAGGGACCTCTTATAAGACAGCTGTTTTCTTTATCTTTTTGTTAATGTTTGTATCTTTCATTTTTAGGCCCGTTTCAGATTTCTTAGTGTCTGGGAAATGAGGCGAAATTAAGGCGGGGCTTGTTAGTTTGTGTCTTAACCTACTTTTGATTGACACATCATTAAGAGATCTTAAAAGGGTACAAACTATTACATTGTCCTATGAACGAAACAAAAAATCTGTCCATGTTTTCACACTGAGAATGTTTAAAATGTTTTCAAGTTCCTCCTTGGAAGGGAAAAAAAAAAAGAAATGAAAACAATAAACAGTGTAAAACAGGTTATTTTCTGTTTAGTACTCTTCAAGAACCTTATTTTTTTTAAAAGGAGGAAATAAATGAAAACGTGTCCAGTTTTGAATGAGTCGTTTGCTGAAGCTTTAGTGTAAATAATGTTGATTTATATTGCACTGCACAACCACAACTGAATCACTGCCTTTCTAACACCTTCTAGTTGTTGCTAGTTGCTATTTTCACATTTTATCTGTGCAAAAGTCTGAGACAAATTTTGAACAGATGTTAATGATATGGGTGGTGATGTATAAATTCTGAAACTAGTAATCTTTGGTACAATACAGTTTTTCTGAAGACAGTTTTATGTTACTTTCAATATGCAATAGGAATAACAATAGCTATGTATTTTTTTTAATTGAGTAAAAATGTGTTCTACCCATCTCACTTTGACTACTCCTAATGACAGGATCTTACAATACACCTTACAATACAAGAATACCTTAAAGACAACATTCAGCACATCTGCTACACAGTTTCATTTTCGTTTGGCTGAAATCAAGTAGGATGCAAATGACTAGTTAAAAAAGCCCTTAAGCATTTTTCTCTTGTTCATATTTGTTAATAGATCTGCTAAAATGATTACACTATTTTGCAAGTCATGTCTAAATACTGACTAAAAAAAGGCCATAGCTTTCTAACCACTTCTTAAAGGGATAGTTCACCCAAAACCAATTTCTGCCATCATTTACTCACCCTCATGTCGATCCAAATATCTATGACTTACTTTCCTCTGTGAAACATAGAAGATATTTTGAGAAAAGTTTTTTTTTTTTTTCATTCAATGGGCACCAAAACTGTTTGGTTACCAGCATTCTTCAAAATATCTTCTTTTGTGTTTCACAGTAGAAAGTACTACAGGTTTGGAACAATATGAGAGTACATGACTGATTTTTTTTGGGTTACTATCCCTTGAAATCAGCTGGATGAAGCAGTGTTGGTTGAGATTGTCATTTCCTCCAGTGTCTTCAGTGCTTAATCCACTCCAGGATCGACCCAGCCTCCAAAAGCCTTCTCCAGGTAGAGCGCCACAGCCAAAGGCAGATGGTCTTGAAGCTTCCCAGCCACCACCTGAACGCCCAAAGGCAATCGCTCCTTACTCAAACCCAGTGGACACTGGGTCACTGGCAGGCCTAAGATGTTCAGGATCCCTAGAAATGGGTGAAATGGTTATTTTCTTTACTCCATCTACTACTGTTACACACTTTTGTTATTGATTAGCCTTTGCTGCAACTGTACTGATTTTAAACTTAAACATCTATTAAAAGGCTATTCCTGTTTGACCACTCTTATAATGGCTCCTGATATATTTAGTAACTTCTCGTTGCAAATCCACTAAAATGACTGCTTAAGCAATTGTTACCTGTGTAACCGATGTTGTATGGAGTAAAAAGAGGATGGTGGTGTTTGGGTGCGAGTAGAGGATGAGAGGGGTACAGCAGCACTCCATCCGTCCCCAGCAGATCCTCCATCTCTTTCTGCAGTTCTTCCTTTTGTTTCAGGATGAACTGAGATGGCTTAGAGCTATGAGAACTCTCCATCAGAGCCAAACCTGAAATCAGCCACAAGAGAAAAACATGTCCAGCATTAAAGGGATAGTTCAACCAAAAATGAAAATTCTGTCATAATTTACTCACCCTCAAGTAGTTCCAAACCTGTATGAATGTCTTTGTTCTGACAAACACAAAGGAAGATATTTTGAAGAAAGTTCGTAACCAGGCTGTTATGGGGCACCATTGACTTCCATAGTAGGAAAGAAAATACTATGGAAGTCAATGGTGCCCCAGAACTGCTCTGTTTCCCACATTCTTCAGAATATCTTCCTTTGTGTTCAGCAGAACAAAGACATTCATACAGGTTTGGAACTACTTGAGGGTGAGTAAATTATGACAGAATTTTCATTTTTGGGTGAACTATCCCTTTAAGTCTCCTCCAGGTTGTTGGTTTGAAAGACATGTTAAGGACAAGAACAGAACAAAACCTAATTATCCCAATAACTCTGAGCAACCACAATTAAAACATGTCTGTTTCCCAAAAACTGTAAAGTATATACATCAGTCAGAATTATTAAATTAGAACTAAAACCATAAAAACATGTTAGTTACTTGAAATAAAATATTAACTGAAATGGAGTAAAATATAAAAAAATATTTTTATTTAGTTTAACTTGATGTACTAAAATAACTAAAACTAAAACCTAAAATTAATTTAAAATAAACTGTACAAAACAACAAATTAATAAAAATGACCATCTTTAAAATTAAATTAAACACTGGAAATATAAAAATAAAAGCTAATTCAAAATACTGATAAAACTCAATGAAATACTAAAATAATACTGGTTTGAGTTTACCAATAGCAGCCACAGTGTGTTCAGATCTTCCAAAAATCCTCTTTATCAGCTCCCAAAAAGGCCACACAGATCCTCCATCTGCCATTAGCTCAACAAAAGGCTGTGGAGGCTGGAATAAATACAAACACACTTTATTTTTTTACCATTTTTGTTGTTATAAGCACTTGTGGTTGCTACTTGAAACAAACTTTTGTTACAATCTTTAATAAATTGAATGTCATGGCAACTTCAGGTAGGCCTACTACACCTTGCCGTCTTTGTCAGGTAGAGCCAAGAATGTGTCCCAGATCTGAAAAGAGTATTTGAGTTGAGGAAAACTAACTTCCTTAACCGTAACTCCCAGATCTGCCTCTAAGCGTGCAGCCACCTGTGATCAGAAACAAAAAGAACTTTTCAAATAAAGTGCTTTGCATATCTTCAGCAATACAACTGATTACAGAAGCATTCATGCTTATTTATATTATGCATGTATTATATGTTTTTCTCACCCTTTTCTGAGCTTGAATGAGCTGGTCATCTACTGGAGATGTCAGTGGAGATCCACCATCATCTACTACAGTGAAGAAACGTAACTTTTTCAGATCCACCTCTTCTGAGAGGGAGAGCCTAGAAAAGATATACTTGATGTCAGAACTGACTTGCAGAAAAATGATATTTGTGTTATCTGGTTTATATCTTTGTCAGATGTACTTGTCTGCAGTGGGTCCAGCCATAATCTTCAGAAGAGGGAGCAGGTCTTCAGCGTAGCGACATATTGGACCAGAACTCGAGTAGTCATTTTGAAGACCAGTGCATGAAGGAAACTGACCGTCATTTGACACCACATCTGAAAGGAAATAAAACTCACTCTGTTTATGATATATACAGATTTTTTTCCCTACTAACAGAAAGATTATTATGTTTTTTTCTGATTGTTCCTACAGCAAAACGCATACCTTTTGAAGGTTTATGGCCGAATATCCCATTGAAAAAACATGGCATGCGGATACTTCCTCCAATGTCAGAGCCGATGCCTATCACAGATGCACCACCACCGATGATGCTTCCCTCTCCACCTTCCAGAGAAAGAACTGGTGTTTATTACAATAATATGTTTTGTCAACCTTTCAACATGTCGTTGTAAACCTGAACATCAGTGCAAAATCATGGAAATCATTGAAACAGTGACTAATGCAGCATAATTTTTGCACAGCCAATTTATATAAGGTTTATAAAAAGCTATTTTTCAGATTTTTTTAGCAAGACCTGAGCTTCCTCCACACATCCTCTCGAGGTCATAGGGGTTACTGGTGATCCCATAGAGGTGGTTGTTGGACTCCATCCACATGCAAAGCTCACTAGTGTTGGTGACACCCAGAGGAATTGCTCCAGCTCTCTTCAACAGAGCCACAGGAGGAGCATCCACACTGGCGAGTACTTTACTGCGGGATTTCAACCCGCCAGAATTGGGCATACCTGTGGCAGCAGATAACATGTATCAATATCATTTCTAGTATCCATATATACACACACACACACACACACACATGCAATTGGGCATACCTGTGGCAGCAGATAACATGAATCAATATAATTTCTAGTATCCTTTTCAGTTCTATAATGATGAAGCTTGTCTCTATGAGTGAGCAGTAGAGGACTGTGGTAATATTTGTATCCATCCTGGATCAACAAGCAGCATTTACTAATAAAATTGAATGTCACGGTCATTGTAAAACAGATTTGAGGCAATATGTAAGGATTCTTGCGACAATGGCAGGCTGATTATACATTATACAAAGCTATTCATATAAATAATTATTACAATAAAGAAATACATAAATCTGTGGATGTTAAATATTTTAGTTGACATTGTTTTATAATTTTACCTATATATTATCTATATATGTAGGTAAGATTATATTCTAGAATATACAGGCAACATTATAACCATTCAAATAAATGTTTTATGTCCATGTTTTTAGTGAACAGTCATATGATATGCAGGAATGAATCTCAAAATAAACCTCTTTAAAGCAATACTGATACATGCAAGGCAGAGAGCATTATGGGAAGTGTACCCTGTAGTGCGAATGACTCTTTGACAGACAGAGGAACTCCCAGCAGAGGAAATCGGTTCCTCAGAACTTCCTCTCCTCCATTCTCCTCCTCTATTCGTTTATCCGCACGAGCAGCCTCCTGAATGGTGGATGAGAACCTGAAAGAGAGGACAGGGTACACTTATAGTGAAATGTCCTGTACAGTCATAAACATTGTTATACCTCACTAAAGCAAGTGCTCACCTGTCTTTGACCAAAGCATTGAGCTGTGGGTTCACCTCCTGTATCCTGTCAATGTAGGCCTGCACAACCTCTACACTAGTAACCTAAACTTACAAATCAAATCGATTAATATTCAGTATTACAAAAGACCATGGCAAAAACACAGAATTACTGCTTCTTTTAGTCTAGTTCAGTCTGCAGTGGTGAATCTGTATGTTGTTTTAGGACTTATAAGCACTTACTTTATCAAAGGCCCATTAAACATTGTGTTTAATATATTTTGCCCTGCCTGTAGTCTAAAATGTTATCACTGGCTTTGGATACTAATAATTTATATAAAATATGTTCTCATATGTTTCATATCTCATTTGAAAATAGTTCCTTGTGGGCATCTTTGGTTCCATGAAAAACCTTTAACATCCATAGAACATTTCCATTCCACAAAAGGTTATTTATAATGGAAACTAATTATATTTAAATTATTAAATATAATTATTTTAAGAACTGTTTTCTGAAGGGTTCTTTGGGGAACCCAAAATGTTTTTTCTATGGCATCACTGAAACAAAGGAAATTTAAATATATTTAATAATAATATTTTTACATTTGTTATTTAGTAAGCAGAAAATTCTGAAAAAGCAGTGTGATATATATTTTCTCCACATGTAGGAGCTTTGGACGTAAGGTTTAGGGCATTAAGCCATGATCTACATTTATTTTGCCAGATCAGTTGGACTTCAGAGCCCTTTGTGACAATTATCCATGATAAAGTTGACAAGATAACCTAAGATTACTCAAGTCCATTCAAGAAATATATGCCATAAAGTGGGCTTCATTTAAACCTTTGGAATAGAGACACTGTTACAGCAACAAGTTACATTTCAGTTGGGTGCAGACCTGTCATTCTTGTAGTGCACACTTAGCCATTGATACCTGGCAGCATAGAACCAGAGTGTTATTTGTGAAACAGCTTTTATTTAAATGTGCAAAAGAAATCTAAACATAAAACACACAGGGTACTCTTCATAAGATATGATGCAGTTATTGGGTATCTTTCATTTATTATTCCACTATAAATCCAGGCCAGCACCCAAAACAAACTCAATCACTCTCATTCACAATGACATGACATACCCGTATGATCATTTTATATACAATCCCTAATGCTCATCTGTGACAGAACTAATGCAAGTAAAAGCTCAAACCTCTCTTCTGCGTATCTTCTCAGCCAGTTGCACTGCAGAGAGAGTAAGCAGTGGGTTTCTGATTGGAGGGAGATGTTTTGGTCGCTTTGTGCCAGGTGAGACCAGCCTAAAGAGAGCCAGGAACAGCCTGGGCACGAGGACCAGCAGGAAGCGCTGCACACGCTCTCTGATTGTCAAAGCCATTGTGGTGAAAGCAAAAATCACACAGTAAGAAATGTAAAGCGCAGTGCACACATGCCACTCCCACAGCAATTTATCTCTATAGATGCTGAACTTTGACCTCATTTATCTCCCATATAAAGAATATAGTGCTATTCCTACAGTACAATACATATGCAGTCACCACACTTATGGTCATGAGGAGGTTTTGTACACAGGTGTAGATGCAACACTAGGGTCAATGAGTTAATACTTTGATCTAAGGAGGATCCCTTTCTAGTCAGATCTACAACACAGTGATGTGTATCTGGTTTAGCACAAATGTTTGTAAAATATTTAAGGCCTTTTGTCTACACACATCTTAATATAAATGATTTTATCATCATCCAAAATTAATAATCCTTTTTACTGACCCATTGTGCAATACTTCTGTAAGCAGAATTGTTCTATAAACTGACATTTAAACAAAAATGTTTCCTTCCTAATCTTGTAATATTTGTGATGGTTGGTTAGTTAAAAAGGCATAAAACAGCATAGCACTAATTCTTTATTAATTGGGCAAAACTTTACAATAAGATCTGATTATAGTCAGTTAATGCATTAACTAACAATGAGTATTGCATTCATATTTGTTAACATGAGTTAATAAAAATACAACTGTTCATTGTTATCTAATGTTAGCGCAAGTACATTTTAATAATATATTATATACTGAAATGAACACTAACCAAGATTAATAAATGCTTTAGAATTATTTTTCATTGTTATTTTGATTGTTATAACTAATGCAGTTAACTAAAGTTAACAAATGGAACTTTTTTTGTAAAGTGTTATTGTCTTTATCTGATATTTATAGTGTTATTTATTATATTCTTCCATAGTAAATGTTTTTTTTTTTTTATAAAAATTATATATAATATAGTATCATATAAAAAAGACAAAAAAAAATTTTTATTCACATGGGGAAAAATAATACTTTAAATATGCATTCTTCATGACTGATTACATTCTAGTTTTTCCCTCTCATATGCAAAAATATCTAAGAAACAAGTGCAATGAAACTGATATGGTTTCAGTCATGGCTTCCCCCAGCAGTCATCTGACTGAAGATCTAGAGTATTATTTGTCTAAAGAAGTATTCTTTCTTCTGGTAAGAGTCCAGCCACATAATAAACAAACATTTCTTCCAGCTGATTAGAAAGTCTTAACAAATGGTCCCAACAACAAATGTTGTGTTAACCTTCTTCATGGCCTAATATAAAACAGATTTGTATCAAACACATCCATAGAAGAGGAATACTTAATCTGTTCCATATAAAGAAAATCTGGGAGGAGCTATGAGACTGATGCAGGGTGGAAACTTTCAGTGAAATGAAACCAACTATCTGCAAACTGAAAACCAACGATCTAGAAACCTTTTTTACCTTTAAACAACAAAATGTTTAGCTATCCATTTGCACGCAAGATGTATGCGAGGCCAGCTGATACTCAAAGGTACGTGATAGAAATATAGTATAGAAATACATGTTAGTGGTCTTATTCAGTATGGTATATGTCTGCCTAAAAAATAAAAACAGAGCAATCCAGGAATCACGAGTCAAATGCTCATCTACTTGCCTTTTGTTACAGCACTGAAATAGTATCAGAATTGTATTAAATGTATGTAATTTTGCTTGCTTCTAAAAAGATGAAAAGTTTCATATCTTGAGAAGCATTAAAGGTGCAGTATGACAGCCAGCGGTTGAAATGGGTAGCCTGCTGCAATATGCAGTATGTAATACGGAAACAGCTTGAAATGATTCCTTGGTACTGCAATTCCGATTAAAGCAGTAATATGCAGTATGTAATACGGAATCTGCCCGAATCTGCCCGAAAGATTATTCATTATTAGCATTATTTTTCAGAGAAACAGCTATGTAAACATAGCATGTTTCCTAAATATCCACAAACACAGACAGGGCTAGACTAAGCCAGGATAGGCCATGTTAGGACATTTTTTTTTTATTAACATGGAAAAAAACTTTGGGGTGCATCTTGAACAAAACAAAGAGTATGTTTTAAGATCAGTGCAAGTTTATTTCACAGCTCAGATAAGATTCAAGATTTTTATTTGTCACATACACAATTATATAGAGAGTATATAACCAGCAGTGCAATGTGAGTTAATTACATTTTTACATTACATTTTAATCTGGGACTAGTTTTAAGACTTGTCTATGAAACCGGGGGATTATGTTATTTTTTGGCTTTAGAAGAGTCAAAAACTTACATACACCACCTTTAAGTATAGGGTAGAGTGGGGGAAAACACCCCTACTGTTTTTCCCAAAATAACCACAAGATAAAGTCAAGATACATTTCTATTGTAACTATGGACTACGTTGACGAGAGTGATGTAGAAGTTTTCACCATAAAGCTTACACTGGTGATGTACCGGAGAGAAAACGGATTTCACAGTGAATTATCTAATTTTCAGCAGTAAGAAAAACAGTGTTTTAAAGCTTGTTGTTTTGTAAAACATCACAGTTATATATGATATGAGAACAGTAAGGCCTGTAGATAGAGAGTACGTGTTATTTAATAAAAAATATAATTATATTTTCAGAATGACATATTTTTTTTCTCAAACATAGTGTGTGGGGTAACCTAATTGTAAGATGTATGTATGTGTTGCTATTTGACTCTTTTGAATGGTGATGATTTTTGCTGTGAAATAAGACCTGATGTGTTTTTTATTATTATTTATTTAAATACTTAAAGGGTAAAAGCAATGGCAGAATCTCCAAAACCACGAGGGAAAAGGAGTTCGAATTTATCTCCATGTAAGTCAGTAACCCTTGTAAAATAACTGATTATGGACTTGAAATATTTTTTAAAGTGAAAATGTATGTGAAGAAATGTATTTGATACGCTCTTCTTTTCAGCCCTGAAATCCTCCTCTGGTCCTCTGACTGAGGAGCTCCAGTGTTACATCTGTCTGGATGTGTTCATGGATCCAGTCTCCACTCCATGTGGACACAACTTCTGCAAGATCTGTCTGAACAAATGCTGGGACAACAGGCACGACTATAACTGCCCAATTTGTAAAGAATCATTCAACCAAAAACCTAAGCTCAAGGTCAATACAACACTCAGAGAGATTGTAGATCACTACAAAAAGAAAAATCGTCTGAAAATACCTGCAGTGTTGTGTGATATCTGTACAGAGACAAAACAGAAAGCCCTGAAGTCGTGCCCTGTGTGTCAGAGCTCTTTCTGTGAGACTCACCTGGAGCGTCATTTGAGGGTTCCAGGTTTAAAACAACACAAACTGATAGATCCTGTAAGAAATCTCCAGGATCATTTGTGTCAGAAACACGACAGACCTCTGGAGTTGTTCTGTAGAGATGATCAGTCATGTGTGTGTGTGATCTGCACTGTGACCGAACACAAGACTCACAACAGTGTTCCTGTAGAGCTGGAGAGTAAAGAGAAAAAGGTAGGAAATACCAACATGAATTTTTTTTTAAATTTGTACAAAAAAAGATGTGCAGTCCCTTAGTTTATCTTTTCTATATGTAATCTTCCTTTTTTCAGGATAGCTTTTAATTTATTTTACTTTATTTTGATATGTATGTTTACACTTTTTTGAAAATATGTTTTATTACACCTGATAACTCTTGTTTTCTTTAAATGCCTTGTGAAGCTTGCTTTTAATTATTATTCTCTGGCCGTAGAGTCAGCTGATAAAGACTCAGACAGATGTGCAGCAAATGATCCAGGACAGAATGAAGAAGATTGAAGAAATCCAACTCTCAGTAAAGCTCAGAAAAGTAAGTTTATATATTCAACTTTATTAAAATCATATATATATAAAATATTTTGATTCATCAGATAGTTGCATTTGAAAAAAGTAATGTTTTTTCATGAATGTGACTAATCAGAAAAACACTGAAAAAGAGAGAGCAGACAGCATTGAGCTGTTCACTGATCTGATCCGCTCCATTGAGAGATGTCAGTCTGAGCTGCTGGAGGTGATGGAGCAGAAGCAGAAAGCAGCAGAAACAAAGGCTGAAGAGCTGATTAAAGAGCTGGAGCAGGAAATCACTGAACTCAAGAGAAGAAACACTGAGCTGGAGCAGCTCTCACACACTGAAGATCACCTGCACCTCCTACAGGTCAGTGTTTCTCTCTCTGCTCACGTCACAGGATAACACTCAACATGCTGAGGGATTTCTCTCTCTCTCTCTCTCTGGCTGTAGATGTATCCGTCCCTGTGCAGACCTTTAGACACTAAGATCTGGGCTGGGATCCACATTAATACTTGTGTGAGTGTGGAGACTCTGAGAAGAGCTCTGACTCAGCTGCAGAAGACTCTAGATGAGAAACTCAGTCAAACAGGTAGTTTTACAGATTCTTATTTCACAATGAATGGCTTAGTTAATCAGCAGTTACAGAATGATCAAACTTCATAGCACACATAAATCATCCACTTTAGGAAATCAGTTTTCAAAAAGGCAGTTTTTGTTGCAATTGTAATGTTGTTGCATTAATTTGTATTATTAAATGAGCACATACACTCATCTAATCATATGCATCAAGCTTCAGAGTATTATTTCTTCTTTCTGTCAGGCTGCTCAATCCCAAATGCAAGCGAAACATGTTTAAAAGCTAATTCAGTTCATAAATGTGTCTGAATGTAAATAAAGATCTGATTTTCTTTTGTTATCTTGTATGTCACAGTGTTAAAGAGAATACAGCAGTATGCAGGTACAGTGTTTGATCCTATTCACTCACATAAACTTACAGTACCGGGAATAGTTCATCCAAAGATGAAAATTTACACACCCACAGGCCATCTAAGATGTAGACGAGTTTGTTTTTTCATCGGAACAGATTTGGAGAAAATTAGCAGTAGGCTACATCACTTGCTCACCAATGGATCCTCTGCAGTGAATGGGTGCCGTCAGAATAAGAGTTCATACAGATGATACAAAACATCACAATAATCCACAAGTAATCCATGTGACTCCAGTCCATCAATTTGTTTCAAATATTGTAATGTTTTATTAGCCGTTTTGAATCTCATTTTGACGGCACCCATTCAGAAGTGATGACATGCTAAATTTTTCCAAATCTGTTCTGATGATCAGCTACTTCTTGAATTGCCTCATGGTGAGTATTTTTGTTGAAATTTCCAGCACATTTTGACATTTTCAGCACATTTTCATTTTGGGTGAACTATTCCTGAACTATGTGATCTGATAAGGGACTTGCAGCTTTCCAGTTTTCCATTATTAGCATTCAGTTATTCAAAATAAAACACATACAAATATTTCTGCTCTGATGCTGTGATTTAAATGTTCTCTCTCTCAGTGGATGTGACTCTGGATCCTGACACAGCTCACCCTGAACTGATCCTGTCTGAAGATGGAAAAAAAGTGCGACATGAAAACATAAAGCAATACTGCCCAGACAGTGACAAGAGGTTTGATAAATATATGATTGTCCTGGGAAACAAGGGCTTTTCATCTGGGAGGTTTTATTTTGAGGTGCAGGTTAAGGGAAAGACTCAGTGGAGTTTAGGTGTGGCAAAAGAATCCATTAACAGGAAGGGAGCGCTCAACCTGTGTCCTGAAAGTGGTAATTGGACTTTGTGGCAGAGAAATGCAAAAGAGTATAAAGCTTGTGAGTCTACCCCTATCTCTCTCTCCTTGAACGTGAAGCCCCAGAAGGTGGGTGTGTTTGTGGATTATGAGGAAGGCTTGGTCTCCTTTTATGATGTGGAGTCCAGGTCTCATATCTACTCTTTCACTGGTCAGTCTTTCACTGACAAACTCTATCCATGTTTAAGCCCTTGGACTGATGGTGCAGGTAAAAATTCAGCACCACTGATCATCTCACCTGTTAATTACAATGAATGAAATATACCTAAATATGAAGTACCAGATGAAATATATATGTGCTTTTGTTCAAATAATGAAAGTGTGCACATTCTTAATAACAGACTGTATAAATCTACATAATACAGTAAATGTAAATGTTCAGCATTTTTGTAGAAAATTATTTTATGCATGTTTCATTAAATATTTGCTCAAGCATTTTCTTTGCTCTTCTCTGTCTGTTAAAGTGAAATGATGTGATACTGACCTGTAAACAGTCATTCCTGTGATGGACAATTCTTCTTTTTTCACATGGGACAATAAAAATGTTTTAAAAATTGGTATTTTATCCATGAAATACTTTTATTTATTTAAACAAGTTTGCATTCAAAATCTGCAACACATGACTGTAAAACATAGGTGATGTATTTACCTAAATTTGCCCTAGATACATTTTCACAATGAAATGTGTGGACAAGGCTCAAGCACTGTATTGTATGAGACAGAGAGCAGCAATATCTCTATGAGCTCAATCACTCTTTATTCTGGTGATAATTTTCATACTTATTTGAACATAATTTTCAGTTGCTTTTCAAATACGTACAGCATCGCATATAACACATGCTTTCATATTTTAACTAAATATGCAAGCTTAAGATTGTGTGTATCCCTCTTGTATATCCCTCAGATCTATCAGCCTCACATTTTAATTTTAGGTAATTTTGCTCTTAATCTTGTGCCACTAGATGGCAGCATAGAGTAATATGAGCAGCTACTTCATGGCATATAACACACACACACACACACACACACACACTCCTTCATGTACTGCTGCATGCAACTCTACACTCATTAGACAGGAGCAATTTAATGAGCTGTGTGCGCTCAAGCATTGACTCATTTATTCAAGAGGCCAGATGCGTGCTTTATTAACCGTGAGATATTATATTCTTGCACCATCAAATTCAGCTCACAACTTTTATGAGTCAAAACGTCATGACGTAGCCTAGCTAAAGGGTGACTGAAGACATTTTAATAAAATCGTTTTAAAAAGATTTTAATATAGTTCATGAATTATATTAGACTATTATTTATCCACAAATGGGCGTCACATATTTGACAAATTTAAAAAAAATTAAAGGGTGTCCAATACTATCAAAACAAAAGCACTTTTAAAGCTCATAAATAACTTAACAGTGACGGTCTTGCTTAATAATTCATACATCATAGATTTGATAGGTGTTGTCTTCGTATAAAGTTTCTCACAGCTCTAGGCCAGTTTGTCATGGATTAACAAAAAAGCCTGCTAAAAATAATAAACAGAGTTATTTTGCAATGCAACGTTATATTCTATATAATCTCCGGTATGTGGGTTCTATCAAATGTTGAGAAAAAAGTGCGCTATTTTAACTGTATTTCTCAACTGGCATCTAATAATAAGACAAGATAAAAAAAATAATAGGTTATATAATGTAAACAGAGTGGGGGAAAACGCCTCCCTTAAAGGGATAGTTCACCCAAAAATGAAAATTCTGTCATCATTTACTCACCCTCAAGTAGTTCCAAACCTGTATGAATGTCTTTGTTCTGCTGAACACAAAGGAACATATTCTGAAGAATGTGGGAAACAGAGCAGTTCTGGGGCACCATTGACATCCATAGTATTTTTTTTCCTACTATGGAAGTCAATGGTGCCCCAAAACAGCCTGGTTACAAACTTTCTTCAAAATATCTTCTTTTGTGTTCGGCAGAACAAAGAAATTCATACAGGTTTGGAACTACTTGAGGGTGAGTAAATGATGACAGAATTTTCATTTTTGGTGAACTATCCCTTTAAGGACTGTGTAATTTTTTTTTTCTCTGTGACACAAAACAAAATAAGTTCATCACACTTTTAGTGACAATGACATAGGCTACATTATAAACCAAGTATGAAAAATGTCCAGTGTTTTCATGTTATTTGATTTTTCATTAAAATTAAATTTGTACCAAGCCTAAATTTGTTAACAAACCCCCCACAAGTAACCCCCACCCCCACCCACTATTACAAAGCAATTTTCTTTATACATTTACAGCAAAATCTAAGTACAGGCAGTTTTAGCTTGAAATGAAAAATACTATAATCAATAATTATGAATTACAAAATTATAATAACCTATTTGAAAAAAAGTTATCTGATGCTAGCTATAGCTAACTAGCTACCTGATGCTAACTTGAGGTAATTTTTAAATATAAAGTCCAAATATTTTTATTCAGCCAACTAGTTAAAACAGATTTAATGGAAAAACAAAGGATTTGATGTTCAGAACAGAATAACAGTAATTGCTCATTGCCCCCTGTGGGCGTTTTACCCCACAGACTATGATTGAGAAAAAAAACATGTCATTCTGAAAATATAATTATATTTTTCTTAAATAACACATACTCACTATCTACAGGCCCTACTGTTCTCATATCATATAACTGTGATGTCTACAAAATAACATTTAAAACAATTTTTTTCTTACTGCTGAAAGTTAGATAATTTACAGTGAAATTAATTTTCTTTCAGGTAGGCTACATCACCAGTGTAATTTTCATGGTGAAAACTTCTTGTCAATGTAGTCCATAGTAAAAAAAAACAAAAAGAAAATCTTGATTTTATGTTGTGATTATTTTGGGAAAAACATTAGGTGGGCATTTCCCCCCATTCTACCCTACAGTGTCCTTATTTTTGGCAGAATATAAAATATTGGAAAAGCCCTTAATAAACAGTTAGACGAACATGACCCTATTGTCATTATGCATTAGCCTACTTTATTATAGATTTGCATATCATAAACAGGCCTATATCCCAAAAGTCTGTATTTTTCTGTCAAATGGATAAAAAATAATATTCGCACAACTAATATAATTTGCACAACTAAAAACTAGCGAATAAGCCTTAATAAAAACTGTTTTTATTGCGAGCCAGCAGGTAAAATAGACTGTTTTCAACTAACAGGGATTTGGTTAAAAGCGCGGGGGCGTGGCGCCCCGTCTGGTCATCTGTCAAACTGCGCAGGTGAGCCGCCGCCGCTTCTGCTGGACCCGCCCAGGTGAGTCCTGCCAATAAGAACTCAAACAGTCTGCACACATTTCCTGCGACTTGCGTACGCAGATGCCAGTAGGGGATCCCCGTTTAGTCGCTCTCAAAATGAAACACGAGGGGAACTGAGCAAACGCTTCCATCAGTTTAGGATATTTACAACGGACTGAAAACTGGAAGGTTGTGACTCGATAAGTTTATACCTGTGGAGAAGCGCAGGTAAGCATCACGATAAACGGCACGCAAAATGATATTGATCAGTGTTGCGTGAGCGTCAGAGACATGTAAACGCTCGTGGTGGAATTTAGAGTGCGCGCGATAATGTCATCCGGGACCAGCGTTATGGACCAGGATGACTTGGACCCGGAGACCTCGGATTCACTTTTGCACGGGATCACGGAGCGCACCGGCCCAGGCCGTCCTCTTACCGGGCGCTGCGCAGCGCCGTGTCCAGCCTGGCGCGAATAGATGACTTTATCTGCGAGAAGATCGGCTCAGGTTTCTTCTCAGAGGTGTTCAAGGTAAATATGTCATTTCTGTCATGCCGTTTGTTTGTGTTTTTACACACTGCACGTGCTGCATTTCCACTGCATGTAAACAAATGCGTAATTCTGTAGAGAGAGTTTGTTGGGTCATCTCTGTGTCATATATTTCATAGATATCCAAATATATTGAATAAAACACAGATTTATAGGATGGAAGTCATTAGTACACTTTCACTATTTTAGTTTAAGCAGCTGTCATTTTTGCCTTTTCACTTCTCAAACTCTGAGTCTTGTATAATAGTAATAGTAATATAATTTTCTAATATCAAAAGCAAGTTTTTGAATCAAATCCTAATGCATTTGTTTTAGTGGGCTTGTCTCACTTTAATTTAATATCTTAAATACAGTTACCAAAATCTGAATTATATTATCAAAAGGTGATTAAAAATATCTAAAGTCATTTTATTTACGCCCTTAGGCTAACCTAATCCCTCAGTGAGCAATGACTAAGTTCCTGTCTTTATTTCCATTCTGTTACATCCCGTCCTGTTCATTATCTTGGCATTTGAAAATGGTTTTGCTTTAAGTGCCTAAGTCTGAGCAGAGCATATTTCTGATATACACCTGTATATAAATACATTATTTAATAAACATTACAGAGCTCAAAAAGTACTACACAACAAAAATAATATTGTTATCGACATTGTAGGCCTATATGATTCTATTACAGATTTTGGACAACTAACCATATTTTCACTTTAAGCTGACTTGATTGTGTGTCATAATATGCCTCCAGGTTTTGTAGCTCTGCAGATTTATGATCTGTTTTACATTCTCAAAATGATTGATTGGACAGACCATCAATTTATGAACCTCTTTGCAAAAATTCTAATGATAGCAGCAGCAGTCATTCTGGCTCTTCCCTTCCTGTTAGAGAAAAGGGGTCGTGACCTGTGTAAGGACAGTAGGTCTGTGTTGATGTGAAAGTGGATACCCGTTGACAAGGTGCGCAGGTGTGCTGGAAACTCTACTCCCGTGTTTGTGTGCGTGCATAATGCATATGAGATAGAGACTGACAGAGAGAGAAGAGACCTAATTAGCCATCCCTCATAGTTCACCCTGTCACCCAATTTACTGACCAGGCACCAAATACAGTGATAACTTCCTGCCAGTTATTGCCCGGAAAAATGTCACTGCTGATCAGGTCAATATATATGCAAATGTGCGGTAGCTGTTATTTGTTTCTGTTTATAGTGCAAGGGTTATGAAAGATGTAAATATGACTTTATAATTGTGCAATCCATTTAATAGTCCACAGTTGTGAGAGTAATTTTAGCTAGTTTTTAATAGGTTCTTTACATTAATGGCCTACAACAATACTATTGAGCAATCTCTATTCCTGTCATGACGGATCCTTCAGGTGCTGTTTTTATTTTTTAAAGACTTTGCAGTCTGTCAACAGTAAAGCCTTGCACTTGACTGAAAAAAAAATCATTTTTTTATTCTAATTGGTTAGTCAGAATAACCTCTTTCCTCCGTCTGTTCAGATAATGGCTTGGTTGATATTTCATCAGGTCTGGAGTGGAAAAAAACATTACTCTGCCATTACATTCTTCTGCTAACTACTTCAGTTCTCTCCCTTTTTCTGCTTATCTTTATAAAATCAGAACAAGTGATGAAAGACGAGGGAATTTTGTGTTTCTCTTGGGTTGATGCTCACCTCATTGTGGGATCAGCAGGATTTCTCCTTTTAAGCCGTGCCAAAACAAAGTTGCTATTTATGTGAGATTCTTCTACAAGAATATGATGGAGGTGGACAGCCAGAGTTAAGTCTTAAGGTTTTTTTTTTTCTTTCTGTGCCTTTTTAACTCAGAAATAGAATCATGAAGCATGGTTTGTAGTGTACAGTGGCCCCAAAAAGTATTTGAACACTTAATCTGTTTTTAAAAACACATGAAAGTCATTACATTAGAAAACAAAATATCAAACCAAGTGCCATTTGTGTCAAAGAAAGATATACATTGCAAAATATTTCAAGTTTGCAAATAATAAAACATTTACATTTATGCAGTTTATAGACACTATCCAAAGCAACTTATGATTTATTTAAGGTAAACATTGTATCCAGTGTCGGGGAAAGTTACTTTTAAAGTAATGCATTACAATATTGCGTTACTCCATGAAAAGTAACTAATTGTTTAGTTACTTTTTATTGAAAGTAATGCATTGCATTTTATTGTGTTACTTTTTGTCACCTGAGCTGGGCTTGCTTATTTATTTTTAATAATAAAATCCCAAAAGTTATATTTTTTTGGCAACTGTAAAGGCCCTTTCAAACCAAAAGTGAATTTAATAAGCCTCAGCCTGTTGGAAATTCCTCTGTTTGTGCACCTAGCTCCCAATTTCTCTCAACATGGGGACAGGAGACGTGCAAGTGAATAAATGGGGAAAAAATAGTAACTATTACTTATTTGCAAAAGCAACTCAGATATTTTTTGTTAATTTAAAAGTAATGCCACTTGAAAAAAGTAATCTGATTACGTAACTCGCATTACTTATAATGCATTACCCCCCAACACTGATTGTATCAGTACATGCATTCCCTGAGAATCAAACCCGTGAACTTGTTGCTAGCATTAAACTACAGGATATGCAATAAGAAAAGTGAAAGAAACCTTTAGCATCATTTGTTTTCACATTACACTTGGTGGTGTTAAGCAGCCAGACACTTTTGGGGCCTCTGTTGATGATATAAATTTCTTATCTGATGATTGACAATGCAGAGTTCTTAATGGAGATGTAGGTTCTATTTTTATTAGCTGTACATTTGAGCTTTGTGTTAAGGTCACTGTATCAAGTGTGCTCCTTGAGTCAGAGTTTGTTCCTGAAATACAGTAATGAGTCTGGTGACTGCACGCTGATCTGCGTTTGACAAAGGGGTGATGGTAACGCGTCTTGGGTTCCGCAATTAGAAAAGACGCTCATCTGTGGGATCTGGTTCCCTACTTGGTGTCACGCGTTTTAAAAATGGGCTCACTTCCATTAAATATAGATATGAGGAGTGTGGTTAAAAGTACTCACTGTACATTGTGGTCCTCCTGTTGGTGTAGTTTGAGTGCGAGGGGATTTGAGAACTGATCGTTAAAGACGGGTCGTGATTGGTTGGAAAGTTGTAAACAATTTGCAAGCAAGTTTTGACATGATTTCGAAAGCCTGGATTTACAACACAAAGTCTCCTTTAGTGCTTCCCTTTTGCATTCTCTCTCTCTCTCCCTCTCTGTCTTTCTATTCTTGTTCCTCAGTGTCTTTTACTAGTCAGGGCATGCATGAATGTCAAGCTCCATTGCTGCCACAGAGCTCCTGCGCATGTTTGTTTGAGTTTGCGTATGTTTTAAATATGAGTGCACTCTGAACAATTTGAAGTCTGCTTGTGAATACATTTTGATGCATTTTGCAGGTGTGTGTTTGTGATGTTGTAGCACGGCAGTTAAAGATTTCTTCTGGAAGGTTCTTCTAGGTGTAGAAGCTTAGCTCTTGTATTGTCATTGTAACTTTGATTGTCCTTGCATAAATGTTTTACTTTGAATAAAAAGTTTACAATATATGCACATCATAGTTTGCACAGTATATCTGTACCATATCAATTATTAGCCAATATTAAAGATTATGTATTTGGTAGACCCTGTAATATTTAAGTAATACATTGGATGTTCCATTGCTCATTTCCCATTAGATTAACTGAGGTAAAGGTAAAAACTAAGTAAATCTTTTAAAATATACATTTTGGTTACACTTTATTTTAAGTTGTCCTTTTTACAGTGCAATTATACATTTAAGTACATTTACATTTATGCATTTAGCAGACGCTTTTATCCAAAGCGACTTACAGTACATTCAGGCTATACATGTTTTATCAGTAGCTGTGTTCCCTGGGAATCGAACCCACAACCTTTTGCGCTGCTAACGCAATGCTCTACCACTGAGCCACAGGAACACTGAGTAATATTAATTAAATACAGTACATGAACTTACTATATGGTGAGGGTTAGGAATAGGGTTTGGTTTAGGGTTACTTGCATGTAATTATACATAATTAATTGTTGTTCCATGTACTCAATATTATAATATGTGTAACAAGGACACCTTAAAATAGTGTTACCTAAATATTTCATACAGTAGCCTACATTGTAATGTGATTCTTCTATAGCATTTTAAAGTGTTCTATTTGTCATAACAAAGAATACTGGCTTATAAATATTGGACAGAATTTTAATATCAGTGCATCCCTATTATAAAATAACAGAGCTAAACTGGGTGTAAATACTAGTACATGAATGTTATTTGAATGTTATACAAACATACATGGTGTGTGGTATGAATGTAAAACATAAAGTGCAGGCTCATGGTAAGAATCTTTTTATAAAAGAAAAATGTTTTGTGTGTCTGATAATGTTTTAGTGCCTGTTAAGTGCTCCTATGGGGCACTTTTACCGTCTCTCTGGCAGTGTGCTGTAGTGTGAGAGTGGGTGCTAATGATGCTCCGGTAAGTGCTGTCTTAGACCACTTGTCTAAATGGCAATATGAGAAGTATGATGATAGAAATCAGATTCATCACATACACGCTCATCCAGACTCCTACACCTCTGTTTTTCATACACTCAACAGCATACTGAGCAAGCTCAAAGCTCATTCAGCTACTGTTTATCTCGTGTGTTATTGTGCAGTGCACATGCTTTGGCACATTGTGCAGTGACAGTTTTGTGGGCAACCCCAGTTTAAATCCAGCTTGTGCCATTTTTTTCGCAAACCAACACGCACCTCTTCTCCCTATCAAAAACAAATGCTGTACAGATCATTTATAGGCAGGCTGCGTGGTTTCTGTCCTCTTTGAATTCCATGGAAAGCTCCACAGAATTTGAACAGCTGTCATTCACGAAGCTCTACACATCCCCCCCAACCATTGTTTGCTTGTTTAAAAAATGAAGTTGATTGGATGCTGCTTTCAGCTACCAGGTGTACAATAACCTCAGCTCCATTTTATGTGTTTTACCATATTAAAGGAATGGTTTACCCCAAAAAATTGAAATTTGCTGAAAATGTACTCACCCCAGTAGATTTTTTTTTTTTTTTTTTTTCATCTGAACAGATTTGGAGAAATTTAGCATTAGATCACTTATTTATTAATGGATCCTCTGCAGTGAATGGGTGCCATCAGAATGAGAGTCTGATAAAAAACATCACAGTAATCCACAAGTATAAACCACAAGACTCCAGTCCATCAGTTAGTTTCTTGTGAAATGAAAAACTGCGTGTTTGTAAGAAACCAATCCATCAAGACATTTTTAGCTTTAACCGTTACTTCCAGCTAATATCCTCTCTAGTCCTCTATCTGTAATATTCATTCATCTCATCTGAATCAGGAGAGAAATATGCACGGATCAAGCACTATTTGTAAGCGAAAACAGTCCACAACAGTTCTAAATAAATATATCAGTGGATTTTGATAAGAGAGAATAACAGGGGATGGACTTTTACGCTGGAGGAAGCATTATGAATTATGGACTTTTTGGCCAGAAGAGATGGTATAAAGTTAACACTCCTTAATGGATTTGTTTCTTACAAACTTGCAGCTTTTTGCTTGGCTTAATTGACAGACTCAAGGCATGTGAATTACTTAAGGATTATTGTGATATTTTTATCAGCTGTTTGGAGTCTCATTCTGACGGCACCCATTCACTGCAGAGGATCCATTTATGAATAAGTGATTTAATGCTAGATTTCTCCAAACATGCTCCAAATGAAGAAACAAATTAATCTACATCTTGAATGCCCAAGTTAATTGTCAGCAAATTTTAAAGGGGTCATCGGATGCTAAATTCACTTTACAAGTTGTTTGAACATAAATGTGTGTTGGAAGTGTGTACACATCCACCCTATAATGATAAAAATCCACCCAGTGTGTTTTTTTTATTTATTTTTTTTAAATCCCTATTTTAAAATCCCCTTTCTCAAATCAGGCTGTTCTGAGATTCCTGTCAGAATGACGTAGTTCTGTACAGGCCCCTCCCATGATAGTTGATTGACAAGGCCGTCTTCCCTTAGACCGGCCCTGAGTGAGCTGTCATCAGTCCGCCATTGTGTCGACTCCGGTGCAGGGGAAGACAAGATGTCTCTGATTAAGAGATTGAGGCGTTTTGTTGTTGGATGTAATAATGAACATAGCGGTCGTCATTAACTCCCGACATCTGAGCCGCTGAAGTCTCAGAGGATTAATGTTACTTTCATTTTTAAAGGAATGCGCTATCTCTCCCCGATCTACCTAAATGCGTCTATGTTCGTGCGAATCATTCGTGATCCAGCTTTATCTACAGAAGAAGTGAGTATAAGGGTTTTTATGAATCTTTGCAAATCGCCTTTCCTGATAACAGGCTAGTTAGCCAGTTTCACAGCTAAAGTAAACAGTACTGCTCATCATTCCATGGAAGAGAGGGGCGGGGCCAGCAAAGCTCATTAGCATTTAAAGCAACATGGACTAGAATGGATTGCTTAAAACAGAGCTGATTTTGACATGGTAAAAAAAGGTGTTTTTTATACTACCATTGAGAAATTTTAACCAAAGTATGTTATAGACTTTTCATTAAGACCCTAAAGAATCATATCAACTTGTGGAAGATGGGCATCCGATGACCCCTTTAATTTTTGGGTGAATTATTCCTTTAATCTGTTCTGTATATGGCTGTATAGTTAATTTAATTTCAGCTACTTGATTAAGTGTCGATTACAGCTTTCCGTTTAAGTGAATCAACATCATAAAATATGAAAGGACACAGATGTATACCATGCATGCCTACCTATTATATAAAACAAGACGTTCTCTCAGTTGCCATAAATTCTCTTTTTCTCTCAGTTGACACACATTCTCACTGCACAGATATTTTTATCACAGGATGCTGAAATAATAATAATGTGTGTTTAGGGCGTCTTCTGTATCCATCCCTGAGAATGCAATGCACCTCAGCACTGTTTACCTTTGATAAAAGGAGTGCACACACACCTTCAGATGTGTGAGCAATCGTACACTCTCCCTCACTCAAGCTGCAGGGCTGAGTTATATCAGATAATTTATGGATTTTAAAGTTTCCTGCTATTGATCTTCATGAGACTCACAAAAGCAGATAATGGTGCTCATTGTTATCATGATATCTTGGCTTGCACGCTTTTGCGCTGCAGGCAAGATCAGCCAGCCAGACAGCACGGCACAAGTTTGGGTGTCATCAATCAGGAATGGTTTCTGCCTTAGTCTACAAAAGCAATATGACAATGTAATCAAGCTATCAAAGATGAAGAATACTCTTGAAGCTTGGATGCAGATAGTTTCTTTCCTTTAGGGAAATTCTTGCTCTGGGTTATTTAATTTTGTGTGTGTGTGTGTGTGGAACTATCTCATGTCATCAAGGGAGCATGTTCAGACAACATTAGAGTTAGTCAACAGCATACTATTTTAATTTATAGTGATGAAATGAAACACACTTTATAATTTCTGCTTCATAAATCATTTTTTGTAGTTGCTATGAACCAAAATATTATGGTTCTCAGTTCAACTGTTTGTTGAAAGCGTATACGTGTTATTGGGGCTGCTACTGAGTCCAGATATGGACCAGACGGCTTGAGTGGGCAAACCTCCAGCTTGATACCAAGCAGTGTGTTGTGGGTCTGTTTCATATTTCCTGTGAGATGTGCCCTGATGAGCCACTCAAACAAATGAAAGATATGAACATGGATGCTATAAGCACCAAAGCATCTCGTGATATTACATAATGCTAGTCTTTCTTGATCATTTGCACAAAGGAGTTCACACGGTCAGTACCACAAATTTGCCTGTATTTGATTAGTGATGTACAAATAGTACAGAATCTTAAATCAGTTTTTAAACATTTCATGTAACTAACTTTGTTTTGAAAATTTCAACTTTAAACTTGTCAATTTTAAGTTCCACATTTTCAATATAGACTCCTCTGTGTTTCCTCCTGAGTACAGATAATGTCTCCTGCAGCCAGGGACTTTGAAGTCTGGGATGAATCGGAAGTGTGTGTGTGTGTGAGGGAGAAAGGGGCCAGAGATCTCTGTCCAGCTGGCCCAGACATGAATAGAGCTCTAAAGTGTCTGTCTGTGACAAGTATTTTCTCTTTCTCTAAAGGTGCAGCATCGTACCACGGGGCAGGTGATGGCTCTGAAGATGAACACCATGGCCAGTAACAAAGCCAACATGCTGAAGGAGGTACAGCTGATGAACCGCCTCAGACATCCCAACATACTCAGGTCTGCATTGCACACAGCCACTGACAGCAGAGCTGGTCAACACTGAATATTAACCGTATATGTGCAGTAGTGATGTTGCCAATTTTTATTTTTTAATATTATGACTATATGTGCTTTTTTTTTATTTGACCATTAAGAGTGTCACTAGAAATTATATTTATAAAAAAATGACATTATTATATTTATAATATAGAGTGTTTGCTTTCACTGTCTTTTGTAATTTTTTTTTAATTTATTTTATAATTTAAAAAATATATACTTTTTTTTTTTTTTTTTTTTTTTTCTAGCAATAAACTGGCAACAATAATTGTTAGATTAAAACGATGGTTCCTCTGATTAGGAAAGAAACTATTTCAGAGCAAATGCATTAATAACATTTTTAATAACATTAATAACAGTTTGTTCGTTTTTATGAATTTCCAAGTGTTCAGAATAATTCATTAATTTATTTCTAAATTCACATTTAGAAGTTTGTACCCATTCTTGCCTCTGGAATGGAAAGAATGTTTTGTTTTGTTTTAAGTCCAGCTTACCTAGAGGACAAAGTCTGTGCTGTTGGGCAATAAACACTGCATTGTATGAGAACATGAATATTGATGTCACAGGATGGCAGTTTTTGTCTTGCCTCCATAACTGCAGCCACTGTTTATGTAGAGTAAAATATTTAATTGGAAGCTGGGGAGTAGAGGATGGAGCAACACATTATTAACCATGAAATACAAATCTATTTATCTTAAACAAATCCCCACATGAATACAGGGGTGTGTTTGTTTGCATGTGCCAAGGCAAGAAGTCTAGGTCTTTTGTCTGCTTAACCTGAACCAGCTTGTGTGGTCTCATGTGTTTGAATTAAAAGTGTGTGTGTGTAAGAGAGAGCGAGAGTGTGTGTTTTTCATGCGTGCTTAAGATTGCCTTCAAAATGCAGGTGTTCCAGCTCACATTCTTGAGATGGGTCACTCTTGAAGGAACTTGTTAGCACCTTCTCTTGTTTTTTGTTTTTCCAACACCCTTTACTCTTTCTCTGTGTGTGTCCCTTTAGGTTTGTGGGAGTGTGTGTACATGAGGGACATCTTCATGCTTTAACAGAGGTAAGAAAGTGAGAGTGCTGATAAAGCATAAAAAAACAACAACAATTGTTGGATAACATTTATTTTATTTATACTTTTCAAGACTGAACATTGTGTATACTACTGTTCAAAAGTTTGGAGTCAGTATGATGTTTTTGAAAGTTTATGTTCACCAAGGCTGCATTTATTTGATCAAAAGTACATCGAAAAATGGTAATAATTTTATTATTTTATTATTGTATTATTTTACTTTTAAAAAGTTTTCTATTTTAATATATTTAAAAATATATTATATTCCTTTGGGAATTTTCAGCAACCATTATTCCAGTTTTCAGTGTCACAAGACCCTTCAGAAATTATTTTAATATGCTGATGTGGTGCTCATGAAACATTTGTTTTTATTACTATCAATGATGGAAGCAGTTGTTCTACTTAATATTTTTGAGGAAACCATGATTTTTGTTCAGGATTCTTTAATTAATAGACAGTTCAAAATAACTTAATTTATTGTAATTAAATCTTTTGTAAGATTATAAATATTAGAATAAATTATATGATAAATTACTGTCACCTTTTGATCAGTTAGTGCGTCCTTGCTGAACAGAAGTATTAATTTCTTCAAAAAGTAATCTTCCTGATCCCAAATGTTTCAACAGTTGTTTATCTTTATTTATAAGTAGCATTTCTTTTGCTTTATGTACTACCTTTTTTTTTTTTTATTTTATTTTTTCACTAAGCTCAATGTATAGCATTCTGGAATTGCCTTTCCTGCAATGGATACATGTGATGCGGCCTTAGAATTTGGTTAAAGCAAGATATCTTAGGAGACCCTTTGGAACAGCCGTGTCTATACTAGTTTAATGTGCAGAGACGATTATAAGATAAGAGTCATTCATGGGTTGACATAAGATATAACATGTAAACAGATTTCAAACTTCTCAAACTTTACCTTTAACATCAGGTGGTTTTATAGAAGATGCCCTCAATGTTTGACCTCTGTGTGTGTTGCAGTACATTAATGGCGGTAATCTGGAGCAGCTGTTGAACAGTGATGTGTTCCTGTCCTGGTCTGTGAGAATAAACCTCAGTCTTGATATTGCCAGAGGACTGGAATACCTCCACAGCAAGGGCATATTTCACAGAGACCTTACGTCAAAGGTACACACACTAGAAGGGCCTTTATTACAGAGACTTTGTGTCAAAGGTACTCATGCGCACACGAGTGTGTATTCCAGACACTTCACACTGGATTTGTACTGTAATGTTTCTTTAAGATAATAAATACAAATACATGGTAAAGGCACACAAATATTCTGAATGTGTTTTTTTGTTTTGTAGAACTGTCTGGTACGCTGGGAGAACGGGCAGTGCAGTGCCGTGGTGGGGGACTTTGGCCTGGCAGAGAAAATTCCTGATCACAGGTCAGTAAATTGCATCGTCATAACTCAAGAGATAAGATTAGATGTACTGCACTCTTCCAGAGAGCGAGAGAAATGGAAGCAGTCAAGTACTGATTGATGAGCTTCCATTTTTTCATAAAGCTCTTGTATCTATAGCTGGAGAGTAAATGATTAAGAGCATGTGATGTAGTCAGCACATCTTTAGCCTAGTGCAGCCTCCACACATCCAGCCCAGTCATGTCCTGCTGTTGTTTCAGTGCATGTGTACACAGAGCTACATGTGTAAATGAAATGGATGTTAAATACCTCAGATATGCTTGAGTTATGATCTTGACATTTACCCTTAATAGCTCAAGTATCTGTTCTCACATGATATGAAGCATGTACTTTTGTACTGCAGGCATTTGCACATGCTGTTAATGTAGACACATGACTAGAAAAACAATGGGGAAAAAATCACACTGTTGCTCCTGAAAAAAAACACCTTTCATTTCACTGCACGTTACACAACCAGTCAAACATTTATTAACATTTTTAATGTTTTTTTTTTTTTTAAGAATTCTCTTCTGCTCACCAAGCCTGCATTTATTTGATCCAAAATACAGCGAAAGCAGTAATATTGTGAAATATTTTTGCTATTTAAAATAACTGCTTTTCTATTTGAATATATTTTAAATTGTAATTTATTCCTTTGATCAAAGCTAAATTATCAGCATCATTACTTTGAAATCACACAAATAATTTACATTTTAAAATATATTCAAATAGAAAACAGTTATTTTAAATAGTAATATTTCAACATTTTACTGTTGTTGCTGTACTTTGGATCAAATAAATGTAGGCTTGGTGAGCAGAGGAGACTTCTTTAAAAAACAGAAAATCTTCCTGATCAAAAACTTTTGTCTGTGGTGTATGATGTTTAAAGTAAATGCTGTTCATAAGATTAAAAATACAATACCTCTGGGGATGATGGACACTAAAGTACAAAGTAATTTCTTCATATTAAAGAAATAATTACACATACCAGTAATGATTCATTATAGCTTTTAAATCCCTATCATGGTTTCCACATAAATATTAAGCGTTACAACTGTTTTCAGCATTGATAAAATAGACGATAGGATCATGTGACACTGAAGACTGGACTAATGGCTGCTGAAAATTCAGCTTTGCCATCACAGGAATAAATTACATTTTAAAATATATTCTACAGAATACAGTTTTTAAATTGTAATAATATTTCACAATATTACTGTTTTACCAGTATTTTCACTTAAATGAATACAGCCTTGATGAGCAAAATATACTTTTTTTTTCAAAAACATAAAATCTTTCTCACCCCAAACTTTTGAACTGTAGTCTACCTAAGAACAGCACTTCTATATTTAGTAATCTTAGTTTTCATAAATTGGATTGTCCATATATTGAGGCCAATATATGACCGTTCACAAGGGCACAGAAGGATACATTATAATATTATACATTATTTTTGCAAGAAATCACTCTCTTGATATTACAGGATTTCCCAGTGTAAGGATGGTTGGAGGCTTTAATTGTGTAGACAAAGTTACACTCCTGGCAACTAGGTCTATGATACTGTAATTGCTGGGTGACTTTTACTGAGGAAATAGGAAATGAAGGGAGGAGGTAAGTTGGCTCTTACCAGCATATCACTTGGAGGTATACAACATATGAGAGGGGCGTGCAAAGCATATTTTAAAGTACATTGTGTAATTTAATGATTTGTGTACATTAAGCTTTGTTTGATATTACTGTCATGGAGCTGGTTATCTTATGGGAGCTGCCATATTGAGATTAGTTTGCAAAAAAAATTGGCCTGTGCTACAAATGCATCTTTAAGTTAGGGATCACTGTTAATGATATTCCAGTGCGGAAACTGTTTGGCCAGCACAGACTACTGTATGTAACCGTTAATCCGTATATCCTGTGGATTAACATTCCTTTTAGTGAAGCACTCATGCTGGGACATATTAAAGTGATCTGCTGCTTGTGTAATTCTTTCCTCAGCATAGGGCCTCTGTATAAACTTATGCATGAGAGTCTCTGTTCAGCTTTCCTTTTATACACTGTCTCAGCATAAACGTTACATAATGGGGTAGCTAAAGTGTACCTCCCAAACATAGCATGTGTGATCATGAGTGCCATCAGAGTGCTGTTTTTGTTCTGCCTTTGGCATTCTCTCACTGAGGAGCTCAACACACTGTTATGAAAGCATGCTACTCTCATATTTTGCAACAGTATGTATAGTTTTTGTATAGTTACTGTGCATGTTATGTAATTACACTTAAAAAATTTGGGTTACACTTTATTTTAAGTTGTCCTTGTTACAGTGTAATTATAGGTAATGAGTAATATTAATTTACTGCATGTACTTACTATAGGGTTAGGATTAAGGTTTGGCTTGGGGTTACTTGCATGTAATTATGCATAATTTATTGTTATTATAATAGTAAGTACATGTAACGTGTAACAAGGACACCTTAAAATAATGTTACCAAAATTTGGAGTCTGTAAGATTTCTTTGTTTTTGAAAGTCTCTTATGGTCCCCAAGGCTGCATTTATTGACTCTAAAATACACTAAAAACTATTTGCAGTTTCTTGCCTGAGCGTTTTATTGAACAACCAAATGTTTACAACCAGAATTCCGGAAATGTTGGGACATATTTTAAATTTGAATAAAATGAAAACTAAAAATTTCAAATCACATGAGCCAATATTTTATTCACAATGGAACATAGATAACACAACAAATGTTTAAACTTAGAAATTTTACAATTTTATGCACAAAATGAGCTCATTTCAAATTTGATGCCTGCTACAGGTCTCAAAATAGTTGGGACGGGGGCATGTTTACCATGGTGTAGCATCTCCTCTTCTTTTCAAAACAGCTTGAAGGCGTCTGGGCATCGAGGTTATGAGTTTCTGGAGTTTTGGTGTTGGAATTTGGTCCCATTATTGACTGATATAGGTTTCCAGCTTCTGAAGAGTCGTCTTTGACGTATTTTTCGTTTAATGATGCGCCAAATGTTCTCTATAGGTGAAAGATCTGGACTGCAGGCAGGCCAATTCAGCACCCGGACTCTTCTACTATGAAGCCAATGTTGTTTTTAAAGTATTCCACAATCTTTTTATGCACTCTTTCACAGATTGGAGAGCTCTGCCCATCTTTACTTCTGAGCAGTGTCGGGCTAGTTACTCAAATGTAATATATTACTCCTTACTAGTTACTCCTTTCAAAAGTAATATTGTTACATTACTTATTACTTTCTGGCAACAGTAATTAGTTACACTACTAGTTACATTACTTTTTCTTCACGCCTCACATAAGTTGTAACTGTGTATCTTCCACATAAAATTCTTCTAGAATGTTAATAACAACATATTTCTGCCTCATCATTTGATCAAAATCAACATTGGATCGCAGTCAGAAGTTATTACAAACACTCAATAGTGATTGATAGTGACATTCAAGTAGAAGTGTTGTATTAATCTCATTAATTGTCATGTGTAGCTTGAAGTAATTTTTCCATTACCCATATATACAATTATATTTTATGTATTTTATCAAATCACATAAGTTTGTAAGAAACTGTTTAATTTTCCAAAAATATGTTTAATTATAGTAATATATTGTAGCACATTCTGATCAGAGGGATGTAATGCCAGAGTAAAGTAAAGCCACAACTTAAACAGTGTTCAGATCATCTTTTTTCTTGACAAAATCAATATAATGCAATATTTATATCTGCTGAATGTAAGCTTTTCTATATTCCAAGCTTGCCTGCAGCACTGGGGACATCACATGCAAATTATGAAAATAAATCTAGGAATTATTTGATTAAGACTTTAAATCAGCGGGGTTGAGGCATGAAAAGTAACTAAGCTGTTTTATGGATAGTAACTGTAATATTATTACTGAAATCTTATTAGTAAGTAGTTACACTACTAGTTACTACAAAAAGTAATATTATTACAGTAACTAAATTACTAGTAATTAGTTACTGCCCAACGCTGCTGAGCAACTCTGCCTCTCTAAGACATCCCTTTTATGTTACAGACCTGATGTCAAATAACTTAATTAGTTGCTAGATGTTCTCCCAGCTGAATCTTTTCAAAATTTCTTGCTTTTTCAGCCCTTTGTTGCCCCCGTGCCAACTTTTTTTGTGACCTGTAGCAGGCATCAAATTTGAAATTAGCTCATTTAGTGGATAAAAGTGTAAATTTTCTCTGTTTAAACATTTGTTCTATTGTGAATAAAATATTGCCTCATGTGATTTTGAAAGTCTTTTAGTTTTCATTTTATTCAAATAAAAAAAAAAAACGTCCCAACATTTCTGGAATTCGGGGTTTTCACCAAAATGAACTAAAAAAAAAAAAAGTAAAATTCAAAGTTGTGCTAACAAGATGTTAATTAGCCTGGCTGAATTAAATATGCAGGAAGATGAAGTCATGTGATGTCACCGTTTGAAATGTTTATAATAGGATAATGCCTGCTGTTTTGCTTACTAATTTAAAAACTATGTATACAACAAGTAGTAAGCTAGTGTTCCATTATGAACACATCCAGTGTGTGCATGTGATGTCAGAGTCATCAGGGACTTGTTTCCACCCTGCATTTGTGTTCATTTTAATGATGGCTTTGTAAGAAAGTCTGTGTGAAAGAGCAGTTTTACAGTTGATCTCTGTTTTTCTCATTGTTGGTATTTCTGTAAATGTTATGTAATGCATATTTTGGTGTGCTTGCGAATGCTTCATGTTTACGTGGAAAACCACGGGTATTTGTATATGTGAAGACAGAGCAGACTGCTAAATGAGGGCTTTTTGGAAAGCTCTCCTAAAAAGGACAAAGTATTTCAGCTGTTTGCTGCGGTAGATTCCCTCACTCTGACTAACCCACATCCCCAAATGGTGTTTACACTACAGTTCATTACTCCATTTATCTCTCTCTCTTCCCTGGTCTCCACTCTTCCCCTCTCAGTCTATTTATGCCCAGTACACAGTCCCAGACCAAAATAAAACTGAGGAAGTGTCTCTCAGCAGCGTATGAGTATGCCAGCTATAATTAAGATATTACAAGACCTTGTTTTTATTTTTATACATCCACGCACACATAATCATGCTGTGGGTTAATGGACTAGGGGTTTATGGGTGTTCAATTTGGAAATGAGTACTAAAAAAAAAAAAGATTAATAGAACTTGTATGTTCACTTTAAGTAAATGATTTTCCTGTTTTCCCTTTGGCTGTTTTCAGCGATGAGGCAGAGAAACAGATCTTGGCTGTTGTTGGCTCCCCCTACTGGATGGCTCCGGAGGTGCTCAGAGGAGAACGCTACAATGAAAAGGTCAAACACCGTATGATTCATTACCCAGATACAGGCCAGAGTCCTCTTCAGTGACTATTTCACCCACATTACTTGTCAGATCACTGTCATTTCACAATTTCAAATGCAAAATTTGTGCCATTATTCCCATTGATTGAGAATATTATTCTATTAGGTTCATTATTATGTTTAGGGTTTTGGATGGATAAAACAGTTTTTTGTTTTTTTACAGGTGGATGTATTTGCCTATGGTATTATTCTCGGTGAGATTATTGGCCGGATACAGGCAGATCCTGACTTTCTTCCACGGACAGAGGTAAAAACTGAACGTACAGAATCTTAAAAGCTCACTTCAAATATTTTTACAATTAGACAGAACCTTTTTAGAAACCATTTCAATACTTTTGGAATAAGAAGTTTTTGTATTTAAACATATATTTAAGTATTAAGGCGCGTATAGTTTTACATCCCTTTTTTTGCTTTACTATTATTCTAAAATTGCTGATTTATTGGTCTGTTATATCTGTTCATAGACCACCTGGTCTATGAATGTCACAGGCCTGTAACAATCTCATGTACACTCAGTTTATGAAAATGGGGCGTAGTTTACTCCATGAGATGGCAGCACTGCCAATGAACTCTTGCTTTTACATACAAATCAATGTTTAATTACACTGTTTATCATTGTCAGGATGATTTATTTCTACAGTACAGCCTGTACTCCTCATAGTAGTAATATACAGCTTTGTAGCTTTTTGTTTTTTCTTAAGACTGAAATTAGGCTTGTCTGGTGATTTCTGTTTCAGGACTTTGGTCTTGATGTGGAGGCTTTTCGGCAGATGGTTGGAGACTGTCCACCTCATTTCTTCAACTTCACAGTCGTCTGCTGCAGTGTAAGACTTCTTATCTACCATCATGAAAGATCATATTAACACCGATGTACCTCTACAAAAGTCATATGCTGACACACATGCTTAAATGTGCATTATTTATTTATTTACTTATTTTTGTTAACCTTGGAACCTCTCCTTAACTGGGCTTTTGTCTAATTCAGATGTATAAAAGCAGGTTGAAGCCAATATAAAAATATATTATTCTGATCACTTGGTATGCATTTTAAAAATTCCGTGTTTTTTCTCTCCCAGATGAACCCAGAGAGTCGGCCCTCATTCACAGAGGTGGTAGCAGATCTGGAGAAGATAGTGAGTGATCGAGAGAAGAGTGAATGTATGGAGCCTGATGTAGAGGGTGAGTCGGCAAAAAATAAATAAAAAATACAGCAGTGTTGCCAGAACGCTTCTTTTTCTTTTTCTTCTGCTCACATTTATTTAATTACAAAGCATATATAATGTAAATTTGTATCGGTAAATCTTTTCAGAACTAATTTTCAGATCATAATAAATGATCATAATTCAAATCACATTTATGTTTCCTCTAAACCAAGTTGTTAATTGGTCTTAAAGAAATTAATATTCTATCATTTACTCGTGTCAATACAAACCAAACCAAGTTTAAGGTTCTTCTAAGACAAATTAAGATTTTTTTTTTATATTTTTAATTGGGTTCTGTCCCTCCACTGAAAGTCCATGTAACGAACACTTAAAGGTCCAAAACAAATACATAAGGATAAAACAGTTTAATCTTGTGAAGCCTTCTGAAGAGATACTTGCTTTTTATGATGAACAGATTTAATTTATTTATTAACTTTTATCATTTTTTTTTTAACTTTTATTTATCAATTGAGGGACAGAAGCCTCTCAGGTTTTATTCAAAGTATCTTGTTTTTTTGTTTTGTAACAACATGAGGGTGAGTAAATTATGACCGAATTTAAATATTTGGTTCACTATCTCTTTAAATATCTTTTGTTTCCATTTTAAATTAATAAATTCAAGTATAGCTTTCGCCCTTGAAAATGACCAAAGAAGCTTGCATCGCATTAAACCAGGGGTCACCAAGTTCGGTCCTGGAGGGCCGGTGTCCCTGCAGAGTTTAGCTCCAACCCTAATTCAACACACCTGAAGCAGCTAATCAAGGTCTTACTTGGTATACTTGAAACTTCCAGGCAGGTGTTTTGAGGCAAGTTGGAGCTAAACTCTGCAGGACACCGGCCCTCCAGGATCAAGTTTGATGACCCCTGCATTAAACAAACAAACTGAGCCTTAAAATATATATATTTTTTTTTCCCTTCTTTTTCAGACCGGCCGTCCACAAACACAACACCTTCGAGTCGAAAGCATTCTCTAGACATTCCCACTGACCCGCGTCTCTGCCGCAGTAAATCTGATGTGCTCCTCCCTCCGTCCCCTCTCCTGACTCGGACCACACCGATGCGTGTCAACCCCTTCTCCCAGCGCCAAGACCTCAACGGCGGCCGCATCAAGCTCTTTGACACCCCCAGCAAGTCTGTCATTTCCCTCACCTTTGCTCTCCCTCCGCCCCCTGACCCCAGCAGCCCCGTCTCCTGTGACAAAGGCCCTCTCTGTTTCCACAGACGCAGCCAATCGCTGCCATGCACACCAGAAGACATCCAGTCTCTACGCGGTACTGCTAACAATGAGAAATGTGAAAATAATCCAAGTGTTATGGACACAGATGTAAATCCAGTCAATGGAAATTTGTTGGACATGGGAAGGGACAGTGTGTTGGCTTTGAGCAATGAGAGTATTGCTGATCTGCCTAATATTAGTGAGGTTTTTAATACACCTGGTGACAACGTTAGGTGTTCAGATCCTAAGCAGGACAACAAGGAGGAGAATTTTGAAATGAACAGTCAAGAAGCTGTAGCTGACGACTCTGGTCTTCCATTAGATCTAGAGTTGATGACTCCAAACCGATCGAGGTTAGAGGAAAGCATTGAGGAGCCAATGGACTGCACCAGCTCTCCTGATACACTAGATGGCGGCATCGCTAATTCAACTAAACCTTTCTCCAACAGCTGGAGCTCCCCGGTTTCCAACGGGCCACCCTCATTACTTCCTTTACTAGACACGGACAACAACAATGGCACCATCCCTATAAATCGACCTCTGGGATGGGGGGTTAATAACTCCAATGGTGCCACGACCCCTCTTACGCCTCCGGAACAGGATGAGGTCATAGCCTGTCCGGGTTGCTGCCTAGCAGGGATGAGTTTCCCCTCTATTTGCACACGCGGACCTCGACAGACCCCTTATAAGAACTTGAATGGCGATGCGGCTGGGAAAAGGCTTCTGTGCAAAGCTTTGCCGCCCTCGCCTACAGAGCCAAACATTGCTCTGCCTGGCACTCGGACATAAAAGATGCATGATCTGTAGGTGAAGCGCTACCTTTAAAGCGGATGCTACTGCTTAATGCACTCAGACTAAAATCTAAACTAAAAAATGTCATTCTAGAGAGAAAGAAAACGCTATATATTATTGTATAGACTAGATGGATCATTTAGTATTCTGATCTCAAGTCCTAGTCCTCTGAACTTAAACACTCCCATAGGTTTTAATGCCTTTCTAAAGACACGTGTTGTCAATATTTTTGTTATTTTTACAATTATTTGAAAGTTTATGAAAATACTTTGTGAATGGGAAAGAAATTATGTATTATTTTATTAATGACATTAAATGACATGGACAAAGTAAAGTACTAACGGGCTATGTTGTGTTTATGGAAGATATGAGTCACATTATTGGATATCTGTAATATAGTAACTTTACATTTTACATTGTCACATGGTATAAAGGATACAAAGCCTTCAGCTGGCTCTTCATTTGCTTTCTATTTTAAAGAATCATGCCCAGTGGAAAAGTCACGTTTTTAATAAAATGAAAGTCAGAAATGTCTGTTTGTTGCACATAGTTTTGCAGGAGGTGAATGGCCAGATGATCACTGTAAAGAATTTACTTGGCATCTTTATAAAATGTTTCAGGCTGATCAAAACCTTTCATCAAAGTTGTCCTAAAACCAAAATGTGTTCTTGTCTTAGGACAACTTTGAACTTTTTTGATCCACTTCAAATGTTGACTACTGTATATAAAATATATACACACCCTGAATTATTTAAAAATATTTAATATATAATATACTGTATATTAGTACTATGTAGAATACTGGGCAGTCCTTTTTTTAAAAAAATAAATTAATATTTTATTCCGTAAGGAATAAAAATATTAATTGTATTAAATTGACAAAACTGACAGTCAAGACTGACAAGTGACAGATAATGTCTAATTTAAATAAATGTTTTTTTTTTACTTATATTCTTCAATCCTGAAAGTATCAGGGTTTCCATAAAAATATTAAACCGCACCAATGTTTTCAACATTGATAATGTGATATTGATTAATTGCAAATTGATTAAATAAATGCAGCCAAGGTGAGCATAAGAGATTTCTTTAAAAAATGCATTTAAAAATCTTGCCTCAAACTTTTGAACAGTAGTGTTTATAGACATTAAGGTATGATGATTAATAGATATGAAGATATTAAGATTAACAAAGTTCTGATTATTAATATACTGTATACAGGTGCATCTCAATAAATTAGAATGTCGTGAAAAAGTTCATTTTTTCTTGTAAGTTATTTCAAAAAGTGAAACTTTCGTATTTTAGATGCATTGCATGTGAAGTAAAACATTTCAAAAGTTTTTTTTTAATTTTGATGATTAGAGCTTACAGCTCATGAAAGTCAAAAATCAGTATCTCAAAATATTAGAATATTTACATTTGAGTTTCAATTAATGACCATCCATACAGTATACATTTCGGGTATCTCTTGTTCTTTGAAACACAATAATGGGGAAGACTGCTGACTTGGCAATGATCCAGAAGACGAACATTGACGCCCTCCATAAAGGGGGCAAGTCACAGAGGGTCATTACTGAAAGGTGTGGCTGTTTACAGAGTGCTGTATCAAAGCATATTAAATGCAAAGTTGACTGGAAGGAAGAATTTGTGTAGGAAAAGGTGCACAAGCAACAGGGATGACTGCAAGCTTGAGAATACAGTCAAGCAAAGCTGATTCAAACACCTGGGAGAGCTTCACTAGGAGTGGACTGAAGCTGGAGTCAGTGCATCAAGAGTCACCACGCTCAGACGTCTTCAGGAAAAGGGCTACCAAGCCACTTCTGAACCAGAGACAACGTCAGAAGCACCTTACCTGGGCTGTGGAGAAAAAGAACTGGACTGTTGCTCAGTGGTCCAAAGTCCTCTTTTCAGATGAAAGTAAATTTTGCATTTCATTTGGAAAGCAAGGTCCCAGAGTCTGGAGGAAGAGTGGAGAGGCACAGAATCCATGTTGCTTGAAGTCCAGTGTGAAGTTTCCACAGTCTGTGATGATTTGGGCTGCCATGTCATCTGCTGGTGTTGGTCCACTGTGTTTTCTGAAGTCCACAGTCAACGCAGCCATCTACCAGGAAATTTTAGAGCACTTCATGCTTCCTTCTGCTGACAAGCTTTATGGAGATGCTGATTTCATTTTCCAGCAGGACTTGGCACCTGCCCACACTGCCAAAGGTACCAAAAGCTGGTTCAATGACCATGGTGTTACTGTGCTTGATTGGCCAGCAAACTCACCTGACCTGAACCCCATAGAGAATCTATGGGGTATTGTCAAGAGGAAGATGAGAGACACCAGACCCAACAATGAGGATGAGCTGAAGGCCACTGTCACAGAAACCTGGGCTTCCATACCACCTCAGCAGTGCCACAAACTGATCACCTCCATGCCACGCCGAATTGAGGCAGTAATTAAAGCAAAAGGAGCCCCTACCAAGTATTGAGTACATATACAGTAAATTAACATACTTTCCAGAAGGCCAACAATTCACTAAAAATGTTTTTTTTATTGGTCTTATGAAGTATTCTAATTTGTTGAGATAGTGAATTGGTGGGTTTTTGTTAAATGTGAGCCTAAATCATCACAATTAAAAGAACCAAAGACTTGAACTACTTCAGTCTGTGTGCATTGAATTTATTTAATACACGAGTTTCACAATTTGAGTTGAATTACTGAAATAAATGAACTTTTCCACGACATTCTAATTTATTAAGAAGCACCTGTATATATGTATATATAACTTTTTTGCTACCATTTCCTCTCTAGAGAGCTTTTGTTCTCTTCTCCAGTTTTGTCTCTGTGAGTGGGTTCAGTCCCTGTGTGGTTTTGTGGCATAAGTCATGCTGTGACAGCTGTCCTCTTCTCATTTTTCTGTTCACCCACTGAAAGTAACAGCTAATGAAATCTCTCCATTCTTTTGTTTAAGGTAAAGTTTATTTCTTTTTTAATGTCATTATAGTTCATATTTTTTGTTAGTCAGCTTTGTAGAGATATCAGATATTTCAGCTATGGCATTTTGATAAATAGAGCTATTTTTATTATTATTATTATTATTTTTCTTCATAAAGAGCATTCTGTTGTGGGGATGCCTGTCGCTCTCCTAAACTTATGTTTCTTTCTGTTGGTGTTGAATATAGGTGAGTACATTTTTCCGTGTGAAGAATCTCTTTCATTTAGTGTACTGTATGATTTCAGATCATGTCTGTGACATACACAGGTGCGACATGTTCTTGTTTTCATATGTTTCGTTTAGAGTCTGCAGTCTCTGTCTGTGACATCAGAGTGCATACGATCAATTTCGGATGCCATCTTGAGTGGAATTGCCCTGATGCCAATCCTAAGACAACTTACACTGTCTTGAGCAAGACACATGGGTGAGTCATCTACACACAAAAGGAGTTTAGATGCACATGAGTAACTGAATGATGTGGAAGATGTTGTTTAGAGGAGAAATGAGAGTGTGGAGCGGAGAGCAGCAGAGCACTGGGGTGAGAGGTGAAACTGTGTGGTTTAGCAGAAAACCACAGCGAGAAACAATCCAGGCTCATCACCCCAGAGCAGATACGCTGTTATCACTTCAGGCACGCTGTTGGGTTCCTTTGAATTACAATTGAAAAAGAAAATGACTCACAAGCGCTCAAGCTCAATTTGCTCTTTACTTGCTTTCTTTTTTCAAAAATCATGCCCAGTGGATAGGTCACATTTCTTAAGAAAATGAAAGTCAGAAATGTCTGTTTGTTTCACATAGTTTTGCAGGAGGTGAATGGCCAGATGATCACCGTAAAGAATTAACTTGGCATCTTTATAAAGTGTTCTTGATATTGTGTGTTTGTGTTGCAGTACATCATGGGTAAATGTTTCAGGCTGCATCCAGATTTCCCAGCAAAGCTGTGATCTGTCACATGTATTTCCAAACTTAAACAGCTACAACTTCATCAGACTGGCATCTGAATCTCTCTGGATTAATGACACTTGGGTATGCGACCCTATAAATGACTGTAAGTATTCCACATATTCGATAAATAAAGGTCAAAAATAAGGAATATTGCAAAAACCTTGAAAAGATTAGATTTTTTTTTTAAAGTTTGGGTTAAACTACAGAAATACATTCACTCATACGTAAGAATGTGTTTTAAAACATCTAATATCTGTCTGTAATTAATATAATTAGAAAATTTGTTAAAATGTGAATTATAATAATGTTATTATAAAGACAACTAATTAATAGTTAATATTACTATTATTATGAAAAAAAGTGTTGCGTAAGATTGTTCTTTTTATTTTTATTTATATATTTTTTGCTAGCTGCTGCCAAATTCAGCCCGCCCTCCATAAAAATCTTCATGGCCAATGGAAGTCTCTGGGTGACTGTAAATTTTCCATGTTCTCCATCCGTAAGCTGCTTTAAAGATTATGAATATTATGAGGAAGAGGAGGAGATGGGATGCTCCTGTCCCCTAACTGAGTTTAAAAGTCTCCAGGCCACAGTCACTCTATACAACAAACAGAACCTCTCAGACACACAGGTGCACTACTCTTTTCATCTTTACATCCCTTTAACACCATTATCTTATTTATTTTTTTATTAAACTTCTGTCTATCATTTATTTATGTACTGTATAATTGTTTCCATTTAGATAAGAAATTAGAGTTCCATTGTTTTATTTTTATTCATTTTTCTTGAAGGCACACACTGCTGAAGTGATGGATGAAACCCCATTCAAGGTGGAATTTGGTTTTCTTACACCAGGGCAAGTGTACTGTGCTGTGGCCAACTTCACAGTTGAGGGTGTGCTGGCCTCTTCTCCCCCGAGCATCCTGCAGTGTGTTTACATACCAGCAAATAATGGTGTGCGTGTTTCTACACTAAGTGTTTTTACTTAATTTGTAATGTAATGATACAATACACATTTATTTGTTTGCACATTTGTGTTCATTTGGTGCCGGCACTAATGCATGTGTGTGTTGTGTGTTCTTCAGAAAGCCTCATCGTCGTGGTTGTGTGTGCTGTTCTCATCACTCTTGGCTTAGTGTTTTTTCTGGTCTGGAGACAGTGTGCTGCATCTTCTGAACGACCCCTGCCCAGATCTTTGGTACTGGACTTACATGAGCATGATTGCAAGTGTGTTATTGCTTGTTAATATTGAGTAATTTACATTATTTAGTTAAACAATAAAAAGGACTAGTTTTTTTTTTTTCATTCAAAAAGCTGAAAATAGTTCCCAATAAAAGTGGGGTAAAAAAAAGCTCTATAGCAGTGGTTCTGCACACCAGGGAACAGGGGCCACATGGTGACAAAGTATATATTAATAACTACTGTTTTATTGAAAACAATACCGTTTTCTTGAAATATAAGAAATCACAAAATCAACTAAAGACAGCACTGCTCCCAATTACTTTAAAAAAAAAAGTTTGAAAACAAGCAGCTTTGTCATAATTACAGGCATAAACTGAGTCAAAGAGGATGAGAACCAAAGATCTATAGATGTACATGGGAGACCATAGAAAATTATTTTTGTGTTCCCATTTTCTCCAAGACTAAACAAAATAATCAGCTGTTGCATTTTCATGAATAGGCAAAACATAGAGATTTACAATGTTATTTAGTGCGGAAATGTGTCGTCATAGTCTGATAAGTGTCCATTTAAGCACTCTTGGAACAACAGTCATGAAAATCTAATTATAGATATACTTTAGTTTAACCTGTCAGAAACCCCTTTATCTGCATTCAATGCATTTATGAACTATGTTTTTCAGTGACCATTTTGGTGTTTTAAGTTTAAAATTCCAACCCTATTGTGTGTTTTCAGACTTTACTTCGAGACCTGGAACTTCAGAACGAGACTTTCATCGACTCTAGTAAGGTTGCCCCACACAACGAGAGCTCTGAGGATGACCACGTTTCAGTTGTGTCCTTCTCTGGCTTCACACTCATGGACAACCAGCCATCTTATTACAACACCCAAAGCCTGGGCAATGGCTATTACACAAGCCCCATCCTGGACAATCCAGACTGCACTGAGGAATCTGAAGAGTTGAGCACAGAAGTCCAACATGACGAGTTCCATCTATTACCATCACATCCGATTCTAGAAACAGAGGTGGGATGTCCATATCAGAATCATTTACTGTCACCCAGAGACATTCCTCTGAGCTCGGTGCGAGTGGAACACACTCAACAGGACGAGACATCAACTGAAGACCCAGAGCGGTCTGAAGATGTCATGTGGGGAAAACTGAATATGAGGTTGTAGAAGACATCCAAGCAAATTGAAAACTACTAATGTTTTTTTTTTTTTCTAAAATGTTGAATATAACACTTTTTTTAGACTTGAACACAGATTTGCTTTGTGTACAGTTTTTAATGCTTTTTTGGTGCTATTAATTTGCGACAATGTGATCCTGCTCTTTTGCCCACTAACTATTGTTATTTCAATGAAATGGACGTAGCGACAGATCTTTTCTTCTGTATGGTGATGTACATCTGATTGTGACTTGCTATTTGAAAAAAAGACAAGCCCTTGATTCTGTTAATCCTTGTTGTTTGGAAATGAAGGCAGATAAATGAGAGCTTGCAGAAGTCATACATCTGACGTTTTTGTTTTCAAATGAAGATCGTTATGAAAATTTGATTCACATTTTTTTATTATTATTATTATAGAAAGGGTGATTTTAAATTTCATGCTGACTTTAATATATATCCTCCATCTGGTTGACTTAGGTCGGGTAATGTTGAGTTCACCACATATTCCCTTTACTTTGGGGTGAATAGTCACATCGTGCACGTTCCTCATGCATGTGTACATCAATGGTCAAATGTCATTGACCTGAATCTAGCAGTCATTATTATTATTATTCCCTTCACGGTTTGTTTGGGATCCCCCCTACAGTCCAGTGACTCAGAGCACTATAAATCCTTATGCTGTCCTTATGAGGAGCAGTGTTATTTTCAGGCAACTGCGAGTACATGGTATGCTTTCTGTATGGCTTGAATTTAAGTTATTTTTTTTTTTTTTTTGGATCCATATTTTTTACTTCTGACTCAGAGTTGCCCTATTTTGACTCATTTTCTGCGGACTGTCTCTCACAGTTAACCATGCGAAGGTGCACAATTTCTGCTGATCTTGCTTGTTCTCTGGAACAGTTATGGACTCTAGGTTCTGGTAATGTTGCTTCGTATAGAATTATGCATATTTCTTCCTCTGTGAGAAAGTGTATGTGGACACTAATTAAACTCTGTGAGGTCTAATTGGGTTCAGTTTAATTTTGGTACTGTAACAGTGGGAACGGGAAATTGTTGTAGAATAATAAATACAGTAAGTTACAAGGGGAAGTTTGTTTTTGGACTTTTTCTAAAGCCATAACCATGGGAGGCAAATATGCCACCTCCAAACTCATTTCTAAAATGCAGATATTCACTGCTAGTACACTCAACAGATGACTCGAGTTTTAAATGTCAAGTTTCTTGTTGACCAAATGTAGCAGAATGGAAAGAAGTCTGCATGGTTTTAGTTCAGCTTTAATAAACCACAGCCCACAAGCCTGAAAAACACCGTGCATACACATATACCGTAGGCAAAAAAGAAAAACAAGCTAAACCTGTACTGACATGTTTACCAAATCTGTATATTCTTCATCACTATATATTTTTGTGGTATACTGAAAGACCATGTACTTTGTGTCCATGTAGCATTTTTCTTCATAAGTGGTATTGTTAATGAATTGAATTATTTTTTTACACTTCCTGACAGTAAATATATCTGTTTAGGCTTGTAATTTCAAAAGCAAAAGACAAACTTGAATTAGAGCTGCTTAGTGTGATTTATGTTTAGACACTGATGGTGGGTCCAAGATTTAATCCATAGAACCTATATGGTCCAAGAAAAGTATAACAAATTTTGAACTTTGCATAACTATAGTCTCATTATAAACCATTGGCATATTTCTATACATAAGCTGCGCCGTAAAGAATTCTCCTCATAGGAAGGTGTGACTCACTAACTGACTCACACTGCAGTAAAGAAACGTGTACATCCTCATCCAGAGAAACCTTTAAAACCACCATGTGTATCAGAAGCACTCATTGTCACAGAAGGATACGCCTAAACAAATAACTGAGCCTAGTCAAGGGTTTCATATATGTATTTAACAGATCATTAATTTTTGCATAAATTAACTATTATTGGAAAAAATACCAAAAACACCAATCAGTTTTCTACTAAACACAGGCTATGAATGTTTTATATGAGTGTTTGAACTTTAAAGTGAGTATGATGCAAAATGAATACTAGACAGTAAACACAAAGGCTAAAGTTGGAATCTTTACTTGGCTGCCTTTTCTTTTTTTTTACATATACAGTTAATTTTATAACAATTATATATATATACAAAGATATTCAGTAAAGTCAAGACCTAGTGCATGAATGGTGAAAACATGATGTCCATTTCTCTTCTCCATCATTCATTTGTTGCTGCCGTCCATCTCTCTCTTGCTCACTGATAATGTGAGAATCAGCCTCCATGACATCACCTCATCTGCGCCAATACTGTGGATTTCAAACATGAAACATTAGTAAAAGGTGCCTTCTAATATTCCGCTATTTGCCATTTTGAGTTTCTGTACTGGTAAATAAAAATAGCAGATAAAAAGAAGTGTGAACTTTGTTCATTCTGGAATACACTACACGAGTTTAAAAATCTAAGCAGAAAAGTGCCTCATTGCTAGAAGTGTGAAAAATTAAATATGTATTCTTAAATCAGCTCAAAATATTCTACAACTAGATGGAATCCAGACTGAAGCTTACAAAAAACTCTTACAAAGAGTCTGTGTCGAACACACATTATGCAATTTTCTGTGAAATCTGAATGATCAAAATCTGAAGACTGGCTTTCAATTATAGCAACTTGCATCAAGACAAAATCTGGATAAAAGTTGGTGGTGTATTCCACAATTTAGCAGCACTGGCCAAAAAAACCCCCACTGCTGCCAACCATAAAAATGCAAACAGCAACAGAGCTTATCTTTAGTAACATCCTGAAATGTTAAAGACAACAGGCTTTGCTGTTTTCCATGCTGATTTTTCAACATACACACCTGTGCAAATTTGTGTATCTGTTCAACCACTGCAGCAAACAGAGCACCAACGCTCTCATCAATCAGACTCTGCATATAATGCACCGCCTCCTCATCTGAGAGGTCCAATCGAAACTTGTCCTGAACCTGTAGTGGGCGGGCAAAGAATGAACAGCTGATTTTACCGCTGAAGTTTTGGAGACAAAATGTGAGGACCATACATACCTTTTTTACGGTTTTGTCAGGCTCCAGTGCAATGTCTGGAATATTTGCATCCACCATCAGAGAGAACAGATTCAGAATGAGATTAGAGTATCTGCATATGAAGAGAGAAAAAAGTTTGATTTTTATGATTTAGTCTGATATACTACATAAAAGAAGTACACTACGATTCAAACGTTTGGGGTCAGTAATGTTTTTGAAAAAAAGTCTGTTATGCTTACCAAGGTAGCATTTTATTTGATCAAAAAGAGTAATATTGTGAAATATTATTACAACTTAAAATAACTTCTCTAGTTTAATATATTTTAAAATGTAATTTATTCCCAAGATGGCAAAGCTGAATTTTCAGCAGCAGTATTTTGTGTGACATGAACTTTCATTTCAATTCTTCTAATATGCTGATTTGGTGCTCAAGAACAATTCTTATTATTATCAATATCGACTGCCACTTTTGATCAATTTAATGCATCAATGCTGTATGTATTAACTTCTTTCAAAAAGTCAAACTTTGAAATATTAGCGTGTATGTCTTCCGTTTGTAACTCACCTGCGCAGGTGCAGGAAGGCAGTGTAGCACTGTTTCCTGAACTCCTGGTATTGTTCACTCTGCATGCCCCCCATCCCCTCCACCATCTCCTTGCTCAGCTTCATGGGGGGTGGCAGGGGTTTAGGGTCCCGACCCAAAATATATCCAAAATCGATATGAAACAGTTTCCCTGCAAGCCAGAGAAACAGATCAGCATATCCAATCTGTTTTTATTTACAGTGCTTGCAAGTCATTCAAAAGCATGGTGCATTTATGGAAGGTACCAGTCTTTGTGAGAAGCAAGTTGTCTAGATGTCTGTCTCCAACCCCTAGGATGTATGTGATGACACAATAGCCCGCTGAAACGTAGATCATGATTTAGTACATTTTTAAAATACTAAATAAATAATGAGCTAAATATAGTAGTAATGGATTCAGAAACTGAGGCTGACCACAGCTTTTAACGTATGTGTCCATGACTTCAGAGCTGATGCCGTATGGCCCTTTATCATTCGGAGCGTGCTTTCGGAAGAAACTCTGCATGGAGACATAGTTTACCAAGAGAAATACAAAGATATGAGACTTAATTCCTTAGATACATTAAAAATAAACACAGAGAAATGTGTTTCATCCACAAAAACTTAGTATGTGCCATACCTAATTGAACAATTAATTAAAATGTATAAAGTATATTATACAATACCATACACAGCACACGCACATTTTATTTTTAATAGAATATAATATAAATAATAAAATAAAATATAAATAAATAAGGCTTCTAGAATTTACTAACTGTGCTAGGCCATATCACATTTCCAATTGTATTTGAAATAATCGAGCAGTTCTTATTATGACCATGTACTGCAGAGGTGTCCACTTCTAATTAGCTTCCATCTGCTTCAACACACCTGCTAGGAAGTTTCTAGTGATCCTGAAAACCTTAATTAGCAGGTTCAGGAGTGTTTAATTAGGCTCAGATCCAAACTTTGCAGGAATTTGGTTTTCCAGGAGCAGTATTAGACAACTCCTGATACATTGCATTACCTGAATGTTGCCTTCAGTTGCCAAAACCTCAGCCACAGGTACTGACTGCACAAACTGCATAAAACCTGCAGACAAATCATAGGCATCCAGAGTAAAAGAAAACTCTCATACAGTATGTGAATTAACTGGCTTGTGGGTTTGTTCTGCATGCAATAAGTGAAGCAGTACTGACCGTGTTTGGTGCTGGTCGCTAGAACTTTGTATGGAGTCAACTTTAGGTCCAAATTCTCTTTCCTCAGCAACTGTTAAAGACAGTGAGAAAGTATTGATAACAATTACTACTACTCATTTTTTTTTCTGGTAGCTTTATATAAAACCAATAGATGTCTATGAAGAAAATAGATGTGAAAATACATTTTATGTATGCCGGAACGCAAGAAGACATTAATGAATACTGATATCAACTATCCTTTTGGTACTGTGTGATGAGATGTAGTGACTTCAGACCTTGTCCATGAGTGAAATAATCTGCAGGATGAGCTGGTCCTGTCTCAGGTCATCTCCATGTTTGAAGATGACAGGATATTGCTCTCCATCCTCTGTCTTAAAGATGAGCTTTGCTGGCATCAGAGCACTCTGGAAGAGAGAAAAACAGAAGTCAGGGGTGGACAGATGCATGTGTGACAATGCAATGAATATGAATGAAGCACAATACCTTAAAGAGTGTTGCAGTCTCTGGTATGATGCCCTTGATCCGGATCTGTGGCTCCAGAGGAAGAGGGATGGGCTCGATCTCTGACAGATTCACCTTCTCATTATCAGCCAACAGGCCCTGTAATCGCTCCGTCTGTCAGAGACAGAAAGAACCAAATGATACAATTTCATAACTTCACAAAAAACAGTCAACTGATTTCTCATCGTCTACAAAAGCTTTTAAAACGGATTCAGTGTTGCACACCTTTTTCTTGCGGTTTCCACTCTCTCTCTGAACGGCCTTCATGAGCTGCACTAATCGGTCTACAAACGTCTGCTGGGAGGCCAGAAGGGAGCGCATCACTCTCACACACTTATCACCCTGGAAACAGACATAAACATCACATATTATGAAAAAGTTAAAGTGACAGATTTAAAATAAAGGTTCTTCTTTTGAACTTTTTGTTCATCAAAGAGTTCATCAATCTTCAGTGTCACATGATCCTTCAGATATATGTTTTTTGTTTTTGTATTTTAAATTGAAAATTGACAAAATTTATCAAACATTTCAGTTAAATTATGCAGCTGTTTTCAACATTGATAATAATGATACAAATGTTTCTTGAGCACCAGATATTAGAATGATTTCTGAAGGATCATATGACACTGAAAACTGGAGTAATGGTTGCTGAAAATTCATCTTTATTTAAATTGTAATAATATTTCTAAATATTACTGAATTTTCGATAAATCTTGGTCAGAATAGGAGACTTCATTCAAAAAATATTTCAAGAATCTTATCGACCACTACCTTATGACCCCATACCGACTTCTGAACATTAGTTTACATTATCACATTACTTTGTTGTAGTCCATGTGGGTTCAGATGTGAATGTACCTTGAGCAGAGCCTGACTGAACCGCCTCATTACATTGAGGTACATGTCATGGGTTTTGGGGTCTCTCTGCTGTGTGTCCTGATCCTCACACTCCACAATTACATACCTGCAGCGGAAGACAATGTCCAAATATTTTTTTATAAATCTTTAATATGGAGTAGGCAGAACTGGCACATTGTTGTAGATACTTTAAGTACAGAACTGCAAAACATCTTGATCCATTACTCACCAGTATAAATAGTTTGCCAGTGTAGAGTTTTTGCAGGCACGTGATATAAGGAAGGTGCACAGATCTTGCTGTGGAACACAGGTCACATACACCGTTACATAATCTTCACATCCACTGTGCATCTAAAATTAATGTGTGGGGGGGGTTACACTTACCTCTAGATTCTCACCATCTGTTCCCTCTTTGCCTTTCTGCGTGCTGGGCATCACAGTGACGGTCGATGCCATCTGGGAACTGAAAAAGAAATCACTGTAAGCATCATGATTTTTTGTTTATAAATTTGCTATTTCTTTAGAATTCCAACTATCTTTGAGGATTGTACAAACAGATTTTGAAAGCATTTGTAATTCTAAGCAAAGTAATGTATAATTGATTTGGGGAAAAACAGTGCATTTCACTCAGATGCATATTCTTTAAGTATGTAGCTGACCTGTCCAGATCTCCTATTGTTGAGCTCTCTGTCAGAACCCCTTGACTGTCTCTCTTACTGGCAGGCTCCAATCCACCCTGGATATCAGTGAAGTTCTCATATTTCAATGCCTGCACCAGCTGGAGCAAGTACATTAGCAGATCCTACAAGGATAATCAGAATTACATGCATTTACAGAGGAATCAGTTGTCCCTAAAAGTTGTCAATTGTACCTAAAGATTACCATTTTTAATGGTGTGAGTATTTAAGGATACTTAATACTGCTTATGAAAGCATAACGCACAAAGATCTTTTTACAAATGTTATGTATCTAAACCACTGACAATCTAACACACACATACACAAACACACATAGACTTTACCTCATCATCAGCCTGCTGCAGCCTCGCGACAGCGTAGCGTCTGACTGTGGGGTTGGTGAAATGAGAGGACAGCAGCTCCAAGGAATCCTCCACATCCATCGGCCGCCACTTTCCCAGCAGCTCCAGGGCCTGTTTGGCCTCCTGGGGCAGAGCCCAGTTCACACACTTCAGGAACTTGGTCAAAGCCTAAAAACACACCAACAACTGAGATCTTGTCCTGGACACAGACTACAATTGAGATACCATCCTGTTAATCTGGGGACAAAACTGGTACCTACAGTATATGAACAATTTCAAAAGTTTGTGGTTGGTAAGACTTTTATGTTTTTGTTTTGCCTACATCTAGAGGACTACATTTTTTTAATTAAAAATACGGTCAAACAGTAATATTGTGACATATTACTATTTTCTATTTCATTACTCCAGTCTTCAATTGTCACATGATCCTCCTATTATTCTAATATGGTGATCTGGTGCTCAAAAATGTTCTTGTCATTATCAATGTTGCAAACAGTTGTGCTTAATATTTTTGTGGAAATTATGATGCATTTTGACATGCATGAAACAGAATATTTTCTAACATTCTTCATGTTTTACTGTAACTTTTGTTCAATTTAATGTGCCGTTGCTGAATAAAAGTATAACTGACCCCAAACTTTCGATTGATTTTAAATGTGCTCACTCACCTTTTCCTGTGTGGTGAGGTAGTATCTAAACTTCCACACAAGGTCCTGTTCCTCAGAACTCAGCTGTTTAGTGGGTGGGTAGCTCACTATTATCTATGACAGACAAACAGTATTATAAAGACATCTGAGAAGATTTCTTGAGTACTTCTTTTCTCTTTATCACTAACATTGAGTTGATCGCGCGTGGCGGCATTCGGTTTGAGATCGTGGTCAGATGGTCCACTGCGTAAACTACGAGCCAGTTTATGATGCTTACTCTCCACAAGGTTCTCCTGCAACAGAATGCCAACACCATCAGGTACCAACTTTATCATTTTTAAATGAAAATTATTCTTCACCTTATCAAGTGCCAACACAGATTCTCAAACCCATAAACCCAAGATAATAGACTTTTTTTTTAGTTTTGATTTCCACTCACCATGCACATCTGAGGGTCGGGGACTTTCACAATATCTGAACTGGTCGGCAAAGGAGAGGATTCATCTGCATCCTGTAAAAAGAGAAAGGCTTAAAACCACAGAAATTCAACAAGCATTTAACAAGTACTAGATAAAGGAAGGTGAACTATTAGAAGAATTTTAAATAGTGAACTACACTGCTTTGCAAAATCTTGATTATCACTAATTTTAACTCAATGTAAAATGGCATCTACAACATATTTTAATTCTGTAACAAAGAAAAAAAGTTGGGGCTTGTTTTTACCCATCAAGGCATTCCTGACTGCTAATTGTGAGGGACTGCTTTTTTCTAACTAAATTTTATTATGTATTAAATTAACCAGAATTAAATTGCTGTTTAAGATTGGCAAGATTTCTGAAAAGCTGATTTCTCTACAACAATATCCTAATTCAATGCCTTAATAGTTAATATTAATGCCAGTTAACATTAGCACCACAGCCTAGTCAACTAAAAAGTAGTTATTTAGAAGCAAGCAAGGCTAATACATTTTGATGAAGCATGCATTAACAGGGAAGTAAACAGAGTTATTTTGAATCAATATTGACTTAATATCGAAAAATATAGAGAAAAAAAGATATACCTTTTCGTAATAAACAATGCTGTATTCTCGTTCACCGGTTTTGACTCGAGGGAATTCCACCATGAGGTACATGAAATTAGAGCTACGTTTCTCACTCTGTCAATAAAAAACACAAGCTTCACAAATCAAGCTTTACACAGAGGTAGCGAAAATTACAGTGGCTTCATATTGTGACACTTTTTACTCCAAAAGCACTCACCTCATTGATCATTTCAATCTCTCTGAAGGTCAAGCGATCCAGCCAGTCTACTTTAACCATGTGCCCCTGACGATGAGCTTTTGTTAGCTGAGAGAGACAGAGAGGCAAAGAAAGAGAGAGGAAAACTTAAAGAAATAGACATGTTTGCAAGACTAAGACACAACTAAGACGTTGTGTGCACAATCCTCTAGCCAATCATATGACAGCAGCGTGTCAGCGTGTAAAAGCACACAAAAAGCTCATTAGCCAAAGGACATTCAGGGGGGGCCAGTGTAAAGTAAGTAGCACACCAAGATGACTCAGCCCTTTCTAAACAAACAGTTAGTAATAGTTAGTACAATAACACATCTCATCTAAAGGCCAGCATATGTCTAAGAGGACTTTGTTTAACCAGCCATACATGTGTTTTAGTGGCTAAACATAACATCCATGACATTCATGATTATTTCAAGGAATGTTCTCACTTCAAAACAAGTTACGCTTTATCAGCGGTATCCACAACAAATCATTCCGACTTAAAAGAATTATCCAGCACAAAAATCCTTTTTATTTAGTCTGTTCATTTTTCTAAATCCTCCTTTTGATGTGGGACTGTTTTTTAAGTGGGTGAACATCTGGTTATACATTAAAGACATGATTGATCTACCAGCTTACATGGTCATAATATGAGTTGAACAATTGTAAATTAAAATAAAAAATGCTATATTTGACCTGCCATATTTTTATTAAAAAATGTATAATGTCATAAAAATTGCTTCTAATCCCTTGATTCCCCTGAACCTCTACACTGTTGCAAATAAATATATATATATATATATATATATATATATATATATATAAATATATATATATATAATGTATATATGAGGTCAAGCAGCAAAAATGTCAATTCCTTAAAGGGATAAAAAAAAAAAAAATTCTGTCATCATTTACTCACCCTCAAGTAGTTCCAAACCTGTATGAATGTCTTTGTTCTGCCGAACACAAAAGAAGATATTTTGAAGAAAGTTTGTAACCAGGCTGTTTTGGGGCACCATTGACTTCCATAGTAGGAAAAAAAAAATACTATGGAATCAATGGTGCCCCAGAACTGCTCTGTTTCCCACATTCTTCAGAATATGTTCCTTTGTGTTCAGCAGAACAAAGACATTCATACAGGTTTGGAACTACTTGAGGGTGAGTAAATTATGACAGTATTTTCATATATGGGAGAGCTATCCCTTTAAGTCCAAGACACACAGAAAATAACATACTTATCCTATATGTGAAAATGTGGGTCAAATTATACAAGCTAAATATATACCCTGTCCTATATCTTACCCACAAATATATGAGACAAGCCAACACTCATACACGCGCGCGCACACACACACACACACACACACACATACATTCAGCATTCCTGTCCTGTTTTCTCTCATACTCACGTCACTAAGTATCTCCAGGTCTGGGCCCTGGAACAGAGGGCAGTTAAAACATGTCCTTTGGCAGAACACACACAAGCACACTCCCTCACAACAACAAACATTCTCAATTGTCATTCTTTTGAGAATAAAAATATCCATCTATCCCTCCCTGCCGCCACACACTTTTCTTTTAACATATCCCTCATGTACAGTAACTGTCCACAGGCATATTTCTCCAGCTTCTGTCTCAGCTGGGCTCCTCCACTCCCCAATCCATCAACTGACCTTGGCCAGGCGGCCCATCTGGTCCTCTGCCAGAGTGCTGCTGGTCCTTCCTGGTGTACTGGTGGGCTCACTGCCATCACCCTCCACACCCGGCCACACCTTCAGATCGTGCATGCCCTGCCGGAACATTCTAGTAGACAGAGTGAGAGAGATGGGGATAGATAAGGGGGAATAACAAATGTATAAAAGTAGTGGTGTGCAAACTTTTGTGGAAAATAATCTCTTTTGCGATAATAATCTCTTTCCTATATAATTAATAACACCTCACCATCTATTTTAACATGTACAGATTTTATTAATGTGAATTGATATAATCACAGATTCTGAATGTAGTGGTTATATGCACCCTAAACTCTGGAAGACAATTAAATTTTCATTGGAGTGAAGATATGAATCATATATATTCTAAACAAATTCAAAAAGAAGTATTACAAAAAGTATGACACCACAGTATTTGTCTTTTACTCCGCAAACTCAGCAAAGCATTCAAGTGTAATAATTGGTGTGTTTGCCTTACTAACATATGTAAAAAATAAAATGTGCAAACATCAGACTGGTAAAAGAGACTGGTGGAAGAGACTTGTAGAAGAGAATGGTGGGATGGAATTGTCCAGCACTGCATTTTTACTGTGCAAAAGTTTAGGGTTGGTAAGATTAAAAAATAATAAAAAAAAAATATATATATATATCTTAAAGCTTTATCTTAAAGGCTGCATTTATTTGATCTAAAATACAGTAAAAAGGTAATACGGTGAAATATTATTACAATTTAAAAAAACTGTTTTTTATATATATTTTAAAACACCATTTATTCCTGTGATGGAAAATTAGAATTTTTAGCAGCCATTACTCCAGTCTTCAGAATCACATGACTGCTTTAATGAAGACTTTTTAAAAATCCCAATGGGAAAAATGAATGGTAAATAAAACTTCTGGACGCAGCACAGCTAAAAAAAGAAAAAGAAAAAGAAGAAAAAAGGCGGCTGGGCACTAAAGCACTCAATTATATGACATTTTCCAGTTATATTTCTGATGAACAAAATTGTAAACATTAGACCCTTACCCATATTTCCCAAACAGGGTGACTGTAGTGCCCCCAACAGGTGTGGCTCCGCCGGGTCCATACACATCCCAAACTGTTAGAGTCACCTGGGCACTCTGAGGCAGGTCAGGGTACTTCACTGGCAGCCTAAGCCACTCGTTCCAGCTAAGGTGAAGAGAAGACAACAATAATAATGTGACAAAACATATGTGACTCAGTACAGTGAACAAATTAAATCTGAAGGTATTAAAATCAGTTCAAATGAAAAAATAGATCATATTTGTCATTTATTGTGCAAATATCTAAGTATGCGAGAAGATGATAGGGTACAAAAATATATGCTACATATCTCAGCAAAGCATCTCTGATCTTGTTTGGTTTCCTGCTCTAACTCATTATTGAATCACATGAGCATAAAGTGACCCACAGTGTGATATACAGAGATTAACCACTGATAAATCTACGTACTTCCAGCGAGTGCTGAAGGCCTTGTAAGACGTTCGTACAGGCAGAGCGAGAGGCTTGCCCTCGGCAAACACCTGACAGGTGACGTACAGGTCAGAGCAGCTCTCCTGATAGAGTCCTGAGAATCGCAGCATGGGGTCCTCGAGCAGAGCTTTATAGCTCTTCTGCTCTCTCTTGCCCTCCAGACTGCCTCTGCAAAAGAGAACAGAAAGGAGATACCATTTCTGCTCAGTCAGAACACAGCACGATGTCAAGACATTTGCTTTCTGAAGTAAGGAATTTGCATACTGTACCTCTTTAATGGTGAGCAATTGTGCTAAAAGTCAGCAGAGTTACAAAACTACTTGATCATTGATTTCCTTAACTTTTCATTGACACTTTATATGTTCTGATGCTATTTTTACGTTTTTGAAAAACATCTCTTATGCTCACCAAGGCTGCATTGATTTGAGCAGTAATATTAAGCAGTAATATGGGAAATATGTGACCCTGGACCACAAAAACAGTCACAAGCAGCACGGGTATATTTGTAGCAATAGCCAAAAGTACACTGTATGGGTCAAAATTATTGATTTTTCTTTTACGCCAAAAAAGATTAGGATATTAAGTAAAGATCATGTTCCATGAAGATATTTTGTACATTTCCTACCATAAATATATCAAAACTTAATTTTTGATTAGTAATATGCATTGCTAAGGACTTCAAGGCGATTTTCTCAAAGGGGTCATATGACGTTGCTAAAAAGAACATTATTTTGTGTATTTGGTGTAATGAAATGTGTTTATGTGGTTTAAGGTTCAAAAAACACATTATTTTCCACATACTGTACATTATTGTTGCTCCTCTATGCGCCGCCTTTCTGAAACGCGCTGATTTTTACAAAGCTCATCGTTCTGAGAAGCGAGGCGTGCTCTGATTGGCCAGCTATCCAGTGCATTGTGATTGGCCGAATACCTCAAGTGTGAGATGGAAATGTTACGCCCCTTACCGTAATGTGATGCCGTGTCCCAGCGAGATGACACAAAAACAATAAAACCCATTATAAATGAGGCATTTGATGCATCCAGTGGGACATAATTACTGATTATAATGACTTTTACTGTCTTTTTACCATGTCTGCATTTATGATCGGAGAAACAACAAACAACAAGCGCTACTCTACACCGCTCAAAACTCGTGTTTGAATCGTCTGTAGCAGAAATGTACTTACAGGCTGTGAGTCATACGCGTCAGACTGTCCTTGTAAAGTTGGAATTGCCCCACTTTACAGAAACAGCCTTTGTGCAAGCCAGCATTGTAGGCTAACGTTACTCTTCCAGGTTCAGAAAATAGTACTCCGTAAAATGCACCGCACACACTCTAATATTTGGGTTGAACTATTCTGGAAAAGTGTTGTAAATATAACTTAACCACTGATTTCTAGTTGTGTCCTCTTTTGGAAGCCCAAACAAAATACTTTCACTTTCACAACGAAACACAGCGGCAGCAGCAACAATACTACTGTGAGAATAATAGTTCAGCCTTCTTTCTTTGCGTATACGTTTGGGTGGTGTTATGCAAATCTTCCCACATCGTGACGTAGACATGTGGGGGCGTGTTTGAATGAGACGTTTTAGGAGGGCGTGGACGAGTCTTAACTTTGATAAAGAATATCTCTTTGGTTTTGAGATTTTAGTCTTTGCAACTTCAGGGATCTTATCTATGCACAATCAGCTTGTAACACTCCAAAGAGAAAGAAAAACTTGAAATTGCATCATATGACCCCATCAATATTTTTATTTTATTTTATTTTTTTAATTGAATTTGAATTTTGAATTGTTGGCACCCTCAGATTCCAGATATTCAGATAGTTCTATCTCAGCCAAATATATTGTCCTATCCTAACAAACCATACAATGGTAAGCTTATTTATTCAGCTTTCAGCTGATGTATTAATCTCAATTCCGGGTCACATATTACAATAAAAAAACTTTTTTCTATTTAAATATATTTCAAAATGTAATTTAAGCCTATGATGGCAAAGCTGAATGTGAGTGTTGTTGTTGAGCAAGGCACCGCACCCCCAACTGCTCCCCGGGCGCCGCAACAAAAATGGCTGCCCACTGCTCCGAGTGTGTGTTCATGGTGTGTGTGTGTGTTCACTGCTGTGTGTGTGCACTTTGGATGGGATAAATGCAGAGCACTACTTGCGAGTATGGTTTACCATACTTGGCCATATGTCACATCACTTTAATACTGAACGTGCTTGTTCAAAACTATGCTGCGTCCCAATTCGCATACTATCCGTCCTAAATAGTATTCGAAAATAGAATTAGTATGTCCCAAATCATAGTATGTTTAAAAAAGTATGCCAAAGATTCCCGGATGTATACTACTTCCGGTTAGAATTCAAAGTGCAGATCGATGCACACTCTAACGGCTAATATTGCCCACAACACATTGCGTTGTGGACGAGGATTCGATTAAAACTACAAAAACGCATAAAAATTGTTAAAATAAACTACAAACATGGCGGATATGCGTGACCGACGGACAGGTAGAGAAAGGGATTTGAGTGATAAATAAACAATGATTGACAGGGCAGTTTAACAGTTACAGGATGCACATAACTAAGCAACAGAGTGTCAGTTAAAGACTCAGCTATGACGAAGTAGTATGTCCCAAAGCTGGCCTACTCAAAAGTATGTACTTTTTCTTCACAAAAAGAGTACATACTTTTAGGCAGTGTTGGGCAGTAACTAGTTACTGTAACTTAGTTACTGTAATAAAATTACTTTTTGCAGTAACTAGTAGTGTAACTAATTACTAATAAGATTTCAGTAATACTATTACAGTTACCATCCATAAAACAGCTTAGTTACTTTTGATGCCTCAACCCCGCTGATTTAAAATCCAACAATCAAATCATTTCTAGATTTATTTTCATAATTTTCACGACTTGCACATGATCTGAACACTGTTGTGTAAGCTGTGGCTTTACTTTACTCTGGCATTACATCCCTCTGATCAGCATGTGGTACATTATATTACTATAATTAAAAATCTTTTTGGAAACTTAAACAGTTTCTTACAAACTTATGTGATTTGATAAAATACATAATGAAATATAATCGTATATGAGAAAAGGAGAAATTAAAATTAGCTTCAAGCTACACATGACAATTAATGAGATTAATACAACACTTCTACTTGAATGTCACTGTTAATCACTATTGAGTGTTTGTAATAACTGCGATCAGATGTGGATTTTGGTCAAATGATGAGGCAGAAATATGTTGTTATTAACATTTATTTGGAAGATACACTGTTACAACTTCTGTGGGGCGTGAAGAAACAGTAATGTAACTAACTAATTACTGTTGCCAGAAAGTAATAAGTACAGTAACACTATTACTTTTGAAAGGAGTAACTAGTAATGAGTAATATATTACATTATTTGAGTAACTAGCCCAACACTACTTTTAGGGCATAGTATAAGTAGGCGAATTGGGACGCAGCACTAGTGTTCTCGCGCAGGAAAAAATACGCACTTTAATGTTTGAGTTGTTTAAAATTGTTCTTAAACAGAGGTCCGAATTTATTTTTTTTACTACATGTCCTTTTCAAGAAGGTCAGGCCGTTATTGCTTCACAAATGGTGATAGCTCTTCTTCATGCATTTGGTTTTAACAGTCACTGTCCTATGATGAGCTCTTGCGCAAGTTTGCTAACTAGCACCCCGGGACTCCTTCCTTGTGTTCTTCTAACCATGCAACACAGTGAAATTAAACTGATTTTGTTATGACAAACACTCATTTATGATCTTTATTTATGATCCACACGTACACGGACAGAGACTCGTTAAGATCGAGGGCAAAAGGAGAATGATGTCAATAGTCTGATGAAAGCCCTAAAACACAAAATCTCTCCGGACTCGTGTTAATTCTTCTGACTCACAGTGTTGCCATGCTCGCTTTGGTAAACATCGCAAAAACAACGATTTGATATCATGCATGGAATATTTCTCTTTACATTTAAAATAAAAGTGCACTACATTTTGTACTTTTATATAGAAGTTACCAGTAGACACTTTATTATTAAGTTACATATTATTAAATTACATAAATCCATGCACGATACATAGCATCTTGCAATAATAGGTGCGACGTGTCTTTGAGCAGTGTGCTGTTATTCAGTCTCTGTTGACATTCTGCTGGTTTCTGTAATCAAAACAATGACTAAGGTCCAGAAACATACTCACATTTTCAGTTGGACGTTTATGTCCAGATCGCAACTATACACATAGTTAAATTTGTCTGTGTCCATCTTCAGTAATAGATGAAGTGTTATGAAAAACCGTAGTGAATGAAACAAAACAGATATAAAAGAATAAATGCAGATTTCTCAGGCGGTGGGAGATAAACTGCAGGGCCTCTAGCAAAGACCCTGCACTGGATCTGCTGGAGCTTTTGCTTTTCACAGCACTTTATATTCTTGATATAACTGTTTCTGATTAATGAATACCAATATGGCCGGTCAAAAATACTATCAGTCTTAATTTAAGACAATAATAAAGTTGTAATAAGCATCTGCCAGGGCTTCATCGCGTCCGCTTTTAGAAAGGAAAACATTATATCAGACGTAAATAATCGATGTCAAATCGTTCGATAGCCGCAGCGACTTGTATGGACTGAACGGATCAGAAATGGCTTCTTTGGTCTGGTGGATCCCGGTGGCTTCCTGTTTGGTTTAAGAACGGATAGTAAAACAGGACAAATTTCGTAAGGCGTTTAAAAGTCCTCTTGAATTGCATGTTAGCTGTACATTGAGTACAATTGTTTGCAAGTTTCTGAGTTTAAACTGAATCAAGGCATATCACTGTAAATCATAGATTTTTTTTTTGCTAAAACTCTTTTGTATTAGTTTAATTTATTTAAATATTCAATTAATTGAATTATGTACTGTATTTCATAAATCCCCCAAAAATTGAAAATTAAAAATTATGCTTTTAATCTGTTTGAAATCTATTTAAATTGCAATCCATTGTGGTCTCTATGTATTAAAAAATTGCCAAAGAGAGAGAGAGAGAGAGATTGTTGGATCTGCTGTGAAACCAGTAGGTTATGGCCTTTGTCAGCCATTCTGCACATGCAGGTGGACAAGTCATTTGCAATTGCTATCTGTCTTTTGGGTGCATGAACGTAATATTCTCCAAGTATGTTCTCCAATGCAATGAACATTTTATTGGTGTGTTTGTGTATATAGGCATCACAACAGGTTGTACTTCCTAAAAACCGCATCTCTCTTCACACAAGTGTGTTTCTTGCCCTCGTTTGTGAGGGCAGAAAAAGAACCAAGCCAATAAAAAGATTAAGAAAACAAGCTGTTCTTGCTTTTAATTTACATTCGCTGGCAGCTTGGCATTCGATCAGTCACATCCTAAATCTTAGTGCAACTTTGGGTCCCCCCTGCACATTAGTGTGTGGTTATATAATAAATGGTGATGAGTCAGACTGCAGAACAGAACAGGACCGCAGTCCATTACATCCTCCGCTCAGGACTCAAGAGCTGTTAAAGAGGATAAGGCTCATTGCCACCCCTCATGTGTTCCGAACACTCACAGAGGGGGCTCTGCTTCCTTGCTCCCAAGTTTAAAGCCACATTCACTTTGAGTTGAAGCCAAAGGGCAGCTGCACTCTTTGGGATGATGAAGGTTTCCACTGGCTAGACCTTACCAGGCCTGAACTTGTATATTCAGGAATTGCTTATGACCCATCAATAATTGCTTATATTATGGATTAAATGTTTGCAGGTACACTCTAAAAAAAGGTGCTAAATAGCACTGAAAGGGGTTCATTGGCTTGTAATGATGGGGAACCACTTCAAGTGCTATATAGCTTCTATCTTTAAAGGTGCTTTACAGCACCTTTGTCAAATGGTGTTACTGTATGTAGAGGCGGACAAAGTACACAACTCCATTACTTGAGTACAAGTACAGATACTGCTGGTCAAATATTATTCCATTACAAGTAAAATTTGTAAAGACGGATTTTTACTTAAGTAAAAGTACAGAAGTACTTAAGTACCAAAAGTAAATTTCCTTTTTTATGGCAATGCACTGTTTTATTATTGTTGTAATACTTGTAATACCTGAAGCAACTTACAATACACCGACTGAATACACTGACTAGCTTGTAGTATCTTTGGAATAAAGAGATTTTAGAATGTTAAAAACCTAGGGGAAAAAAACAAAACAAAACAAAATATTATTTAACACCCCTACCCACCCCCACAAAAGCAGGATAGTAGTTATCTCACACATCTATGTGTAGCAATTCATCCACATTTGAACAGAGTGGACAGTGAAATCCTGTAAATACAGAGTGACAAGGAAGAAAAAAAAAATCAAACCTGCTTTAAAACCCAGCAACATAACTGTAGCTGTAGAACTTTACAACAGCAACACTGCTTTAACAAAAAAGCAAAACAGAAAGACTTATTTGACATCAAAACTAAAATTTCAAAACTGCTTTTTAATCACTCTCGCAGAACTTTGATGTCACACACAGAATGGTCTGTGCAGTGCTGCTTCAAATCCAAAACCTATTTTATTAGGAGACGCACAACAGTTCTTCTGTGGCTTTATAGGTAATATTTTCAATAACACAATTTAGCAAAATCAGACAATATTGTGTATATTGTGGTAACAATATATACCACATTATTAAGTTTTTATTATTGAATTGTTGTAAATAAATATCACATTTGCAACTGGTCAGTGTTCACAGAAATGCTGGGAAATCACTTCAAGTAGCCCTACAAGAGTGATTACTGATAAACTGTCTGAAAAAAGAAAGTCACGTTTTGGAGAATAAAAAAATCACCCAGTCTTTCAAAGCTGCTACATAGTAACGACTTTCTACTTTGATAGAAATATAGTGGAGTGAAAAGTACAATATTTGTCTTTCAAATGTAGTGAAGTTAAAGTCACAAGTTTACAGAAAAAATTATACTCAAGTAAAGTACAGATACTCAAAAAGTGTACTTAAGTACAATACTCAAGTAAATGTGCTTTCCTGTAGCTCAAATGGTAGAGCATGGCGCTAGCAACGCCACGATCATGGGTTCGATTCCCAGGGAAAGCAAGAGCTGATAAAATGTAAAACTGTAACTTGAATGCAATGTAAGTCGCTTTGGATAAAAGCGTCTGCTAAATGCATAAATGTAAATGTACTTAGTTACTGTCCGCCTCTATAATAGGAGCCCCATTCTCCTCCTTACATTTTAGATATGTTACTCCACTCTCGTATGTTTGCTATGATGAATGGGAATTTACTTCAATGGCAAAAGCTGTTTTGAATAACTTTTATGCATTTCTGAGGTGAAAAAGTTTCATGTGAGGGCCCTGGAATATATAGGGGGCCTTGGGGGCAAAACAGTCGAGAGCCACATTATCTTCAGGAAATACACTTTATTTTAATTTAATTTTTAATAATTTCTCCAACTAAACTAAGAGACTAAGATAGAGTTAGAGAACTATACAGGGACTTAACATTGGTGCTATATAGCACCTTAAAAACCCCAAAGAACCCCCTGAAGGACCAATTTTTTTGTGTGTGTATGATCAATCTGAATTATGTGCATTGCATTTTTGCATTCAATTTTATTTTTAATAAAATAAATAATAGGGAAGTTTAAATTCATTGTAACCTGTAACCTAAAATGCCTCCACAGAATTTATAGATTGATTCAAAATAATTATTTAAACAAAAACAAAAACAAACAAAATAAAAACAAAAACAAAAAAAAACACATTGACTACTATGTGAGGCTCATTTGAACAATTGATCAATTTGAACAATTTTTTATTTTTAAAGGTGACATTTTAAATGTGTAACAACAAATGTGCTAGAATTTTTAGTAGTGTAATTTATTTCAACAATGTATTGTTTTTAAATGTGCTAAAGAAATAAATGTGATTCAGCATGTTAATGCATTCAGTTCATTTTTTAAAACACAAAATAAATAAAAAAAGAAATAATAATAATTCTGTTCCTTTTAAAAAAGACACAAAATAATATGTTTTGTCCATTTTCGTGGACGACACATGTAACCCATCTTCGTATTTCAGTCATTTTCTCAGCAATAAAACTCTCTTACGTATTTCCTAAAATTCTGTTCTGGGTAAATAATATTTTCCTAGAACTGTATTACAGATTGGCTACATAAGACACAGGTTGGGAAACAGTGGCATAGGTTACCTAAGGTTTACCATTAAATCAGAAAATGTGCTGCCAAAAATCAAGTGTACCTGTTGAATAGACTTATTCATAACAGCACTTTTAGTTACGTCTTCCATTTAACGACAATAACCAAAGATTAATTGACAACCAAAAATTGCGAACTTTTGCCCGATGGCCTTTTGGCAAATTTTCTGCTCCTATTGGATACAAATCATGTCCTATGAGGTGGAAATGTTTAAATACGACACCAGTTCTAACGTTCAAGCAGAGGGGAACATGGTCAGAATGCATGGCCAGAGCAGAGGAGAGGAGAGACTGTGAGTCACTTTGTCCAAACTGAGGCGCTAGCAGTAGTACAACATGCAGTACACAGGGAGGAGCTTTCAACACCTTTCAGACTACTGTGGGGTGACACAGGCGTGAATGCTACAAACAGACTTTGTGGTACCCTAGGGCCTCCTTGGAAAATGCCTGTTTCTTCTATCGCAATTTTTTCCATCTTGATAGCAAAGATGACGAGAGATGAGCTAATGTGTGAAAGAGTATGTAATGTTTGGTTCTGGCTCAAAGAGCGTTACCTTCTCGGCATCTGCTCAAAGCCTAATCCCTTGCGCTCGACACCTACCTAGGATCCTTCCTTAACAACAAAAAAGCAGTTCAGAAGTATTACATCTTCATCTTCTCTGGTCATAAACACACACACCTGCAGCAGTTGTGCAATAAAAGTCCAATTCTGCCTTTATGAGCTTCCTTCTGCTCATGAACATCTTCAGCTGGACCAGACCCACGTGAGGTCACCGCGGCCATGACATCATCAGCATGAGCTCAGTCCAAAGAAGCAGACCAGGGTCACGGCAACCTGAGGACCACATGTGATGGATGCCTGTGTTTGTGTGTTTGAAGATCACCTAGTAACCATTTGGTGATGCTGAGAACCACCAGGTGACCATCCTGAGGTGACATCTGACAATAAACTGAATGTTATCTTATTAGCTGCATCCACAACAGCCCAGATGAAAACTGCCCTATTAAAAAAATATATATTTAAAATACATTTATTTCATACTAAATATAGTTCTGTCATGATAACTCTTGGAAGGATCGGCCTGGATGGTTCATCATCAAAGAAAAAGTGTCTATTTAAATTAACTCCGCTCAGCAATGTGTGATTGAGCTAGTCAACATTACAAAGGATGGCTGTTAGTGATCTGCTCCAGTGGTGCAGATGATAAAGCGTGTATCATACTCCTTTTGACGTGATCGACCCGGGTTCGAATCTGCCTTTTGGCTAACTTTTATTTTTCCCTTTTAAAATTTCAAATCACATCAGAAAAGCATTTATTTTTTAATAAAAATGAAGGAAATAATCAAAAATTTGAAAATAAAGTATCGGGTAGGGTTAGGGTAGGTGTGGAGGGCTTTTTGTCCCAATAAGGTGACATCCGTTTAATAATTTGAATTAAAATTTAAATTTACACTCACTCAATAAGTTATTATTGCATACTGTTTTATAATGTATTGCAATACTGAGGTGCAGATAATTGCCACTATTTGCAATAAGTAGTATAAATAGCAGAAAATCCTGCTATTTTAACATAGTGTAAATATAATCTATAGCTATTTGCACTTAGTGTAAATAGCATCTATCGCTAAGAAAATATGTTATTTTCACTTAGTGCTAATAGCCACTGCCTTAAGTGATTCTACAAAGGGTTACATTTGAGAGATATTGAGTTAGAAAATACAGTAAATGAAGTCGCCTATAAGATGATTAGTCTGATTAACATGACACACACACAAAGAGACATATACTCAAATTGAAGAATTCTGATGTTTCAGGTTAATAGATTCTAGGCTTATGTTTATCATTGTCATAATATACATTTTGCATTCTGCTCTTTTTATGTAATTTTCATGTATTTTAGTTCATACAATAAATATATATTTATTTCAATCCCATGCTGAAAAAATAAATAAAAACCAGCACATACTTTGTAATGGTTTTACTGATTTATAATGAGAATTGTATTGGTTTTAATGGAAACTGTAATGGTGCCTGTTGGTCTCTACTGGTAATTGGTCGTTTAAAAAAACAAAAACAAAAAAAAACACTAAATCCTAATATAATATGTCCCAAAACATACTACAGGAAACCATTATTTAATTGTTTTAATGGTTAAAAGTTGATAGTTTGTAATGGTATTTGTAGTGGAAATCATTAGAATTTCTGTGATGGTTTCTATTGTTTTTGTCAGCAGGGTCATCATGGGTTTTGTGATGTTATTTGCCATAAATGCGACAGGATTGCTGTATTATTGTGAGATATAGAGACTGTTTGTACTGTAGTTGTGGTGGGCCTATTTAGGAGAAAATCCAGGGCCGTTTTTTACTCCCAGTCCGTCCCTGCACAACATGCTGCTGTGAGCATGTAAGAAATACTGCTGCTGCAACATATAACATATATTTACATTTATGCATTTAGCAGACACTTTTATCCAAAGCGACTTACATTGCATTCAAGTTACAGTTTTTTACATTTTATCAACTCTTGCTTCAGAAACCGTGGGTGGACAGAACAATCCGGGCTGGGAACCAACGCACTCGAACAACCTGGTCTTCTGTCAGGAAACATGAGCGATATACAAAGCATCATGTTATGCGACGGGCAGTTGCTGCTAAACTCCGATACGAGAGAGAATTGAGTCCACATTTTCAACTCAATGCTCCCGACATAGGGACTGAAGACATTTTCCTCTGAAATAACCCCTCCGCCGAGGTAGAGCAGATCCATCGCTGGCCGAAAGCTAAACACCTTTACGGCCGCTAGCAACGGCGGCGCGATGTTATATGTATCACCGTGTCGGAACGAGGTTCGGAAAGAATTAAGGAAGTAAACCAGGAAAGCCGCCGGACCTATGGGAACACTCTGAACGTGCGCCGATGCTTGCTGGTTTGTTTACTTCCATCTTTAATGAGTCCCTTGCTACCTCTGTATTCCCACCTCATTTAAGAAATCTGTCATCATCCCTGATAAGAACAGTAAACCCTCTTGCCTGATACATCGTCCAGTGCCCTCACATCAACAGAGAAGGTTTTTGAGAGACTTTTAAAGAAACACATATGCTCCTCCATCCCTGCTACCTTGGACCCTCTTCAGTTTGCCTATTGCCCAAATAGGTCTAGATGGCCATTTCTCAGACTGCACTCCTCCCTCACTCATATTGCACAAAAATGGCAACTATGCAACTTCTATTCATTGATACTCAGCTTTCAATACTATAGCCCCTCCAAGCTAGTCAAACTCTCAGACCTCGGCCTAAACACTACACTTGTGACTGGATCCAAGACTTCCTCACCGGCAGACCACAAGTGGTGAGCAGTTCACCTCCAACTCCATCACCCTGAGCCCCGCAGGGCTCGTTCTGATCCCCTGCTCTACTCTCTCTACACACACGACTGTGTGTCCTCTCACAGCTCCACTTCTATTGTTAAATTTGCTGACGATACTGTGGTTCTGGGCCTCATTTCCAACAATGATGAGACCGCAACTTGGGTGAGGTAGAGAGACAACATCATGGTGCCAGGACAACTGTCTCTCTCTGAACGTGAGCAAAACTAAGATGATGTAGACTTCAGGAAGAGACAGCAGCGGCCCTACACTCCTCTTATGATCAGCGGGACCCCTGTGGAAAGGGTGAGCAGCTTAGTTAAACATCTCCGAGGACCTGACTTATCACACATTCAAACACAGGTCAAGAAAGCCAGGCAAAGACTGTACCATCTGCGACAGCTGAGGAAATTCAGGGTCTCACCAGCAATCCTGAAAACTTTGTAGAAAGTTTCAGTGCATCTCATGTGGTACTAACGCCACAAATCAACGCAAAGCTCTGCAGAGAGTTGCGCTACTGACATCTCTGGGTCTGCCCTCCCCTCTCTGCAGGACATCACTCAAACGCTGAGACAGAGCTGCAAAAATAATGATATAAAAAAATATAATTAAACTTTATTTGGAGTACTACTTGTTGCATGTGTACATACCTGCACCTGTTTGCATTTTGCTTAATATTAATATTTATTAAATCCACAGCTGTATTGCTAAAATGTGTTTTAATGCACTGTCATTGAGCGGACCTCCTGACCTACATTTCACTACTGATTATACCCTGATTGTATGTGACAAATAATAAACAAGAACCTAGAACCTTTCCCTGGGAATCGAACCCATGATCTTGGCGTTGCTAGCGCCATGCTCTACCATTTGAGCTACAGGAAAGCCTTAATAGGGTGTTATATGTAATAACCCCCTATAACAAACATGAATCACCCCGTAGCAGATTTATACAGGTGGAGCTGGGGAAGGTGGAGGGTTTCTGAAGCACACTGCAACTGATACAGCAAGCACTAGTCATATATTTAAATATTGAGCAGTGAGCTCATTGGCTACAGATACAAGAGCCAATCAGCTGTGCCTAAGATGATGTCATTATGCCAGATTTAGTTAGATCTATCAGACTGCGCCATCTAGAGTTTCATGCTAGAACTTTGTATTTCAAATCTATCAACGTATTTACTGACATATCACTTGAGACTTACTGATATAAAAAAATATAATTAAACTTTATTTGGAGTACTACTTGTGCACAATGCACATTTCTTAATATTAAGCCTAAAATGTGTTTTAATGTCATTTCTGATGAAGATTGTATGATCTTTGAATAATATCAGTCTTTAAATGCAAGATATGTAAAGTATACCTGAAGTATACAGTACTTGTAATAGTTCCACTTTAGCACAATCAAATATAGTTAAGTATATATTTAGTTGGATTTCAGCACTACATCTGCACAATTAAACTGTGTTACTAGTTGTTCCAATTTAGCAGACTTTAAGTATACTAGTTCAGTATACCAACAGTACAATTGCAGAGTATTTTTATTAAGTACATAAATATGTAAATGTATTTGTAGTATACTTAGCATGAAATAAATGTATTTCAAATACATTTTAGTATATTCATTGTCGGAGTGTGTATTTACACTAAGTGCAAATAGCCGGCCTTGTTGGCAAAGGCTATTTACACTAACTCCACCCACCATCGTGTGATTGAGTTAGTCAACACTAAAAGAAGAAGCCTATTTATGATCAGTTTCAGTTGCTTGGATGGTAAGACACATGCTTTTTGACGAGTTCGAGCCCGCCTTTTGCCGAACATTTTTTCTCCATTTTTAAATCTCATATCGCATCGGAAAGGCATTTATTTTCAATAAAAATGAAGGAAATACTCAAAAAGTTGAAAATAAAGTATCGGGTAGGGTTAGGGTAGGTGTAGGGAGGGCTTTATTGTCCCAATAAGGTGGCATCCATTTAACAATTTGAATTAAAACTATAATTTACACTCAATACGTTATTATTGCGTAATGTTTAATAATGTACGACAATACTGAGGTGCAGATAATTGCCACTATTTGCAATAAATAGCAGAAAATCTTGCTATTGTAACATAGTGTAAATAGAATCTATATCTATTTTCACTTAGTGTAAATAACATATCGTTAAAAAATACTTCTATTATCACTTGGTGTAAATAGAATCCATCGCTGTTTGCACTAGGGTGATTACACTGCCCTGCATCATATTTGCTGAATAAAATCCAACACTTCTTTCTTAATAATTTTGGGGTGCTGACTCCATAAATAGGGCCTGTATTGCTCTGTGCCATTTTTAGCATTTTAGCTATTTGGTTTTTGACAATAAGTTCAAGAAGTCTTGTATTGTCCCTTAATCACCAAAAATCTGTGATTACTATTACTATCTTCCTTTGAGCAGTTAAAACTCTTTGTTCAGTTCTTAGCCAATTTTCACATATATGAATGATTCTGAAGGTGATACATTAATGATTCCGACATTAATTTATGCCTAATTTAGATTGAAAAATATAAATTATGGCCAGTGACAGAAGAAAAGGCAAACATGCCAGATGTATTCTGTTTCATCTGTGGGTGTTTTACTTCAAAAAGTAACAGAAAATGACAGTTTTTTGCAGGGGGGGGTATTTATTTCTAAACTTGTGTTTACGTACACTTCTTTGACATTTAATGCAGTCTTTGAACATATTTTTACACTCCTTTGCAGATTCGAAGTTAACTTAATTTTTCAACATCTCTTTGTCATGAAAACTGAAACATTTACCCTTTTTTTTACTGCTTTTGTTATTTTGATAACTGGATTAAAGCTGATACATAGGCCTACTATATACATTTTTCTTATTTTGGGGAAAAAACTAGACATGATGGAAAGTTTTATACTTTTTAACTCAGCATCATCAAATTAGGTGAAATTAGACCTTTTTTTTCAAAATGTAGGGCTGTTATCTTTAATTGGCAACTCATGTTATCCATATTTGTTCAGCATGCTGTCGCGCGTCAACTTTTTGCTTTTTCTTGCTCTCCAGCTCTCTTCCCCACCTCTCTTAGTCATCCCAGGATGTGTCAGAATTTCTATAGTTTTTCAAGGTCATGCCCAGTGGAGCGGAGAATGGCAATCACCGGAGAGAAAGAGCAAGTGGTGCCAAGCCACAGCTTTTTCCTCTGCACACCCCCTAACTAACCTGCCCCCACCCCAGAAACACACCTCAGGTAGGGGGTAAACCACTCCTCACACCCGTCCCCGTGAACGCAAGGGGGTATAAATGAAGGTGCGAAAGAGGAGAGAGATCAATTCAGAGGGCGATCGAACAACTCAGATGGATCCCATGGCGAGACATGGTGTGATGATGATCTTCATGGCCTCTTTGGTGTGGATGAAATGTTCAGCAGCACCAACGCAGTGCCACTTCAACTCTCAAGGTGAGACCAGGTGTCCCGTCTCATGATATTTACTCTAAATCAGTTTTATTTGGAGGTGCAGTTGTTGATCAGGCACTCTCAGGACTTGATCTTCAGTGTTTTCGATGTCTCTCTTCACAGCTCTGTGCGAGTATGATGGGAAGCAGTACTCTATGGGAGAGAGCTGGATGGAGCAGGGCTGTGTGCAGTGCACCTGTCTGCACCCCGTGGGAGTGGGATGCTGCGAAACGTAAGAGTTGTAACATCTTGCATTAATTTCTTTAGTGGATAATAAATAAAAGAACCTAATGAATGGGAATCTTGAGATTTTTCTGTTTTATTTTGGTGAACTGAAACTGAAATTACACTCTTGAAAATAAAGTGATGGTTCCATGAAGGACCTTTAAGAAACCATAGAACCTTTCCATTGCACAAAGGTATAATTATAATGTAAAAAGCTTCTTTGGATTATTAAAATGTTTATTATAAATGGTTCCTTTAAGAACTGTTCACTGAAAGTTCTGTTAAATTCTTCTATGGCATTGCTGTGAAAACCCTTATTTTGGAGAATGTACTTGTTGCTACACAGTTAATTTGAATTTATATTTAAATCAATCGCTCGATTACAGTGTGCATCGGCCTGTGGACTTTCCTCACTGGTGTGAAGTTCGGGTTGAATCTCTGACCTGCCAGGTCACACTGGTGATGACCTCTGATCCACGCCTGCCCTGCATTCCTGGAGAAGAGAACAATGTTGATCCAAGACATGGAGCACTCAACATGAAACTAGAAGGTTAGCATGGAGGAAGACTTCAAACCACAATTCTCCTGCCTGTCAGCTAACATCTGTCTTACTATTACGTGAGATGCAATATACTTCTATAGCACTTGTATTCTCGAAGCATAACCATAACCATTTAAGTCCTCAATTTAAAGGCAAAGAGGATGTGGATTGACATGTGTAGCATTTAGGGAAGGAAAGCATTCTTTTGAGTTATGCGTTTGAACAATGTACTGGAGAGACAGATCGGAAGTTTTATATTTGTATGGAATGTTGTGCATTGTTTATATTCATTTGTGCTTATTCTACCATGCTATTATCACATAACTATAACACTAAATACTAGCACTGTATAGCCTGTTATTGTCTCTTTTACAGCTCATTGCCTCAATAGCCAAGATATTTTTAAGCTCTGAGAGCAAAATTAAAAGGGTATTCCCTGTTAAATAGTTGCAACAACAACAAAAATTCTTCATGAGACAAGCAATATTTTGATTTGATAATAAATTTGTTATATGTAAATGTTTGTCTCATATTTACATTGTTTACTCTAATAAATATGTATAGAAAAATCATCTCATTCTTTTAATTTCTAAAAAATTACAATAGTACAGTGGTTCTCATGGGCCTCCGTGAACGCTCAAGGTGGCCACAGGATGACTTAAAAGTATTCAAATTAACAAATGATCATTACAAATTAATAAATGATTGTAACTCTAATTTAAAATGCTAATAAACACAAAATCAAGTTGTAAGATGCTGAAAACTTATTTATTATTGTAAGAAACTACAGTTCTTAAAACGGCAAGAGTCAATTGTGGTTTATATATTTATAAGCTTATCATTAACATACTATAAACATATATATTTATTAATCTATCAGGACTCTTAAGTTCCGATTAATAAAAAAAGTTTTAATACAAGTAGCTTTGTCAGAATTACAGCAGAAATACAGGACATATTGTAGTTTACACAGGCGGGACAACCGTACCAGAAATCAAACCTCTCAATAACAGTTTTATTCAGTTATGGTTTGCATATAGAGAAATGGTACAAAATAGCTTGTATTAGAGAATTGAAATACAATAGAAACCATTTGTCATTATAGTTTGGAGCATACGGATGAAATATAGACAATAAATACAGAAATCTTTACATTACAGGAGGTAAAGCAGTCTGTTGGTCAAGGCTGAAATGTGAAGTAGCTTAAATAAAGAATTGTCAACTCATTGCACAGCAAAAGATAAAAACCAATAAAACAACTCAAAATATAAGCCACCTTTGAATTTAAAATAGACTGCTAATAAGACATCTCACAACAATAACTCGTTAGTTTTATAATCTCCCTGCACAAACACCAACACAACTCAAATGTTGATGCTGTTTGTCCCTGTGAACTGTGAAACATATGAAGCTAGCGTGGGATTTGTGGGAAGCACTTTGATTGGAAGGTCCCAACTGAAGGTGTCCACATCCACATGTTCTGCCCCCGTCCATACTGTGACTTCTGACTGATTCTGCAGAACCAACGGCGCCTCCACTGGCTCCCGCGCTGTAACAAACTCAAAATGCAGACGCCATCTTAACATCACTGGGGAAGAGAATAAAATCATTGAATGAGACTGTTGCCTTATCAGTGTTCATTTCTTTCCTTGACTCACATATATTTGATAACAGATTTAAAACTTCACGTTCAAGCTGAACCGGAAATAAACCAATAAGTCAACCAAAAGCTACATTATCCAACTTTCAACATCTTATGAGTGCAGGATTTCTAACCTATATCTGTGGTGAAACCTGGTGTGACATTGAGGGGTACAGGGAGAGAGAAATGGCTGGAGGCTGTGTGCAAGCAGGACTCTAGATGTCGGCCATGACCAGTGACACTGACAGCCTGGCCGGGACGTCTCTGGTACTGCTCTTGGACCTCCTCCTCACTTTGTAGACTTACTGAATACTGAGCAGATATAAATACACATCAACATTCCAGGAGCACTTCATGAAACATTTACATTCTCAAAAGTTTGGGGTCAATATTTCTTTTAAATTAATTATTTTATTCAGCAAAGATGCATTAAATTGTTCAAAAGTTACAGTAAAGACTTTTGCAGTAAAGACCTTTTATTTGAATTTTATTTCAAATAAATGCTGTTCTTTTGAGGTTAAAATAATCAAAGAATTCTGAAAGAAACATCACACTTTTCACAAAAATATTAAGCAGTTTTCTGCTTTCTGTTTTCGAAATTAATGAAATTAAAGTTTCCTGTGCACCAAATCAGCATAGAATGATTTCTGAAGGATTATGTGACACTGAAGACTGAAGTAATGGAGTAAAAAAAAATCATACTGTCCCCAAACTTTGGACCTGTACTGTATACTATACCTGTAAACATGGAATATCCCCTTCTGAGAATGTGAAGGTGCCAATAATATCTTCCCCGAGCCTGTACACAGTCTTAAAGATGCAGAACTTAGCCACCTTTCCCCGCACGTTTGTGATGTTGAACATATCTGTGAAGGAAATGCATGTACTCATCACCATATTCACAACTGACACAGAATTCAAATCTAAGCAGAGGACCACAACATAAGAGACAGATGAATGACAAACACACATTCTTTCAAAGACACAAGCCTTCCCACATTCACTCACGCACATGGGCATCGACGTGAGGTGGTGATCATCAGCATGTCCAGAGCTCTTTCTAGCGCTCTTGTATCTCTCCTGCTTCCTTCCTCCTCCTCCAGAAAGGGGTTTGAGGGAGCCACTTCCTCATCTTGGGGAAACGGAGGCTCTGGCATGCCTGCAAAACAATATTTTCTTACAATGTGGAGACACTCTATTCACGGGCATATTTGTGTTAATTTATTCAACAACCAAGTATTCACACATTTTCTAAAAAGATAAACACATTTCTTTAAGTGTTAAAATAAAAAAGCATGTGGTAAATGAATAATGCATCTCTAATGCAGCTTGCTCTCTGCTTTGCATGTACAAGACTAAAAGGGAGAAAGGAGACCATTTGTGCAACCTACCATGAAGCACTAAAACTCTGAAAGGGACACGCAGTAACTTGATGGGTGAGTTGACTCGCTGGCAGCCAATCGTGAGCTTGTACACGTACTTCACTGCCTGACCCCGGAAACTGGGAGGACCATCAGTGGGCACAACCTCACTATACGAATCTGAATGAGGGGAAAACATTACTTACTGGTAGTCTAAGCTGAAAAAATGTGGCATAGATTTGTTTTACATGTGGCTGTCTCCTGTAGTACAGAATGACATTAACCAGGCATAATGTGCAATTACATGACTGAACAGCTGAACTTTGGCCAGTTGACTGTTGGTTTTGAGCCATGAACCAGTTTTTAGCAGCATATCAACATTATCTGGGTCATGAGGAATTAGTTTTTCTGAACTGATTAAGGGGTTCACTTCTTATTACTGATGTTGTGAGGGCATAAACAATGTAAACAACACAAGCGCTTATCAAAAGAAAATGTAATGGGTCATTTAGATCAAAAGTTCAACTTGACTGAATCCGTGTCTGGTTTATTTTCAGCTTCTTACAGGTCTTGCTCTCTCCAGGATCCAAGCGAAGGTCACAGAACAAGATCTTGGGTGGCGTGTCCAGCACACACTGCCCTCGTTCACCTGGATCAATGAAGAAACAGGGAAATCATGTAATCTCTCCTCTAAATCCCTGCTCTAAAATCAAGAGGTTTCCTGTGAATAAATCTGAGATTACAGAAAGATGGATAAATTAACAAAGCTGAAATGAACGTCTAATCCTCATCACAAGCACACTTTCTGATAGACTCAAACTATTTGGTTTTTACTGTAACAAGAAAGGCACAATTCAACACCAAACTAATGGAGAGATTATAAAAGTTGACAATTTCCCAGCATACAGTGCCAACAGGATGTCTGTGAGCAGTTGAAATCATTACACTGCTTGATCTTCATGTGCTTTGTCAGCCATCATCAACGGTTTCTTGAAATTTATAGGGTTTCTGACTCAAGTGACTCTGCATTTCCCCCAATTAACAATGTTTGTGAGTTTGGCAGATTGTATTTGGTTATTATTCTGCCCAGCATATTTTTACCTAATTTGTGATAAAGTACAGTAATTCATGCTGGATAACCTTTGATATATTTTTGAATATTAGTATTAGAATAAGTAGAAAGTTATTTTAATATTGCATAATTGTGTATTTTTGCATAAGGTAAGTACAGCATCCTCATCAACAGAAATATTTCCAGTTTCCACAACCTGAACATTTGCTTTTAGTACAGTATTTTCTCAAACTGCCAAAATTTTGAATAGTTTCTGTTCTGAATTTGCTCACTGTTCTGTTTCTAAAAATCCCAACTCCAACATGTGACATTTGACTGCACAGACACAAAATGTGGACTGAATTGAGCTGGATGATGACGCTATTGTCTTCTGTAGAGCGGCTTTAAAGTTGAATTGAACTTGTTCTCAACTGACTCAAATCTTGCAATGTTGACACAGTTACTGAACTAAACTGAGTCAACATTGAACTAATTCAAGCTGAATAACATTACCATTGCCTTCAGTAGAGCTACTTATCACTGAACTGAACTTGATTCATTATTGATAAATAATGGATGAATATTGATTGATGAATATTACACAACTATTAAATTAAACTGAATCAGCACTGAACTGACTGGAGCTGCTACAGCTGCTTTATAGCAGAATTTGGTATTGAGGGAATTTATTTGAAGTAGTTTGCAAAATTGATTCTGTCCCCCCCCCCCCTCCCGTTTAATACTGTGAATTTGAAACAATCTCTGTTGCATAAAGTGGTATATATAAATAAAGGTGACGACATACAAACCACACAATTTTAAATATGGCTGTTATACAAAAACTGATCTTTATTCGATTGGCTTTATCTTTGATGTAACAATATAAGTTAAGTAAAACTAGTCTGGTATAAGCTGCTCATTTTTCACCTTTGCTTGGTATCAGTACGGTGTCGCTCTCAGCTTGGACGTCCTGCTTGATGCCCTGAGCGGGTAGAGCCACACGGCTCTCGCTGGCATGGAACTGGCAGTGGATCTGAGCACTGGACCAGGCCAACATCTCACTGTGGAAGGTGAGCAGACTCAATCACAACTGACAGCACATACAAATATATGTCAAAAAGGAACCCAGTTACAGTGTTCTTTACCTGCTGGCAGATGTAGACAGATGTGACATAGGGTTTGTGAAGGTTATAAGACACTCTAAAACCTCCCCGGCCAAAAACACAGGCCCTCGTGCCATTGATGCCACCACCTCAATCATCTGAGAAAAACAGAAAGGTTATATGCATGGTACTTATTTAATGATGCCAGTCACGTGCCTGATTCAAGAAGGGGGTCTCAAAAATGGCCAATAAAAATATTTTTATTAGAACAAGCCTAAAATGGTTTTCTGGCCTCCCAGCTTGGACAAGTTGGTTTATTGGTTTTAGAGGGGTTTCCACACTAGGAGACCAGTTAAGACCAGCAAACCAGCGTAGACTGGTTTAAGATTTTTGGCAGGGTAGAGAGTAGGTCATGCACTGGAGAATATCTTAGTCTTGAGAGATTTATATTTAATCTTATGCTTATTCTTTTAAGCAGTGGCACATGTACAGAAACAAGCCTTTCCTAATTATTCTGCCTCTGACAGGAAAATATGTGCAAAGCTTGACTGTAGCTACAGAGCAGCGTATTTATATTTAAAGAGCTGGCGTCGTGCAGCTTGACACAACGACGATTGTAACGTTAATTTACTAGCAGGAAGTCCTAACATTCATTTATTTGTTCCCTTTACGATACCTCGAAGTTGTTTCGTTTATTTCTTCCCGTCGATTTTTTTACGTCGTATTCCTAACCACAGAAGTTAAAAGAAAAGTGAAGCCGGCGACGCTCCAGCTACTTAAAAACAAAACAACCGGAGACTTGTCTTGGCCATTATAAGGTTTCCCTGAGTTTTTCCGAAACGTTGTTCAGGCTACATTCATAAACACAAAAGGAAACTCTGCCATGACATGGAACTAGACTTTAGAAAAATCTTCGTTATGCATATTATTTTGATTTACTCAGTAAAACATGTCATGAGAAAGTATAGGATGTAAAATATTTTTCTTAACTCCGGTATAGCGATGTCCAAGTCGTGAACGAATGATTCTTATGAGTCAATTCGTTTCAATGAATCAGTTCAAGATGTTCAAGATTTGTTCGCCAATCAGTCCAAAAAAAAAAAAAAACGATCACTCAGAAGCTGTCAGTAAAAACTTTATGAATAAATAGACCGGGAATTACAATTCAAAAAGAAAGTTTAGATAATCAAATTTGCATTTACATTAGGAGATAATTTTTGGTAGAAAATAATATTTCTCACATGTTCACAAAAATGCCATCGTTTAAACCAACGACTAACAATGGTTTTTAAAATGTGAATTGAAAAACATAATAAACAGCAATGTGTTTTACATATGGCTTTACTTATTCATTTAGACTAGAATACGTAATATACCGGGTAAACAACATGACGATTTGCACGAATTACTGAATAGATTTTGAAATGATTCTTTAAACTGAACCGTTCAAAAGAACCGATTCGAATAAACGAGTAAACACGATCATTGGCTCCGTGGCAAATGTGACGTAAAGTCCCATCCAAAATCACAACGGGGGTGGCACGGTTTCCTCAGGAGAAAATAGTTAAGCAAAGCGTAACATTTAATATTTTAAATAGTCAAGAGATGGCTTATAAGAGAAAATAGATACAGAAAAAGGTTTGTGTTTCTTTGGAAAATACTGAAATGATGAAACTCTTCTGTGCGTTACCTCCCCGAGGGTGAGCTCATTGGTATAAGCCAACAGAAGGCCCTACTGCTCTGTCTTTGTCCAGTTCATCAGGTTAAGAGTTCGTGATGTGCTCTTCTGCATAAGAAAATGTGTTATTTACTTACGGAAACTTATCAATGCTGTATAACGTTACATGCTTTTCGTCTTTAAAGCTTAGCTTTTGCTGTTCACTTTGAAAAAAATTCCCAAGATCCAACCGCAACAAGGTGGGAGCAGCAGCAGCACAGGGACCCGGATGGCTCTACTGGCGAGCGTCAAAACAAGTGCATCTCGCCACTGACACACAGACCCCAGGCAAGGGTAAGAGAGATTTACACTCCTCTGGTGGACTGCGTGGATGAAACAATAACAATAGGGGAACATTAATTATGCATGGGCAATCTAAAAGCAAATGTGACATATTAACATGGGGCGATGAGAAAGGGTGCAAACGCATATTGGACATCACTTTCATTAAATATGTCTTGCTGAAGTATGGTTCTGTTATGGTGCTGCATTTTGCAAAATAGGGCGGGATATGAAGTATTAATTATTTAAAGCAAAAAGACAGTAAAAGTGCTTAACTTTTATAACATGATGATCGTCTGTCTCAGAAGTTAGGCTTACTAATTTTTATAGAATACATTTTTATGAGCTGTATGTGAGTTTGCATTTTTGCATTTTGCAGCACTGATCAGTGTTTGGGCCATGTTTAAATGAAGTGTAAAACCATAATTGCACATTTCTAGCAATAAATTAAACAGACAAAAAAGTAGTTTTGTAAATACAAAAATAGAAAATTACTGAATAGACTAAAATCACAAAATTTGTAAATAAAATAATATATGAAAACAAATGGAATGGAAATGGAAAACTACACCACAATGGAAACGAATACAAAATGGGGAGAAAATCATGGATTTAGTATTGGACAGAGCTAAATATATTTTTTTGTTGTTGCTGTTGAAATTAAAATTGTTTAGTAATAATAATAATATAATAGTAATTAATTTATTATATATTTGTTTATTCTTATTATTATTCTATTGTTTTATTTTAGTGCAAATACATTCAAGATTCAAGATTTGTATTTGTCACATACACGATTATACAGAGAGTATATAACCAGCAGTGAAGTGTGAGTCAGGTCCACTCCATGGACAGTGCAAATATTATAGAATACAACACAGAGGAAATATACATAAAATGAAATAAGTAAAGAATAAGATATAAAGAGCAAAATATAAAATATAAAAAAATGTGCATGACAGTATACTGTAGACTTAAATATTAAGATAAGCAGGAATGTACAAGAGAGAAATGTGCAAACAGGTTGTACATGGTTGTCATGTAGCAGCAATACCAAAAAAATAAAAATAAAATACCAAAGCACAGAAAGTGCAGACAGTACAGAAAGTACTACACTAGCATTGAATTTCAGTGTAGTAGAATATGTCGTAACATTGTATGGTTTTAATTGTTTAGTACAGTAAAGTATGTCAAAACATCTTGACGTGGGATGGGCTGGGGAGCTACAGATATCTTATTTGTTTGGCCAAGTGAATTCTACCATATAGAAAAAAAGATTTGCCTGGCCCAGGGGTGAAATGAAGGAGCTATTGTTATTTAATTAAAAGGAAAAGGATCAGGTTACATCTCCAGCCCGTGGTTGTTGCTGGCAACTGAACTCTGTCATTCCGTCACCCTGGTGACAGGTGAACTTTGTGTTCGTATGTAGATCACCTGCCCATGCATGCAGATCAAACATGATCTCAACTCTTACTTGCACAACACCGTAGGCAAGATGTCATTTTTCAAACCATGTGTCATTAAGCTTATCTGTTGCTTTAGCCTTAAAACAAAGGAAATATTCTATATGCATTAACACTTTTGTCAATTTTGCTTTTTTTCAGAGAATTCAGGGAGCCAATTTTTACGGTTTTGGTTTGGACTGGTGATCCAACAGCTCTACTATGGATTTAAATGACAGCACGTCTCTGGCTGAGCTGATGAGCCGGTATGTGTCTACAGAAACAGGATTTGGTGTCCCAAAGGATGGCTGGCGGATATGCCTTGCACACGAGTTCAAAGAGAAGCGGAATCCATTTCAAGCCAAAGATGTCTCATTGTCCAACATGCTCGAGCATCTTTCTTTAGGGGTCAGGTATGTTTAACAAATCATACTTCAATAGAAGAGCCTCAGATCCACTTGCTCATTCATTTATTAGTCCTCACATCATCTACAGGAAACACAATTTGTACTAATATTGTATAATATATAATTTGTTTACATCAAAAGCTGCCGAAATAGACCGTTATACACATCTCAATGGCCTTTTGCTCTATACCAATATGTATGGTTGGAACAGGAACAGGAAATATTGTTCAGTGGTTATATTTTGGCCACACACGGACATGTTTTCATTCCCTTCTTCTTGCTAAACCTTTCTCCTCTTTGTTCTTAGCAGCTTTATTTAGTCAACCAGTGTTTACTGATAATATCTTCATAAAAAAGACAGCTCGTTGTATTTACTGCATCTCATATACTAGTTAAACCAGAAATCTGAGCATGTGGATCATTTGTGGGTTACCTGCAGGCAAGTTGCAGGCTTGTGTAGCAAGTGTATTTACCTGGATCAGGTGGGGCTGTTTTTCCCTCTCTAACTAGTTAGACTGTTACACTATAACTAATAAATTTCAGTGAACTTCCTCCCTTTGTATGGACCTTTGGATGTTACTGCTATAAACGGCTTGATAGCTGTTGACCTGGGTTTAGATTCTGGACTTTGTTTTTGTGATAATTTGTTAATGAACTATTAATTTATCTCTAACATCACACTACAGCTGCATGGAATTGTCCGCTGAGGCTGGTTAATCAGTGTCGATATCAATCAATATTGACCCTGTGTGATGTTTTATTCCACGTTAATGTTTGACACAACAGCTGTCATGAGCTTTATAAATCTATACTGTATATTCCCATTTACACAATCAGTCCTGTGATGTGTATGTGAATACTGTATTCATAAATCATGTTGCTCAACCTTCACCACACTTGATTGATTACTCACTAGCATACTAGCATAGAGGCATGGCTGGCGTCTGTGATAGTCAGATGCAGTCATGCATTGAAACCCTCCATAGTAGGTGAACTTTGCAATTTGAAAAAAAAATTATAAATAATTTTTGCAATAATTGTTTTATTAATTTTATTAATTTTCCTTTAATACAACATAATTTTGCCGAATGATCATTCCATAACAACATGTAAGTGAAAAAAATAAATCCAGTTCACTTAACAAGCATAAATAAATAAATTAGCAAGTCTGGAGAGACAAAAGTTGCACTTTTTAGATAAATATGCAATATAAGCGATTTTGATTGGGAAAAGCTTCAGTACTAAATCAGTGATCACTGCAAAAAGTGATTTATATCCAGGACAGAGACAGTTCAGTGCTTTTTCAGCCTATCCCATGATGCCATCTGCCCTTTTATGTTTGAGTGAATCAGTCTCTGTTTCTAGGCGCTCTTGTGCTGAGTGCAACAAGACTGAAAACAGCTGTGTGTGCATTATTGCAGAAGAATGAGTGAGACAGAAAAGAATGAGTTGGATGGAGTGGTTTGGGAGTGACTAAAGTGGAGATGTAGTAACAAGTATGTGAAACAGAAGTTCATTATTAGAACTAGCATTGCTGTGAAGCTATAAAGACCAATTTAAGAAGTCCAAGTGTGATTTTTGCACATAGATGCATTACCAATATACTGAAAAAACTCTGTTACCCATCTTCACTGTTCATCAATACCAGTTCAAGACTATACCTGTGTGTGACAGAGAGAAAGGCCAGTTTAGTGAATTCTTCCTTGCTTTGTCTGAGCAGGTATCTGAGATGGTGGTACAGAAAGACCCAGGTTGAGAAGAAGGCTCCTTTTATTGATATGTTTCGGGCTTTACCACTGAGACAAATTTATGGTAAGCGCAAAGACAAACAGAAACATCAAAGCAACAACAGAATTCTTAAAGGGATAGTTCACCCAAAAAATGAAAATTCTGGCATTAATTATTCATTAATTACCCATTCATTATTTTCTTCATCTTGGGAGCACAAATTAAGATATTTTTGATGAAATCCGAGAGCTTTCTGACCTTGCATAGACAGTAAAGCCCGGTTCACACCAAGAACGATAACTATAAAGATAACGATATTAGCATTCACACCAGCGTACGATATTATCTGTTTATTATAAGCGCACGTGCGTCTGCTGCTTTAAATTCTCGAGCTCATTGTATCAGGATTGATTCTGATTGGCTGTCAATGTTTGTATCATTCATCAGCTGGAAAAAAACGTTCTGAAAGTGATTCCAACGATATCGTTTCTCTGTGCCTTTATCGTTATAGTTGTGGTGTGGACTCTGCTATTCTGTAATATTCAGAACGATTTTTAGAACTATATCTTTATAATTATCATTATCTTTATAGTTATCATTCTTGGTGTGAACGGGGTTCAAGGTTCTTTATTATTTGTCACATACACAATCATACAGGGTAGAATCAGTAGTGAAACGGGGCTTAACGCAATGTAGTAAGGACATCAATAAAATAGTCCGTGCGACATCAGTGGTTCAACCGTAATTTACGAAGCTGTGAGTATACTTTTTGTGTGCAAAGAAAACAAATAACTTTATTCAACAATTCTTCTCCTCCAAATCACGTCTTCCACCATTATCGGGAGTACCAATGCACGTAAACAATGCGTCGTGGTACTCTCCATAATGGCGGAATACGTGATTTGGAGGAGAAGAATTGTTGAATAAATTTGTTATTTTTGTTTTCTTTGTGCACAAAAAGTATTCTCATAGCTACGTAAAATTGCTGTTGAACCACTGATGTCACATGGACTATTTTAACAATGTCCTTACTATGTTTCTGGACCTTGGAACATTTCAGTTACATTGCTGTCTATGGAGGGTCAGAAAGCTTTCGGATTTCATCAAAAATATCTTAATTTGTGTTCCGAAGATGAACAAATATCTTACGTATTTGGAACGACATGAGGGTGAGTAATTAATGACAGAATTTTCATTTTTGGGTGAACTATCCCTTTAAAATGACCCGGTGTAACAGAGGACATGTTTTGTGCAGGTGCTCCTCTTGGTGGCATTGGTGGAGGCAGTATCACACGTGGATGGAGGGGAGATTTCTGCCGGTGGCAACTAAATCCTGGAATGTACCACTACAAAACCGTTATTGCTAACCAGGTAAAGAACTATTGTGATCCAGTAAAATACCTAAAAAAATCCATACCATAAAATTTGGGGTCAGTAAGATTAGTTTTTAAAATAAATTATTACTTTTATTCAGCAAGGTCACATTGAGTTGGTCAAAAGTGACAGTAATGACATTCATTATGTTGCAAAAGATTTCTATTTTAAATAAATGCTGTTCTTTTGAACTTTCTATTCAACTGTTTTCAACATTGATAATGATTTTGAGCATCAGCATATTAGAATGATTTCTGAAGATCACGTGACATTGAAGACTGGAGTAATGGCTTCTGAAAATTAAGCTTTGGCATCACAGGAATAAATTACATTTTTAAATATATTAAAATAGAAAACAGTTATTTTAAATTCTAATAATATTCCACAATATTACAGTTTTTACTGTATTTCTGATAAAATATATGCAGCCTTGGTGAGACTTCTTTCAAAACCATTTAAAAAAAAAAAAAATCTTACCAACTCCAAACATTTGAACGGTAGTGTTTAGTATTTAGTAATTTGTGACTCAGTTGGTCTGTTGGTATGTATAACACAGTTCTGGGCAAGTGTGTGTTGTTATACAGTATATGCAGGTGTTCAGATCTACCCTTCACCTAGTTTAAGTATATTTTAACCCCCTCTATCTCCTAGTTTAAGTATATTTTAACCCCCTCTATCTCCTAGTTTACAGTGTGTCTGCGCAGGGGTGGTCAGACAGTATACCAGCAGGTGTTGTCTACAGAGCGACCCCCGACTCTTCAGGGTTGGAACTGGGGTTATTGTGGTGAATACGCCTTTTACCATGCTCTGTACCCACGAGCTTGGACCGTCTACCACCTGCCTGGCCAGAATGTCACTCTCACCTGCAGGCAGGTGTCACCTGTCATCCCTCACGACTACAAGGTGACAAGCTGTTTAGAATGTGTTTGATATTTAAAGCACATTGTTGCTTTTATTTATAATTCATTTATATTGTATGACACTTTCCCTTACACAAAAATAGCAGCATAACTGTTCAACACTGATAAAAGTGCTACTTGTAAAGTTTGCTGCTGTATGGTTGTAAATTAATGGCTGCTGATTATTCGACTTTGCCATCACATGGATAAATTACATTTTAAAATACATTAAAACAGTTATTTTAAATTATTATAATTCAGAATATTACTGTACTTATACCAATATTGCAGTTTCAAAAATCTTTTTCTCTTTTTCAGGATTCCAGTCTTCCTGTGGCTGTGTTTGTGTGGGACATTGAGAATAAGAATGACTACGCACTTGATGTTTCCATCATGTTCACGATGGTTAATGGGTCTGGCCATAAAGACGATAAGAGTGGTGGCCACTGGAATGAACCATTTCACCTTGAAAAAGACGGAGAATCTGTGTCTGGGGTGTTACAACATCACCAGACGCCTGTCAACCCTTACACTCTGTGTATAGCTGCAAGAGAAAAGGTATTGCACCAGTGTAAATCTACAACCCCAAATCAGAAAAAGTTGGGACAGTATGGAAAACGCAAATAAAAAAAGAAAGTAGTGATTTCTAAATTTACTTTGACTTGTATTTCATTGCAGACAATATGAACACAAAATATTTCATGTTTTGTCTGGTCAACTTCATGTCATTTGTAAATATACATCCTTTCCTGTCATTCAGACCTGCAACACATTCCAAAAAAATGTTGGGACAGGAGCAATTTAGGGCTAGTAATGAGGTAAATTGGTTAAATAATGATGTGATTTGAAACAGGTGATGTCAACAGGTGATTGTAATTATGATTTGGTACAAAAGCAGCATCCAAGAAAGGTCTAGTCCTTTAGGAGCAAAGATGGGCCGAGGATCGCCAGTTTGCCAACAAATACGTGAGAAAATTATTGAAATGTTTAAAAACAATGTTCCTCAAAGAAAGATAGGAAGAGATTTGGATATTTCACCTTCAACAGTGCATAACATAATTAAAAGATTCAAGGAATCTGGAGGAATTTCAGTGCGTAAAGGACAAGGGCGCAAGCCTAAGCTGAACAACCGTGATCTCCGATCCCTCAGGCGGCACTGCATCAAGAATCGTCATTCATCTATAAGCGATATCACCACATGGGCTCAGGACTACTTTGGCAAACCTTTGTCAAGTACCACAATACGTAGTTACATCCACAAATGCCAGTTAAAACTGTACTGTGCCAAAAGGAAGCCCTATGTTAACAGTGTCCAGAAGCACCGTCGACTTCTCTGGGCTCGGAGGCATCTGGGATGGACCATCACACAGTGGAAACGTGTACTGTGGTCAGATGAATCAGTATTTCAGGTATTTTTTGGGAGGAATGGACGCCGTGTGCTCCAGACCAAAGAAGAAAAGGATCATCCAGACTGTTACCAGCAACAAGTCCAAAAGCCAGGGTCTGTCATGGTATGGGGTTGTGTCAGTGCCCTTGGCAAAGGTAACTTGCACTTCTGTGATGGCACCATTAATGCTGAAAAGTACATAGAGATTTTGGAGCACAATATGCTGCCTTCAAGAAGACATCTTTTCCAGGGACGTCCATGCATATTTCAACAAGACAATGCAAAACCACATTCTGCACACATTACAAAGTCCTGGCTGCGGAGGAAGAGGGTACGGGTACTTGACTGGCCTGCCTGCAGTCCCGACCTGTCTCCAATAGAGAATGTGTGGCGCATTTTGAAGCGCAAAATGCGACAACGAAGACCCCGTACTGTTGCCCACCTTAAGACTTGTTTGCAGGAAGAATGGGACAAAATTACACCTGAAACACTTCATCACTTGGTGTCTTCAGTCCCTAAACGTCTTTTAAGTGTTGTGAAAAGGAATGGCAACATTACAAAGTGGTAAATGCTTTACTGTCCCAACTTTTTTTGGAATGTGTTGCAGGTCTGAATGACAGGAAAGGATGTATATTTACAAATGACATGAAGTTGACCAGACAAAACATGAAATATTTTGTGTTCATATTGTCTGCAATGAAATACAAGTCAAAGTAAATTTAGAAATCACTACTTTCTTTTTTTATTTGCGTTTTCCATACTGTCCCAACTTTTTCTGATTTGGGGTTGTACATCTGATTGTGACTGATTGTGACAGGTTTTGCCTGTAGTAAATGCATGAAAGCAACTCACAGTGCACAGACAACACCACTCTGTTAAACAGGTTTCACCATCACACCGCTATACTGTGTGAGCTCCTGTTTCTCTGAGCTTTTTAAGGGTGGCTGATTGCTGTGGTTCACCACAATAAACTATGTAAAGATACTGCTAATACCATGTAAAGCATATGAGTGCTCTTTAAATTTTTATTGAGAAACAAGACTTTAAAGACAACTTAAACTTGATAAAGATATGTTGATAAATTTAGTGTTGTTTTGGACCCCACTGACTTTCATTTTATGGGCAAAAATGGTTAAAACATTCTTCAGATAATCTTCTTTTATGTTCCACTGAAGAAATAATGTCATACATGTTTAGAATGACATAAGAGTGAGTTAGTGATGACAGAATTTACTCTTTTTTTTTTTTTAGTGAATTATGCCTTAAAATCTGTCTAGGTAGGCAGCTCACTTGGTTTTGAGACAGAGCTGTTGTTGTTCCTCTCTTTATTTAAAGTTTCACTTTATTTTAGTCTGGCCAAGAGATCAGTCACCAGACGGCGTTTAGCCCAAAGGGAACCTGTAGTGCTCTGTGGATTGACCTCATGTCTGATGGACGGCTCGACTCACCTAAGGACTCCAGCCCACCCACACAGAAAGGGGAGGAAGTGGCGGCAGCCCTGGCTGTGAGCTGTTCGGTGCCTGCTAACAGTCACAACAGTGTGGAGTTCAGTTTGGCCTGGGATATGCCAAAAATCACATTTGGCTCCAGAGAGAGAATATATGAAAGGTATGTGTATATGCAGAATAGGACAAATGATAAATCCCGTCCTTTCATGAAAATGATAAATACATCACAGTCATGATTAATGATTTGTTACTTGCTGGTTGGTTGTTAGTTGGAGGGACATTCTCACTCTAGAGAGCATTTGATTGGACAAAAATCTGTGTAGAGCAACATGAGTCATCAATATTTTTAATGTGAACAGCATGATAAGTTATGGAGGGAAAATTTGTTTCAGTTCAGTGAATCCAGATGAGTAAGACCATTATGCATAAATATTTTAACGACTGAAAAAAATTAATTATCAGTGTTGTTTTTTGACATTTCTGATAAATGCTGTTCTTTAGAACTTCCTACTCATCAAAGAATCTCGGAATAAATGTATCTGTTTCTATACAAACCTTAAGCAGTACAACTGTTTTCAAGATTGATAGTATTTTTCATGAACACCATATTAGAATGATTTCTGAAAGATCATGTGACACAGGAATCACAGGAATTAATTACATTTTAAAATATATTAAAACATGCATTTACATTTTTTTTATAATATTTTACAATATTACAAATGCAGCTTAAGTGACTTCTTTCAAAAATATGAACAAAATGTATCAACTCCAAGTTTTTGAATGATAGTTTACATTCCTTTTATAGTCTCAAATGTTGACAAAAATGACTGTTAACAGATACATGCATTATTGATTTATAGCTGTTCTCTTACCTGAGAAAAATATTAATTATGAAATAACTAAGGGCTTAAAAAAAGAGACACACAATTTGATATGTCCATACTTCCTGTTTCAATAGGAGACAGTGCTTTAATGCAATTTCATGAGAATTTTAAAAGGAAGTGGTGTGGCTGTGTACAAAAATAAGTACTATTTACAAGCTGCATGAAAGAAAGAGTTTGAGTCAACAGTCAATTTGTGCTCCTTACACATTCATATTAGAAGAGCAATGCTAATTTGTTTAATCTCAGAGAATCCAGGAGGCAATGATGCATAAATGCTACAAATTAAAAAATGTCATTATTTTAGTTTGCATTACATTAATGAGAATGGGACTTTATTTCATTACATTAATGGGAATTGGGGGAAATGTGCTTAATTGTTATATGAAGATCTTAATGGTCCTAGAAATATGCTTAATTTTGTTTATAGACTATATAATTGCATTTGAAATGATGAAATAATACCCTTTGATACTGTGAAATAATAACGTTGTTTGTGTGGTGTTTGTTTCAGGAGATACACTCGTTATTACGGCACCAAAGGAGATGCTGCCCCGACTCTGTCTCACTACGCACTCACACACTACAGTAAATGGGAGGAGAGCATTGATGAGTGGCAGAGGCCGATTCTACAGGACGGGTAAAAAGAAATGTCATTTTCCCATGTAAAATATCAAGCTTGAGGGCATGTCAGCCTGTCCTATCGGTTAATCAAGTTGTCTGCGGCTCATTTTTGTGACTATCGTTCATCTAAAAGACTATGTGAAAGCAAGCAGTCGTCCTTCCTGCAAATACATTCGACTACTTATTTAAAGGAACCGAAGAGTCATGGATTTATCCATGACGTGCATAGACAACAGTAGCCCTTATATGCCATTTTGCATGTATTACTCATTTTGTTTCAACAGTGCCCTTCATACTGTTGAGTGCACTAAATACATAATGAATTGTGTGTGCTTTAAGTGGTATTGGTCCAGTCACATGCAACATACTAATTCTAGGTGTCCACCAATTGCTTCAACATAAGGCAGCTATTCTTTTCAGTTGCGCGGTTGATTAATCTGTTAGTATTTGGGTAGACTTAAACACTGTGTTGTTCTAGGTCTCTTCCGGCTTGGTATAAGTCCGCTCTGTTTAATGAGCTGTACTTTGTTGTGGATGGTGGAACCGTGTGGGTGGAGCTTCCAGAGGACGCTGATATCAGCGGTGGGCTTCGTCCTGAGGATGGGGGGCTTCCAGCCCAGCCTGAAGTTGTCAAGGAGTACGGCCGATTCGCTTACCTGGAGGGTAAGAGAGTAGGGCTGTAACATTCAACATTAACTTGTAAAATAAACTCAAGCTTTGTTTAGAACAGGTTTATAACATTTGATTTGAGTATATAATTATGTATGCCATGTACAAAAACATGATAAAAAATATAACCAGCATTGCTGAGAGGAAATCTGTTGCTGCTGAATTGTAATCAGTGTTATATTAATATTATTTATATACTATTATAGTATTCATTAAAGTTTTGGATTAGCTTATTTTTTATTTTCAGTTTTAATTTATGTTTTAGTAATTTTGTCATTTTTATTAGTTTTTGTTTTTTATATTTCTATAAAGCTTGTTTTTTTTATATTTCTAAAGCTTAAATTTTTTTTTTTTTCACTTTTAGTAATTTTAGTACTTCAACTAAAAGTAGTTTATGTTTGTTAGTTGCCAAGGTAACATTTTCAAAAAAAAATCATTTAAAATTTTTCATCTAAAATTGATATTTAATTTAATTTCAGCTTTATTTCAAATACTGAAAATGAATTTGAATAGTTTTAGATTAAATTTAGAATTACACTTTAGATCTTTGTTCATTATACACTAAACATTCATTAAAGTTTAAATCAAGGTGGTAAATACATTGTGTCTCTCGCTCCAGGTCAGGAGTACAGGATGTACAACACATATGATGTGCACTTCTATGCTTCATTCGCTCTCATCATGCTCTGGCCCAAGCTGGCTCTGAGTGTGCAGTATGATATTGGTGAGCTACGCTTACATTTCAACGTTGAAGACCGTATTTAAATTCATTGATGATAATTTATTTGGAATATTTTGTGTTTTAAATTCCTTTGCAGATACTTTCTCATACTGATACATTCTCTCTTTTTTTAATTGTACTTTTTTCCTCTCTCTCTCATATTCAGCTGGTAGTGTCGTTCAACACGATCCTACAGAGAGGTTAAATCTAATGAATGGCCTATACTCACCAGTCAAGACCCGGGGTGTTGTACCTCATGACATTGGAGACCCTGGTGAGTTGTGCATAATAGGATACCATGAAGTCACACGTATAAACTTGATAATAAACCCCATAATCATTTTTTCTTATGAGATTTGTAGCATAAGTGAAATTTTTAGCATAATGTTAAATATGAGAAACACATTTGAATTGTCTAATTGTAGCTACCATATCTCTTTGTTTTTCAAAATGATTCGCCTCATTTTATTAATGTCAGTAAAACCTACTCTCTGATTTCAAACAGATGATGAGCCATGGGTTCGTGCCAATGCATACTTGATTCACGATACAGCTGACTGGAAGGATCTGAACTTGAAGTATGTGCTGCAGGTGTACCGAGACTATTACCTCACCCAGGATGAGCAGTATCTGAAGGATATGTGGCCCATATGCCAGGTGAGTTTTTCTGTATTGTATTTTAGTATTTTGTGTAAAATTATATCCTCTGTATATGCAAATGTAAAGTGACTTGTCAAGTTCCAAGTGTTTTAAGACACATTACCCAAATATCTGATGTTCTGGCTTATTTAGACAGTTATGGAAACAGAGTTGAAATTTGATAAGGATGGTGACGGGCTGATAGAAAATTCTGGCTATGCAGACCAGACATATGATGGATGGAAGGTGACAGGACCCAGGTTAGGACTCAGGAATTTTTTTTAATTTTTTTTGTATTTTATTTGAAAACGAAAAAATACACAGTGCCCTCCACTAATATTGGCACCCTTGATAAATATGAGCAAAGGCGGCTGTGAAAATAAATATGCATTGTTTATCCTTTTGATCTTTAACTCAAAAAATTCACAAAATTATAACCTATCATTGAAGTAAAACCATTGAAAGTGGGGAGAAAATCTCATGATGAAATAAATGTTTTTCTCCAATGAATGTTGGCCACAATTATTGGCACTTCTCATCACTCATCCAAAAACAAACTCCAGCATATTCAGTTGTCAGACACGACTGGAACTTCAAATGGCACTGGCTTCTATGGTCAGATGAAACTGAAAAAAGAGCTTTTTGGCAGCAAACCCACCAGATGAGTTTAGTACAAACACGGATAGAAAAGTACCCCATGTCCACGGTTAAATATAGTGCTGGATCTTTAATGTTGTGGGCCTGGTTTTCTGAGGTTCTGGTTCAGATGCATGGCATCATGGATTCTATCAAATACCAACAGATAAAAAAAAATCAAAACCTGACTGCCTCTGTTAGAAATGGGCAGTGTTTGGAACTTCCACCAGGACAACAATCCAAAACAAACATCAAAATAAACACAAAAATGGGTCACTGAGCACAAAATGAATCTTTTACTATGGCTGTTCCTGTCCTCTGACCTGAACCCTACAGAAAATGAGTGAGGTGAACTGAAGAGAAGAAGCACCGTCATGGAGCTGTGAATCTGAAGGATCTGGAGAGATTCTGTATGAAGAAAATGGTCTCTGATCTCCTATCAGGTGTTCTCCAAACTCTTCAGGCATTATAGGAGAAAACTCAGAGCTGTTACCCTGGGAAAAGGGCGTTGCAATAATTGGGTGCTAATAATTGTGGCAAACGTGAACTAGAGAAAGCATTTATTTCACAATGAGATTTTCCCCCCACTTTCAGTTGTTTTCCTTCAATGATAGGTTGGAATTTTGTGAATTTTTTGAATGAAAATATAAAAAGGATAAACAATGCATTAAATTTATATTTTAAAGTCCTGTATCATGACAGAAGTTTTGTTATGGCTGGAGTAACAACATCCCTGTTTCTCTGTGTCCCTGTGTGGTCTTTCAGTGCATACTGTGGTGGTCTGTGGCTGGCGTCAGTGTGCATGATGTGTAAAATGGCACGTGTGCTGAATTGCGAGTCTGTTTATCAACGCTACAGAGATATTTTGGAGAGAGGAAGAGCAGCCTTTGACAAACTCCTGTGGAATGGTGAGTGCAAGCATGCACAGTGCCTATTTAAAAAAAAAAGTGGTCTTCCAGCAGTCACATTCAATTCCCCCCCGTCAAGTGTCTTTCTCCTTCTCTACTAGGCAAATACTACAACTACGATAGCAGTGGAAAGAGCCTGTCTAACAGTGTAATGTCGGACCAGTGTGCAGGCCAGTGGTTTCTCAGGGCGTCTGGACTTGGGGACGATGACTACCAGGTCAGTCTGAAAACATTTTACAAGCATGTTTTAATATGATCAACATTTGGTTGTATTTGTACCACTTAATGTTCATTTAAAAATTATTTTTATAAGTAATAATGGTAACACTTTACAATATGGTTCAGTGCCTTGACATTAATGCATTAGGTGTCATAAAATAACAATTTACACTACTGTTCAACAGTTCGGGTATGATTTTTCCTTAAGAGACCAGAATCTCTTATGCTCGTTAAGGCTGTATTTATTTAAATAAAAATGCTTTAAAATAGTATTGATGTGAAATATTATTACATTTAAGGTATATATATATTAAAAAATATATATTATTATTTTATTATATTGAATTATCATCACAGTTAGAAATGGTTGTGCTGCTTAATGAAGTGTGATGAAGAGATGCAGTTCTTTTTCAGGATTCTTTGATGAGCAGATAGTTTGAAGAACAACAGTCTTTTGTAAAATTATAAATGTTTATAAATGATCTTTTTTTTTTTTTTTTTTAAAGCAACAAAATTCCTGTGTTAATTTCTACAAATTGAAATGTTTAAATATATATATTGAAATGAATTCATATGAATTGCAATAGAAGTATTGTTCATTGTTAGTTCATGATACCTAACAGCAAATAATTTAACCTTATTGTAAAGTTTTACAAAGTAAAATTAAAATTTAACAAATAAATAAATGAAATGCTGTTACATTAATTTTGCATGGGTCACTTATACTCCAGAAGTGGTCAGTGTTCTAGAGGAAGAGTAGGCTGTCCTGGATGTGAACTAACAAGAATTTTCTACACCCATTTCTCTATGCAGGCTTTTCCCAAGGAGAAAATCTGTAGTGCATTGAAGTCAGTGTTTGACCTCAATGTTATGAGCTTTGCAGGCGGGCAGATGGGTGCGGTGAATGGGATGAGGCCAGAGGGTGTGCCTGATCGTTCCAGTGTCCAATCAGATGAGGTGTGGGTGGGAGTAGTGTACGGATTAGCAGCTACAATGATACAAGAGGTAATCAATCCTCAGATCATATCACCAGGTTCCAGATGAAGTCAATCTTTTAATTAACTCCTAATACAACCCGCTGTCTTTTTTCCCAGGGCATGATAGAAGAGGGAATGCGCACTGCGGAAGGCTGTTACCGTGCTGTATGGGAGCGAATGGGAATGGCCTTCCAGACTCCTGAAGCATACTGTGAGAAAGGCATTTACCGCTCTCTCGCTTATATGAGGCCTTTGAGCATCTGGGCAATGCAGCTTGCACTAAACAATCGACCAAACCACGGCAAAACCACTGATAAAGATGTGGGACAGGACTGAGCTGGAGCCTTATAAATGTGCTAAAGGGAACTTGCGCTGTCAAGCCTCCATAATGAAGTGACCTCTTCGTTTTAAAAGACTGCAAAAGGACTTTGGATACAATGTCATCATGAGCTGTCGGTTCACACAGAGCCTTAATTTCCAGTTATTTTGTAAAATTGACATTTACACTGAAAATGTGCATAAGCTTTACCACAGTCCTTCTATGTAGCAGCTATCATAGATTTATGAATGGGAGTGTAAAGGCTTGGTCTCGGTGAACTGACATAATATTCATTATGATACTGGATGTAGGGTCATTGATCTTTGGGAATCAAGTAGTTAGAGCATGATTCTATATAATTTTTACAGTATATTTTTATTTCTATTATGGGAATGACCTATAGAGTACTTGAAAGAACTGCTGGTTCTCTCTCTCTTTCTCTTTTTAGAAATATTGTGTCATAAAACATCAATCTGAGGCTTTGACAAGTCAGTACTGTACATTATTCTACAGAATTGTAATAGATCTATAATTAACTAAATTGGAATGAATGTTTTGCCATCAGATTCATTTATTCCATCATAAAGCATCATAAAGCATTACTTTTCTCTGCTGTATGCTAAATGCTCTCAAACCCACAACCCCGAGATGCTTCAACAGACATGCCACACTCAAGTGTGTGATTTAAATCACTGACTGAAAGTGAATTTCACCTTTTAGGGAAGCCACAGCAATGCACAATACTATTCAGAATATCTTTTGCCCACCAAAGCTGCATTTATTTGATCCAAAATATAATATATTATAACAATTTAAAATAACTTTTCTATTTAATTTTATTTTAAAATGTAGTCCATTCCTGAGCAGGCATCATTTGCAGTGACATTGTCTTGTTTTATGCCCCTCAAAAGGCCTTTCATAACTTTGTAGGATGTTAAAATGTAATATATGGCTTCCAACGTCACCTGTAACAGATTCTTTACTGTTGAAGCTCTGTTCTCAGTCGAGGTTTTGTGTAGGTGTAGAAACATCCTAGGCTCATAAGTCTTAAGATTGTGTCCGAGGGGTGCTTTGAGAAGAATATATTCATTTTTCAGTCAACTAACTGAGATATATGTATTGTCATATGCATTTTCAAATTATGATTCAAATAATGATTGGGATTTCAAATGTAATGCCTAGATTAGGAACCCAAGCTATAATTCTTAAGAGTAGAATACATTTAACGATTTCCTGTAAGTGTGCATATAGCAACAATATATCCAAAATTAAATCGTGGATCATTTCAGTATAAAAAAACAGCATGGGGAACATCACTATCATGACATAATCGTGCCTTCAGGACACCGGTGTAAAAAAGCACTAATGCTGGTGGTTTGGTATCAGCCACTAGAGGTCTATCTTGAGCCTTGCTGTTCCATTCTGTTTCCATCAGTTTCCACAGCTCTCTGTAGTGTGCTGCTTCAGTCCTGAGTGCTTTATCTCTCTGGAGTAGTGCTCGAGAGGCGGCTAAAGTGCACATGCTGTTTTTTGTGAGCTGGGCCATACAGAGCTAAGACTTATTTTAAACACTCTTGTTAAAAAATATATGAGAGTGCTGATATTTAATTGATGACTTTCCCAGACTGCGCAAGGTCTTGCAGCACAGCTAGTCATAAAGTGGCAGAGCAGCTGTCACAACTGTCACAAAACAAAATCATGAAACAATATCACATCGGCAGTATAAAAACATCTTTAGTTTCCACATGTGTTTAATAGGTGAATTCACGACCAACACAAATTTGTTCTAGCTAACGTTCTCGTAAATTATGAAATTGCTTATTTATTTTTTAATAATTAAGGTAATATTCTATTTGATAATTTTGCAGTTTTTATGAGAATGTTATTTTTGAATCTTCTCTGAACATTCTGAAAGAATTTAAATAATTTTAGATGAATATCCAACTAAACTGTTTACGAAAAAAACAAGACATTCCATGAACAATGTATAAATAATGTTTTTGTTTGCCGTTTTGAAAACATTACTAAAAATCAGCTCATTCTGAACCAAGGTTGAATTAATGTTAGTGGAATAACCTTGCCAGAACATTAACAAAATTTCCCTGTTAGCTGGGTTGATAAACTGCAGGTTTCCATGGTTTGTCCTCTCCTCTCAAAATAATTCATAAAATGCATGTGATCCCAACAGGACAAGCATAAAAAATTTGTGGAAGATATTCAGGGTGAAACTGAGCAACTGAATCCAAGAAAACTGTCTGCATCACCACAATCCTTTTCCTGTTCTATCCTGTATGAGAGATTAATGAAGCACAAAGAACATTTGTACCATGAAAATGAAAAAGATAAGCTATAAACACTTCATTGTGCTACAGCGCTCGCTTTGGCTTGAAGATGTGCGCCTTTACTTGCAGGCCCGCGAAGATAAGTTAGCTGCATTTGGATTTATCTGAATGGAAAATGAGATCACAGTGCGCCTGAGAAGATGGCACATCCGAACAACGATAATAGGTACCTGTTATTACCATTATCTGCCTCCAAAACAGTTACAGCCATAATTAAATTAGGAGCATTAACGGTATCTTGCAAAATATAACCTGAGAATATGGAAATGGTCCTTTATTTAAAGAAAAAGCTAGATAGATCCTTTAAAGCAGAAAACAGTATGGTTTAGAAGGTAAATGTAGGCTATTATCTGATCTTTATTTCAGTAATTGTTTCAGCAGTGTTGGCAAAACAGAACAGTCTACAGTCTTGCTAGGAACAAAAAAGGAGATATGGGAGAGATTGGAAAGAGAGAGAGAGAGAGAGCAGGCTGCATACATAAAGTAGCAAACCGAATTGAAGATTTGGTACAAGCAGGAGAATAAGACAATATATCCATTATTATACCACAATGTCATGTTTTGACATAAAAAAGACAAGCAAGAGATACACACATCGAGAAGCCATATCTTTGGGAAAAGCATGCCACGGAGAGAGGGGTACTTTGTGGATGCTGATTAACTTTGACAGGATAAGAGGTGGAACAGAGCCACCACATGCACCTGCTTTGGCTAGATTGGGGTGGGTGAAGGAAGTGAGAGTTAAGAACTCAGAGTTCACACTGACGGATCTTTGCATAACACAATCTCCAGTTCTGTGCGGAACAGCTTTCCTCCGTCAGACAACGCCATGATGCTCTTCTTTGAGCTTGACAGGTTTTGAGGGTCAACAACCTAAAGAAGGACACACATAGAAGTGTTGTAAGTATTCAGACTACCCATATTTGTTGCCGAAATGCAGAATTAGTGCAGGATTATGTATATAAGTATATAATTTTAAATGTATAATTCAATATTTAAGTTTTTGAAAGATGTCTCTTATGCTGAATTTTTAGCAGCCATTATTCCAGTCTTCAGTGTCACATGATCTTTTAGAAATGTTTCTAAAATGCTGATTTGGTGCTCAAGAAACATTTCTAATTTTATCAATGTTGAATAAATTTGCTGCTTAATAGTTTTGAGGAAACTTTTTGAAGTATAGAAAGTTGATGAAAAGAACAGCATTTATTTGAAATAAAAATCTTCATCTTAAGTATGATTAAATTAAAAAAAAAAAAAATCTTACCAACTCCAAATATAATTTTGAAGTATCTATATTCAGCATAATTTTATATTTAAAACAATTTCATGCAATTGTAGCTTCTGTGACATTTTTTTCAGCTGTGCAGCATTGAATTGTGTGTAAATGCACTTTTCCATAGTAAAAATATGCAGCTTCAGATGCAGCTTTTGTGCCACAATTTCAATTAAAAGTGCCACAATTTCAATTAAATTCCCAACTAACATCAAGTTACCATTTTATGTTTTTGGTAGAGGTCTCTCAGCAGTGCATCCAGTTCATGTTCATCAATGTAACCATTTCCATCCTGTTGAGAGAAAAAAAAACAGTTTTACATATATCCTAAATCATAAACATATTAAAAAGAAATGTTCTAAGAGTGTATTTAACGTCTGACATAACACTTTGGAAAAATAAATCTTTGAAAACCGAAAAGAAAAAGACGTCTCCATAATGTACACATGTCTCTAAAAGGATGCGGCAGTGAATTTGTGGTTGTGTATCATATAGCAGTGCTAAAGTGTTGTTTTTTTTATGTATATGGTCATGTGTGGATAACTAACCAACAACACAAAACAAATGAACAAGGACACAAACTTAAGAAATATACCCATTATCTGACCTTATCATAATAGGTGAAGATTGCTTCAAATTCTTCAGCAGATATTTTGATATTCTGATGATGAAAAATAAAGAGACATTAGTTTATGCTCAAGGCATGTGTGTGCAAAATACAGTGTCTATCGAGGGTTATAGTCTAATATTAATTTGACTTCAGATTTGATTTTGAGCGTTTAAATATTCATAACTGGAAAATAATCCTTCTAATCCTTTGAATTACAACGGAACAGTGCAGCAACATATAGCATCATTGCTACTGTAAAAATAAATCAAACAATAAAAACATGCATACATTTGTAAACATGCCAATACAATATAATAATGTGATGCATTCATGCCAAATATTGCACATAAAAGTAATTTAGAAAATGGCTTTGTGTAATACAGAATTCAAGTAATGACAGTAATAATATTCAAGTCTTATCTAAAAAGCATTGCTTTTTATTCTATGTATTATATCGGTTTACAATTTTTAGTGAGCATTTTATTATTATAATTTAATATTTAGATAATATTTGTATTATTGCATACTTAAATATAGCAAAACATATTTTAGTAAAATGTCTGGCTATAGAATAATACCCTTTTATGAATATATAAAATCTTTTTCATGACTGAAATTGCAAAGGACATCTTGGTCACCGTATTTTGACCCTGATCATGCTATGAGACTAAACAGAACATTCTTCCAGTCTTAACCTATTTTCAGTTGTTTTGATGAGGAAAGAAAAGAGAGACAGAGAAAAATAAAAAGAGAGAGAGTACCCAGTGAATATGGGGAGACTGGTCAGATCAGTACATCTCCAGGTTCAAGAATAATCTATGGAGATTATCATAACTATAGGATTGAAGTAATCCCTATCAACCCATGCTCTGTGACAGAAATCAGTTACCAATCTGCCATCAAGTTCATACACAGACAATACCTATAAACACACATACAGTACAAATAAACCTGTGTACCCAAATACACATTCATCTGTGTTCTACATGATTTTAGCATAAGACATGCATCTGATCTGCTGCACTAAAAAAAGTAACTCTTGCTATATTGCAAATCGAATCTATTTTTCTTCAGCTCTGACTCTAAGATACTGCGATTCTACTGTAACTGCAAACAATTGCCAGCTTCCAGTATATCACAGTTTTCAAAACTTAAACTGAATTGAACTGAATGACACTATTGGTTTCTGCTTTATAGCTGAATTAAATTTGTTCATAATTCATGAATTTTGCAGCATTGACTCTATTATTGAACTGAATTGAATCAACATTGAACCGACTCAAGCTGAATAAAGACAAGAGCTGCTTAATGCTGAATTGAAATTGTTTCAGAATTAATTAATTTTTCACAGTTATTGAACTAAACTGAACCAACCAATTTGCCTCATTTTAGAAGTGTGCATCATTGACTCGGTTACTTTCCTGTTTAATACTGTGAAGCTGCTTTCAAACAATCTCTTAAAAAATAAAGGTGAACTCTGTTTTACACAGTATTATTCTAAAGCACATTCTGTCTATATACACCATGTTGTTTTTTGCTACAGTGATCTACAGTGAGTGTACTGGCATTTGTTCCTCACTGTTCAATTTGTAATATTAGTATTTTCACTCTTGTTTTTCATTGACTCTATACTTACATTTACATAACTAATCAAACAAAAAATCTTTGTATTCCCTGGGAATGACATACATAATCAGTTCATACATTCCCTGGATCAAACCCATAATCTTATTATTACTCTCTGCTGTTCTGAGCTGCAGGAATACTTTACTTGTACTCTGCACAATGGCAATAAAGTTGAATTGAATCTAACATTATGAACACTGCTTGATCTTACCTGAAACTTGAGCAGAAAATTCTCCTGCACAGGAAGCAGTCTGAAGACAAAAAAAACATTTTATAAAATATTGTTTTAATACGTATTCACTTCAGCTCGCACAGAGGCCTTCTCACCTAGCCATCTCAGACAATCCCAGTTTCCCATCACCATTCAGGTCAAACATTTTAAGCTGCAGAAAAAAGCACAAATTAAAGAGTGTCTGTGTATGTGTGTGTCTGTGTGTGAATTGTGTGTGTCTACTCACTATGGTCTGTGTATATTCATTCATTTTCTTGTCATCATAATGTCTGTTTGCTTTCTTCAGCAGATCTGAGAGAAAGCCCTGGGGAAAAGAAATGATTTTATTTAGTAATGGATCTATAATAGCTATAGGAAGTTCTGTGTGACCTATCGAGTTATACCTTCAGTTCATTGGCTTCAATGTATCCGCTACGGTCAGTATCATATTTTCTCCATGCCTGAAAAATGAAACAATAGCTTTAAGACACTTCCACAATTCCCACACGTGTATATATACACAGATCCCGTGCCCTGCAAAGGTGAGACGGACAGCGTTTCAATCAAAATTGTTCTGATTTGTATGTGATTATGTCATCTTGATTAAACCAGTGAATTTGGTATTTGGAATTACTGGTGAGCTGATCTAAAGTGAAGGAAAACCTGCCATGATTTACTAGGATGTGTGTTATTGTGTGCATTATTGTATAGCATGTGTGTGTGTGTTTTCCTCTGTAATGCTAGCAAAACGTCTTCATCATGTCCACACTTCTGAACAGTCTCTCCTCTTATACAACTCAGATGAACAAGCATGAACATGTTTGTATTATTTACAAAATCACCATGTTGTACAAATGAACCTCCATTAACCCAGTTACTCACACTTACACACGCTGTGTTCCTTTATGTATTGCAGGCCATTCATAATGCATAACCTACTGCAAATAGAGTTTTCTAGCTCTCTCTGTCATTCTTTCACTCAGATGCACACAAAGGCACCTCAGCTACTGAAAAATATTTCATTTTTACAATACGTCGTTAATAATTGTTATTAATCATGTCAGTCAAATTACTGATATGCACAGAGAGTTGACAGTCAATATCAATTCAAATAAGATACGGCAAAAAGTAATCACTGTTACATACTGCCATAAACTCTGCACTGGATCCCACAAACTGTCTGAAGCATAATAGAAAATTCTCCTCTGTGGGCAGGATCTGTGCCAGCTGAAAAAGATAAAGACAGAAAGAATTATTGTCATCATCAATGTTGTAAAAATACTGTTAAAAACAAAATAAATAATGTGGTACTTCTCATTTAATTAAATATTTATCTATCTTATAATAAAAAATTAAATGTTACATTTTATATAGATATATTATGTAATATAAAGTGAATAAAATATATTAATAATATAAACATTAAATATACTGAAAACTAAATATGTTTTCTTTTCTTAACCACTACATTTAGACTCATTCTGTAATTCCACTGAAAGGGATTTCAGCACCATGGACAGCCGCACAGTGGAGCACAACGCTCTTATCCAAAGCATCCCTTTTTGCTACACAATCGACCAAGTGCTGCTGTCTGAGTTGATGCCTGTGTATAAAGCCTATCTGCCTGGCTAAAGAAGAGAGTGTTTGCAAGGGCTGGACAGGGATGAGAGACCATTTCATGCTCTTGGTTATCTTTTCCGGCCTCAACAGAGGAGCTCATCATTGCTGAACTGCTGAAGGGACACTAAACCGTACCAAAGCGAAAAGTCGGAAAAGCTCTGAAACCATCTGTCTACGTCAAGTTCCATCTCTGAGTGCTCTGACACACAAACCTGGGCCTGGAGGATCACCTTCTGTCTATGTAGCAAAAAGTACTTTTTAAGCCTTACAATCGATCTGATGTTTTGTTAGATTTAAGGATGTGTATAATATTACAACATATAGGACAAATATAGTTTCATGATCATGCAATGCTTATTCTATATCTGAAGCATTTATAGATCATAAAAAGAGACATTCAAGTTCAACAGAATGCATAAATGCATCCATAGTTAACATTAACCCTACAGATTCTACAGATTCTTAAGTACAGTCAGATTTTGTACAGAATGTTTTGGGAAAAAATCACTTATGCTTACCAAGGCTGCATCAAAAATACAGTTAAAATTGTAATATAAATAGTATTACAGATTAAAATAGCTGTTTTCTATTTTAATATATTTTAAAATGTAATTTATTCATGTGATGGCAAAGCTGAATTTTCAGCAGCCATTACTCCAGTCTTCAGTGTCACATGATCCTTCAGAAATCATTCTAATATGCTGATTTAATGCTCAAAAAACAGTTTTTGTAGTGAATAGTAGTGAAATAAAGTGAAAACAGAAATCTTTTGTACCATTATAAATGTCTTTACCTATCTACTACTGTCTTTGATTTATTTTGTTTGTGTATTTACTGCATTTCAGTACAATACATTTGCTTCCTGTAAAAAGCGAACATCTCTATTCTGTTGATTTCTGTTCCTCTGTTAACAGATACTAAAATCAAATGATTCTTGTTCATACCAGTAAGAATGAAAAACCTACTTTTAAAGATAAGTTCTATCTTTCTGACAAAGTCAAGCAGAAAACCCTAAAAAGCAGGAAAGCAGAAGATGACAGATATGACAATCCCAACATGGCTAATCTGCGGTTCTATCTTAGATTCACACGCTGCACACAGAAGAACAGATCATTGACTCGTACAAGCCTTGAAAAAGTGGTCTGAATGAGCTGCTGACATCCTGCCAGCTTTCAAGATAAAGCAGCATGTTTGAGATTTTGTACTAGACTGAAAACAGGAAAATTGTCTGAAGTGTGATTGAAAAACAGTGAACATCCAAACTTTGGTGAGTTATTCTATGTACCACAACCAGGAGGATTTTCTTCATAGTAATTTTCAATTTCTAATACAGTGAGATTTGTGCGATGCAGATGATTTGTATATAACCACCTCCCTTCTGCATTAACTGCATGATCTCCAACTAAGTAAGCTTTAATCTGCTGCGTGGAAAGGCTCCTTTCATCTTTTCAAAACCATTTTACCTCTACTAAGCCATATGGGACTTATAAAACAGGTCAAGGGAAAGAAATGTACCACCACTAACAACATTCAAAAACAACATACCAGTCAAAAAAAGGTAATAGCTTCATAACCAAAGCAGGTTGACATTAATTGGAGGAAGGAAGGAGTTCATATGTTCATGTGGACTCTACGACTGGATTAGTGAGGGTTTCTTCCAGCATAAATAATTTTATCCATTCATTCGTGCCGTCATCATGATGGATGTTCCCTCCATCCTCTCCCTCCCTCTTCATCCATCTCTCCCTCCACTCATTCCTCTCACCGCCCCCCGCCCTTCATCATTCCATCATCTCCTCGATAGATGCCACCTTCTGCCCTCTCCTTCAAGCCCTAATCTGCCCTCATTGTCCTCTTTCTATTTCTTCCTGGTGTTCCATGAATCTCAAAGAGTGGTTCTGCAGAATGTTCTCTCTCCAGAGCTTCAAACCATTGCTGTGGCTGTAGTCCAGCAGTGAAAATGGGTGAAATTTACCTCTGACATCTCAATCTTCCCATCACCGTTCTCATCGAATTTTTGCATAAACTCTTTCATCCTGTCTTTGAATGAGGCATTAGAAGGATCCTGAAAACCAACCAAACATGTCTGACATGAAAAACAGCACAATTAAAAACAATTTGCTTTCAAATAGCTAGTTCAACAGAAGTGTCACTTTATGTATAAAAATATTTAAAACCAGAAACTGCACTGACATTAGAAAATAGCAGCCAGATGGTATCTGCTCAGATGGCATGTGCATTAAGCTAGATTAGACTAGACATCTCGTTCTGTAGTTCTTATGTGACATTCAGATCACCACTTATCAAGTACAGCTGCAGCTGATGTTTTTAACATAATTAACGAATATACACAATACTGTATATGACTCACCGCACTTTTCCTAGCTAGCTCGAGCTCACGAATGAAATGTTCCAGTTCCTTCCCTTCAATGCAGCCATTTCCTAGAAAAAAAGAAGAACTTAAGTTAATTTATTAAATTATGAGTTTAAACTGAACATCCAAGACACACAGATGCGGCTCAACTCACATTCTCTGATGCAACTTGACAATCAGTCTCCCTATATTAATGAAATGAGGATCTAATACTAGTTCTTGTTGATTTAAACTGCTGAAGGACAAAATGCAGATTATAGATAAATCATTATTTTTATCCATATATTCCTCAGAAACAATGCCTGGCTTATACAGGGAAAAATATTGCATCTTATACACAGCTTTTTTTATTATTTAGTTAATTTTAACCTTTATTAATATTGATAATGGTTGTTAAAGAATAACTAATGCCGATGTTTCAGTGTTTTCAATCTTAGGCTAAAAACTAACCTAAGATCGTTTGGTTGTTTTGGTGGGTCTCCCATCCTTGCCAGGCTGATCTGTTTGCTGGTTTAAGAGAGTTCTGGACACTTTCTTTAGCTGGTCAGGCAGAAAGACCATCTTAAACCAGCTAAGTACAGAAAACTAGCTTTGGTTGTTTGGTTGTAACAACTTTTGATGGACATCTGACATTCCATAGAGACTACATGTAATTTCCAAACTAGCCTAAACCAGATGGTTTGCTGGTCTTAGCTGGCCACTTAGCATTCAGGAGGTCAGGTTGGGAGACCAGTTAATCCATCTGAAAGCTGGGAGACCAGCTTGACCAAAGGAAGACCAAAGTGGGAGGCCAGCTAAAACTATTTAAGACCAGCGTAAACCAACTGAGAACAGCAAACCATTTTAGGCTGGCTTACAACATTTTTTTTTTCTAGCAGGACCGGCTCTCAAACCCTCTCCCATAACTTTTCATCTTCATAGTCAAAACGCTGACACATAAATCAATTGCAAGGAAAGATTCATTCCAGGGCGAAATCAATAATGCCAACAATGCCTGTGAGGCTAAATTTACTGAGCTGATAAAACGCGTGCCTAACGCTGAAAGAAGTTAACAGGGCGATAGCAGGCAATCATCCCACTGGCGCTTTTTCAATTTCCTTGAATAATTCAAGAATACGCTTGTGTGTAAAACTGCACTGTGCACATTGCCTGAGGATTCCACTTGCGTTAGCGTCCCGCTAGATCACTGCTGTCAGATCCCGCAAAACAAAACCAGTTCACAACGAGCAGAAGCATTACCTTTTCTGCAAGCAAATGTGGAGCAAGCAAAATATGAAACGGAATTCTGCAAATAAGAATGCTCACCTTTCAAAACAATCCCAAACTACGATTGTCCATAATTTTCAAAAAGAGACTTTATGAAAAACAAGATTATAAAAAGCGAACGTGGCAACAGCCAAGCTGCTCATGTAGGCTACTTGCATTAACTTTTTCATTTTTAAACGTGTAACTCAATGAACTTAGAGGAAACCAACATAAAAAATAAAAACATAGGATGTGCGGTACTGCAAAGAAATATCAATGTCGTAAATGCTTTTATCACTCAAAACAGATCAGAAATTAAACGAGTAAAATAATAATAATAATCTCTTTAAACAAGTTTAATTTTTGACAAGAATACAGCAGATACAGTAGGCTACTTCTCTATCACTATATGAAGTGTTGGAACACAGAGTGACTCTTCAATAAACTATTTTACATTAAATTAGGTTACTGCTTAGATTTTTTTTTTTTATTAAAATTAAACTTTGCTTTCGTATTTTATCATAAAATATACAGAATATATTTAAAGTAAATTAAAGTTTAATTAATTGTAGACATAAATCAAATGTAATACAAAATCACTTTGTATAAGCAATAGCCTCCGATGTAGGACTAAACTAAGAACGCTTTTCGTCCCGGGACGTTACACTCACCGTCAGCATCGAATTTATTCCAGATGTCGAGAAACTGGGAAGCAGTGAGTTCCGCCAGGTGCAAAGAAATGGGCTCTGGTGCTTTATTCGCCATATCTATCGTTTTTCTCTCCCCTCTATTTTTCAAAGAAACAAGTGTCCTGTCTTTGAAGCACTCCTCTACCTCTATGAGAGTCACTGACAGAGCCTGACAGAGACGGCAGTTTTTAACCCCCTCCGTAACTGCTGAAGTCTGCAGTTCATACACTCACCAATAGGCGGCATCATAAAGCGCGTTTAAAAGCAGCTTCAGCAGGCGAGTTCATTCAGAGCCGTACTCTAGGAGCACCAGGATTATGGAAATTAATTCAAATGTTCACAAATCCTATGAGCTCGTACGCTTCTACGAGGAGAAAATAGTATCAAAGTTTCCTAAAGCATATTGACAGTGACTAACAATGACTGAGTCGTTTAGAAAAAGATATGGAAGGCTTTAGTTATCAGTCAGTTTATGTAAATGCTAATATCCACATTTGTCTCTGTACTCTTTAAAAGTACTTAAAAATACATTGATCCAGTATTATGCTTGCCCAAAGCAGATATAGATAGATAGATAGATAGATAGATAGATAGATAGATAGATAGATAGATAGATAGATAGATAGATAGATAAGCTCCTTTATGTCCACAACTTAAGCTCCTGAATATGTCAGATAAAACTGGTTTAGGAGCATTACAATAATGTTAGTGTGTTTTATGAATCTATAGGGGCTGCGGGATTTTCATTTTCTGCCCACCATCCCCCCTTTTTCAACATCTTAACCAATGAATACATCAGTCTATTTATATGAAAAAAGAGAAAATGAGTCAGAAACAGAATTAGTTTGGGAAAGCACTGGGATCACAAGATGACAGGAGAAACTGCAAAGGCAAAATGGACAGGAATACACCCCAACAAGCAATAAACATCAATCTCAGTAAGAGATTGTGCATAAACTAAATGTAATTTCTGTCAATTACCAATCAATCTCACACACTTACTTGTCTCAGCAGTTTGGACTCAAGGACTACAGATCCTGGCTGAGCTGGTGAATGGTTTCTATGCAGCACTTCTTCATGATTACCTTTAAGAAGCCTGTTGTAATCCTGTATGACATTATTTTTATTAGTGATGAGACACAACCTGCAGAAGGATATGCTGGCAAGCCCCTTGGAACTGCACTTATGCACTTAATGCCAGAGAGGGCGAATGAGAGAAGACGCATTTAAGACATTAAAAAGAAGCAAGCAAGAAGGTTGGCACAGATTATGTAAAAGAAAAAGAGGTTAACGTGTTCAGAAGTCTAAGGTCAGTAAGATTTTTAAAAATGTTTTTGAAAAAAGATCTGTATTTATTTGATTAAAAATACAGTAAAACAGTTTACAATTTAAAATAATAGTTTTCTATTTTAATACATTTTAATCATCATTTATTCCTGTTATGGCACACATGAAATTTCAACAGCCATTACTCGTACAGTTTTCAATCTCACAGTTTCCTTCAGAAATTATTCTAATTTGCTGATTTGGTGCTCAATAAACACTTTTTTTAACCAGTGTTTTAACATATTTTAAGGATTCTTTGAGAAAAATTCGAAATTGCATGTATTTGAAATATAAATCTTTTGTAAGAATGTAAGTTTTTAATGCAACTGTAAAGCATCCATGCTTGATAAAAGTATTAATTTCTTTAAAAAAAGAAAATAAATCTTTACTGACCCCATATTGACTGATATTCACAGTTCAACATTCTCAAAACAGCATATTACACAATGTTCAATAAATCAAACCAAAATTATAAACCTAAAATAACTATAATAATAATAATAATAGATAAATATCTGCATGCAAATGATGACCAGATGCAGTTCCTATATTAGCCAATATATAAATACACAAGCAGATTTCAATATCTAGGGTACTATTTCCCATAATCCAACTAAGTGACAGCGATGGCGTGTCCTTCTGCCACCACAAAACATGATCTGATGCAATAGATTGGCATGTGTCCAGCGTTAGAGCTCAGCAAAGAGAATCTCCCTAGAATCAGACGCACCATTCCATCTGACAAATGTACTCACATATGTAGAATGTTGTTCATCTGATGTAAGGGATAATAAAGTTTTTAGACTATACAGTATTTTGGCTAGAACACATGCAGAACACACATATGTGCTTGATCCTCTCCCAAGTCAAGATTAAGCTGTGCCACGTCTGCCATATTCATGTGATCTGTGATGAGCATGATGTCACCAACATTAAAGCACCTCCTGCTGCATTAGTGACCATCAAAATTGTCACACTCAGCAAACTAAGACACGCACATGGTAACCACACTCATACTGTACACTCATGCATGCATGGGTGTATCAAGTCACATCACTTCAATATACACTATTAAAAATAAAGCTTCCAAAAAGGCTTCTACAGCCTGATGCTTTTTAGAAAACCATCCTATATACTGGTGCTTCAAAGAACGCAGGATGGCCTACTTTTGTTAATGGAAGATATTTACAACCAACATGTTGACCAGCATCCATCATTAAGACACTTTTATCTTCAAGCCATTGTTTCTGGATAAAATACAAGTCTTCTATCCATAACTTGCTTTCTCCAGTGAAAAAGCTGTCTTCTGAATCAGCAGAGAAATATGCACAGATCAAGAACTGTTTACAAGTGAAAACAGTCCACAATGGTTCCAAACAAATATGTGAAAGGGCAAAAAATGATGGACTTTTTCAAAGGAATAAGTGTTTTTATGGATCATGGACTCATATTTTGGACAGAAGAGTTTTAAAGTTAAAAAGTCTTGATGTATTTATAAGAAATATTTTTTTTCACTTCATAAGACATTAATGTGTAGACTTGAGGCATGTGGATTACTTGTGAATTAATTTGATATTTTTATCAGCTGTTTGATACTCGCATTCTGACGGCACCCATTCACTATATTTTTTTAGCTTTTTTCTCTCCATACTATGGAAGTCCATGGCCACCAGCAACTGTTTGGTTACCAAGATTCTTCAAAATATCTTCTTTGGTGTTTGGTTTGGAACAACTTGAGGGTTAGTAAACGATTACAGAATTTTCATTTTTGGGTGAACTATCCCTTTAAAGAGTTCTTAAGCCACAGATTTATTTCTCTGAGTTTAAACAACAAAGCTGAAAAAGGTTCGAACTAGTCAATCTTCTGCAAGAGTTATGTGTGCTGACTAAACAAAAACTGTCACTCAGAGTACTCAGGCTGAAGTCCTAATAGTAATGGATGTGTCCTCACACACACACAAAGCAGTGGTGGAACTTTCCAAATTACAGCTAGCCAGTTTTTCTCAGGAACAGGAGCATGCGCGCACACACTTTTACAGACATAGTGGTAGAGAGGGTGCATATTTATACTGTCTGGAATATGTGTGTGAAAAGAAATGTACTTAAAAGGTATAATGAAAAAGATGAACATGACTGTCTTTGATTTTCCCTTTCAACAAAATCAGCTCTGCAAACATAAACTGCGTCTAATAAGAAATGTTGGATGAATTGTTGAAACACTCCACAAAATAAAACACTTTATTTAATGAATCGGTGTCTTGGCATGTATTCTAGCTAACTCAGTGCTGAGACCACAGAGTTATGGAGGTTTCGCCTGACAGATTAAAAGAGAGTAACATTAGAGAGAGGTTTTATAACAGCAGTGGATTAAATACTGAATGTGTGGCAATATATCAAGATTTCAGTGAGAGATATTATTGTGAATCATCTCAAATGCTGTGCAGCTATTAGTGATGTAATGTTTATACATCTGTAAATGTGTGCCATTTCACTTTAGGCAGTATATTCCTCTATTACTGAGTTCTTTTAGGAAAAATATGCATTCATAGAAACAGTTAAGCCGACAGTCCTCGACAGAGATGCTGTAATGAGGCTGAGGCAGGAACATCCATGGAAATCCTATACTCCAACTGTGAATCTGTCCATATTGATATTTTATAAAGCACTAAAGGCCTGCACAGCAGGTGGCTATTGCAATTCTGTGTAGTGTGCAAAATTTACTCCAGTATATGTTTTGTATTCATCAAGTCTTACTACATCAAAATGCTAATGCAGCCCATACATGTTAACGAGGGTGCTTAGAGCTTCAGTCAGTCTCCCATCCTGGGCTACGTTTCCCAAAAGCATTGTAAGCTTAAGTACATCGTAGACCCATTGAAACCAATGGAGCTACAATCAATTTAGGATTACGATGCTTTTGGGAAATGCAGCCCTGGTCTGTTTGTCAGTTTTAGAGAAGTTTGGGCATTTTTCCATTGGCCAGGCTGAGAGACCACAAACCATCAGTCTAAACCTCTGAAGACCACCAAACCAGACTGGTTAATTGATTTTTAACAATATTTAGTATTTAAAAAAATGGGGTTGTCTGTGAAAATGGATACTTATACAGTTTTGCAATCATTATGCAAAAAATATTTGACTGTAGAATTCTACAATTTACAAGTCAGAATCATTCCACAGACAGAAAGGTGTAGAACAGTCTTTAGTTGTGAAATAATTTGTATCATAAATTGTAGTGACAAAATTAATGTTAAGATTCTTTCTAAACAGTAAACATTCTAAAAAGACTTTTCAAGATTTCATTTCGATCTGCTGTCTTTCACTGTTTGTTTTGTGTGTGTATTGGTGTACTGGTTTAGATGTAAACTGGATGAAACGGCTGAATGTGTATACTGTTGGATGTGAATAGCCTTCGAAGATTAGTGGAAATCCGCAAATCAGATGCAGGTGCAAGTATAGAATTCTCACTCTTGCTGTGCAGAAATCCATCTACACAAAAATAATCACAGTTGATAAGAACAGAGTTCCTCACATCCAACAAATGACAAGACAACATATTCCCAGTGTGGGTGTGATAAGAGAACTTCAACTGAAGCATTTGTCAGATATGTGCAGAAACATTTACCTTCATGAGACTAAGACGGTGCCTCTTCAAGTACAGCATGTGTAGACATTTCCATAAACACATTTCTGGTCTGAAAAATGGCCATAGGTTGTTCTCTGTCTTTTGTTGGATAACTCAGTTGGAATCATATCTGCCAACATAAAAAATGTATAACTCCGATAACTCATAGCCCTTGGCTCAGACTTGACTATTATTTGTCAAAACCTTTTTTGCTTAGAGTGAACACTGAAATAGTCACATTATTTATTAAGGAAAAGGAGCAAATGCATACCAAACAAAACTTTGTTGGCCAGATTAATAGTATCTTAATTCTACAAGAGAACACCAATCAACACTGGCAAACTAGTAAAGGGTATACATTTTTTTGACCCTGCAGGTAAATTATTTTTACCACTAGCCTATATGTATAACCACCATTGTGATTATTTTTAAATGCATTTTCATGTACTTCTACCAACTTCAATCAATCAATTTTAAATATCTCTAGCTATGGTCCCAAATTCTAAAATAAAATTTACATTTTGGTCTTTTACTTGTAAGATATTTGGTCCAGTAGTGATTTTTTTACTGTACCTGCCAACATTTTCACTAGCCCCACTGCAAACTAACCAGTTTTACAGAATCAGAACCAGAAGCAGTTTTTATGTTTTGCGATGCATTTTTATATTTGCTATAAATACTTGTATTTTTCATGTTTTCTTTACAAAACATTTTGATCACTAAAATGACTTTTTTTTTCAGAAAACATGCAACAAACTATAATTGTTGAGAAAACAAAAGAAGAAAATGGAGTTGCATTACAGATTTCAGCTAATGTAACTCCATTAATTCCTAAACACTTTTTTTTGGAGATGGAAAACAATGCTATACAATAACAAAAGATTAAAAACTGGTTTACTGTTTTTTTTTTAACAAAGTCATAATTAATACAATCACACACAGTTGTCAAATATATATATGATGTACTCCACCATATATTACTAGACATTATGTGCATATAGTCCCATTATACCTAAAACTCTGATAACAGTTTCTGTTAGTTGCTATTTATGGTAACAACAACTAGATATTTTCATGAAAACACTCCAAATATGCATTAAAGAAAAGGTTTTAATAAATGAGCCAGGACAGACAAATTGATCAAGGCAACACATATAATTTCAAGTGTAAACATAAATATTAAAATAAACATTTTGAACTGCACATACTGTTACATAAATATACCTAAAAAAAATCATTTGAGTCATATGCAGCACATTCAAGATTAAAGAAAGTTATTCTCCCCAGTATAAATGTATAAAACAAAAGAATTCTGTGTTCCAATATATCAAACATATTCACTGTGGCACTGGCACAAACTGAGGCTACGGCTTCAATTGAAGTAAACCAAGGCATTATTATACTTAAATGTAGTCTAACTGAAAATTTAGAGAATATAGGCATACAGTATGTGCTCTATTCAACCTGCATCAGCATGTGTAGCTGCTGTTGAACAACAGCAGTATTGAAGGAAGACAGGAAGCGAGGTAATTCCCCTCTGAGAAGTTCTTCTAAAGGTACAAACTGCAAAATCTGCCTCCCCAGCTCAAGCTTAACTTTTTTCATCTTCTCCAGAACGTCCCGGAGAAAGTCCAGCAGCTGGGGTAGTGCTGATGGCGGAGAGAAACCTACACACACAAGAGCAGCAGGAGGCCAACCAGACGAGCAGCGGAATGTGATGTAACGGAAGCACAGGTGGAGTGTGAAAACCAGGCCGGAGGTGAAGCGTGTTAAGACAGAACTTAAGGGAATCACCAGGGTTGACCCCTGATGCTGTTTCTGCAGAGCTAAAAGCACAGTGTTCAGAAGCTCAAATTGATAGTCTGGTTGTCCGTCGTGCAATGTGGAATCCTGCACCTCACAACAGGATGGTCCTTGCAAAAACTCTGGCTGCAGTTTAACGCCTACAAGTGTGCCGTCACACCAAGACTGGCTTCCCAGCACCAAACAAGATGTCACATCAGGATGGCTGCAAATCTCAGATAAGATGCCTACAGGGGAGTCAATGCTGCAGGAGCTGCATACTGGCAAAGCTCTGCCAAAATGATTCGCCGCTTTGACCCTCAGGTTCTCTTCCAGAGCTTCATTCAGGAAGTCTAGCATTTCTTGGTCACAGAAGGTGGAACTGCAGACTTTCGGCAGGGCAGCTCCCTCAAGGGCAAACCAGGCTCCCAAATCACACTCATCCAATGGGCCACTAAGTACATTCTCACACCCTTCTGTCCCTGCACAATGCTTCTCTATGAACGCCCCATAATTTCCCTGGGCAAGGCGCTGCTTCCATCCCTGAAGTTCCATCTCCTTGCGCTGATTGAAAGAGCCCATTTGCTTCCTTTCACAGTGTTTTACCCATCTGGCCACGCCACCACGGCAAACCCAGCTTTTCCGAGGGAGGTAGTGAAGATTGAAACGTTTCGTATAAAACTCTGCAGCATATTCCCTGAGCTGCTCCAATCGCCTGTGCTGTTCTACGCTCATGCCTACAAAAAGCTTAAGGTTCTCCTGGATTGTGTTAACTTGCAATGCATGGAAAAAAGTGCATATCTCTTCATGCTGACTTAGAAACGAGTCTGGAATGCAGCGACGGGGAAAGAGCACCGCTGTGGATGCCAAGTCAGGTCCGTAATTACGGATTAACTTTGAGAGCAATGGCCGAATTTGTTCTTTGGCCTGATAGTCCAAGCACACTATATACAGTTCTGAATTTCCAGACTTGCTGGTGCCTGGCTTGAAGACGTTCACGGAACGGAAGCAGCACGCAAGGAGATACAGCAGACAGACAGATGAGTGTTCAAATAGTGTGAACATCTTCAGGACAAATGAGCCTCCGGTTCCTAACAGCAGAAGTGCACAAACGGCTTCGCAATATTGAAGCGGGGCAACTAATCTCTCCTGTTCCCCTGGGTCCCCCTGACAGTCAAAGCTTCCATCTGCTGTAACCAAATCAACACTGCGCATGTTGCTCACAAATCTTGGCAGTTCCAGCAGATGCTTCTGAAGCATTATGTCACCTGTGTTGTCGGATCCAAAGAACCACCAAGGCAGAGTGTGTGCGATGAGTCTGTCATCTGTAATAGTGCAACCACGTCCGTTGGCTTCATAGTATGGGTTTAGAGTGTTCGCAATCCAGCTCCAGTCGCAATGCAGGCCACTCGTCTTGAGGAAGTGATTTAGAGCTGATATGAAGGCACCAGGGGCTTCACACAGGTGTATGGAGTTCAACTCGCCACTCTTCAAAGCATTGTCAGGCAGAAGTTTAAAAGTCCCTAAGATCTCATAGAACTTGGCCCAAGCTTGGGTGCACAGCTCTGCGTTGGTTGTGGAGCGAAGGTGGGCTGTAACACTACCTGCTCGGTTGGTGAAACAAGTATGCTGGTGCCATACTGAGAGGTCTTTATCGCTGAGTTGATTCTTCACTTCATTTAGTGATTGTTTCAGAGCCTGCAAATGTGGGTAACTCTCATGAGGATCACAGAGCACCACACTTGGGTCAGGTAGCGTCCATTCTCCTCCAGCAGGGGGGACATAACTTCTGACCTTGTTGAAGAGCTGGTGAATCTCCACATGTATTTCCTCGTTGCACGTTTCAAAGGCATCTGATTTTTCTGGTGCCGTTCTTTTTCTCACTCCTCGTCCCCGGTTCATCCTTCAAAACTATGTTTGGCGACATCAATCATTCAAAAACTGTAAAAAACAAGGACAGTCAATCAAGATTTTCACAAGCATTATAACATGGCCGAATATGAAGAGTTTAAAGTGATAGTTCACTCAAAAGTGAAAATCATTTCATAATTTCCTCACTCTCATGTGGTTCCAAACCTGTATGACTTGTTCATCTGTGGAACATGAAAGATGAATGGTAACAGTTTTGGTTACAATAGACTTCCATTGTATGGGGAAAAAACATTATGGAAAATATATTTTTCTGTGCATCACAGAATGTCAGTCATACAGGGTTGGAATGACATGACTGCGAGTCAATGATGACAGATTTAGGGTAATTTTTGGGTTAACTATCCCTTTAATTTTAAGACTAGTAAGCATTTAAATGTTTCTAGTGAGTTCTTATTGACAATCCTAAGCCATATTTGCTTTAACATGACAGTGAGGCTCAGTAAATCTCATAAAGGCTATTCTGCATGCATGCACACATTATTTATGTATAAAGTGCATGTGTCAACGTAAAACCCACAGGCAAATAGTCAAACAGCACATTATCTCTCTGATATGGTCTGTCAGAATTACTTGGGATCCACTGAATAATTATGTTGTTGTTACATACCACGATATATCTAGAATAATGTTTCATTATATGTTTTATATACATGCACAACAATTACAAATAATTCGCAAAAGGCGGTTTTAAGACGGAGTATAGCCTGTCACACCGTTGTACATGGCATTCAATTACTCAAGGAAGTTGACAACTACCCATTTACTTCCAGTGATGAAGTTCCCTGCGTTCAGAGAAGCTTGTGATTTGCTTGGTGTTTTTACAGACCACCAAACCCATGACACAAAACAACAGCGACAACCCCCAGTATGTTCACATATTTCTGAGGAGTACGCTTGTTCTTGTCGTGGATTGTATCTCTCTCTCTCTCTCTCTGGCTACTAGCTAGCAAACAAGCTAACGTGGCTACATATCATAGAAATGTACGTTAATTAAAAGCTTCGTTCAAAAATTATTGACTTTGATTCATGATTCTTATTATGCTATTGTATTAACCGCTGCATTTTCTTCACATCAACCGAATATCCGACAGATAAACACTATCACTGCTATGGGAGTGTTATGGCTAGTTTGGGGAAGAGTTGAAGGAAAATACGATGTGTCGATTACAGCCTGATAAATTTAACTGGATCACTAAAAACCAACTGAATAGTATTATTTTCCTACTTTGAGTTAAAGCTTATCGTTGTTAAGATACTAACAGAATGAGATCTGCCTGTGCTTACCAACCTCAGTACGGTTTCTCGCTTCCTCGCGCATGGCTCAGTGTTGTGCAGCGCGACACAAGCTCAGCTGTGACAGGAGGCGGAGTGACTTTCAGTAGGAGACACTTTCACTTTGTATTTCAGTTAATGTGAATGCTAAATTGAGCTGTTGAAATTAAATTGCTAATGTTTTTCTGTCGACTTTCTTCTGACATGTTACTTCTGCATTTCTCTCTCTCTCTCTCTCAATTCAATTCAATTTAAATGAGCTTTATTGGCATGGCTGTGTAACATCTCAATGTTGCCAAAGCAATAAATATATTATACAAACATACAGATAAATAAAATCTAAGGGAAACACATATACATGTCCATATTATACATGTAAGTAAAAAAACTAAACAACCAAACAAACAAGAAATTACAAAATAAATGAATACAGAGAGCAGTTATAAATATATTCTCTCTCTCTCTCTCTCTGTAGAGACTATAGTGAGAAATGACAACAATAACATCGTTGACTGATCTCATCTATTGGCTTTCTAATGCATACAAATTTGCTCGTTTTAATTTGCAATTTAAACACACACACACACACACACACACACACACTGTACTGAAAGCAAAATGCATATTCTTCATAAGGCCACAATCTTACGAAGACAACCAGACGGTTCTTTAACCGTGTTTTTTTTTGTGTGTGTGTGTGTGTGTATTATGTGAGTCCTTGAATTCTTTGATAATATTGTAATCTGTTATGCTGTTGACTATGACTATATTATGCATACAGACTTATTTTGTTTGTCCTTTATCTTTACATATTCTAATCATCATATCCATACATAACATGCTGTTATACAGTATATACTAACGTTCAAAAGTTTGGGGTCAGTGCCATTTCTTTAAGACATTAAGACAGTTCACCCATAAAATTAAATTGTCATCATTTACTCACCCTAAGGTTGTTTCAAACCTGTATGAATTTCTTTCTTCTGCTGAGCACAAAAGAAGATATTTTGAAGAATGTGCCAATCCGTTTGTGGTCTCCATTGATTCCATTGTATTGTTTTCCATACTGTGGAAGTCAAAGGGAACCAACATTTTGAAACTTCTATCAAAAATATATATAATATAAAAACCTTACTGACCTCAAACTTTTGAATAGATATGTGTATATATTTGATATATGTTTGTATGCTGATATAAGCATATAGATATGCTATGAGTACAATTTGCTATTGCATAGTGTGACTATCTGTGTTTTATGCCATTGAATGTCTTAAACAAACCCCTCTCAAACAGTCTGCACTATTTGTTAAGCTCATCCACTGTCCTTATCGTTGATTTATAAAACAGCATGTCGTACAACAAATTGAGTTTTAACCAACAAAATGTATTGAATTCAAATCATGTCACCCATAGAAAATGGGGGAAAAATATTGCCAGTAAGCGATAGGAACGTGTGTGAGCAGAGATAAGAGCGATGCAGAGAAATTTCCCCTGGCTCAGCACATTAGAAGTATGTAGACATATAACAGCCTGTGCAAGTGTGAATTTAAGGCACAGTAATCTGTCAGGGTCAGATCATTACTATGGAGATGACAAGCTGCTTGCATGAATGGAGAGTTTTATTACCATGGTGACAGGCAGATTTTGACCCCATTGCTCTTTTACAGTAAATGCCCAAGAAACAGAAAAAGGGTCACTGGAAGAAAATAGAATGAAAATAAAGAGTGATAGTGCACCAAAACACTCTCTATATAAATATAGACACATACATTGTTCTTACGCCAACTAATTCTGAGACATCAGTGTTAAAATGAGCAGCATTTAGATGAACGGAATACAGCTGAGCTGATGTGTGGGTGCTGTCATGCATAAAAGTACACTACATGTGTGCTCAAGTGTATTCATCGATGTAAGGGCGCTTGTGCTTGCATATGCGTTCAGCTGGCTCATATGGCTGTTCATTCATGTGTATGAGAGATGCGTTAAAGTGAGCATGCTTATGTTGATTAGAATGCAGAATGCTAAGAGATTGATGAAGACAAGAAGGGTAATGAGAGAACATGTTATGTTCTTAATTGTAATGTCTTATTGCTGCAATTGGAAAGTTGCTGGCTTCATCCGCACAAAGAAAGTGAGCCATGAGCTAACAACACTGTGCCTTTGAGGAAGGCATTTAACCCCAGGTTACTCCAGGGGGATTTTCCCTGTAATAAATATACTGAAAATCACTCTGGATTAAAGTGCCTTGTAAATGACTGCTTACTTACATATAGGGGTCTATACCTTTTTAATTTTAATATGGTGAGTCTCTAAGAGACTGTTAATGTGGTGATCAGTGTTCTGTTCTAGTATGTGTTTAGATTGGTACCCTGCCTGTTCTGTAGGATTGTACCACTGCTAAAATGACGATGGAGAACATGTTGAGAAAAGCTTTTTGCTGTAAACAGCAGCACCAATGTCAACGTCAGAAAGGTTGCTCCCTTTGGGCCTGTGCTTTATAGGGTCTGACCTGAAATGTTAATTTCACAAAAAAATGTATTAGCATCTTTATAATGTCATGTTATTGGCTTTGCATTTCTTTTCAAGCCAATCTGAAATAAAAGCCTGAAATAGTATTTTCTTGTAAAATGTACTCCAATAATCTTTGTTGTATTTATTTACAACTTTGAAAAATACACTTTACAGCTCTCTCTCTCTCTATGTATGTATGTATGTATAGCTATTGCATGTATTAATCTTAAATAGGAAACGTTTTGAATGTTCTGTGAATTGTACAGTGCATCTCTATAGTTGCATATATTTAATTTAATATTAGGATTTTTATGACTCTTCAGTCACACTCCTCAGATAATTGGCTGATCAAGCGTAGTGTGTTAGTGTGTGTTACTATACATACTCTCTCCACACTCATGTGTTTGACAGGTAATTGATTTAGACATGCTTTTGCAGTCTCTGATCATTTGGTTTCCAGCTTAATAGCTGAATGCAGATGTCCTAACAACATGACAAATTGGATATCACTGGACTTCTGTTAATCACATAGCTGAATGGATATGGAAATAGCTGCTCATCAATGTGGAAATGATTAGTAAAGAAAGGTAAGTGCTCATCCTGAAGCTTTGATCACATATGCTGGCTGCAGGCTGAGCTTTTACTAAATGGTAAAATACAGCTTGATACGTCACAGTATGTCACACTTCATCAACACATGAAACAACAGCTCCCCCAAGTGGCCTTTTCTACTCTTACGTCTACTGCTGTCTAAGATTTAATAAACTTTTTGGTGACTGTCAAAAAAATTGTTTACATATTCTTGACTATGTCACATAGTCTAAATATAGTCTAGTCATTTTGTCTAAAAGGACTTACACTTTATATTGTAATTACCTTCTATTTAGGTTGAATGTATGTTAATTTAAAATATATACAAGCTTATATATACAACCGGTCACTTGTACAGCATTGGACTGACCTCATTCATTCAACTACCTCTTCTGGCAGTCTGAATAAAAAAGACTGCTCCTTGTCACTTTAAATAGTCTTGATAAGCTCTTTGCACTACACCATTTATATTCTGCACTGTTTGTTTGTTTGTTTATTTCACTGATTTGCACTATCTGCCATGTGCCTTATGCCACTTTATCCATTTTTTTTTATATTATTATTTTTATTTTCTTTATTTAATGTTTTATTTTTTTCCTACATGTCCTTATTTGTATATTTGTAATAGTTGCATTTTTGTGTATGTATGTGTGTAAGTGTGTGCATGTATGTATGTATGTATATATATATATATATGTGTATATATATGTATGTGTATAATATATATATATATGTATGCATGTGTGTGTGTATGTGTATGTGTATATATATATATATCTGTATTTATTCTACTGTTTGTGTTTAGTGTTATCTGTATGCACCAGGGAGTAAGAGAGTAACGCAATTTCAATTCTCTGTATGTATGTACGGTACATGTGGCAGAATTGACAATAAAGCTGACTTTGACTTTGATATTCATGTTTTTTCTATAGCTTACATTATTGGATTTGCTGCACTAGTTTCTTTTCCCCACCTCACTTGTCAAAAAGAGAAATAATGCAGAAAAAGTATAATTTCAAGTTGAAATACTTAAGTCCCAAAATAATGGGAGTAATGAGAGTTGGTTGTGCATTTAATTGTCTTTTGATCTGATGTCTGTGTAAAAATCTCACGATTGAGTAACATTTCAGTTCACTGACGCCTTACTTGAAAAACCCATTTAAAGGTTCCTGTCCAGCTTTCATGTAAATTATCGCCGTTGTAGTTTGAAAGTTATGATCCAAGAGTTGATTACGGCCAACTTTTCCTGAGTTTTCCCAGACAGTCGTACAATGGACAAAGCAGCGGTCGATCAAAATACTGCCCCTGGTACGATTTCATTGGTCAGTTTAGAGCGACGCGCTGTTCTTATTGGCCGTTCGATCTGCCACTCAAATCCACTCTTCATTCTCAAGCACTTCCTCCACTAACAGTCCACGGAAAGTCCATCATCACCGGCCAACCCACCGCCTGTCCTCTCATGCCCGCAGTCTCCGGTTGTCGTGATGAAGTTGGGTTGGACGGAGCTGAAAACACAGAAGTCCCGATGGAGACCGTTGAGCAGCTGGTGTCTTTCCAGCACATCCATGTGCAACTGAACGGAGGCGCTCCGTGGGGATTCACTCTGAAAGGAGGACTGGAGCACGGCGAGCCGCTCATCATTACTAAAGTAAGACCGGAGTTTACAAAGAGCTAGAAACTCTTACTATATGCTCGTTTGTGTCTTATTGATTATATCTAAACACTTGATTACATCGTGCTGAAAGTTTAAACGCACTGTTTATGCTCGGATGAATTGTAACGGTCCCCTCATGGATGTTTGGGAACTTTGTAAAAACTTAGTGGTGAGGAAATGGACATGGATATAAACAACAGCAAACTTAAAGCTCTTGCTAAATTGCTATTTTCACAAATGACAGATCATGAATCTCATGAGATCTGTGAATCATTGACTTTCAGATCCATAAAAACCAATCAATGTTTTCATAAGAGACAAATTTCTACAGCATTTACTGGACATAGCTGAAGTGACCTGGGCTTCTAGTATTCATGAGACATTTACTTTCATGAGTTTTGGTCAAAGTGGTCGTGGCTACTAACATCATATCCAAAATCTACTGACAGCTATCTTGAATAATTTGTGTTTTACAGTGATTTTTGTGTGAAATAAGTATACATTTATAAATTTTGTATGTTTTATTTGCCTCACTTGTCATTAAATTAATTAAATTGCACTTACATTGCCCATCTTGCTCTCTAGAAATTGCATCTGCATTCAAAAGCTGAGTTTATTATTGTTTTTATTACAAGTTGGCATTTAATTTTAGTGCTAAAACTGCAGCTGCTTTTTGGTTAGAAAAAGGATGTGGGATTATCAAAATAAGGCTGTACCAATAATTATCCGTTTTAGAGATGTCTCAGATCCCTCTGTGCTGCTTTGTGTCATCAGCTCATTAACTTCATCTTTAGTGTGTAAAACCATCTGGGATTGTGGTACTACTGTGCAGTAATTTAGATAAAACCCTTGTATGAGCTCGAGGCAGATAGGGAATTACTCATGTTCAATTAATTTTAGTAATTAGTAATAATGAGTTAAAATACACAATTTAAATGCGTCGTAATGCAAATAACTGAAAAAAAGCAACTTTAATTTCTTAAAATATTTATATAAGTTACATTTTTTAAATTAATTTAACCCACCTATCACTAACAACCATATTTTCCAACTAGTGTTTTTCCTCACAGGGAGGTAAGGGGAATCATGTTTTATTTCTTCTTCTTCCACCCCCCATTTCCTCTCCAATGGCATTTGACCAAAAAGTGTTTCTTAAATGAAGATGTTTTGAGGGACAAGACCCCCAGAGATCACATTCCCAGACTTTGCTCCCTCAGTCAGTGGGGGTCATGAGGGGGAGGCTGGTATTTTTTGTCTGACAGAGGGAAGAAATTCATTTGATTTGTGCCTTTTCAGCATGTCTTAGAAGGAGTTTACAGTTGTTTATGCTAGTGCTCAAAACATCTTGATAACTTGTAATGTGCGTTGAGTTCGGTTTGGCTGTGTAGTTGGTAAAATGTATTTTCTTAGCTCTGCTGTGTTTAATTTAATGTGCTTTAACATTTGGCACTTTAGCAATGATATTGTCCCTTTTATCACTTCCAGGCTTTTGCCATTTACATGTCATTTGATCATTGTTTCTCAGTGAATCGCCAGCAGGATCAAAATGCATTCAAGATTGCCTTAATGATTCTGAGATAAAACTCAGTGTTTGTCTCTGTCATTCTGAAAGTGAGTTGTTTAAAACAGATTTAGCAGAGTTGGCTTTTTTTTTGTAATATTGAGCTATTTGATTTTAAGTGAAGCACCATATGAGTGAGGTTTTGCAGCTGGCTGGTTAGTTCTCAGTAAGTGTCAACCCCTGGTTTTCTGGGGGTTGGATCATGGCTAATCTGATAACCTCATATTCACTGGCTGGACTTGTTAACTGCTTAACCTGAAACATGTGCTTGGTCCGTCCAATGCATAACCCTGTATCTCTATGCATCTGTGTCTACCTGCTTCACTCACTTGTGAGGACTTTATTTGGATGCCATCATAAATATGATATGCAGAGGCTCCCTCGGCGTTGGATTTCATTGTTTATCTGTGTTTGCATGAGCCTTCTGGGGCATATGGCTCCAGCCGCTGCCACTCACACTGATAGTTTTTCCATCTGATTTGGAGGCAAAGCACAACCTGCATGTTTGCGTGTTCTGCTCTCTGATCCTATCTTCCATCTTTGCACCCTGAGGGCATTATTTTGAACCCCCCAGTGGTCTCGGTAGACATTTATCTCAAACAGCAAACATAAGGACCTGGTGCCCAAGGCCAGACACAATACTACCCCCCCCCAGGTGTTCAACATGTGCTCAAATTAAAATCCCATGATGGGTCATTCTGACCTCAGCCAGCAGCAAGAAAATACAATGTTATCAAGATTTATCAACAACAAACAGTGATTGAACATATTAGGCATCTTTTGTGGAACGTTAACGTCTGAAAGTTGGAATTAAAATGGACTCAGATGGAATTCAAATTAACTGAGTTGATCTTACATCCCTGTTTGAGTTGAACATTTTTAGGCATTTCAAAGCAATTTGTCCAATGCATGACAAAACATTGCCAGACTTGTGATCTTCAAAATTGTGGTGAAAATGCATGTAAACCATTTGTTTACAAAGAATGCTTGGTTATTTTCCACAGTTGTGCCTGTTCCTCAAAGGCTTTTGCATTGAAATTGGCATTGATTGAACATGAAGAACAGGCTGATTTATGTATAAAACCTCATTGTTGCTGCTTTTCCCCCCCTCACCACTTTGTTAATCATCCCTCCCTCACATTCCCTCTCTTTTTTTGTTCTTCTGTTAAAGTGGAGATGGAAACATTGTGCATTTCCTTGCGTTTCTCTTTTCTGCTATGAAGTTTATGTAGACCACATGGCACTCATCCCTCTCTTCCCACTCCTAATCGGTCAGTGGAACTTATTCTGAGGCGCTGGAGTTTTGAGGTGAAAGAAAGAAGATTTTGGACCAAGAGATGGAAATGTTATACTAGGGCAAAATGTTAATGTTAATGTCTTTGTTAATGGTAAAGTTTGCTGGCAGTTTAAACTCACAGTGCAGTGGAACACTGACCGCTTGTTTTTTACAACCGCTTTAGTTCCGGAAGTATTTTTTTCCATTTATTCCATTTAGCCTCTCCATAAATTTTAAACCATGCACTAAACCAAACAGTTCAGAGATTAATCACAACATAACTAACTTTGATTCAAAGCCAGAAATTATTTGAAAATGAGAAAAATTATTTAAATTATTTTATGAGGAATGAACTACTCATCCCATGAAACACTGTGAGTACTTAAATTTGAAACAAACTAAATATAAATAATTGCAAAATATGTAAAATTGACCACAAGTATAAAATAAAATCATTTTAATTTTTTTTACTTATTGTTGCATCTGCAGAAGCATATGCTGTTAACAACCTCAAAGGTCATGGTAGGTCGGTCTAGAATTGTTTATACAATTATTGCTAAAAATCCATTGCACTATGGAGAAAACTAATGGATTTTTGCTTCCAGAACCCGACTGTTGCTCTCTATTCAAAGCCGTTTTCCACTTCTACTTCCATTTTTATCATCCCTTTGTTTAATATGATCTCTTTGTTTAAAGTGGGATTACTTCCCCAATTCTGTTACTCAGTAACTGCATACTTCTGTTTCTGGATAGCCTCCCAAAGTTAAATCATATCAGTTTTGGACTTCTGTGTGCAGCTCATCAGTCCTAAGAAGTAATGCTTCCTTTTTCCACTGTTATTGCAATTGGATTTAATAGAGTAAATAAATTGTTTCTTCGATTATTTGATAAAAGGCTGTTTGTTTTGAACGATGTGTTGATTGTGGTGAAGTCCACAGCTGGTTATGGGTGTGGGAAGGATCTGATATGTGACAGGAATGTGAGCTTGGCTCCCGTTGCCTTTGCCTTGGGCAGCGAGGCTTTGATGCTGGGAGAGATATTGGGGTCTTATTGCCTGAGCCCCTCCACCACAAACACTCACCAGTGTTTCCACATGGTCTCTTAACAGAGCTGGGAGTGACAGGACTTCTAATCAGTGAGGCATGTGTGTTAGTTGTGTGTTTGTTCTCTGAGTGAATGGTTAAACGGAATAGGAAAGGTTGTAGTGAAGTAGGGACCGACCTGGCGATATGATGTTATCATGATATCTTTATCATGCTATGATAATATTGGAATTGTAAATAACAGCAACATTCTTTACTCTTTTGAGTTTTGGTCGAATACAAGTAATTGTGTATGTTTTAAATGTAAACTCTAAATGGTGGTTGTAATATTGTCAAAAGTCAACATGTGAAAAATGTAACATTTGTGTAACTTTTTTAGGGATAACTAATTGTGCTTTACTACTTGGGGATAATTGATTGTATCTTTTATTTTGATAGTTTCTTATTTTTATTCTGATCCCATTTCTTTAAATATAGTCACATGTTAAAAAGTTATTTAAACTCTATTTTTGACATATTAGAAAATTTTGCAATACTTGAAAATTTACAAATAAAGTGAGAGGAGAAAAATATTACAAAAAAAAATAGGGATTCACAATATATTTGTTATCAGACATTTGATGTGGACAGGCTATCAGACTTTTTTTTTAATTTAAAGGTCTCACTGATGTTGCATATATTTGCTACGTAATTGTATGCTCATTTCTCCTATTTTTACCCTATTTATTTAATTTATTCAAGCATTATCTGTCATCTAATGATCACTCAAAGTTTGTCTAATCATATTATAACACTATTAAAATTTATTTTTTAATAAATCTAAATGTGATTATACATTTTTAATACTGTTTGATGCCTAAATTTACTTTAAACATTAGAATGGTTGCTTTATTGTAATTAATTTTAATTTGTATATAATTTTAATATTGCCGTTTATTGGTTATCGACCCTAATATGAAGACAATTATCAGCTTACCTCAATTTCAATATCAGTGCATCCCTAAAAATTCCATTCTTTAACACAGTATTTTCCCACTCAAACCTATTGTTAATCATACAATTTTTGAGATTGGACTGTGCAAAACTGTAACTGATTGCTGGCCTGCATGGAGATGATTATGTCTTTGCTAATTTGGTATAATTACAAACTTACCATTTAACCTCAGCCTGATGAAATGCAAGTTTGTGGTCTTCAGAATCTTCTGTGAAGACACATGGTAAATGATAATCAGGGAGTCAGTTTTCAAACTTCATCTGTGTTCTGCAGGAGACCTGACCACATCAAACGCTTCCACCAAAAGCTTGTCGGCCAACCTCGTATCCAACATTTGGGCTCAACCAACCGTCAAAACCACTCCAAAGGCCTCGTTGCTCCCAGGGAGGTGAGTCTGGGGGAGGGGGATCCATGTGTGTGGAGGAGGTTAGCTGAGGGGACAAGGTCACTTCACACACATTACGACCTCAAAAGACTCACTATGGCCCTATTCATAAATAGCAGGAAGCTGAGGGATGACAGGTCTTAAATTGAGCCATCATGATGCCCCTCCTCTCACCATGTCTGCTATGACAGTGACGGATCAATCCAAGTTAACTTCAGTCCAAAGGTTGCTGACTTTCTGACATCCACCATTGTCTTTTTCGGAAACGAGGCCTGCTAAACGCTCAGTATTTGCAATTTAGGCCATAATGGAGAGCGATAGGGTGATGTCGAGCATGTCAAACTTCCAGACTTGTGCATATTCGGATTTCAGATCGTACCTCATATATTAGCGTACATGTCCGTTGCTCCAATAACAACCTAGCTCACCAAAGTAATTTATAGCCATGTGCGCTGGGAAGTGGTTTGATGTTCCTTTAATTTGCCTCTTGTTGAACTTTGCTAAAACAAAGACAATATCTGCCCGTCAGGAGGCTTCTTCTTGGCTGCACTTCAAAAATGGCTTCTCACCTCTCGAGGAGAGAGACCTTGTTATGAGAGCACACACACTGCTGTTTCTGGACGTGCATCAAAAGGTGGAGGTTTTCCCAGTGCACGTCTAAAGCATGATTGATCACTTTGGGATGTTTGTGGAAATGTCCACCAGTGGTGATATATGTTGTCCTGATCGTCTAAAGAATGGGTATTTAAGTGAGTCAAGTAAGCTGTACCAAGTTAAGAATGTGATCAAGTAACTCAACAATAAAGGCTGGTTGTTGATCTGAGTGTCATGTATGTGATTAGTGTTGTGTTAACACTGACTCCGGGTGAATGTTAGGTTTCCAATATGAATGCCAGTTAATGTGGTCTGATTAGGCTTTGATATGTGTGCTCATGCGCCTGGTAATATAATCTCAGAGCTTTCTGTGCAGGTAGTCGGCCCCTGTCATTATAGTAAGTTTCTGCTTTATTGTTTGCATGATTTTGTTTGGAGGTTTTGGAAAAACTTCTCATAGTGATAATTTGTATAATTTGATGTGTTTTAAGTAGGATATTTTAAAACTATGACATTTTATTTCAGTCACCGAAAATTATTTTTAGTAGTTTTAGTTAACATTAACAGCACTTTTTTTTATGTACAATGGCTGAGGGGACTGACGTGGTTAGCTCCAAAAATATCAAAAAAGCACATAAAATCCTATATTTCAAGTCTTCTGAAGCCATTTGTTAGCTTTAAATGTATATTGTTCAGTATTCAATTTTCCCTGTTATATTATATATGTTTATATGCGTATGCCATTTTTGAATGTGCGTGAACTGAAATTAAACTTGAGAGCTACAAAAAAGCTCTTAAGTTTCATTAGGGTAAATCTATGACCGTTGTAATTGTAATAGTGCAGTCAGGGTAATGAGGTGATCTTTGCAGTGCTGTTCTGTGAATGTTTAACATTTAGTTTGTCTTGACTTTCGGATTAGGTGTTGTTGTGGTCTTATTTCATTGATCAGGCCATGTCCCCCACTAATTTTTTAGCTGGTTTAATGGTTTGAGAAGAAAGTCCATGCAAACAGCATTTAGCGGTTAAGGCTGTAGAAGGCAAACAAATTGAGGAATGTGATAAAATGTTTCTCCACAGAAAGGCATTTCTTCCTCATGAGTCTCCTTGAAACAAAACACGCGCTGTAAATCACACACTGTGTGACGGACTAGATGATTTTTGGTGCATTTCTTTCAACTTGAATTTATGTGCACTTCCTCTTAATTGTTATTTGTTGGTCACTACGTTTCTTTCGTATCTTATTTGTTCTTGTGGTCATGTTCTCCTGTGACTATAGGTCATTGGCTGTTGATTCAGTTGCAGTGGTGACCCATGGCTCTGTGTCACACCTTTAAAAGTCTCGGAGCACAATGGAACTTTAGACTCAGTCGGGCCACGGCCGTAGCTCAACACACTGAGGTAGCGCTCTCTCATTTTCCCCCAGTCTGAGCCTTGAATGAAGCCTTTGTCACCCTCTCACTCACGCTGTCTCACCCACCTTTTCTCTCTCGGCCTCTCTCTCTTTCTCTCTCCACCCCCACTCTTCTGTCTCATAAATGAGGGAGCTAAAAGCCAGCAGTGATCTTCTCACCCACTCTGACCTTGAATGCATCCAAGTATGCCACTTTTCCAGGTTCGCCTGCGTTCCCAAGGTCTTAACTCATACTTAGAGCAGAATCTCCCTTCCTGTGGTTCCTATCCGTCACTCCCATCTCCTCCCCGTTTATGAGATCAGGGCAGCTCAAGGACAGAGGTGTTCCAGCCTGCACCGTTGACCTCAGATACTGAAGGAAAACGTTCTGATAAGCACTTTGTTCTTAGCGGGGGAGCTTTATTTCTGCTTTGCCGTAACGCTGAGGTGTTTTCTTAGCTCCAGATAAACCAGGTTTGTGTGTGTGTTGGGATAGATAAAGGGGACTTCAGTGGGGATAATACATCTGTCAGTCAGTCAGTCAGTCAGTCAGTCAGTTTGTTGTGTTGTTGAGAGGAGGCTCAAATCCTTGTCCAACAGTAGACAAAGTCCGTGCTGCAGAGGAGGGGGTTACTCAGGGCTCGCAACCTCATTCTTCTCTCTTTTATGAGCAGCAGAAGACCGCAACACAAGCATGGGTGCTTGAATGCATTCACGGACCACCAGCTTACAGAGCTTTGAATACAACTGATCATCAGTCCCTGTTGTAGCTCAAATGCCTCCATGAATGAGAAGATAATGTGTAAGTCAAAGCTGATCCTCGGCAAAATTACCTAAAAAGTTATCAAAGTTTGAATTTTAAGTTGATGTCAAAATGAGATGAGATATATATAAAATTGTTTGTTATTTTACAAAATATTAATTCAAAATTCACAAAAGTTATCTGAAAAAAGTCTCAAATTGGCCAAATATCAATTGTTTTATTGGCCTAGCTGTTACTGGTCTTTCACTAGTTTTTACCACATTATGCACTGTAAAACATTTTTAGTAATTGCAACAAAAAAAGTATGTAGTTAACATTTGTAGCTAACCAATAACATTTTTACTGTAACCAATAGCATTTTATACTCAAAGTAAATAATTAAAAAAATATATACTGTATATGTGTACAGTATATGTATACACACACACACACACACACACTGTATACACACATATACTGTGTATATATACACACACACAATTTTACTGTGAATTTATTTTTTTATAAATATAAAATGTTTTTATAAGTAAAATCTACTTGTACTACCTTAGAATTTTATGGGGAAATGGTTATATTTATATATATGTATATATGTAATGTAAAGTAAAATATTGTAAAAAATATTAATCACTTTTAAATGTATTTTTTGTACTTGTACATTGTACTATGAAACATACCTTTTTAGTTATTCTTTCTTAAAATTCTGACTTTGTAAAGCACATCAAACTACAATCTAGGGTTGTAACGATATACCGGTATGACGATATACCACGATATTAACACGTACGATTATCATACCGTGTACATTTTCTTATCTACGGTATTGGGAGAAAATAAAAGATGCAGAATCTCACCTGCGCCTAGGCAACAACTTTCCACTTAACTGTTCTCTTGCTCCACCCACACGTGCAGCGGAGACAACATCAGAGACAGAGGCCGTTATCGCTATCCCACGTCGAAATATAAGTTAAAATTGGCAGTATGGGAATAACGTTACTTTGGATATAGAAAAGACGAACGCTTATTTGTCCTCGAGGATAGACACAGTTCTCAAAAACTGCGGTCGCAAAGCGGCTGCAGAAAGAGGAAACACATCGAACACGTTTACCCAGATTTCAGAACACCATCCTCCGTGCAGATACAGTTATGTCCCATTTATAACTTAAGGTTAAAGCCTTATGATTTCCGTGATGCGGAGTGAATCCCAGAATCCAGTCATGACAATGAATTTACAATGCAGATGTCACATAAAATGCGCGATTTTATGGATTGATGAATAAATCAAAGACAGAGCTGTCAAATCACGACATGGTCTAGTGTCTGTGATTATTAAAGAGCAAAAACACTGCTATATAAAAATATAATCTGTTTGTTTTGCGTCTCTCTCTGTGAATGAGCGGCATTGTGTCGTGTACTACATACTCAAGTATACACGCTGGCGCCGCTCATAGTGTTAACAGCACCTGCTGTCTCACTATCTGAGGACGTGAACACAAACACTGAGAGCCTCACTGAGAGAACAATTAATAATCCTTTCATCATTTTATTTGAGAAAACCACTGTCAAATACACTGACACTCAAAGCTCTTCACTACTACCCGCCAAAATAAAAGTCTGCTTTTTAACTCGAAGAAATTGACAGAAATTACGACTGTACTATAATGTAGCCTACTTCTAAAATAATAATAAATTATTATTATTATTTTAGAAACATTTAAGGAATATAATTTTCCCCTCATTTTTATTTAGTAAATCTCTGTTGTGCAGCCCTTTACGAAAACATAAAAGGATAAAAGTTATTTTCATTTGATTACATTAAAACATTAATTAAATTGTTAAAGCTTTATGCATTAATTTCATTACCACCATTTTTGATAGTATATTTGTATTATATCATAAAAGTACAGAATCCAGAAAAACTAAGTCAAACCAGAATTTATTAATTGTTTTGAATTATTAATGATGAATATAAGTTGTTAAACTAATATATAATCAATGATGAATTGTACTTGATTGTTTTTGATTAATGAAATTTGAATAAACACATGCTTCCAAACATTTGTTCAACCAAAAAAAACCTTTTTTGATTGTTTAATACCGTATACCGTGATACCGTGAAACCGTGGTATTTTCTGAGACGATTATCATACCGTGAAAATCTCATACCGTTACAACCATACTACAATCATGTATGAAAAGTCTTCTGATGCCATGAGGAAACGCACCAACAAGGCAAAATCCTTTAAGATTCCAGGAATGAGAGGGGAAGTTTCCTGAAGAGGATTTGGGTGGGAATGGCAGCTGTTAGGCCTCGTCTTGTGGAGGCCACTGGCGGATTCTGGGCACTATGGGGTTTCCAGAGTGACCCACTGACTCTGCTTTTGATTGCTGTGGAATGAAAGCAAAGCCTGGGATAGCTGTCTGTGTGTGTATATATACTGTATGTGCGTCAGGGTATGTTTGTGTTTTTTGAATGGATGTTCTGAATTGTATTCCCCCCAGATTTTGCCATTTGGTATTAATTTTCACATTGAATATGTATAAACACTTGCAGGGGAACAAATTGCTATGCAGTGAAACATTATTATGTTTCATGCAAGAAAATACATCTAATGATAAATACATGGCATGTTTTTAGTTTTCCTGAGGTCTTAAGTTTCCCTTCATGCTATAATAGCTCAGGATAAGTGTTTATTCCAGCTCTGATTTTATTGGAAACTGCATTGCCTAAGACTTAACTTATGTACACATACATATTTAGGTCTAAATTTCCCTTTGGCTGACTTTTAAAACTGAACTTAAAAGTAAAACTTTAGTAGGAATATAGACCCTTCTCTGTCCTCCTTAATGGATTTTTTTTTCCTTTTTGGTGCGTATGCATTTCCACACATACATGTGACTTATTTTCAACTCTCTTTCCTCACTCCAGTTGCTGTGATGTCTGTTGTTTCCGTCAGGATAAGTGTAGAGCAAAAGAGAGCCAAAACCCATGTTCCCCACACTTCCTAGACCTGCCTAGGATGTCTTCGTCTCACACATTTCCCCATTATCTTACACCTTTCTTTCCATTTTTCCATGACCACATTTCAAGTTGGCACATCCTTTCCCAGGGAGTTCAGAGCCTCTTCATTGTTTCAAATCAGCTGTTGTGTTAAGAGTCATGTATGTAAATTGGCACAGGATATATAGTAAAAAGTATCTTTGTCATATAAAAACAGGTCAGCCTTATACTCTGGGGCTATTTCTGGGTTGCGTACCTCTGGCTGTTCTCTGTTCGTGGTTTTCTGACTGGGGAAACCATTAAGGCACTGATAAAGCAGCACTTGTTTTAGAGTAGTGTTCTTGGACAACCCTCCTCCTCTAAAGGTCCCACTGGAAAAAGTTGAAGAATTACTGCTGAAAAATGGCGATGTCCAAACATATATTGTAGGTCTTGTGAAAAATGTTATGACAGATTCCTTTATAAATGAGTTTATTTTAAAGGCTGAACCCTCCCAGATTAGTGTCAGTCAACGTGAAATACTTATTCCACTTTTGCGGAACATAATGTCATAAAATACAGCTTAATATGTCCATTCTGCACTCTATTATCTCTCTCTTATGCTCACTCTCGTACAAGTTTACAAGTGTTTCCTATAAAACGGCAACTTTGTTCCCTGTACTCCCTATGTTTCTTTGCTTGTTGTGGGATTGGCAATGCTTGGTAAGAGCCTTCTGGTCTCTAGGCAGTTCAGACGGACCGTTCTTCTGGCCAGCTGTGGCACAATGGCGGGCCGTGAGCCAGACTGGCAAAGAGCGACGCCCTGTTATTTATAGAGCGATAGAGGGGGTGACCTCATGCCGCCAGGGCTGATGCAGGGACTGGGAGACAGGGAGCCCATTCTTCACTGCTGCAGAGGCCCACGGTCCATAGACCCTCTACTCGCTGCAGATCGGTTTTCACACACTTACATGATGAATACGAGAACTGATGTGATCACTCAAGTATTGATGCAGGTAAACCTTTTGCTTTGTTTATGAATGTAACCAAAATTGATGTCTGTCACATGATTTCACAGATTTTTGTGTGCATTATGCAAGGTTATATATTAAACATTGAAATGACCAGCAGTGGACGTCTGTATGATAGTGAGAAAATATATTTATTATTCTGGAAATAAATGCAATACATTTGCTAAAGGAAAAAAAAGAAAGTCAACATAAAGTGGAAATTCACCCCTTCTATTTTATAAATGCATATTAATTTTCTTATTGTGAATCATTCATCCATGGATGTTTTGGTGACGTATGTCGGACTTCTCCAGTCATTTAGCGCTGCCTGTTTCTTACAAAGATTTGCCTACATCCAATCAAAAACCAATAGATGGAATCAAGTCCCCACCCTAAATTGTTTTTTGTTTTTTTTTGATAATTTTGTTCACAATACAGAAGAAATGATCTGTCATTATTTTCAATGCATTGCAACTTTAATGCTGAAATTCATTTTACTTGCTGTTGGACATGCCTGGTGGAAGATATAATTGGCCAAAAACACCCAACATATAGAGCCTTGTGGGTTACGTTTGGATATGGGCAAGTAAGCAACCACCTGAAACAATGCATTAAAACCACTCTGATCACCTTAGCAACTGATTAGCAGTACCTATAACACCGTAGCAAAATAGTTTGGCAAACTAGTAGGGCCCTATCAAATCAGTTTTATTTGTTTTCCAAATTTCGTTTTTCCCATTTTTATTTTTTATTATTCAATTTTTTTCTGTTTTCCTTTTTCTATACTCTGTTTTAATAATAAAAAAAATATTTCAAATTTAAATTTAAAATTGTATCCATCAAAAATCATGTCTAATTAATTGAAATCATGAAATTTACAGTATTAAACAGCAATTTATTAAAAGTTGAACAAAAATAAAAAAAAATTAAACCTAATTTTCTGGATTCCATTTATAATGGTTTAATTAAATATTAATAATCAAAGGCATCTTTATTTGATTTTATAATAAAAAAAATGTTTTTTTCAGAAACTGTTGTGTATTTACATTTTTCATCAAGATAATTTCAGGTAAATCATTTTTCTGGTAAATATTTCTTTAAAAATAATGTTTTATTAATAATTTTGTTAAGCGTCACGTGCACTTTAGTATGTGTGTAGTAAATGAAATTCAGAACATACAGTATTCATATTTAAATGGTATTTTTGCAGCTTAATATTCACAGACTCTAGTCCATCGCATTTTGATTTAAGTGTACTGACCTATTTTTGATGTATCCATCCAAAATTTGGCAAATTCCGTGACATTCCATGTTATACAGTGAATTCCGTTTTTATGACTGGATTCTGTGTTTTCCGCATTGTGGTAATCATAGGGCCCTAAAGTATGCACTGACTCAGAACTAGAGAGGTCTTTTCTGGGGTGCTTACCTATTTAATACTGGATTGTATGCAGTGTGTAATTCTGGGTCAACCCACATGTCCTTTGTGCTGAATTTAGCAATCATATTGTACAGGGAGAGGTGAAGACTAGCTTGCTTCATCACTGTCCGACACAAACAGACACCCCTCCCTCCTGTGGTCTCCGAGCCTGGGAGTGCAAATGCATTTTTCGGTACACAGACAGCATAACTAGGAATAAACTCTCAAAGACGTTATTGTATTAAAACTATTCCCATCATGGGACTTACAATTTTCGAGTCCTTCTCTTGTAATTTAAGGCGTTTCTCGCCTACTCTAGCTAAAACTCAGACCGTATTTTATCTCAAAAAGGAGTGACTGGAAAGTAGTCACAGTGGTGCTGTTTGTTTGCTGTAGTCTCTGCCCTCACTACTCATCTCGGGTGTTTTTATAAACACAAAATACTCAGGCAGAAAGTTCCCCTAACATTCACCTCCTTGACTGTATTTTCCACCAGGTCACGTTTGAAGAATGGGTATGGAAATTCTTATTCTTCGCGTGGCATGTAAGGAGTGGTCGCTCCTGAGGGAGATTAAAGGAATGGGGAGACCGAAAGGGATTTGTCACGTAGGACTGTTCAACCTTCCATAAAGGTCCCTTTGTAAACTTTATTTCACGATCACCAGGGAGCGAGTCGGTCGGTGCCCATGCCCAAGCCAAACAAGCACTCATGCACACACACACAAACACACACACACACACACACACACACACACACACACACACACGGGTCTGATGGAACATAGGTGTGGTTGCAGTTATTTTTATCAAGCCTCGAAGGAGAACATGAGCTCAAGGGAAAGGAAAGAAAGAGTGGGAGAATGAGACTACTGGGTGGGCATACAGGAAAGAGAGAGAAAGAAAGCGAGGGATAGAAGTTTAGTGAGGTCCGTGTGGTGTGCACCAGCTGACGCTAACAGTTTGACAAAGTTTGTCTAACTAATCCAACGAGATCTGAGAGTGAACATGCACAGATGAAGTGCCATTACATCATGGCCCCGGGTACCTGTTAAACAGATTTAGTGGAGGACAGCAGGTGAACGTTTTATTTTGGATGCCCAGTCTTCCTCGCAGGGAGATGTGGAAGTTCTGAGCGCTTTGGCAGCTTATGAGGTAAGACGGTGCATGTGAGTTTGTTTTATTGCCAAGGGGGCACTCGGGTATGCCTGCCAACTATGTGAATTTGTTCTCTTTGTGCAAAAGTGTTACATATTATCCTGCCATAAAACATACCTGCTGTGAGGGTTACCGGGCTTTTCCAGTGGAGTATGTGCAGCAGATTGAATTTTAGGGTGGAAAAAGACTGTTTGTTTTTAGTTTAATGAACTAATGGAAGGTCTGGCTACATCACTTCTCTCCTGCACCAATGCACCTGGAGAACATACTGTACACCGGTTTCATTTAGACTCGCACAGAAGTTGATTGGATTTACAGGACAAATTCAGATCTCTGAGATGGAACGCACATCCATTCAGTTGAAAACCAAGTGGAAAAAGAGTTATTCAAACAAGTGTCTTCTGTGTTGCATGTACAAACAAACACGTGCAATCTCTCAGAATTGAGATGAAGCCCCTGTGGTCCAGGCTGAAGGGCTTTGAGGATGTTGATCATAGTATTCCGTGGAAACAGTCTGTTTGGAACAGATGGGAAGGAGGGACGGAGCGAGAAAGAGCAATGTCCTCAGTGAGGCTGTAATTGTGACCATACAGCTGAATAATGTTTCCATTACATGCAACCAGCTATTTTGCATCTTAAACCAGCAGAATACAGGAGAAAGACTGCAGGCCTCATTCACTGAAGATCAAGACAGTCATTCAATCAGCATCTTCGAGTGATGTTATTGCACTGATCATTTCATTTCTTATCCAATATGCTAAAGTGGAATCAAAAGTTATCAAATCAAAAGACATTTATGTGGTCTTTTCTGGAACCCTTATTCTGAGTCCCTCAAAGAGTCTTTCAGTCATGCAGAAACCACTTTTTTACTTTTTTATTTGTCTGTCTTGATCTTCTTTTCTGTTTCCGTGTCTCAAAAACATCTCTGGTCTCTTTGAAGTATTTGCTCTTTCAGGTTACCTAAGTTTACAAGCGAACAGCTTCTGAGCTCTTCAGGTTTCCAGAGAATCAGAAAGTCCATTATTCACAAAGCTCTTCCTGCGTGTTCAGGTTATTAAATATGTTGGCTCATTTGATTATGCATTCAGCTACTGGGTATTCTCTGGTCTGTTTAAACATTTTATCCTGTCTAAATTCATTACACAAATTTCTGCAGATTTTCCCTCAAGATCAGCACAGAAAATGCAAAAACATCTTCAGATTGTGTCTGGACCTGCTTATGAGACAAAATCTGAATATTTTGTGAAGTATGAACACATCCCGACACTCACTGTCCCCCACCGAGCATTTTATTCCGGCCGCATGAATATTCCCTTTATGCCCCTCTGGACATGTTCTGATCTCCTCAAAAACCACACTCAAATATTCCTGCAATGCTTACCGCATACACACATTCACACACAACACATGTGCATCTGTTTACTCTACAATGCAGACCGGCAGTTGGGATGGATGAGTCTTACAAAATGGTCAAGTGTGAACATGTTTCAGAAAGATTTGGTTTCATTGTTGAAACACAGGGGCTCACTTGTTGCAAAATGATCGCATGTGTATCCAGAGATGTTTTTTTTTTTACTCTTGAGTATGTGTACTGGTTCGGCTGAAAAATAGAAAAAAAATAGCCTGATGTTACATTACGTTGCATGGGGAACTGCAGTGAAAATGCACTATAAACATTTATTTAACAGTCTTTGTGAGTTATGTACAGTAAGCTCTTATGATTTCTTATTAGTTTGACATGTATGCATTTAGTAGACATTTATCCGAAGGGACATTTGCATTCATGCATTCCCTGGGAATCAAACCCATGACTTTGCAAGCACCATTCTCTGTTTAAACTACTATTTTAAATTAAATTAGATTTCATGATTAACCATTTTATAATTTAAGGCATTTATTAAAGGAAATACTCGGTGTGTTTATAGTATAAATACTGTATATTGGTAAACTATTAACACTCTAGAAAGAATGTATTTTTGGGGCTGAATATGGCCTATAGTTTGAATCCCCTGGTTCGCACCATGGTAGCTGTTAAAAAGAGAAATGTGACTTCAATTTGAAAGCTTTTTGGCATTAGCTGTGTGTTTTGATGGTAGGATTTGTTTAAAGAGAAATAGGCGTCTGCCAAACATGAAAGGTGTGCGTTTATGTTGGAAGCTGAGATTTCTATGTGTGACTGAGTGAAAGTGTGATTGTGTATGTTTTGACTAGGCTAATATTTTGTGTATGGGAATTACGTGGCTTTGGAGCTGATCTTTGACCTTTGTCCTATTTTATGTAGGAGGGGTCCCTAATGGAATAACTAGGGAGAGTGGTATTGTGTGTCTGTATGCGTGTATGATGAATGGCTGTATACATTGAATGTATATTTGACTTCTGACCCCTCTGTCCTGCATTTTTAAAAGAGGAAGTGGTTACATGTTAAATGGACAAGGCCGTGTGAGTAAACGTGCTTATCTGTAAGCAAGTTCGGTCAAGTGTGTTTGCTTCTCTGATTTAAGAATTTAACCTCCAAGTCCTCTTTGACAGGAGAAAAGAATGTTATAATATGGCCCTTTTTTCTTCAGAAGACCTCCCTCTGTGGTGTGTGTGAATGTATATGAAGCATATATACATATAATATTTAACCTTAAACTGTTTCTCTCTGTCTCTCCTATAGATAGAAGAGGGAGGAAAGGCAGCTCAGTGTAAGAAGTTGAGAGTGGGGGATGAACTGGTGAACATTAATGGCTCTGCTCTCTACGGCTCCCGTCAAGAAGCTCTCATCCTCATCAAAGGTTCTTACAGGGTTCTCAAAGTCGTCGTCCGAAGGTACGCAGACATACACACATGCTGACTTAAAGAGTAGTAACTTTTACCATTGTCTGGCGAATTTTCATAGACAAAATCCCAGTCATGGGGATCCACGCAATCAAGAATTTTGCATGAGGGCAAAACTTTCAGACTTCACATCAGGTTAAATTTTTTATGCAAAATCATCACTTTAACTAACAGAAAGCTTCTCAGTTTAGAAGTAACTTCTGTGTGTGCTTCATACATTGCTACTTTTTTTTTTTTTAAAATTTTTTACTCTCCTAAATTTGCTAATGTGATTTCACCTTTCTAGTGAAACTGCCATGTTGACGCAGACACAGAGACAAACACATATTTGCTAACTTCAGGTGCGGTCACATTTAACCATTGTATGCATATGTTGTATGCCCAGCATGCACATGAGCATGTATTACATTTGTGCCCTAATTAGTTTGTCCACAATGTGGCAACACTGGCCTAAGCTGCTGTTTTAAAGACAGAACAAGAACAACAACAAACTTTGGCAAAAACCATAGATGCCCGCATTGTCAAGTGCTTGTGTGAGGAGATTTAAAGACACCCGCAATTTTTAATGCTAATGTAAAACGAATGCCAAAGGCTTTACAGTGAAACTTCCATTTTGACACAGACAAACACACATATACACAAATTGAAGTTTTTGTTCCGCAAATTTTCACAGGTGAAATCCAGTCATTTCAATAAAAGTCCTGGTTGTCTTGTTGAATTTGCTGCGTTGATTTGAAAGTGACTTCTGTGTGAGCTGTGCTTCATACTGTACGTCTCTACACTATTGACAGTAGACAACAGGCCTCTTTTGTCCACAAAATTTAGCCAAATTTCACTAATGTGGTCACACATTTTTAGTGACACACTACCATTTTGATTTCTAAAACATCACACCTAGAGGATGTGACCAGTATATACAGAGGGAGAGCGTCTGCACTCTGCACAGTGGTGAAATCCACCAGTAGCCTCTGATTATGTGTGTGTTATTTATTTTAGCTGGCGTGATGCGAGTTGACGTCAGCAGAGTTTGGCAGACATGAGAGTTTTGTCACCCGTGACAGACAAAATTGACTGACAACACCCTGTTTGACTCAGAGTGGCCTGATCCAGGATCAGATCTTCTGATATCAGTATAACTCCTAGTTATCAGGAAGTAAGTGCTTTAGCTGTATCCAGCTCAGTGTTAGTCCGTTCGGTCTGACCACAGGGGTTTTTCCCTTTCCAGGCATGTGGAAAGTCAAAAGTGTCATGTGATAGTGCCTCACTGTGGCTGTGTGCAGAGGCGCAGACGAGGCGTCTAACCAACACATATGCACACTCGCAAACATTTGAAGAATTTTATTGATGCATTCACTTGCAATTTGTGATAAATGTTTACCTTTTATTGCTAGATTTATGTGTGCAGGGTAAATGAGGTGCTTAGTGTGTTGTTGTTGAGTCTGGACTGGACGTCCAGTCAGCTGAGTCCAGCACATTCCAGTGTGTTGAGGCCTCACTGCATTAGCAGCTACCAGACAGCTGAGTGTACATCCCACACACCTCCCTCTTTCATCTTCTTTCTCCTCTCTCACTTATTTATACTGTCCTCCCTTCTTCCTGCTCTATAAACCCACAGTCTTTTAAGCAACCGTTTCAATATTCTATAGCTTTTATAACCTCATTTTCTGTCTTAAATATTCTGAAACGTCATTTTCTAATATCTCAACATTCTCTAATCTCATTCTATAGCCTCTCAAAATTTTATAATTGTATAATCTTGGTTTATATCCTCTCAAGAGTTTATAATTTTAAAACCTCTCAACATTCTATAACCATCTGTAGCTTCTTAAATTTATGTAGCCTGTATAACCTCATTCTATATGCTCTCAAAAGTTTATCATTTTAAAACCACTCAATATTCTATCATCTCTGTAGGTTCATTTTGTAGCCTCGACAATCAATTGTATAACTTTTATCATATTCTGTCCTCAAAATGATCTGTGACCATTGTAACAAAATTCACCGTAATTTGTGACATTCAATTGTATAGAATTTTTAGTTTTTTTTCTCAAATAACTTTATTCTCGAAACGCTAAGAATTCTGTAGCCAGTATAACCTTATTCTGGAGCTGTTCTTTTACAAACTTTTACTTTTACAAACTCGCGAGTCACACTATAGATTTAATATTCTTTAATTTATATGACTTAATTTTATAATCTTCTCATTCTTTGCCCTCGTTCTCAATCTCTCGACATCCTCTAACCTCTTGACTTTCTGTATTTATCTTATCTATAGTAAATAAACAAATTCAATATGCTGTTTATTTTTGTCCAACCCCTCACTCAAAAGATTCTCAAAACACAAGAATTCTCTCAAGATTTCTCACAAAACATAACCTACTTGAGTGCACTTAAGGTATGAGATGTTGGAATTGCAGTCTCAGACTGTAAACATGCTTTTAGTCAAAGAAAAATCTGAACTTTTAAACCTCCAGGTTTAGGATGGCCATCCAAACACCAGCTCTGCAGAAGTTAGCCACAGAGTCAGAGGTTCAGGAGAGAGGGAGAGGAGAGGGGTGTAGAGATGGAAAAAATTCCTTTTCTTTTTACATCCGTTTATTTGGCAGCAAGTCAGAAATGCTGCAGTCTTAGTGTTATTACCCTGCCTGTGGTTTCCCTCTTGCTGTGGTTTTCTAGGCAGCACATGCTACTCTCTTTGTGTGTGTATGTGTGTTTTGTGTTCTTTTGTTTGTGGGTTAGTTACACCAGCGGGACTGTGCCTTCAAGGCATCAGATTTGACATTTCTGTGTGGATAGACTTAGACTATCGCTGTAGTTTGCCTTTTTGCATGCAGCCTGTTTTTGTATGAAGCTAATGGGTTGGCTTTAGAATGCATGTTTATTCATACTTGGCAATCAATCTAACATAGGCACAGCTGTGTCATTTAAGGCCAGTACAGTTGCCACTATGTTTTAAATCACGTGTCAGTATTGTGAGAACATTCAAACAGCTTTACCGACTTTTCATAGTCACTGTTTCCTCACATTTAACCTTTAGCAAAAAACACATGATTACATTTTTTGCAACATCTAAAAAGGTTAAGAGACGTATCAGTTTTCTGCAGTTATGTTGTGTGTGAAAAAGAGATTATTTATGGCTGATTTATAGCTCAAAGAATGACTATGTGTGTGAGAGGTTTTTGTAATAGTGTGTTTGTGTGTGTGTTCATCTTTGGACGTCAGTAAAGGTCACATGCATCACGCAGGGCTCATTTCCACCTCCATTTAAAGGCCAAGGAATGTATGACTATCAGTTAGCACCAAGATAGAGATGTTTGTCTATGTGTGCGTTTGTTTGTGTTTAATACCAACCTCCCCGTCAATCATTATAAATTGACCTGAAATGGGTTTTTGCAGGGTGGAACATCTGATGTAACAGCAAGGATTCCAATAAGCATAAAAATACACAGCATACATAAATACTGTGCAAATCAGTGTGTGTGTGTTTTAGCATTTAATTAAGAGTATTTTGATAATATAACTACATTTTAATAAATTTAAGACATATTGAGTGCCCCTGGAGGTTTGCTGAGGCACCCTAGTGGGTCCAGACCCCCTGGTTGAGGACTACTGGTGTAAAAAAAATTTTTTAAATGACCGAAAAAAAAAAAAAAATTCTGTAATGACATTTATTATATATATATATATAGATATTATAGTATATAATATCTATATTTTTAAAACAGAGCTGTTGTGTCATCCTGGCTTGTCTTTGTGACTGGGAAGGTATGCTGTACAGTTAAAGGATGTTTGTGGTGTGCCGTGTCCAGAGACACACTGTATTGTTTTCCTGCACACACACTTTCTATTGTTTAGCAGCAGCTGTCTGGAATGCAGATTTTATGCACTTTATCCAATTTGTTCAACTTATGATTGCACAATTTAGTTCAACGTTTGTGTTTTCACCTTTTGAGTTGCATACCAGTCTAGTTCTTGTAAGTATTAAATACTACAAGAATAAAAAAATTATATTATACACACTGAAAGAAATTGCAGTTGATCTATTGAGGTTATCAAAACCCGATGTGCCCTGTCTGGAGGTGTGGTGCCCATCTTGCCACAGAGAACAGTGTGCTGCTGAAATTTCTGGATGTCTGGTTCCTTCCTACTCCCACTTCCTGTTACACATGCTGACTGTAATAGCAGCTTTAGGATCTGAGCTGGGAACCATGGGACAGAAATGTTTATTTACAGCAAATAACCATTGTCAGGGGCAGAAGAACTGTTTTGAAATGCGTATTTTGTCCCTGACTCAAGCCAAGTCTGAAACACAGACCATATTTGGACTGTGAGCATATAGTTTTTAGATAGTCAGATTCACACACACATGTTCAGACTTAAAGGAAGGGTAGGTCTTTACAGGAAAGCCATGTGAGGGAGGGAAGTGTTGCTGTCTTGCTTAGGCATATCCGTCTGGTTTTATTGAAGAATTGGCACGTTGGTTCTACACCGTTTGCCAGAGAAAATTATTGCACTAGATCATCCATACATAACAGCATTAATCCTAAAAGTGCTGTGTGTAATTTCCGAGCTGCTAGTGGTATCAAGCACAATTGATTGAGAATACATTTTTACAAATTTGATTTCTCAAAGGGACAGTTTAGATATTAAAGAATGTGTTTTCTTGTTCATACAATGAAAACCAGTGGGGACCAATTTTGTTTGGACCCCAGTGTTCTTCAGAATATCTTATTTTGTGTTCAACAGAAGAACGTCTTAACGGTATGGAACAGCATGAAGAAGAATAAATGATGGTAGAATTTTCAAAATTCCCTTTAAACCACCCAGAGTGAACTTTGGTTGAGCCAGAAATTGACATGTACATGTTGGGCTGCTCAAACAAACAAGAATATTTTGAAAGCACCACACTGGTCACACTATTGGGATGGGAAAAATTATAAATTACATGTTTTAATCATTACCATTTAACATGTCTCCGCATTTTTGGTAGAGTTTAAATTGAAAAAGAGAAGTTAATAAATGACACATTTGGCCATGTGCAATTCACATTACAGGAACCAATGGCTGTAATGTACTGTAAGAAGCCAACTGGCCAAATGCTGATATTAAAGCTGTAAGCACCACTGCTCTCGTGAGGAAATAAAGTGTGGCGAGCCACTTTAGTCATCATCTATCAAAGGTTGCCTGGTCTCTCTGGGAGAAACCTCAGTTGCACTTCACTCTGAGTTTACGATCTTGTGGTTTGGAGAGTTATGAAGGACAGAGACAGCAAACTCAGGAAGCTTCTAGAAAAAACAGTCTCACGTTAAGACCCTGCCCGCTGCGCTAAGGAACAAGAAAGAACAAAGGAGACTCGATGCCAAAACAATGGACATTCCTTACATTCCCAAGACGACCCCCCCCCCCCCCCTGACTTTCCACATATAAGATCTTTCAGATTCCAAAACTTTCAACATGCCAACCTCACTGTATGGTGTTAGTGTATAATATGTTTTTCATCAAATTTGTGTGCATAGAATTTATAGTTTATGGCCTTCTTTTTTGTCTTTTGTTAAGAAAATGTGCACAGGATGAATTTCTGTACATGTACAGTGTAAATTAGGGATGCACCGATAGTCAATAATTATTTTAATGCTTTGGCCGATATTAGAATTCTGTATTATTTTATCTAAATAAAACTTTAAAAAATAAATCAAGCTAATAAATTATTAGTGTTTGTACTGTAACATTACCATTCATATAATGGCCAATTAAAATAGGAAAAATGAGCATGCACAATGAAATATTCAGTAAAAATTAATATTGTCTAAAATTAGAGTATAAAATTAGTGAATGGTGATTGAGTCTTATACAGTGGGTACGGAATGTATTCAGACCCCCTTAAATTTTTCACTCTTTGTTATATTGCAGCCATTTGCTAAAATCATTTGTTCATTTTTTTCCTCATTAATGTACACACAGCACCCCATATTGACAGAAAAACACAGAATTGTTGACATTTTTGCAGATTTATTAAAAAAGAAAAACTGAAATATCACATGGTCCTAAGTATTCAGACCCTTTGCTGTGACACTCATATATTTAACTCAGGTGCTGTCCATTTCTTCTGATCATCCTTGAGATGGTTCTACACCTTCATTTGAGTCCAGCTGTGTTTGATTATACTGATTGGACTTGATTAGGAAAGCCACACACCTGTCTATATAAGACCTTACAGCTCACAGTGCATGTCAGAGCAAATGAGAATCATGAGGTCAAAGGAACTGCCTGAAGAGCTCTCAGAGACAGAATTGTGGCAAGGCACAGATCTGGCCAAGGTTACAAAAAAAATTCTGCTGCACTTAAGGTTCCTAAGAGCACAGTGGCCTCCATAATCCTTAAATGGAAGACGTTTGGGACGACCAGAACCCTTCCTAGAGCTGGCCGTCCGGCCAAACTGAGCTATCGGGGGAGAAGAGCCTTGGTGAGAGAGGTAAAGAAGAACCCAAAGATCACTGTGGCTGAGCTCCAGAGATGCATTCGGGAGATGGGACAAAGTTATAGAAAGTCAACCATCACTGCAGCCCTCCACCAGTCGGGGCTTTATGGCAGAGTGGCCCGACGGAAGCCTCTCCTCAGTGCAAGACACATGAAAGCCCGCATGGAGTTTGCTAAAAAACACCTGAAGGATTCTCTGGTCTGATGAGACCAAGATAGAACTTTTTGGCCTTAATTCTTAGCGGTATGTGTGGAGAAAACCAGGCACTGCTCATCACCTGTCCAATACAGTCCCAACAGTGAAGCATGGTGGTGACAGCATCATGCTGTGGGGGTGTTTTTCAGCTGCAGGGACAGGACGACTGGTTGCAATCGAGGGAAAGATGAATGCGGCCAAGTACAGGGATATCCTGGACGAAAACCTTCTCCAGAGTGCTCAGGACCTCAGACTGGGCCGAAGGTTTACCTTCCAACAAGACAATGATCCTAAGCACACAGCTAAAATAACGAAGTAGTGGCTTCACAACAACTCTGTGACTGTTCTTGAATGGCCCAGCCAGAGCCCTGACTTAAACCCAATCGAGCATCTCTGGAGAGACCTAAAAATGGCTGTCCACCAACGTTTACCATCCAACCTGACAGAACTGGAGAGGATCTGCAAGGAGGAATGGCAGAGGATCCCCAAATCCAGGTGTGAAAAACTTGTTGCATCTTTCCCAAAAAGACTCATGGCTGTATTAAATCAAAAGGGTGCTTCTACTAAATACTGAGCAAAGGGTCTGAATACTTAGGACCATGTGATATTTCAGTTTTTCTTTTTTAATAAATCTGCAAAAATGTCAACAATTCTGTGTTTTCTGTCAATATGGGGTGCTGTGTGTACATTGAGGAAAAAAAATGAACTTAAATGATTTTAGCAAATGGCTGCAATATAACAAAGAGTGAACAATTTAAGGGGGTCTGAATACTTTCCGTACCCACTGTATTTCAGTGGTAGTGGACAAAGAAGACATGTTCCTTTTCCTGGAATGTGTCAAGTGATCAATCCAGACAGTTCTCCGTGTGTGGGTTTGTCCTTTGGGATTGCATTACGATCAGACTGTGCATATTGAAATGGCTTCTTTTTTTTTTATTAAAAGGCCCAGTAACCCAGAGCGCCATGCCATAGTTCTCGTCATGGAAAAGATGTGTTGTGATATAACACTGATATGCTGGACATGTGGACAAGATGTAGACCATCAGTTAGATTAACTTCTGTTCAGTTGCCAGGGAAAGTGTAAACAAACTGTGATGTTATCATTGGAGTAAACTGTGAAGCCTTGTGTACTGCTGTGCATCTGTTTTAACATCTGTTGTTGAATTTTTAGTTAAGACTTGACAGACTTACTTTTATTCATTCAATTTATGCTCTTGTGATTAATAGGGCACCGGGGTCATGACCTGGAACATCTCACTGCTGTGTTTTTCTATTCAAAATAGTTAGGAAGGGTTTGATGTGACTGATAAGCTTTTAGGCCAAGATGCATTTTTACATGCATTCTTTCCCCTTAAAAAGTACTTTAAGATCGGAGTGAAAGAGAATCCAAAACAACAAACAAGCTATTGTGCTGGAGAGCCCAGCTCATGACTGCTCCCTTCCTGGACTGGCTTTTTCGTTGTGGCCGTATTGGTAAAGAGCCTGGGTCATTACATGGAATGCAGCCTTTGCGTCTCGCTCGCTGTTTTCGGGAAGCGGGCAACCAGAGAACAAACGATGCTGATTGCATGGATTGAAAGCGGAGAGGGGTGTGTGCATATTTCATTTCATTTCATTTCATTTCATTTCACAGAATGACCTTGTTGCATATAATTTTATAGGCTTCAAATTAATAGCTAATTTAAGGTGAAAGGTCCATTTGATTTAGGGACATACACATGTATGAAACATGGTACAAGGTTTAAAAATACATGGTAGCACCAGTACTTTGAAACAATTTTATTACTTTGTTAGCACAAAGAAATTGAAATTGAAATCTCTATATTCTTGATCAGTGTAGGCTATTATTTTTGAATAATTGACTAATTAGATATGGACATGGTATATTATGCATCCCTTACAGTAAGACCGAGAGGACCGCTAACTGACTAATTGGATGTTCACTGCAAAAAAATAAATAGTTGAGAAAATAAAAAATAAGGCATGAAGTCAGCAAACAGCAAAACAATAGTCCTATCTAAATTCTATATTATTTAACTGCATAATGTATTCATGCTGCAATGCATGCTAGGAAGTGAACATACAAAGCCTTAACATTTAAGCAATATGAAATTCTTTGTTCAGACTGTGTTTGACTAGTTTGGGATAATTCTTTTGGGCTGACAAGGGTTTTTATGTAGTTTCAAGAAAACTGCATTTCTCAGTATTTGAGACTCAAAAGGTTAAGTAAACTGGAATAAATGCAGTTGCTTTTTTTATGGTGTTTGTGTGAAAAAACAGAAGAGAGGAAGGATCTTTGACCAGAGCACAGCATGCAGTACTACTGACTCATGTGTGTCACTAATGTTTCTCACAATAACCAGTGACCTCACACCTCAAGATATTATCATTTTGTGGTTTAACCACCCTTCTCTGCTATCACTCACGATCTCAGTTACTACAAAGAATTTCAATGAAAATTTAACATGCTAGCATAACAGAAACTCTGCACCCATAATGATTTTAAAACGGTGTCACTTAATGGCTTTTTATATCCAGAGTTAATGTTCCACACACTTGTGCAAATTTGTGGTGTAAAAGATAGGCTGTGTCCCAATTTGCCTACTTATACTATGGCCTAAAAATATGTTCTCTTTTTGTGATTAAAAAAAGTACATAGTTGAGTGTGTAGCAGAAGGGCGTCCTGTCACTGTGTAGTGATCAATCATCTTGTCACAGTTTACACCTCCATATACAGTACACACTCCGTATTTCAGTTCATTAATTTATGCTACATTTACATCCCAGCATTTCCACAGATGGACAACAGACCTGTTATTGAAACACGTTGTGTACTCATCATTCAATGTGTTTGTCCAGCCAATGTTTCTAACCTCATAAAAATTCAATTTTTTTCACAAAATCTGAATACTCAAGAGAAATATTACAATGGAAGCCTATGGGCACCAAAACATTTTAGTTAACAACATTCTTCAAAATATCTAGTTCTGTGTCCAACTAAAGAACATTTTAAACAACGCAAGGGTGAATAAATGACTACAGAATTTTCATTTGTGGGTAAACTGTCCCTTTAAGAATGACCAGGTTAACCGTTTCAACTGAAGAACCCATTAGTGGGAGGTTGTGCGACATTGTAATTTGTCCTACACATAATTTTTTTTTTTTTTTGTATTGTCAGTGTTGTAGTTGTTAATCAGACTGACCCCATTCTGACTTTCATCAGCCATTCTGATTAGAGCAGGAAAAACTGTTTATTAAGCACAGCTGATATGAGTTAAACTTCATTGTATTCTCTCTTTCACTCAGCCAGTTGCTGGAATAACAAAACGCACACTGTTGCCTCTCAGATGTGCTTTGCATTGATGTGCTTTGCATTGTTCTTCACTATTGAAAAGAGCAAGAATACATGTACCTGGCCTCATGCCCCAACGACAATGTACCGTTTCAATCATTTTGTCTTATTCAACCAATTTGTTTCCCGTTTTTTCACATACAGTATATCCTCCTCTGCTCTTTCTCTCTCTCCACCCCCCTCACTCTCTCACCACTACTGGCCGAAATTGACTGCTCTCCCAGGGAGACAGGAAGCGGCCCTCACATTTTCCCCCATTCAAACAATAATAGGAGAGAATGCTAGGTATTATTTTAGCAGTGGCTTGCCGCTTTATCTCCCCCAAACATAGTTTCCTCTTCGTCTGAACACCGCTTCCTCTCCCCCTAATGTCATTAGAGCGAGTGAGTGGGAGGTTGTGTATGTGAGCGAGAGAGAGAGAGAGAGAATATGCCGTTTAGTGGACTGAATGTTTGGTCTTCAGTTGTGACTTGAAATATATATAGAGAGAGAGAGAGCTGCTGTTTGAGAGGGGAAGTGTGGGGGGGGAGTGTTTGTCTGTTAATTTTTTCCTGGACTAGGAATCTGGTCAGAGCCTCAGGCTGCCTCATTACAGCTAAATGACCACCAACCTTCACTCATGTGAGCGTTGAAGCCGTTAGGGTCCTGATAAAGACTGACCACTCACAGCAGATACAGCAGACCTCAGGGTTGTCCTTTGACTCGAAGCGTCTACTGATGGTTTAGACCTGAACTTCACCTTGAACCTGAAGCTGAACAGTCTTGGATTGGATTAATCTCAGAATATTTCTCTTACTTTGCGAACATCTGGAGTTGTCTAAAGTGTTGTGAGTATCTCAAGACATTTCGTAATGTGCAGAAAACCTTAAGTGGAGGTCAAACCAGCAGTAGTTTCAGCCTGGTTTCTGTTAAGTGAATTTCACTGGAACTGTACTGCTGTGCTAAGGCAAAATGCAGTAACAACTCAAGCTGAGGAAAATTGCTTTAGAGTGTTTTTTTTGTTTTAAAACTTTGATTGCTTTGGTAATTTTACACTTTTTTTTTTTTTTCTTAAATCTGAACGTAGTTGAGTCAAAACTCAATATGATGACAGATCATATTCTCATAGACCAGATTTCAGTCATAACTGAATTTTTACATGAAGTTACTTTTTTTTGTTTTTTTTTCTACTTTTGCCTGTACTTTTGTTTTTTGTTTTTTTACTTTTGCTTTTAGATAGCTGTACTTATGGAGCCTCAGATCAGCTTGGTGTTAGGTTTAATGTTTTTGATTAGATTGTAAGATTTATTGGATGACGATGACAATAGTTATGTGCTGTCATGAGAAATCTCGAATTTCCTCAGATTGCAAAAGTGATTAGAATGAAATATTAATTACATTTATTGTTCGTGGGTGAAATGAAGGGGTGATAATTATGAAAAGAGCCATATTTTGATTCTGACGTGCCTCTGTGTTGATGTTTTTCCTTTATTTTTTTTTAGCCTCTGTTGTTTACTAAATGTCATGAGTGGCAATAACGTTGGTGCTTTAATGTGTATTAATTTGTTGTATTACAATAAATATTCTTCTGCTTGCTTAAAATAACCGCACTCTGAGAACTGCCATTAAATAGCTAAATTAAGTCAGTATAGATATTGCTTTTTGTTCTAGAAGTGTTTTGAATTTATTATATACACTAATATTCAAAAGTTTGGTGTCAGTAAGATTTTGAAAGATTACTTTTATTCAGCAGGGACACATTAAATTGATCAAATACATGCTGAGATTCTAAGCTTTCTATTCAGAAAAAGAATCCTGTGGTTTCCACAAAAACATATTAAACGGCACAAATAAAAATAAGAAATGTTTCTTGAGCTCCAAATGATTTCCGAAGGACTTCTGTAAGACTGTATGAGTAATGGCTGCTGAAAATTAAACTTTGACATCACAGAAATAAATTACATCTTAAAAATATATTACAATAAAAAAACAGTTATTTTAAATTGTAATTTTTTTTTTTACTGTATTTTTGATTTAAAAAATGTAGCCTTGGTGAGCATAAGAGACTTCTTTCGAAACAACAAAAAAATCTTACTGAACCCAAACATTTGAATGATAGTGTATAATGACAACAAAAGATTGTTATTCCTATGCATTTTTGGATATTTCTCACTTGCTTCTTTTCTTATCTAGCCTCTTGTGGAAACACTTAAATTATTATTAGTTAAATAACAACCACTGGCGGTGGTTGAGGAGATTCCCCCTTGTATGTTACATTTACATTTATGCATTTAGCAGATGCTTTTATCCAAAGCGACTTACAGTGCATTATACATGGTTATACATTTTTTTTATCAGTATGTGTGTTCCCTGGGAATTGAACCCACAACCTTTGCGCTGCTAACGCAATGCTCTACCACTGAGCCACAGGAACACCGTATGTGTATTGTATGTAAAGCGCTTTGAGTGCCTTGAAAAGCGCTATATAAAATGTAACGAATTATTATTATTATTATTATAAGCCCTTAAAAAGCATTGTTTCCTCTGGATTTTTATTGCCATCTGGAATGTTTGGGAATACTGTACTCCTGTCAGTGGGAATGATGGGATGTACCTGGAATCTGGGCCTTGTTCCATTAATGCTGTTATTTTATAAATTAATTGGCCATTATTTTGCTGTAGATACCTTAGAAAGAACCTAAATCAGCCGTTTCAGAGTCTAGTGGATGGCAGGTATGAAAGAGTTCCAGATGGCAAAGCCAAACATTTCCCTTGATTTCTGTATGTGTTTGTCAAGACTGACACTGCTTTGGAGTATAGGGTCTTTTCCTCACTCTTGAATGCTGTGGTTTCCTGATTGTGGTTTTCTTTTTGTCAGTAATTGGTACTTAGGAATATTAGGGTGATGTTATGACTTCATGTTCGCTTATGTCTCTGTTCTTCGAGCAGGCGCAGTGTGCCAGTGATCCGTCCCCACTCTTGGCACCTGGCGAAGCTTTCAGAGGCACCCTGCACTACGGGCACTGGTGACCCCTCAGATGGCCCCCCGGCTATGCAGCTCCACTTCACACCTCTCAGTGTACCTTGGCACTCCGGAGGTGACAATAGGTTGGTATAATAATCGTCATACAGATGATGGAAACATACCTTATTCTGTATGATGATTCATTTCTTTTAAGCATTTCAGTGGTTTAAATTGATATAGATATAATTTGCAACATGTACATGATACTAATAGCTTTAACAGATCTTTGTGTGTGCACGGGAGAGAGAGAGATAGATCTCATTGTTGAATTAGGGAATTTTGCTTCCAGCAAATTTCACAAGGAAAACAATCAGAGGGGAAGCTGGTGATCTCATGTCTTATGTCAACATGTGGCTCACCGGATGCCACCACTATTTTCAGACGTATGACTCAGACATTCTTCACAGATCCCCAGCAAAGTGACCAAAAACACACAAGAAAGCCTATAGTACAAAACATAGCATTGACCTAAGGGACTAATCTTTAACTTTCAACTTCAACATTAATGTTTGTTTTTGGGGGACTTGTTCTTTAGTGTCTTTCTGCTGAAACTGTGAAACCTAATCACAACACCTGTAACACAAAATGAAAAGGACTATATGATTATCAATTTAAAATAAAATAGTCATAAGTTAGCACATACAGGTTTGTTTTTATTTATTTATGCTGAGTTTTTTTTTATTTTAACTGATGGAAAATGAGGCTTACAATAGGAATATACTGTTTTTAGTTCTTTTAGTTTTTTATTGAATTTAGTTATGTTTCGTTTTTTTTATTGAACTAAATACTCTAAATGTGATTTCAAAATACTTCCTTGAAATCAATGCCATTTTGCATAATATGTGGCAAGAGACACTTTGTGTCTGAAGCTTTTGCTCAGTTGCTAAATGAATTTTACAAGCCAAATGCAAATTTCAAAACAGTACTTCATAATTTGATACTGAAATTCCAAGCTGACATAAAAAAAAATTGGTACTTTTTGTAAGCAATCTTTGAAATCCTTATGGTGATTGTCACATCGTCTAACTTGGTTCACTTTTGTTTCGTTGTGCAGTGAGCTGTCCATACAGTGGGGCCATATCTCCAGGCACTACAGCACAGACCGCAGTAGCTCAATAGGAAGTATGGAGAGTCTGGAGAATCCTCCTAACCAGGGTTACTATGACAGTCAGCTCTCTCCCATTGATCCTGTCATCTTCAACAACAAACGTGACTCTGCTTACAGCTCATTCTCAGCCAGCTCAAACACATCCGATTACACTGTCCCCGTCAAGCCTGAGGATAACAACTCTATGGACAGTCTTCTCCGGGGTTTTGGTTCTTCCTGCAGGTATCCAGACGGAGGCCAACATTGTGCCCCCAGTGGCCATGGAAACCAGCAGGAAGAGCGTGGACACTCCAAGATACTGTCTGACAGATCTGAGGCTAAAGTCCGACCATCGTCCTATAGCTGTGAGGAGGAACACTGTGCACCACCGCAGCCACCCATGAGGAAGGACAGTTTTAGGGCTACTAGAGGCCAACCAACAGATAAACGCTGTGTGTCTGCTCCTGTAGGCATCCCAAGTGTAACCAGCTGCATGGTTGAAGATCAATCCCAAATACAGGAAGTTCTGACTGGTAGTGTTTATTTGAATGGAACACAAGACAATGAGCAAGAACGTAAAGGATGCACTATTGAGCCTTATTACACCTTCAACTCTAAGACAGTCTCTGAAGGAGATAGCAAGGCAACTGACCGTGAGAAAAAACAATTGGAGAGCTATTCAGAATCTTTGGTGGCATCTACACCTCCTCTCAGTCCCTTTTCACAAAGGAATAGGGATGAGAACTTTGATGCCCAACCAGAATGTAATATCCAGTCAGTAATGCACAGACACAGTGCACCTGAGAAACTTTTAGCTTCTCAGCTGCATATGATGGATTTTACTGGTGACAAAAGTGATAATTGTGCATCTCCAACTTGTCAGTGGTCACAGTCTCCCCTTTATCTGAGTGATACTAGTCCAAATACGGCCCAGGCCAAGTGGGGAGCGAGTAGATGTTCCACACCTGGTTCAGTGGCAACTTCCGAACTTGAGGATCCCAGGTTAGAGGAGGATCCTCTAGATTCTGGACAGAATCTCTGGGGGCAGCCCAGTAATGTCTCTGGAAATCCCATGGAGAATGGATTCTCCACTGCTAGCTCTCAGACCAGTGAGAAGAACTTTGGGTCTGTAGGTGCTAACGTGTGTGTGGACACTCACCTGAATGAGAATGGGCGAGAAGTGAGGGTAGATGATGGTAGCGTCACGCAGCAGTCGCAGAAACGTCAGTTCCGTAGCTCCAAGTCGCGTCGTAGAAGTGAGCGTTTTGCCACAAACCTCAGAAATGAGATCCAGAGGAAGAAGGCCCAGCTGCAGAAGAGTAGAAACCCTTGTGATGAGGAGACTGTAGAAGAAGAGGTTGCAGATCTCAACATTGAGGCAGTAGCTCCTCCAGAGCACCGTCAACCCAGACCCCAAACCTTCTCAAGTCCTCTTACCAGTCCTCCGACTATCCAAATATCCGAACAGACACCTCAACAAGATACAACCCAAGTTGAGGAACATTCCAGCACCAGGGCTGTGTGCTTCCAGACATCTCAGACGCAAACCCAGATCCCTCAAAATGACAGACAAGTGAGTGTGCATGTGGTGGAGGAGATTGCACCTGCAGGTAAACCACGGAGATGGCGTTGGGCACCAGAATACAAGCTTCAACCAGAAACTGAGCCCTCTGAGAGTAAGAGAAATGAGGCTACTGGACAGATGGGGTCTGGGAAAATGGGATCAACAAGAGGGAGGGCAGGTTCCTCCAGTAGTCGTTTAGGTCGATCAGACGAGTGTGAAATCCCTCCCTTTGCAGACCGCAGGAGGTTTTTTGAAGAGACTAGCAGAAAGTTGAGTCAGTCTGTAACAAACTTGTCAAGCCTGACAAGTCGAAATCGGAGACTAGAGAAGCCGAGTAGACCGAACCATCCATCCTCACCTGAACCTCTTGAAATGGCCACTAACCTGGGCCGGAGGAGGTTTTCGTATCAAGATGTGCCCTACACCAACTCACTAGACACTGGAAGACAGTTTATGGGTACCCAACAAGAAAAATTGAGGGAGAGGCTGATAGAGAGAGAGCAGGAGAAAGAAAGAGAGCAAGAGAGAGTCAAGGAGCAAGAGAAACTTAGAGAACAAGAGAGGGAGAAGGAAAGATTAAGGAAAGAGAGGGAAAAAGAGCAACAAAGGGTAAAAGACTGGGAGGAGAGGCAAAGACTGCTGCAGAGAGAAGAAGAAAGGGAATCCAGGAGAGAAACTGTTCGTTCTGAACACAATATGAGTGGTGACATGGTTCCTCAGTCTTTATCTCATGACGCCTGTCGGAAACAGCCGCCCAGTCCTCAGGTTCCTTCCTCTCTGCAGTCCTCTGAGCATTTCTATAGCAACACTACCACCAACATCCAAAAGCCTTGCTCAGCGTTCCACCCAGTGACCACCCAGCACAATCAGTATGATGACTACCACGTGAATCCACCCTACAAGGCCAGGAGCTACACCCCAGCTGAGGTAAGATTAGGAATTTAGCATTGTCCATTGTCTAAAACAAGGATTGTGGAGCTTTTATGATCCAGGCTCTCAGTCAACCCAGGGAACCACTAATATAAAAATTCCAGATTTTCAGAGTACCACTGTAACAAACATTATTACAATATACTAAATTAGCGCTGGTGTAGTTTTGGTATTTACCTGCTTTTAAATACTCTGCCATGTCCTGGGTTAAGTGTGCCACTGTATTGTCCAGCAGACAGTAACTCCATGGACTCCCAAGGGATCTGCTGAATCATGTTTGGGGCAAAAACATTAGGTAGCTATATGTCTTTAGTCAAGTGATTATTGAAAGAAAATTTAACAGATATTAGCCACATAGAAAGTACTGGGAGAATATCTTATTGATGCAAATGTCATAGTATGCACTATATATATCTTTGCAAAATGGAGACATTGTTATTAAATTATTTATGCAAGTAAGAGCTTTCCTCCTGCAGTTCACTGTCAAATAACAACCTCATAAATTCATGATGAATAGCCTGTACATTCGCTTATAATGAATAGCTTGAGCATGAATACAGATGGAAATCAAACATTGCTGCTTGATTAAATAGAAGAGGGTGTGATTTCCTTTCTTTATTGTGGTTGTTTACAGTCCTAGGCTCTTAGGAACAAAAATGTGCCCTTACAAACACATTTTGTGAAGTCATTGAACCACCTTTGATTTCAGTTAAATATTTTTTAATTGACAATAGCCTGCCTTATTTGAGCCAGAAACGTACTTTTGTTATCTGTAAAATATTATATATCTACTTAGTGCATTGATCTTTCTGCACACTGTTGGAATCGAATAAGGATGAAACTGTTTATTCTCTACTTGAGCTGTTATTTTAAGACTCTTTGGTATAATGCCATGTATGAGACAGTTGTTTTGAGTCTTTAGTGCAGACTTATTTTAATATTAGCATTCATGCAGGATATCTTGAAATTGGGCTTCCTCAGAGTCCCAAAAGCCCAAATGTTGGCCAAAACTGCATAAAAACCATGAATTAGCTCTAATATAACAGGAAGATTGAATGTATTCTAACGTAACAATCACTAGTCTTAATACATGTCCTTTGGTTTTTCAAAGTGTTTTAAGAGTTTCATCTTAAATCATGAATTGATAATTGATCTCTGAGCCATTTTTAGTCCTTCAGTGTGTTTAGATCTTTTAGACCTTGTTTAATCCTTGAGGGCAAATTCAGGTGAATTCAGGAGGGAATTTAATAGTGGAATTAAGCCCATGTCCACTGGATGAGAATCAGAGATACTATTCACTGTACTGACTCCCCCTACAGTTCTCAGAACAGAATATTTTTGAACGGTATCAATTATTTTGGCAGTTATCAGATATTTTGCTCATGGTGTGCTTTTAAAAATCTGGGTTATAGATGGTTGGCACAACAGCAGTTAACTGTTGCAGTTAACAACAGTCAAGAGGCATTTAAATGCCAGGGTTTTTAAGATCACCTACAGTAGGTTGTTTCAGATGTGTCATATGCTAAATAACAGGTTAGTAGACAGGTGAAAATGTAGTTACATAAATCACCAGTATAGTGTTATCTATTTACCTAGTTGCCTTTTTTTTTTTTTTTTTACCAGTTTTTAGTAGTAGTTTTTGGTAAAAATCTAAAACACAATTTTTTTTTCTGTTATTTTTTTCTAATTATATTGTATTTATTGTTTAATTTATATTTTATATGTAAATATATTGCAAACACGTTTTACAGGCCCACCCTGTGCAGGAACAAGCAAAAAAACTAAACCGAAATTTCAGTTTAACAGAGAGGTAAGATTTCTGTTTTTAACTCAGTCTCAATAGATTTTCTTACTGCTATTGCCCATATTTTGCATGTGTTTTACTCATTTACGTATGGCTATTAACAAGCCATTACTTATAAGAAGTATAGCATAACATTTCTTATTCCACAGGGACTACTCAAGGTGTAGGAGAGACTCCAAAACAGGAGAGGGTGCTGCTGTTCCTAACTTCATGGGTCAAGGTGGCAACATGACAGGTGGCCGCACTGAGGAGCATCTTTTTTCACCCCTTAGAAACCGTACTGTGTCAGAAAATGACATTCGTGTGGACACACAAAATTTTCATAATCACACCAATGTCACACCGAGCAGAATGCGTGCGTCCACTCTTAGTGACCTGGATGAGAATGGAGTATGTGTCGGTGAAGTAAAGAAGAAAAAAGGGCCTCCGCCTCCTCGTCCACCGCCCCCGAAATGGGATCAGTTCCACAAGAGACGGGCATCTCACCATAACCTCTTCTCCTCCCCTCCACTCTATAACTCTCCCTCTTCCTCTCCACGTCGACCACAGCCGTGCACACCCCAGCCCCCCAGTGTGTCTGAGATGACACGTCAGCGCTCCTATAGTCTTCCTCCGAGGGAGGTCTCCGAGAGCCATCACTGCTGCGGTCAAGAGTACTCGGTGGCTCCCCCTAGCCCTGCTTTTACACGTCGGGCCTTTAAACCTGTAGCCCTGCCCCCAAGAGAGAGAGACATGAGGAGAGAACTTCATCAACCTTTGCCGCAGCCTGAACCACGCACAAGGTAAAACATACTCTCCAACCCCACACGCATGACATATAAGACTTATTCATGGTATTCCTATTGATTTAATATGGTTTTAACTAACCGTTTTCAAGAACATTTTACATTTAATGACTCAAAAAACAAATTAACTTTATACTTTGAATACATGAGAGAACACATCTCCATTTTTTTACAAAAAGGTTTTTAAATATGTTTTAAGGTAAAAAAAAGTATTTTTACTGCTTGGTGATTAGACCACAGTACATTGTTTTTTGAATAGTATTAACCAGTTTCTTAAAAAATGATTATGCCAAACTACTAAAGGATTTTTTTTTCAGTATGATACAAGGACACTGATACTTCATACTTCATTATGATATCAGGACACTTATCCTGAATTTTTTTCACTTAATGCCAAAAAATATTAAAATTAATTTAAATTTTAATGTTTCAAAATTATTTTCTCTAATGCACACCAGGCTGCATTTAATTGATTAAAAATACAGTAAAAACAGTAATATTGTGAAATATTATTATAATTTAAAATAACCATGTTCTATTTTAATATATTTTAAAATGTATTTTTTTCTTGTGATGACAAAGCTGAATTTTTAGCAGCCATTACTCCAGTCTACATTGTGACATGATCCTTAAGAAATCATTCTAATATGATTTGTTGCTTAAGAAACATTTCTTATTATTATCAATGTTGTAAATAGTTATGCTGCTAAATATTTTTGTGGAAATGGTAATACATTTTTTTTCATGATTTTTGATGAATAGATAGTTCAAAATAACAGAATTTATTTGAAATAGAATTGTAACATCATAAATGTCTTTACTGTTCTTTTGGTCAATTTCATGCATCCTTAATGAATAATAATAAAAAAAAACATCTTACTGACCCTAAACTTTTGAATGGTAGTGAATAAATAAAATTTTTAATGTACTTTTGATTAAATTACCTTCATGTCTGCCCTGTTTTAGAATACCTGTCCACAATGCTACAGTGTCAGATGAGCCTAGAGTCACACTGGTGAAGCCCATCTTTTCTGAGCATCGAGCTGAGTTGGACCGGTCCAGTCCTCACTACCATGCACAGGGCACTACCAGGTCTCATGAAGTCCCAGAGAACAGTTTGTCAGCTGGAACCGTGTGTCCCGAATCCTACTTCTCCATGAACTACCACTTGCAGCCCCATCAAGCAGGCTTCCCTGGAACCGTTTACAAAAACCAGCTTATTTCCTCCCGCAGTCCCAGCAGTATTGAAGATGGAAACCAGCCCCTGGAGACAGACATAGATGAGATCAGTGAGAATGAACGGTTAGGAGAAATTGACAGGAGGGAAGGAGAGGACAGGATGGAGATGCAGGGTTTTGCTCGACCAGTTATAGTGCTGGAGACAGACATTGACAACATGCCTGAGGAAGGGGCTCCATCTGCAAGAAACATTAGAGGGCCGAGGGGTGCTTTCGTGGACTCCATTCTAGAGGATGATTATGGTTTATCTAGGAAAGAGCTGATAGGAGAGTTATTTCCACACAGTGTAAATACAGAGATGGGTGGAGAGAGCTGGAGAGGAGGCCACCCAATCAGCGGAGGAGCTCTAGAGAGGTACACCAATATAATGTTATTTCAGTCTTTCTGCTTCAAAATTTTATGCTTTAATCAACGTGTTATTTGCTGTTTCTTTGTAAAAAAGAAAAAATATTTGCACTTTTTGAGTGAAACTTGTTTCAAAGTAAATTCTACATGAATTGTCTGTATTCTATTCTGTTCTATCAGAAAGATTGTAACAGTGCCTCCATCTTCCTTATTTTGCTTCTGAATGATCCATGACTCTTTCCTAGGCCCTCTAGACTGGGAACATCCACAGTACAAGTTTCACGATCAGCCTGTTATAACATGTCAGCTGACAACCCACAACTTCTTGCCAGGTTTCGAGAGATCTCAGAGAGGAAAGAGGAGGAGGAAGAACTCAATTATAAGGTGAAAAATTCAGAAATGTATGGCTCGCTTATTTCATGCTTTGTAATTTATTCCTGTGATGGAATAATGGTGACTAGGCTCAATTTTCAGCAGCCGTTACACCAGTCTTCAGTGTCACATGATCTTTCAGAATCCATTCATTCTGCTATGCTGATTTCGTGCTCAAGTAATATTTTCTTATTATCATCGATGTTAAAAATAGTTTTGCTGCTTAATATTTTTGTAGAAACCGTGATACATTTTTTTCGGGATTATTTGATGAATAGAAGTTGAAAAGAATTGCATTTATTTAAAATAAAAATAATTGGTAAGATTATAAATGTCTTTAGTCACTTTTGATCAGTTTTTATATGTCCATGCTGATTAAATGTATTAATTTCTTAAATTAATTAAAATTTTTAAAAAAAAAACTACTGACCCCAAATTTACAATACAGAAGTGTATGTGTATATACTATATATATGTATATATGCCACTTCTCATAGTAAATGTTTACACTTACAGAAGCAGCTGACGGAGAGCCTTCGTAAAAAGCTGTGTGTCCTGCGTGAGGCACAGAGGGGCCTGCAAGAGGATATTCGTGCCAACGCTCAGCTGGGAGAGGAGGTGGAGAGCCTGGTGCTCGCTATCTGTAAGCCAAACGAGGTGGACAAGTACCGTATGTTCATCGGTGACCTAGAAAAAGTGACCAGCCTGCTGTTGTCTCTTTCTGGGAGACTGATCCGGGTAGAAAGTGCCTTGGACTGTGTGGACCCAGAGACTGGCCACCACGAGAGGGTGAGGCGAAAAATATCATTGCAAAATGTAAACTATATTCTAGGGCTGCACGATATATCGTTTCAGCATCGATATCGCGATGTGCGCATCCACAATAGTCACATCGCAGGATGTGCGATGTTTGGTATACTGATCGTTATATATTTATATTGATTGTCTTCTTTGCTCACACACAGACACTGGGTCTACACCGGATGGATTTTTTTTTTTCCAAATAGAGCTATTCAAGTCATCTGGTGATTTATTTTTTTTTTTTTTTTTTTTTTTTTCATATCGCAATATATATCTCAGAAAAACAAAATATTGCAATGTGAGTTTTTTCCAGTATCGTGTAGCCCTAATTATCACCCAGCGATATATTAAACTTTGGATATATAATACATCCAACCTCATTTGCATACATACAGTATAGACCTTAGTCAGGTTAGATGCCATATTGAATTGAACGTGGATGAAAATGAGGCTGTGAGAGATAGACGTACTGTCTTTACAATGGCATTGTATGAAGGTCTTCACAACTTTTAAAACTGTCCTAAGGAGTTTTTGTCTGCTGAAAGTTTTTCTTTTCATCAGTTTTCTTTTCAATCAGTTTGTCGTTAAACAACAGTACAATCCATTGAACACACTGTACTTCTGTCCCTCACAGCCATGTTTCCTGTCAAAAATTAAACCTGATGCTACCCTTACTAAGGTCTATACTTACGTATAGCGATATAAAGTATATTATATAGCAAATCTCAACTGCTTGATTGCTTGTATCTTTGCAAAATGTAAATTGTATTGTCGCCCAGCTCCAATCTGCAAAATTTGACTATAAGGCATGAAGATAGTAAGATATAAACATTGACATCATATTTTTTTCTGTAAAGCAGCTTTAAAACTGTGTATTGTGAAAAGCACTATACAAATAAATTAGACCTGGAGTTTTTATCCTTCTGCATGTTTGATTTGCTTAGCCTTCTATTCTTATTCTCTCCGTCTCTCTCGCTCTTTCTATCATGTTATAGCTACAACTTCTGGAAAAGAAGAAGCAGCTGCTGGTGCAGATGGGAGAGGCTCAGGAGCTCAAGGAGCATGTGGACCGGCGTGAGCAGGCCGTTTGCAAGGTGTTGGAATGTTGCCTGACCCCAGAACAGATGCGTGATTACAGTCACTTTGTGAAGATGAAAGCAGCCCTACTGGTAGAGCAGAGGCAACTGGATGACAAGATCAGACTCGGCGAGGAGCAGCTCAGGGGACTTCGAGAGAGCCTCGCCCTGGGCCTGGGGGTCGGGATGGGGTACGGACAATACTGAAAAGTGCTGAATGAAAAAACCTTGAACTGCAGTATGTTTTAAAGAAAGGACATTACATTGACATGACAGTTGAGTACAGAACGGCACAACTATCACAGACTGTTCAGTTCAATTCGAAAACACTACATCACTACTTGAAGTTGTCTGTTAGGACTTCAGCTGCACTAATAACCTTTCAGGAAAGTTTTTTTGCGCTTACTCCGTTAACATCTGACACCGCCAAAGAACGCATGCGTGCATATATTTCTCATTGAATACAGCAGGGGAAGTGTCCATGCCTATTTATTTATTTATGTGTGTATATATTCATACACACACATATATATATATATATATATATATATATATATATATATATATATTATATATATATATATATATATATATATATATATATAGTTATATATATATATATATATATATATATATAGTTATATATATATATATATATATATATATATATATATATATATATATAGTTATATATATATATATATATATAGTTATAAAATATCTTTAATTCTGGCTTTAAGGTCATATTGCTTTAATAATTTACAGCCTCACATTGCATGTATTCAATTTCATTCCGTTCTTTGGCATGGTAAACCTTATTGTTCTGTTTAAAATGTTTTGTTTTGTTTCATGTATTTGTATGAACATTGACAACATGTACATAGTGGATGCTAAAGTGCATCTTTAAGTTACAGAAGTTTCATTCTGTCATAACTGGAACTTTTCTTAAACGAAATGTTGTGGCGTATTATTGCAGTGTTTTCAAAAGGGGCCATTTATATTTACTTTTCATATTCCGTATGTCTTATAGTACTTGCTACACTTTTCTCAGATAATTATTACTGCCAAAGATAAAATTCATGTCTACGTAAGAATATAAATGTGCTGTGCCTGTTTTGAGAAATGACATGCATAAATGTCTTTAGATCAGCCTTGCTTTACCAAAGCTCTTATATTGACAGGTTTTTGAATAAGAGTTTTTAGTTAAATGAGATGCACTGTTTAACCCTTGTATCATCTCACAATATGCCAACTTTTGAGGCGATTTCTACTAGATTTCCTTTTCTTTGTGAGAAACTGGACATTTCTTTAGAAGGAAGGAGAATGCTGCTTCGTTGACCATTTACTGCCTTGAAAGTCTTGTCTTTTTTTTATTATTGCAAAACAAGGAGCTTGAGATGAAGATTAAGGGGAGACAAAGAAGAGTGAGATAAAGTTGATTTGTATTTGAAGGGCTTGTTGTACAGGAACAAGAAATTAATGTATGTATTTGGTTTCGAAATTGCAGATAAAAAAGGTAAATGTGCCTTTGTGCTTATTTTTGCTTTTATTTTTTGCTTAACTTTGTATAAAATGTATAGTTTAATAACTATTAACTAGCCTACTCTTGTTGATTTTGTTGTATCATACCTTGTAAACCGCATAGCGCTGAAGATGAAAGGAAATATTTGGTCTATTGATAATTTCTCTTTTTTTTTTTGATTGAAAAGATTCAATTAAAACAATATCCTATCAGGGTTATGCCCTTGTTTTTACAAGTTCATTCTGTTCAACTTATTTTTTTTTTTAGAATGTTGTGTTTGAGACTTGCTCTGTGCTTTGGCATTATTCCAAAACTGTTTAATTAAACAATATTTTGCTAATTGACCTCAAACGACTGACTAAGGATGCATTTAAAAAAATACATTATCAATATTGATTGTGACAAACATGTTTAACATTGTTTTAACATTAATAATCATTCTCATGTTTGAGGTGTGATTTAACAGATTAATAGTTTGTCGAAACATTACGTAATTAATAATTAACAAGGGTGTTGATTAGATAGAAGGCAGTGCCAAGGTGAGCTTATTAACTACTTGGCGGGAAACGGAAAAGTATAAATGAAACGGGCACGCGTTGTGTTTTCTATTTTCACTTCTCTGTGCTGGTTTATAATAGGCTACATGATGTTTGGCTTTGTACGAGCACTCAAACGCACAACATTTATACCCAAACAAAATGTCTTAACCCAGCGTTTCTACATTACCTCTACATCTGCAAAAAGCAGAGTCGGCGCTGTGGTAAGTTCAAGTAACAAGACTGTTAAGTAGGAAAGAATCAGTTCTTTCGAGCAGTTTTAAAATGCTTAAATCTCTTGCGTAATTAAATAACGTTAGTACATAATTAACACGTGTTCAAGATGAGTGTTTTTTTTTTTTTTTTATTATTATATATATATATATATATATATATAACGTTATGTCTCTTCAGATTGTTGTAGACATGCTTCGTAATTTAGAAGAACCTAAATTTATGCGTTTAGCTTTTTTTTTTTTTTTTGCAGTTTTCTCAAATCTCATTAAACGTTCATCGTTCAAACTGTCGTTAGTCTTTTCCGGTGCATTTTGTAAACGTTCGGGAGCGTTCGAGTTTCTGATATGATGTATGAGGGAAGTGCTTGGATTCAATCCGCCTCGTTAACGAATCCGGTTTTGTGAAGCTGTTCAAACGATGCATTTAAAAGTTCCCGGCCTTAACCCTTATGAAAATAACCATGGTTTTATTTTAGTAAAAGTGTAGTAACCATGGTAAACTATGGTTAGTCTAGCAAAACCATGGTTAATTTGTGATTACCATGGTTTGACTATAGTAACCGCGTGTTTTCTTTTGTTTTTTTCCCATAAGTGTTAAAACTGGTTCCAGTCGTACATATTGAATGCATCCACAATTATTGCTTTGGTAATATTGTATACTCACACCCTTGCCCCCACGCTTTTAGGAGAGTGTTTTTGTGATGGCCTTTATCTCGATTGCTGTCCTTGGTCCAGGCTGGATGGATCCTGTCCAGCTCATGTGACTCCCACAGAAAACTGCCATGACGGAGAAGGACGCCTCCAGATGAACATCAGACACATCTTTATAGTGTAGTGGATTGAGTTATACATGATGATGATGATGATTATTATACATTTTACCCAAACCCACTTTAAGTAGCCATCAGTCTGCATAAGGTGTAGTTTGTTGGGTAAATGAATGTAAAATGAGCACTTAAATCATTGTGCTTGTCTGAGATTAAAACCAGTTTACGTAATGCTGGTTTCTTTTCTTGTTACTGGCTTGGGTCCATTTCTGAAACCACAAACGGACTTCAGTCAAGTGAGGTGTAAATCCCTTTAATAAAACTCATGAAAGGCAGTGCAACAAAGGAAAAACACTAAAAGCAAGTTGACAACATCTACAACCACAAAAAAAGCTACTGTACAACCCTAATGCTGCAGTTTGATGCAGTGTCAGTTAAGAGATTAAGAATTAAGTTCTGTTTGCACAGAAAAAAACAATTCATTTTGTAATGTGGGGAGAACTAGAGTGAAAACTTTAAGATTAATCATAGCATAGCATCGCATACACATGTATGACTCAACTTGGCTGTAGAACTGGGATGGTTTCTTCACAATGGAACCACAGAATATACAGAGTGTCACTTATACAGAATGTCATAGTGGCCTGGGCGGTAGAGCAGGAAGATGCGTGGCTCACTTCCTTCAGGGAAGACATGATTGTTTACCGTTCCACCCTCTCCTCTGTCCATGTATTCCACTAAAATGGGAACATTCAGTGCCTTTGCCAAGGCAATGATATGGATGTGGTCACTCTCTTTCGACATGGGTTCCACCTCCTAAAAAGCAAAACATGGATTATTAGATGTTAAGGGCTTATTACTCAGTATTACTTTTTTTTTTACTTCAATTTTTACCATAGTCTTAGACAAACCAGTTCACACACGTAATCCTCTTAGGTGGCACTCACCTGCTGGCAAAACTCTTTGATAGAACGGCTGCCCTCTATGAAGTGCTTAAAGAACACATGCTCCCGCTGCAGGTATCCAGAGGTGAGAAGCCTCAGGTAAACCACTATGTAGTCAGACACGCACTGGTCGTTGAAGGAGCTTTGCAGTTCACCAAGTGTTTGCTGCTTTTCACACTGCTCAATCAGGTCCATGAACTGACAAAAGAGAGAAACCACAGTGAGCATAATTTAAAAGTACAATTGCAGGACTTAAAGGGGTAATTCACTGCAGACAAGGTAAAAGATAAAAGTTGGCTGTCTATGCAGTAGAAACATTTTTTTTTTTTTTTAAATCAGTGCAGCACAACTACAGAAAAATGGCATGTGGTGAAAAAATTTTTTTACAAAAACGTAAACACTCATAATGCAACACTGGGCATAGTCGATCAGACTATAGCGTCTTTCACACAGCCATTCCGGGAAATACACGGAAAATGTGTCCCGTGATTTGTCCCGGGATGGTCTGATTTTGGTTCATTCACATAATCTGCGTGTGCGTTCACACACAACCCGTAAAGACACGTGACATTTCATGTGACGTGTATAATGCGCCGCGCACCATTTCACTAAATGATGTTTTATTAACAAAGTTCGGGAGGAGCACGTTCAGATAATTAACCTAATTAACACAAGAGGAGCACAATCAGTAATCAACCCAGTTAACAAGATAATAGGTGTGTATATATACACAGCAGATTTACCTCTGTTCCTTGACAGTTTTCCAGCATCCCTCCGCCACCCCTTCTCCGCACTTACAACTATTCCTGTCCTAACCTATAAGGGGGGTATTCAGGGTTCGGGCCAAAGTTCCGAGCTCGGAGCCTTCCCCTCGGACAGCATGCCAAATACGCATAAACTTTATTCTATTTATTATATGTAAGTGTGAACTCGTGAAACTGGCGAACGATTTCAGCTTCAGCGCGGATAGTGAGGAGCTCCCTGATCGCTGCTTCATTCCAGTTTACACATTTTCATCGTGTGAACGTTGATCTGCCTTCAAAACAACCAGTAAAACAGTCGAACATTTGAGCAGGGATACAAAAATGCAGAAGTATGATCTGTAGTTTTCACAAAAGCTCTGGAGCTGTCAAAAGTCTGCCAGATGATGCGTTTTACATCTACACAAAAAATACACAGGGATATCTTGGTCCTGGCAACACTGAAAAATAAAACACAGTGGGCCTCATTCATGAAACACGAGCAGAACGAATTTTTGTGTAAATCGTTCGTAAAGCCGTTCTGACGTAAACTTTCGAATTCATGAACATTTTCGTATTTTCAAAATGTTAGCTTTTCACATTTGTGAATCCAGAAGAGAGTTTTCGGGAAGGTCCATTTTACGCGCAAATTACTCAGAATATACTCCTATATTGACGAATGTTTCATGAATGAGGCCCATTGTTCATTTACTTATACTATGAGAGTGGGGTACTTGTACTCATACTTGACATGGACTTGGACATTGTGGACTATTTTTAATTAGAGTCAAATCCAATTAATGCGTTATGTGAAAGATAACAAAAAATAACAAAATTAAGATAAGACATTAATAATAATCTCCTACTCAAATTTAATTGGTTACGGACTTGGACTCAATTCTACAAGGTAGACTCGGACCCAATGCTATATACTACTGACATTGTAACAATACAAACCTGGTTGAAAATCTGTGATCTTACCCTTTAAGTGTTGAGTTTTGAATTTAAGAAGGCATGTCAATTGGGCATAGTTTTTAACTGATACAATTTCCAACTCACAGTTTTGTGAAAGTCCTCGATAGTGAACTCAGTGAAGCCCTGGTTCACAAGGTCCAGTTTGCTCTTAGTTGCCACAGCTTTAAACCTATAGTGCCAAAATTGAGACAGGTCTAGTACTTAAACATTCACTTCAATGACAGAAAGACAAACGATTTACAAAATGGTACTTTGCGTAAATTAGGTTGCTGCTATCTCCTAAATTAGTTTAACCATTCCAAGCAAAAGCAATGATATCTGCATTAGGCACCCAAATCCAACAGTACAGTACCTTTGCAGCTCTTTGCTGTCGTCCAGTAGTGACTCCAAATGTGCGAAGCCAAAAGCTCTGTAGAAACAATTTCCATCTGGCCGTGTCTTTCGAATGTAGGAATACTTTTTTTGAAGGTCCTATAAACAAGATGTAAGAATAACAGTTTTACAGAAGGTTTCAGGCACTTGCTGCATATAAAGTAAACTTGCAAAAAATGTAGCGACCTTCATCTTGAGCTGGTAAATCCTGTCTTCTGCAGCATATTCACCCTGAAGCACAGAGATATCTTGTGTGTCCGACACTAAAGGGTTAGAAGTGGCTATCTATTAAAACAAATCACAAGCAATTAGAGAGTTAGTTCATTTAGTTCCTAACCGGTTTGACTTGGTTTCTTCAGATACACACAAAGAGAGATGTTAAGCAGAATGTTTCTGTTCTTTTCCATACAATGAACTTGAATAGGGAAACATGCTTGTCAACCACTTCAAAAACAGTTCATATGACTTATGTGCTTTATAATATTTCAGGTCAAAAAGGCTGTTCACAACAAGAACAATAACTACAATGATAAAGTTTTAAAAAGAGAATAGCACAGTCCAGACCACAACTATGATGATACAGAAGAATGATATTGTTGGAATCATATTCAAAATTATTTTTTTTCAGCTGATGAATGATAAAAACTCTGACAGCTAACCAGAATCCACCATATTTCAAGAGCTTGAGAAATTAAAACAGCAGATGATATAACTGCAGCATGCACTCATAATAAACAGAACACTATTGTGCATTGGTGTGGATGATAATATTTGCTGCATCTTCCTTAGAATAAACAGAACGTTATCTACTGTTGGTGTGGATGTTAATATAGTTATTGTTCTTGGTGTCAACAGACAATTCAGTTTTGTGATGTTAATGGCAGAAATTAAATACTTCAGCTTTAAATTCTAGATTGTAGAGGCTTCTGAAGACTTGGAAAATTGTGCACAAGTTGTGTGGACTACTTTCAGCCAGGGTGCTGTTTTTTTTTTGGAGTGTGACAGCCCATCTCTTTAATTGTATGGAATTAAAAAACAGCCTAAACATTCTGCCTAACATTTCCCTTAGAATAAAGAAAAATAGCTTTGAGAAGGGAGTAAATGATCACAGAATGGTATATGTTTTGTTAAACTATCCTTCTAATACAACTCTATTCATCACTACAAAACAGCTACCAATTTGTCAAAAACATACGGAATATCATCAGTGATTTGTTCAGTAACCTTTACCATATATCTAAATAACAAGCCTTTTTTACAATGTGACATTACTCTGACACTCACCTCTTGCTGAATACGGTCCTGCTGTGCCATAATGGCTTCATCCTGTATATGGCAGTTCACTCCTGCAAAATAAATAAGTATATATATATATATATATATAAAACTGGACCTGAGTACATAATAGTTGAGAGTGATGACAGTTCTGCTAATGCTGCAGTTTAGTGTCTTAACCTCGCTGACTAACATCACATCACATTGCGACATAATGTAAACCAAGTCGTGTGTGAGGCAGGGGCATTGCCATCATTTCATAAGTGAGGGGGACAGAAGTGACAAATGTAATGTTTTTTTTTATCTAATTGACAAAATAATTATTATTATTATAATGAATAAAAATACGAATTTATTTTAATTGGCTAAGGAATCAAATACACTGCTGGAAAATAACCAATCATTTGTAATCTATAATACTTTTGCCTATATTTTCCTGACAATTTTATGATTGGTTTATATACTAAAAACACTTTTTCCATTTTTATCACAGAATAAGGCAGAAAATATATTTTATAATTTCTGTACTGTAATAAATGATATGCCAATTAGCATTGCATCATTCATATATTTGTATTTATTTATTACCTAGAGATGACTTAACACACATAATCCATATATTGTTACAATCATGTATTTATTGTCTTCACGTTTCATCAGTCAGAACATTTGTACTTTTTATTCAGCTTAGCTACAGCGTTTGCTGAATGCCTTTGTCCATACTAGGGATTTCCTGGCAAATCATAAGTTATTAGAAATTATATGTGACCCTGGACCACAAAAGCCAGTCTTATGTCGCTGGGGTATATTTGTAACAATAGCCAAAAATACATTGCACGGGTCAAAATTATCGATTTTTTTTTTATGCCAAAAATCATTAGGATATTAAGTAAAGATCATGTTCCATGAAGATATTTTGTAAATTTCTTACCATAAATGTATCAAAACTTCATTTTTGATTAGTAATATGCATTGCTAAGAACTTCATTTGGACAACTTTAAAGGCGATTTTCTCAATATTTAGATTTTTTTTGCACCCTCAGATTCCAGATTTTCAAATAGTTGTATCTCGGCCAAATATTGTCCTATCCTAACAAACCATACATCAATGGAAAGCTTATTTATTCAGAAAATATCTGATGTAATATGATGTATCGATTCGAAAAATTGACACTTAAGACTGGTTTTGTGGTCCAGGATCACAATATGAGTCAGTTTTGGACTTTCTGCGCAAGAGCACCCTCCGGCTTCGAGTATGAATGAAACATACACTGCATGCAAATGTTTAGCGCTCAGTAATGTTGAATGTTCACATCGTTTTGGATATGAATAAAACGTATCCACAATGATGTGACTATCATGTCTCTTTGAAATTACATTTACATTTAGTCATTTAGCAGACGCTTTTATCCAAAGCGACTTACAAATGAGGACAATGGAAGCAAATCAAAATCAACAAAAGAGCAATGATATGCAAGTGCTATAACAAGTCTCAGTTAGCTTAAAGCAGTACACGTAGCAAGGTTTTTATTATTATTATATAATAAATAAAAAGAAAACAGATAGAATAGAAAAAGAATAGAGCAAGCAGTTAGTAAATGAATAGTGCGCAAGTCTAAAAGGGACAATTTTTAAAAACTAAAAATTAAATATAGATTTATTCACAATAGTCCTTGAAAACCTACATGAACACACTTGCCTGAAAAAAGGGGATGAATTTACATTTTACTAAAAGTGGGGGAGGACATGTCCCTTGAGTATTTTACACCTGTGTGAGGAGTCCTCTAATAATAAGGGTTCGAATTACACAGTGACTATGGGGGGGGGGGGGGGGGGGGGGGGGGCAGACTATTTATGTTTTAAATAGGGCTGTTTATATAACTGATTATATATATATATATATATATATAAATATATATATAAAAATCTAATTACATAATGTGCCGATTAATCAAATTAATCTCAAATTAATGAGATTAATTAACATGCACATCATGTGCCGATTAATTACAGATAAAGTTATTATTAAAGATAAGTTATCATTGTGTTAATTAAAAAAACAAACACTGAATAGACATTCCAAAAAAAGTGGCTTTAGAAAGAAATATAAGTAGCTTTAGAAAGCAATGTTTCAATTCAACATATAAAAATACAAATAAATAGTGACATATTAAATTATTTAAAAAAGGAAACGATACTTTAAATTTAAAACTAAAAGTGCCAGTAGTTGGTAGCAAATCCCTGTCTTAATAAGTGAGTCATTCAGTCATTCATTCAAATGATTCATTCAAACGGCTGATTCATTCAGACACCAAGTATGTGACTGCCTTTATGAATGGCTCACTCAATCATTGATTCACTAGATTCGTTTAAAAATGTGGTTTCATTAATGAAACACCGTGTGTTGAATGTTGATCAGAGAAGCAGTTCTCCTAGGGCAGGGGTTCCCAAACTCGTTCCTGGAGCCTCCCCAACACTGCACATTTTGCATGTATCCTTTATCAATCACACCCAGGGGCGCCGCTACGGATTCTGGGCCCCCTGGACAGCATATTTACGCCATGTTTGATCAATTTAGCCTTCTCAAATCATCACGACTTGCCTAAAATAAAACCTATAGATATACTAAAACAGTTCAAGCATATAACAATGTTTAAAGGTTAAACCTAGATAAATGTGAGCTGCATCCTAGTTTGTGCGGAGAGTGGAAGCTAAAGCGCAGGACATGGAGGCACCAGCACAATCAATTGCATTTTTTTTCAATGGAAACAACTTAAGAGTAGTACATCATTCGGAACTGTAAAGGGTCTACTTTTATTTGTGTGCACTCACAATATCAACAAATCTTTTTATAAAATATATAAAATAATTTTATAAAATAAAGAAAACAATGATGCGCATTATAGATAAATATATCTATAGAAAGCTTTCAATTACTACTTATAATCAATCATAATCCGTGAAGATGCACTTCTCTCTAAAGGTGCGTCTAATGAGGAGATAGCGAGTCAGGATCATCATCTTCATCTTTGCTACACTGACACAAAAAACACTAGTTTATTAGTAAATAATTCAAATAGCTCCTTACTATTTCCCCCGGACACATTCATGGTAATTACTTTTGCTGGGGCTTTGCGGCAAGCTTTAGACTATCGGTCTTTGTCAGTCACGTGCGTTTATTATGTGTGTGACGTCACCGAGGCGCCATTTTGAAGGTATCGTTGCATTGAGCAGTGAACTGAAAGTGTACAGAGCCGTACAATAAAGACTGATTAAATCATCATACTGGAGAAACAGATGCAAACCAAGTAGATACGGTACCGAGATAATCTCAGCAAAAATTTTTTAGGAACCGTAATTTATCATTGAAGATTAACAATTAACACTGATCCATACCACTGACACAAAAAGTTGAGTGCCACCGGCATCGCTACCTCCAACCTCATTGGATATATGATTATCATGTTTACAGTATAAAAACTTATATTATTTACTTATGTTCTGTTTTTGTCTACCATTGATTTGCACACATAATTTGCACAATTGTATGCAATTACATCATGTGAGTCTCTACCATTAAACCTTACCCTGTTAAAAATTTTCTGATTGAAAATGGCATTATACATACTTTATTATTAATGCAACACTGTGTTAAAAATCGGTTTCAAAATGCATAACAGAAGATGTGACAAGCATGATGAATCATCAACACACTGTTTTCTTAAGTGGACAAAGTGTAAGTACTACAAAGAAAGCTGAATAAATTAATAATAATAATAATAATAATAAGATGATGATTTGATGCTTCTGGCAAACATTTCTGATGACCCTTTCTGCATGGATTCTTAGAAGTGCTAGATGAACTGTCAAATACTAAATAGTGCTTGTAGGTAGAAGACATTTTGAAACACACTTTCACACTGAATGGTTTCTCTGTGGAAATCTCAAAACAGTCTATCATTGCTTTTCTGTGTCCAAAGGAGTTGAGAACCCATGTAATAAAGGTTCCCAAGTTTGGCATACCTGTATAATGCTTTACTTTAAGATCACTGAAAAACTATCAGACATCCTGAGTTTACACCACAGCAGTCAGTTTTCTTCTGCGCACACACGTTACATTCAGTTAGTGACACTGAGTGGTGTCGTGTGTAGCCAACCGTCTCCTCCAGCCTTCAGTGTGTAGCCGACCATCTCCTCCAGCGTGTAGCTGACCATCTCCTCCAGCCTTCAGTGTGTAGCCGACCATCTCCTCCAGCCTTCAGTGTGTAGCCGACCATCTCCTCCAGCCTTCAGTGTGTAGCCGACCATCTCCTCCAGCGTGTAGCTGACCATCTCCTCCAGCGTGTAGCTGACCATCTCCTCCAGCCTTCAGTGTGTAGCCGACCATCTCCTCCAGCCTTCAGCGTGTAGCTGACCATCTCCTCCAGCCTTCAGTGTATAGCTGGCCATCTCCTCCAGCCTTCAGTGTGTAGCCGGCCATCTCCTCCAGCCTTCAGTGTGTAGCCAACCATCTCCTCCAGCGTGTAGCTGACCATCTCCTCCAGCCTTCAGTGTGTAGCTGACCATCTCCTCCAGCGTGTAGCTGACCATCTCCTCCAGCCTTCAGTGTATAGCTGGCCATCTCCTCCAGCCTTCAGTGTGTAGCCGACCATCTCCTCCAGCCTTCTCCTCCAGCCTTCAGTGTGTAGCCGACCATCTCCTCCAGCATTCAGTGTGTAGCTGACCATCTCCTCCAGCCTTCAGTGTGTAGCCACCATCTCCTCCAGCCTTCAGTGTGTAGCTGACCATCTCTGACCATCTCCTCCAGCCTTCAGTGTGTAGCCGACCATCTCCTCCAGCCTTCAGTGTGTAGCCGACCATCTCCTCCAGCGTGTAGCTGACCATCTCCTCCAGCCTTCAGTGTGTAGCTGACCATCTCCTCCAGCCTTCAGTGTGTAGCCGACCATCTCCTCCAGCCTTCAGTGTGTAGCCGACCATCTCCTCCAGCCTTCAGTGTGTAGCCGACCATCTCCTCCAGCGTGTAGCTGACCATCTCCTCCAGCCTTCAGTGTGTAGCCGACCATCTCCTCCAGCCTTCAGTGTGTAGCCGACCATCTCCTCCAGCCTTCAGTGTGTAGCTGACCATCTCTGACCATCTCCTCCAGCCTTCAGTGTGTAGCCGACCATCTCCTCCAGCCTTCAGTGTGTAGCCGACCATCTCCTCCAGCCTTCAGTGTGTAGCCGACCATCTCCTCCAGCCTTCAGTGTGTAGCTCTCCTCCAGCCTTCAGTGTGTAGCTGACCATCTCCTCCAGCCTTCAGTGTGTAGCCGACCATCTCCTCCAGCCTTCAGTGTAGCTGACCATCTCCTCCAGCCTTCAGTGTGTAGCCGACCATCTCCTCCAGCCTTCAGTGTGTAGCCGACCATCTCCTCCAGCCTTCAGTGTGTAGCTGACCATCTCCTCCAGCCTTCAGTGTGTAGCTGACCATCTCCTCCAGCCTGACCATCTCCTCCAGCCTTCAGTGTGTAGCTGACCATCTCCTCCAGCCTTCAGTGTGTAGCTGACCATCTCCTCCAGCCTTCAGTGTGTAGCCGACCATCTCCTCCAGCCTTCAGTGTGTAGCCGACCATCTCCTCCAGCCTGTGTGTACCATCTCCTCCAGCCTTCAGTGTGTAGCTGACCATCTCCTCCAGCCTGACCATCTCCTCCAGCCTGACCATCTCCTCCAGCCTTCAGTGTGTAGCTGACCATCTCCTCCAGCCTTCAGTGTGTAGCTGACCATCTCCTCCAGCCTTCAGTGTGTAGCTGACCATCTCCTCCAGCCTTCAGTGTGTAGCCGACCATCTCCTCCAGCCTTCAGTGTGTAGCTGACCATCTCCTCCAGCCTTCAGTGTAGCTGACCATCTCCTCCAGCCTTCAGTGTGTAGCTGACCATCTCCTCCAGCCTTCAGTGTGTAGCTGACCATCTCCTCCAGCCTTCAGTGTGTAGCTGACCATCTCCTCCAGCCTTCAGTGTGTAGTGTGTAGCTGACCATCTCCTCCAGCCTTCAGTGTGTAGCTGACCATCTCCTCCAGACCATCTCCTCCAGCCTGGTGGGTCATCGTCTCAGCTGGCTGCAATGTGTTTTTTTCTTAACTGCTCCCACTTACTGTTTAGTCACACCTAGCCTAAGTATATGAAATGAAAATGTACAAACATGTAGTCAATACTTTTTTAAAATTAGGATTAAATTAAGTAAGAAATAAAAATGAGAAACATTAGAAATGTATTTTAGTGAAGTATTTAGTTTAAATTACACTTGAGTTAAGTACAACCCCCCAAAAACAATATTTAATTTCAGTAACGTTAGTGAAATAAAATAACTCTTTACACCTATGCATAAAACGATTGCAAGACATTTCATGGTACATGACCCGTTTCTGCTCACCCGCTCCCTGGTTATCGGTTTAATAACATTGATAACCCTAAATAACATGTGAATATAATGCTGGTTACTTCAGAAAACAGAAAATAAGCACATCTAAAAAATCGCTTACTTACCTTTGTGAAAATGTCAAGGGTAAACGAACATAAACGGAGATATGTTGGCAAATATGATGATTTTGCGTATCACCGCTGCAACCCAGGCCATCCGACGCGGCGACGCCTCTTGTTGTCTAGTCTTTTTTTCAAGTGTGAGACCTAAAATATCTTTCTTTGTGGTGAGTTTTTGACCTATTCTATCATGTAATTCACTATTGCAGACTTTAACACAACAAGAACGTACCATTTTAAAGCAAATGAAAATTCTCCAACTACAGAACACCTCAGCTTTGTTACCTTACAAATGGCGGCGATACCCAAAATGCACTTCGATTCTCGTGAGTGTGACGTCACCTGACAAAGACCGATTGCGTGCATTTGACGCAGAACTCTTCAGCTAAACACCGTCGAGCCGCTCTTCACAGTCTGTAGCATGGTCTGGTGTTGTTTCCACCAGCGCGGAAATTTTTTTCATCACTAATTGATGGATGTCTAAAATATAAAAATTAGGAGAAGCCTAAAACAGGCCTGCGTCTGAACTATGACATGAAAATTGGCCCAATCGAATGGCCAATTTCCCCTCCCCATCGTCGGGCCCTTAGAATCGTCCTAACTTCCCCTGATCACATCTGATTCAACTCATCAGCTCATTAGTAGCAACTCTACCTGAAATGGGTGTGTCAGACAAAGGAGACATGCAAAATGTGCAGTGTTGGGGAGGCTCAAGGAACGAGTTTGGGAACCCCTGTCCTCCGGCTTTATTTTCGTTGGAGAAATTACTGACAATGGCTGCATCCGAAAACTTAGGCAGCTGACTTGTTGCCTCGCTGCCCTGTCAGGCAATGACTTCAAAGGCAGTGTTTTTGCACGAAGGCACCTCATAAAACAGATTTTGGACAGGCTTCTGAGGCAGCGTAACGGTTTAATGATCTACAACAAAATAAAACGAGTTTTGGTGATAACTAAATGAATATTTAATCACTACAACACTGATTTCTCGCTAGAAATAACATCAAAAGTGCAAAAAGTTAGTCAGAAATATACATTTACACACAAACTGACCACCAAACGCAACTTTTCAGACGCCATCTTTATTTTTTAGCTCAACCGTCAAGGAATGGAACGCACAGGATTGTGGGATATCAAAGGCAGCATTTTTCAGTTTTCGGATGCAGCCAATGTGTTTAAAATTTTATTATTCACACCTTTACCTTATCTTCATTTTTAGGTAAAAACTGATGTAACCTATTTTTGTCTTTCTACCAGCCAATGATATGATTCTAAAAGAAAACACAGCATAACGCATGCAAATTTCACGCGCATCTGGCTGACAGAACCACTGTTGATGTTATGGTTATATTAGAAAATAGTTTGCTCCGTAAATTCAGTGCAACAGCAAGAGGGTAAACTTTATCACTCGATTGAATCTACACCTGCATTTTAGGTGTTCTTGCTCCGTCCATGTCTTTAAAAGTGAGCGCTGCAGCCATCTTCAACCGCTCAGGTAATGTCAATATGACCCATTTCAGGGGCTGCCAAAATTACATTTTAAAATCAGTCAGGGCTAGAAATACATTTAATATTTACAAGTAAATCTCCATATTAAGCGTAGGCTAGCCTACTTTCTATCTGACCCCCCCTACATCTAGTTTTGACGTCTATCATCAGGGGGGGATCAAACCTTATTCAGAGGGGTCAACCCGACCGCCCCCCTTCCACACCACCCACAACTAGAACACAAAGAGATTCACCACTTGCATCCATAAACCCTGATTTAATATTATATTACGGTCTACAGCTGACTGGCAAACAAGGCTACTATCCTATTCAAAGTCTCTGAGTCGTAATGGAAATATGACATGTTAGGAAGATTGGGTTTTAATTTTGGTAAAATGAGCGAACAGTCTACTCTTTGTACATCTAACGCTCTGCATGTCCTCCTGCTGCTCGTACAGCAGTCAAAGCAGATTGTTTCTCTAATGCAAGCTCCCTCGTGCAGGATCCTGCGAGATGTTTTGATTACGCATGTCAGCTGATCCTTTAAATAGCGTGACGGAATGTTATTTTTGCACTTACCCTCCATCTCTACCTGTGATGATTCCTGCTTCTCATCCGCCATCTTGATACTGCATTCAGGCCAGCCTCCACTTTGAAAAACACGGTCATTCTAGCCGCCACGTTGTTTTTGGTGCGCGCATATATTATACCTTACGGTAATATTGTGTAAAAACTCAAATCAAAGGAAAAGCGATCTCTGGCATTCATTTATTGAGCCAGTTTCTCTGTCAATAATGAATTAACGAATAAACAAATAAAATCAATTAATTTAAAATAATACAAATGTTTAAAAAACGGTCTGATAAAATGAAAATGACTTCAAATGTTGAGTAATATTAAATGTAGAATTTCCAAATAATATGAAAATAACTGTCTGATGAGAAATAACAAAATAAAAGCCTTTAATAAACTTGCATATAAACACATTTATCAGTAAATTCACATAGTTATAAAAATAAAAGTCCCGGTTTCAACACACCAGTTTCAATTCAGATTGACAGTCCACTACCCCAGTGTGTCACTCAGCCAGTTTCAAGACGATCTGATGTTACATTACACAATAAAAGCCCTCCAAATCTCATATTCTACCTGTTCTGCCTGTGATTTTGGATAGCTCTATAAAGGAAACTCCCTGTTTACACAGACCAGTTTCAATTCAGATTAATAGTCCACTACCCCAGTGTGTCACTTAACCAGTTTCAAGACGATCTGATGTTGCATTGCGTAAATAAAAGCCCTCCAAAAACACATATATGACCAGCTTTGTCATTAGTTTTGAATAGCTCTAAAAAGGAAACTCCCTGTTTCCACAGAACAATTTCAATTCAGATTGACAGTCCACTGCCCCAGTGTGTCACTCAGCCAGTTTCAAGACGATCTGATGTTGCATTACATAATAAAAGCCCTCCCAATCTCATATTATACCTGTTCTGCCTGTGATTTTGGATAGCTCTAAAAAGGAAACTGCCTCTTTCCACATAACAAATTCAATTCATATTGACAGCCCACTACCCCAGTGTGTCACTCAGCCAGTTTGAAGACGATCTGATGTTGCATTACATAATAAAAGCCCTCCAAATCTCAAATTCTACCTGTTCTGCCTGTGATTTTGGATAGCTCTAAAAAGGAAACTCCCTGTTTCCACAGACCAGTTTCAATTCAGATTAATAGTCCACTACCCCAGTGTGTCACTCAACCAGTTTGAAGTCCTGGCATTGGCCTAGTGAGACCCTGGGGTGGTGGACTGTCAATCTAAATTGAAATCGGTCTGTGGAGTTTCCTTTTTAGAGCTATCCAAAATCAAAGAAAAAAAAGGGTTATATATGAGATTTAGATGGCTTTTATTATATAATGAAACATCAGACAGTATCAGCATTGGCTGAGTGATACTCTGGGGTGGTATATCAATATAAAGTGAAAATGGTTTGTGGAAACAGGGAGTTTCCTTTTTTGGAGATATCCAAAATCACAGACAGAATAGGTAGAATATGAGATTTGGAGGGCTTATATTTTGTAAAGCAACATCAAACAGTCCTGGCATTGGCCCAGTGACACTGTGGGGTAGTGGACTATTAATCTGAATTGAAACTGGTCTGTGGAAACAGGGAGTTTCCTTTTTAGAGCTATCCAAATTCACAGGCAGAACAGGTAGAATATGTGATTTGGAGGGCTTTTATAGTGGCCTGACCGCAGTATCTTGATCGAGTTCTTTCTCATGTTCACTTCCGGATCGTGTCATTCAGTTACAGGATCACACATGCCTCCAGTGTTTTGTTTAATTCGGAATACCTTTACTTACGCTGGTTTTTAAAAAAAATGTTATTTAACAGGCTTACTGTGCCGCTGAGGACCCTTCAACAGCTGACCAAAGCACACAGATGGCATCATACTAGTTTGACAAGTTCGTGTGTATTTCCTTTTTCCCCACCTTATCAAATGGTTCACTTTGATTATCATATAACAACGTGGCATATTTTGCAGGATTATTTTTATTGCATTAGAGCAAAACTGATTATGTGACATTTCCATAGGAACCAATAGCAATTTTAAAATCGCTATATCTTAACTTGTTGAATACGTGCATTTGACATGTATTAACCTCGATTTAAGCGTCACCAAACAAAAATGCAAAATTAATTACCATTTCCAAACAGGTTTCTTAACAGATGTCTGCCATTGGTCGAACAAAAATGAGAAGGTTAGAAAATCTCAGAAATAAGCCTCCAATGTTTCTAATTGGCTAATACACTCGGTCCATGCATTAATTCCTCTGTAGTGTTGGACTGTGAAAGCGTCGGGTGTTTTCTCAGAACAAATATTTCAGTAATATTTGTCAGATAGTGGTTAAAGTCACTTACTGCATTTTCAAGAATACTTATGGTAAATTAAAGGGGATTGTATGTATTTTTGTTCTAAATTCTAACTATTTATAACTTGTGTTCACAGATGAGTTGATTGAAAACATGGACAAAAAAGCAACATGGGACAGATTCTACACAGAAAATGGAAGCAAAGGCCAATTCAAAAATTTTGAGTGGTTCTTTGGATTTCACTCAGTCCAGGACTTGATCCTTCCTGTACTTCAGAGCATGTCTTATTCCCAGAGTGGCCCATTGAACATCCTGGACATGGGTTGTGGCACATCCGCATTAGGACCGTGTATCTACAGAACCTCTCCATGTGCTGTGAAGGTCACCTGTGCTGATATCTCTTCAGTTGCAGTGAAACTTATGCAGAAGCATGCTAATTCTACATCAGTGCAGCCATGCAACCCATCATCTGCTCTTGCCTTCCTGGAGCTGGACTGCACACAGTTAAGAGGATACTTTGGGGCCAGAAGCCTGGACTTGATATTGGACAAGGGTACTACAGATGCTTTAGTTAGGTCTAAAGGTCAAGTTAAGGCTGGACAGATGGTGAAGCAATGCTTACAGGTGCTGAAGCCCTCAGGGAGTCTCCTACAGTTCTCAGATGAGGATCCTGATGCCAGGCTGGTATGGCTTGAGAGAGAAGTTAGAGGAGCTACACTGGCAGCTGATGTAGGAGTTCAAGAGCTGGGAGAATTGAGAGGGGTCAGCTATTTTTGCTATCAGATTTCTCCTCGTACTTCTGAAGAGGTTTCAAAGTGAAAATAGTTTGTACAAAAATATTGAACACTGATAGCATGATCTTTTTGATCATGCTTTTGATCTTTAAATTGTTTGCATCAGATGAACAGGAAACAATACAATTGTACTATAACAATTTTAGAGACTTTTGTAAAAAAAATACATGTTTATTTCAGAATTAAAAGCAATGTTTTGTCCTGTGGTGCTTAATTTTTCCATCAGTGGCAAATCAATTACAATATCACAGCTCAGTGTTTTTGTAACACGAGAATCATATAACACAGAAAGGCTCTATAAACAAGCATCAATAATAAGAAAATATATGAATAAAGGACACATTTCAGTGCTTAATAAACATGTACACACCCTCCAAAACAACAATTCCTAAGTCAAACAAGGTGTTTAAATGCCATGCAGAATGTGGATTTAGTATCTGTAAGCACGTGGTCTCTCTCGTGTGTATGGATTATATGAATTATATGGTCTTCTCTGTTTGTGTTTCATGACCAAGTTGTTGACTGGCCAGTAGGGGGCAGCAGCTGAATTAACACCTTATAAATAAATAACCACACATTTAGTACAGTTTTACATTAATATAATACATTAAGATACAGATGGTTTGAGAAAAATAATTCAATCTATTTGTACCTCTGTAGAAGGGTTCCCTTTCAAAGCTCTGGTATCCTGCTGTTAAATGGGGAGGTACACTGTCATTGTAGAACTGTGCACCATAGCCGTTGGACTGTGAACCAAAGCCATTGAACCGCCTCATCATTTGGCCTTGTGTCCAGGCTGGAGCTGGAAAATGAGAGTAAAAACTGTCACTTTCTTTTTAACAAAATAATCAAACATGACTAATAACTACAACCATAGATATAGATATACACGTAGATGCCTCATTAGCGACTGTTAAGTTAAGCCATCCGCCATTTTTGGAACAGTCTGCAAACTCTCTAGTGCAAGTTGACTGTGCGTCTGCAACAGCAAGTTATGTGCATGTATATCTTTGAATATTCATTGATTATTATGGTGAATGATGCAAGTTGACCGTTCCAAAATGGGGGACACGTCAACGTATCTGGATGGAAAGGTCGAATATGGCATCTGTACATATCTATTCCCACAACATTCCCCAGCGCTTACTGAATTGTACAATTAGTTGTTCCAAAATGAATCATCATGAGAATAACTGCTGGTTAAGTAAATTCTCAGGAGTGGCTTGATTGTTACCATTGTTATAGTGGATGCCAGGCATCACAGGTGGATTGAAGCCTCTCTCGTTGCTATACGGAGGACCTGTTAAAAAGGCATGTTTTGAATTATTAAATATTACACAAAAGTTGCAAGTTATATACAGTATATACTAAAGAAAGTTTGGGGTTGGTATAATTTTCTTATTATGCTCACAAAAACTTAATTTGATCAAAAACAGAGTGTGAAATATTATAATTTCAAATAACTGTTTTAATATAATTTATAAAATAGATTTTAAAATGTAATTTATTCATGTGATTGCAAATCTATTTTTTTTAGTATCCATTACTTCAGTCTTCAGTTTCACATGATCCATTAGAAATTATTCTATGTGCTGATTTGGTGTTCATAAAAAATAAATCATCATCAATGTTGAGAACAGTTGTGTTGCTTAATTTGGTGAAAAGTATGATTATTTATCATGATTCTTTGAGTATTCTTTGACAATTTAATGCATCCTTATTAAATCTACTCATTCTCCAAAAAAAACAAAAAAAACATACAGAGTCCAAACCTTTGTACAGTAGTGTACCTTGATGGCGTACGGGAGCAGTTGAGGTAGCAGTCTTCCAGTTATGGCTGTCATGTAATGGTAGGTGATCATCTGCCTTAACCTGGTCTGCAAAAATAAGAAAGAAAAGAAAGAAATATAAATGGGTGATTAAATGTTCTATGTACTCTTAGGCAAGTCATTAAACAAAATTTTTATTATTTGAACAGTTTTTTTGGTACAGAGAGTGATGCCAGAAAAAAAAAAAAAAAAAAAAAAAATAAGTAATCTAGGACCCAAACAAAATCCACCACTGGTTCAAAATCATAGAAGCTTACAGTATTTTGCTCCTTTATTCTACAGCTAACCAATGACAACAAACTCAACCTGCATTTCTCACCCAGATTTGGCAGTTCCACTCCCCACCCCTGCGCTACATGCTCCAGCAGCAGGCATGTAATCTGCCGGTGGGCGACAGCATTCCAGTGTACACCATCCTGCATACGATGTTGCAGGCTGAACCGGAACTGGAAGTGCAAATCTACCACGTCAAAGCTGTACTCATTGGCAAGAGTGGCTCCAAAGTAGTTTGCTTCAATCACATCGAATCTCAATGTGGGACCCATGTGTTGGATCTGAATTTGTGGGCAAGATGAAAAGTCCAGGATTATTGATTCTCATCATCATTGTTCAAGAAGGTTCATTCTCTACCATACAGTTTTTTTGTAACCCACCTCTGGAACCAAGAATCCACCCACAATCTTCTTTCCCAAAGGCATGGTCATATTCCACATGACCAGGCTTTCTGGGGGCAAAACGGCCTTCAGTTTAGTGAAGAACATGTTAAGGTCGTTTCTATATTCGGTTGCCCATTCACGGCTGTACCTGTGCATTGCAGTAAAACAAAAAACATGTTAATTGAAAACTAATTATGACATTCTAAATATCTTATGGCTGTAAAAAGCTGTAAAGAAGAGCACTCCCACCTTGATATATCCCACACACAAGAATTGACGATGACCAGGTCTGGTTTCATTCCTGTTTCAAAGTCAGTCAAGATGCTCTCCATGTAGCGTGAAAAAACACGCGTGACAAAATAGAAACGGATCAAGTGGTGATCCGTTCTGTACTGTCTCACTTCTTCATAGGCAGTGCCATTATTCATTTCACCTAGTCGGCCACCTTCTACCAGACAGTCTTGCTCAAAGGAAAACTCACCCTGGGAAATATGGATAAGACCGATGCATCAAACATTGCTTAATCTATACTGGAAAAAGGAAAATTCCTATTCTTCTCACAGTTACTACAGAAGTAACAATATTCGCAGTAGCTTCATGATTTCCTCTATTCTAGGGGTGTGCGATATATATCGTCTGCGATAATATCGTAATTGTCGTTTTAACGATGTGCAATTTGACATTATCGAGTATTTTGCAAAAATCAAACAGAACACCAACGCTTACATTACGTGATGAAGTCTAGACTGGGGCGCGTGCGCATTTAGAGGGTTCTTTCACTGCATGATTCAGTCTAATAAAATGCACTAAGAATGATCACAAAATTCAAGATATGGGGGCAGAAAATGCATATATATATTTCATATGGTTAAAATCACATGAAGAGTGCCATTTTTTTCTTCAAAAATAAGCATGATTACAAATGTGATATTGATTTTACACAACAGTTCAATAAACAATAAGTTAATATTAAGAGACTTACGTTTTAGACACCATATTGCCTGTTTTTGCTCCATTTCGGCAACAAAAAACAATTCCAAACAGCTACAGCACTGTTTTGCGTCTCTGAGCAACATGATGTTTAGTTCCTGAATGAATCAACCGTTTAAATGATTCGGTTCAGTCGCAATGACTCACTTGTTAACAGAGACTTGCTGCCACCTACTGGCGATTTTAATTTCACATTCAAAGTATCTTTTCATTTTAAAATAATTTAAAATATCAGTATTAAATGTTTTATGTTTAAAATATCAAAACATTATGCATTTGTAACTGCAGGTTAAAGCACTCCATGTCCCTCTGAGCTGCATTAAACAGTGTGTAAATACATCTAAATGCCACTTCAGATGCAACTTCTGCAAAGATTCATTTTGTTGATACTGGTTTCATTTGTTTGGTAACAGCCTAAATGTCTTATTATTCTAATTGACTGATTAAATGTAACAATTTGATTCAAAAGATGCACACTTTTAGAAAAAATGGCTATATTAAAAGGTAAAATTGCCCATAAAAGGTAAAAATGAATTTAAACTTATATGAAAACATTAATTTCTATCACTGATGTGAACTGACCACACAGAATATGAAGAATATCAAAAACTGCAGCTGTCCACGGTAGACAGATATCAGCACAATAACACTCAGCAAAATATCGCCTAATTATCATTATCGAAAAAATCCCAAAAAAATATTGAGATCTTTTTTTTCAATATCGCACACTCCTACTCTATTCACACATTTATTGATCAAAAACTGTACATTAGAGTGTTTTGCCAAAATCTTGATAATGAGAAGTATAGATAGCTGAACTTTTGGACATGGTATCTGGTCATTAGATGGTCAACCAGCTATAATGTCCCAAAAAACAGCTTGACAACACTAAAATGGCAAGGCCAGCTGGTACTGTATCTGATTTATTGTTGGTCCAAAATGGTCTACCAGTTTACACCAGCAAGAAATCAGACAGGCCTACCATTAAACACACACACACACACACACACACACACTCTTTCTCTTAATCTGAATTTTACAAACAAAATATATATATATTTTTTTAATATATACACTTAAATATTTGTAAAAAGTGACATGCAACTAATAAAACATGAATCCAGATACTGACCTTGCTTTTTAGCTGCGATGCACTCAAATACGCATCTCTCCTCAACATAAGGACTAGATCCTTGTAAACAGAACGTTGAACTAGAGAGAAAACAGTCTTATTAAAATCATGAAGGCCATTATTATCACAATACCTAATCTTCGCAAGTACTCACTTGAATCTCCTAAAACCACAACGAACTTGTTGTGGAGCAGCTTGTTTGCAGTGCGCGGAGTCACAGGCCTCATCCTGATTGTATACGTTACCTGTCTCAATTAAAATCACTGTAATTGACTGAAAAGCAAACTTTGGAACTTTGGAACAAACAACAATACGATATGCGTAGTGTTCGAACCTTTAAGCTCGGGTTCCTAGTGTCAAACAAACAACTAATTAACAAGACCGTTAACAAGGATAAATTGCGTGTCGTAATGAGATTCTAGAAGTGTGCAGAAAAGTGAGATATTGCTCCCCTTGCGGTTAATATGCACAAAACATGGATCTTTGACTTCCTGTGTAATCAGTGATCTCTTTAACCTACTAAAGAGGAACATTTCCGAGTTTCTGAAAATGCCCGATAGCAAAGAAAACACAATAGGCTACACATTATACAAAACATACGAATAACTCAGTGTAAACATTGTATTTAGTTTCGTATTTTTTGTTTATTTTTATATGGTAAAAAATAAGTAACTTTAATATATTTAGATTCAGTTCAGAATATTTTAGATTAAAAAGTAATTTTATTAAAGAGAAATTATTTTCAAATATTTCTACTGTGAGAAAACACAATTATGAATCAACATACCTAACCAAAATTAGCCTATAGGTAAGTTTCAGTGTGTCACGTTTTAATCACAGTATTTGATTGTATTTAATTCACTTAAATATGTGTTGTGGGCTATTAAAATATGATATACTTATGTTAAATATTAGATTTAGATGTTTAATGTGCCTTTTTCTCTCTTAGTGTGAGTTTGTAAACTTTCAAGTTCATATTTAAAGAAATTACACCTTTTATGCAAGCAAGCAGTGCTGGTTTCAGTAGATCTTCCATGACTGAAGCATAAGTTAGTTGATACTCCTTTAAATGATTAAACGTAGTCTTTTTATCAAACTTTTATTTTTCACTTTTTGTTCAGTTGATTCTACTTTCATCAACAAATTACATTATTCATATCTAAACTTAATTTGTGAAATAGTTGGACATATGATTCTCATATATAAACAAGTAATAGAAATAGCTTATTGTCATAATTACAGTACACATAATTGCAGCACTTCTCATGTTGCTGTCTCCTTAATTTTTTAATTCACTCTGGATTAAAGCATCAGCTAAATAAATACAGTATATTAACATATAAGTAACCTAAACATCTATAAAATTAATTTACAAAATCAATTACAAAACCACATGTTAGAATTTACAGTTGAAGTACAATCAACAGTTATTCAAGGCTTGATATATTGCCACACTGTGGTAATCTGTTGTTGAGCGTTAATAAAAAGTGGTTTTACACTGAGATCTGTCTACAATATGATTGAAAAGTCTGTGATATGCTCTAACCCTCAAGGTCAAACAGTGTCACATATGGCTTTAGTCGGTCTGTCACAGATTCATCATTGCGAGGCAGCTCCTTCATGAACTCATGTATGGCTTTCACTGATTCTTTGAATCCCCATGTCTTAAGAACCAAAGTCACCAACTCACACCGGTCTTTTGTTTCTTCAAGCCTCATTGAACAAATGGGATGTCTTTTCCCAGTGTGCGTCATTAAATGCTTCAGTTTCTTGAACTCCTCACTTTTAAGATCTTCCATGATTTCACCAAGAGCAGATATCCAGGTTTTACAGTTTACTAGACACAAAATTGACAAATAATTATCAGGTATTTTATAAAATGATGCATTCTGTGAATCTCAGGGAACTTTGAAGAGAATTATGGTACCTTGAATGTTAGAGTGTTCTTCAAATCTCATTTGTGCATGATTATCTATCAGTTACATGAGAAAAACAAAACATTAATTACCAAAATATATTACAAAAAATGTCTAATTACCAAAAATGTCTAATAACCTGTGTTTTTCTTGAGAATTATCAAACGCTTCCATGCATTTTTGAAGTTAATTGTATCACTTTCCTTTATTTTAAGCTGAATTTTAATTCGTAGTTCAATCACATCTTTATCTAAGAAGACTTCAAATGTAGGATGGTGATTGCCAGCTTGCAAGGTTTCAAATAATTTTTCCTAAAGGACACAACAAGCACAAAAAATCTGAATAGCATTTTCTAAGTTTAGTAAAATCAGCAAATTCTCTGTGCCAATGGACGTTACCCAGTTTAGCTTCACAGTGTGATAATACAATTTTGTGGTCTAGGAGAAACAATCTCTGAATTCACATACCTTCGGTTGGACTCTTTTGGCTTTTTTTGAGATCAGAGTGTACTTTGCATTTATCTGTAGTTTGCAGTCAGAGCTGGTTTGGATGAACACATACTGTTGTTGCTGTTCTTTAATCTACTGGCAAAACAAGACTATGAGTTATGTTTATTAAAAATAATCTCTACAAAAATAAAATGAGTACAAATTAAAGGTTATCAGACCTCGGAGAGTGGGACATTGCTTGGCAATAGAAAAACCCATAGCCTTTGCTGTGTCGGTGACATGTCAGGTTCCTGGAACAGCAACACCTGACCATTGATGGTTTTGTTGTTTTGATCACTATCATGCACAATGCCATACCTAGATAACCTACAGACATTTACAGCTATATGCGTTGTTGAAATCTTATTTGGTGAGAGGAATTCCCAAGTGTCTTCATTGTGTATATGGACAACAGAAAGACTTCCAATTGCATCAACTGTAGATCAAAAGATAAGTGGTTAAAAAAAGACAAAAACCCAATTAAGTTTTATAAAAATAAAAAAAACACACAGTTGGGACTTAATAGTATTGTGTTAATATTTTTAAATACAGTTTTTCTGCTCACAAAGAAATATTTATATAAGCTTTTTCTTTGATAAAAACTAGACTTTAATACATCAAAACCCTCATTTGATGGCAAAATAAGATGAATATTATTGTGTTCGAAAACCTAGTGAGCTGTTCATCAAGGCCACATAAGGCATATATGTCCTTAATAACATTTTATTCAATACTGAAAATTACCAAAAATCATCCCACCTAAATGTAAAATAATATGCAAAAGTCAAGTCTTTTAAAAGCTTTATAAAAAAACATTTATAGTCAGTCAGTGTCCCACAAAAAAAAAATGTTTACAAAGAATCAGTTACTTAAAAGATTCCATTTCAGTGAGGAAGCAGCATCAGAATCACAGCAGAGACAGCTCACTAGATAGTACAACAGAGCTCAGAAGGCCAACATCATTGTTAATGAATGATGATGAAACTGAACTGATATGTGCTGATTTCAGTTCTCTACAATAATTTGAATATTCATAATATGTAGGGTATCCATGTACAGATAGGGCATCCATTCATTAACATGCTTTATCATTTACCGTGTGTCTCACAGTGTGGAAGGTGAAGCTCATAGATTTCTCCTGCAGGGGTTTTGATATCAAACAGAGGTCCAGCAGGCTCATAGTGAGTGTTGATGAGGAGACGCATATCCCAGTGAGCCACACTGTACTCTACACATCCACTTCCTTTCAATCCAAATACTAGCCCTGTTGCGGTACACATAAAAAGGCCTTCTGTTTTCCACTGAAACCTGCAAGACAATTAAAGAACAATAATTTTTGAGAAACTATTTCACACAGAAAAGTCTTTTTTTATGAATAAAAGTCATACCTCAAAGACAAAGAGAATTTACTGACCTATAGGACATCTTGCCATTATTTACTGCAAGTTCAGGCTCAAACTTCTTTATGAGATCTTCTGCCTACAATATAAGATGTTTTTATATGCAATGTTTATGAAATTACCTTTTACTACTAACAAGTTTAAAGAATAATACACCTATTTGATAGGTAATTGATTACTGATAGAAGGTACTGAGAAATCACTTAAGAAACAGCAAAGGATCCGTGCTTTTCTCTTGTATCCTAATTATGTAATTTTGCCTAACTGAATAGTTTACCCTATATTTTACACCTTAGGTTGATTTGCTTTGTAAAATTAAATGCATGCCTGATGTTTCATTAGGCAGTGTTGAAGGGATTGTTCACAAAAATTTAAATTCTGTGATCATTTATTCACCCCATGTTGTTCCAAACCTGTGTAAGTTTATTTCTTCTATGGAACACAAATGAAGATATTTTATAGAATGTAAATAACCAAACCATTTTGGTTATTTGATTTACACTGTATGGACAAAACATTGAGATATTTCTACAAATGTATTTTCTTTTGAAGAAAGGAAGATGTACAGGTGGGAATCACAGGAGGATTCATTGTAACTTACAATGGGAGTAAGTGGGTGATTTGTAAGGCTTGGAGGGGCCGGGCCAGGACAATTTTTAATATAACTCAGATTGGATTCGTCTGAAAGAAAAAGTCATATACACCTAGGATGCCTCGAGGTTGAGTACATCACAGGATAATTTTCATTTTTGGGTGAACTAACCCTTTAATGTAAGATGACACAGAGATTCGCAGCTCCAAAACTACAGAGATAATCTCCGCATGCATTGCTGACAACTAATCAAGAATGGGCACTCTTTATCACCCATCTTTAAATAAAGATTGAGGTTCCCTTTCCTACCACATTACCCTTCTGTTTGCAATTGGCCCATGAGTCATCCTTCGCTTGGGATCTTTTGGCCTTTACTGACATTCCACTTATATCCACCATCCATAAAACAAAAATACTATTTCTTCATCTTCACTCAACTTATGATTTAGGCTTTTGCTAGCTCATAACTGGTCTATTAAATCTCTGTGTGCTGGTTAAACTGCATCAGAAGGCTGTTGAAAAATATCTGAACACTCTCACAAACACAAAAGTAACAAAGTCTTGGTGCCAGTACCTTAACAAAAGTACTGATTGATTTTTCCATCTCACTTTTTGATCTCAAATCTTTTGTGATGTAATTCTGTGTTTGGATGCATCTTCTTGTATCAACCTGTTGGGTTTCAAAGCGTGCTTTTTCTACCAGGAGGCCCATCTCTGTTATTTGGTTGTCACAAAGGCTGTGCAAATGATTGAACAAAGATTATCAAGAATTCAATTCTGTTTAACACATCAGAACAAACCATAACTGTTACTTAAACAAACAAACAGATAAACTGGCAACTGAGATGGTGAGAACTTTACCATAAAAGACAATCACTTTAACCTCGTGTGATTTATAAGCTACTACTAAAATAAATCCCCATCATATTGTAGAGTACTCCATGATCTTAAATTAAGGTGTTAAATAAGTGACATCCAAAATATTTAGGTTGTACCCCTGGAATACGGACCATTAAAATTAACTAATTATCTTTTCTTTTTTTTTCAGATTATTTTTCATTTATTTTTCCAATAAAATTTCAATGTACAGTGCTAGCTGCAGAAAATATAAAATTTAACACCATAATCACCATATGGTCTTTGTGAAACTGTTTTCATCTAAGGCTTGGTGCAGTCTCAGCACACCTTTATCAGTTATGTCATTTCCAGTAAGACTGAAAAAAAGTGTTGAGAAATCATTAATCATATGGTTTAAATAAAGAAATAGATTAAAAAACAGCCCAGTCTTTTCTTTAATTAGCCCATAAATACTCACTCTAAAATCATAATTTTGTGGAGGTGAGGGAGCAAAAGATCCAAGCACGCATCTGTGATCTGACAATAGCTGAGATTAAGATGTGTGAGCTCCTCTTTGTCATCCAAGACTAACTGCAGAGACTCACATGTACGATAGTTAAGAGGAATGTCACTCAGGTTCAGCTCTTTTCCAAGAGCTTTGGAAAGTGATGATGCCCATTGCAAAGACATGGCCATGGGGGCATTGGAAATCAAGGTTAAAACCTGACAAAGAAGACTTTTGCCCAAGCTGTAAGACAGAAGTTTTTGCAACTGAATCATTTAATCTTCTGTAGAAATCTAACAATAAAATAATTACCTTAATTTATGTAAAAATATATGAGGACTCACCGAAGATTCTGCACCTTGTGCAGAATAGGGAATAGAATCTCAAGTGCAGAATCCTCTGCTTGGCAGTCGTATAAAATCAATTCTGTATCGCACGTTGATGTTTTAATGGCAGAGGAAATGGCTGTAAAATCCATACGACTCATAGTTAGAAGATCCCTTTTCTCTTGACCAGAACGGCCACTGCCGAGGGACGAATTGCAGGAGAAGTCCAGTTTGTGGTTCAGTGCAGTCAAAAGGGAAGACACAGAATATCCTTGTTTTTCCATGTCCTTAGACGCATGAAGAAAGTTCAACAACAGCTTTCTATCAACCCTAGTCCCATAAAGCAGTAGTGATGTGAGCAAAGCAAAACTCATGCAAATTTTAAATGTAAGCTGAACAAAAATTATTTGAGCACATTACCTCAGATCAGATACTCTGTGCAGAAGTTTGACGATGCTGTCAGTCTCATTATGTGGTATGACAGAGTTCAACAGGTTGAGCTTAACACCATCACTATAGTGCAGGGCAAAACAGAGGGCTTTGCAGTCAGTTGAATCCAACTCTCTCATGCAAAGGTTAATCAGGTTAGCTGAAGATTTAACTAATTTCACAATCAGATGACCAGCATGGTTTTGGTATATCTCTTTCAGTGCAGCCCTGACAAACCGTGGGCTTATCCTGCATTGTAAGAAAGAGTTATTTTAGAATGTCTAATACTAACACCACCATAAAGTGTAGATATGAATAAATATATTCACCACTACATCAGTAAAGATCTTGCCTTTTAAAGCACACTGTGTCCAGTAAAGCAAGAAGGCTCGGAACTTTCAAGACATTAAATCTACCCTCTGCCAGGTCTAGTGTCACTTGCTTTTTGGTGCCCTGAATTAGGTAAGATAAAACCTCCCAGGACAAATTACAAGGTGATAAATCACCATCAATTTTCTCCAGGAACAACTGTGTCAAATTTTCATCTTGAGCATCATACACAATTTCTGCCAGTTGTTGCAGAGTCTCTTCATGAAATCTGTTATCACAGAATTCTTATTAATATACATTTTTTCAAGTAAACAAACACATTTTTGAAAAAAAAAGATGTATATATATTCCACAGCAGAATCTCACTCACTTAATGGACAAGGGACCATGATGACACAGCAGACAAATGAGCCAGTGAGGCTCAATTCTAAATTCAGAAAGGTTCAAGTTGTGGACTCTCCAGACTCTAAGAAGAGAAGTTAGGCTACTTAATAGCTGGCAAAGTGCTCTCTCTGGTAGATGAGAGTTAGCCAAAACCAAAGACAGCTCTTCCACAGTTACAGCATTTATTTCTTTTTCTGATATAACCAGTCTTGCCAGCTTTGCAGTTGCTATTTCATTTACTCTGAAAAAAAGTTAAATAAAATCAAATCAAAAATGGAAAAAGTAAGCAGGTGTATACTTGGTCAGAACACTGAAATTTGTGCAATTGTGTAATGAATTTACATCATAAAAATTATTACCTCAATGTTTGAAGCTTTTTCACATTTGAAAAGAGGTAGGCACAACCTTGACGAGAGATCATTTGAGGAAGAAGACTGAGGGAGATGTCCTCCTCTTTGTCCAGCAGTTTAAAAACATTGCCAATAGCTTCGCAGAGGCGACTTGGCAGCATGTCTATCAAAGAAATGCTAAAACCAAGGGATCTTAAAAGCTCAGCAATCTGTTTTGGATTCCATTCGCTGTCTGCTGAAAGGACTTCACACACAGACTGGAAAAACTGCTCATTACAGCTATAAAGAGATAGCAAGTTGCATGTAAAGTTACAACACAAATCAAACAAGAAAATGCAAGGAAGCACACTAAAATATGACAACTTAAAGAGATAGTCCAGCAAAAAATGAAAATGCTGTCATCTTTCACTCAACCTCATGTCGTTTCTAACCTGTATGACTTTCTTTCTTCAAAAGAAAAGTTTTTATATAAATGTCTCAGTGTTTTGTCCATACAATGTAAGTCAAATATAACCAAAACGGGTTGGTTATCAACATTCTTCAAAATAATTTAATTTGTGTACTACAAAAGAAATAAAGTGACAGAATTTCATATTTGGATGAACCTTTTACACCACCAAATGAAACATCATGCATTTTAAATTTGTCTTAGCAAATCAACTCACCAAAGGTGTGAAATATAGGGTAAACAATTTAGGAAACTCCTAAGTTTTTCTCTTTCACACGACCAGCTTGTAAGCTCCACTGTTTTTGTGACGGCCTGAAGCTTCAGTAGTTCAGTAAGAGCAAAAGTCTTCTCTAGTTTTTGTCGGTCCAATGTCCATACAGCAGGGGCAACCTGAAGAATGGGCTTCAATGCTGGTAGTGCTGTCTTCCATGAAGAACTTTGCTTCAACTGGGTGAAGAGATCCATAAGGAAAGAGCTCTGCATGTCTTTGCTGTCTTCAGCAAAGGGAAAGGCTGAGTAACTGCATGCTGTAGAAAGGCTTCTTAGTTTCCCCCCTCCACTTTCAGATGCAAGAATGAAAAGATCAGCAACAGTCTTCACAATTTTGTGGATGTCTTTGGACTGTCTGAGAGCAGCACTGAACCTGCAATATTTTATATAAAAACAAATTATACTTAAGAACTATACCTAGTTGTTTTAAATCAATACTATTTAAAAACAAAACTCACCTCATTTCGGTAATGTAGGTCATACATCGAAGAATTATTTTAAGTTCACTAAGCTCATATGTGACATGATCTAGTTCAGCGGGCTTCCTTAAATTTAGAACTTCCATGGTTTCGAGAAGTAGTGACATTGATGGGTTTGAAGGCTGTACAACCCAGGTAGGTGGCAATGCATAGAAAACAGGTTGCAAAACTGGAAGAGCATCCATGTTCTTGGCATGTTCATGCAGCTTCAGCAAGAATTTACACTGCTCATCAAAGTTTTCTCTTTGATTATGGCTGCAAACTAACAGCAGTTTCCTTACACATCGTTGACCTGTCTTCATCTCATAAATAGCTCCTTGAAGATAGAGCTCTGTTTCTATAGCTACTTTAAATTGATGGGGGAAAATCCTATGAACAAATGAGAAAAAAAATACTGAATATATGTGAATTAAGTAAAAAAAATAAGTGAAAAAAATTAAATAAAAATAAGTTTAACTGGTTGTACCTAATGGTTGCAATATTGGGTAAGCTCTCAAATATTGCCTTCTGCAAAGGTCTGGTTATGACTTCTCCATTTACATGCAGAAAAAGATGAACACTGATCTCTGATCTCTTGTTTTTAAGGACTTCTCCTATCCTTTGAAACACTTTCTGGTCTAGTGTTTCAAGTGCAGAGAGATGCATTTCAGAGCTGAATAAGTTAAGCAAACTATCAAAATCTGAAAACTGCCCTGCTGCAAGAGCCACTCTCCACATTTGAGATTTCAATGTGCTTGTTGACCTAGGAACAAAAATATACATCATATAATTTTTGTAATTGCTAGACACTCATGAAAGGGAGTGGCTGTTTGTTTCAACAGCCATAACTGAACTTCTTGTACCTGAGAAATTTCAGATTTTTCAATGAGCTTAGAAGGAGTTTCAGGCCGGGGTCAGTAATGCTACAATCTGTGAGATCCAGATCAATGTACCGATGCACAGCTTGATTGACCACATAGGATATTACACAGCATTGGTAAGGATCAAGTGTTTGGTCTTCTAAATCAAGCTCATACTGAACCTTTTCCAGGAAGAGTTGGCATGCCTCAGGAAACTGATACTCATAAAGGCATCGACACACAAATAAGATGTTGTCAGCTTCCAAAAACTGCTCACAATCACCTTCTTGATTCTGTTCTTTGGTGTAAAGGAAAGTATCTATAATCTGTTGAAAGTACTTGACACGTGTGGCTTCTATGTGTTCTACTGGCACCAAACACTTTATGAGCTCAACTACATTATCAGAAAGAAGTCCAGACAAAAATGGCATGATATATTTAAGATATTTCCCATCTTCATCGCTTTGGCATTTATCCAGTACATTGGTAATCTTGTCAGGATTTAAAATTAGATAAAGAGCTGCCCAAAACTCTTGCATTGTATTATGCAGGAATGCATACACTTTGCAAGAGGTCGTGGATGGGTTCCAGAATTGCTTTGTCAAGAAAGCATTTTGCACAGACTTATCTTCATGATCCAAATCTGTCAGGTTCACTGTCTTTGCTAGCATTGCTTGATAGGAGGCTAAGGCTAAGTTTATGACGTCCTTCTTGTTGTCTTTAATGTACTTATCCAAGTGCTCCACATCTTGGTGCCCGTGTTGTTTCATGCAAAAGCGAAAAATTCTGACATACATCTCTGTCACTGTAAATGGCTTATTCCTGGCTTCAGTAGGACTTACTGAAATGCAAGCAGCTACTATGAAGGCATACAGTGGTACAGAGCATAAACTAAACAACTCTGGGTTTTCCAAAGCACCAATGTCATTTGTTGTTCCCAGCATCCACTTAAAGTATTCATAGATGGACTTATGATTAAAGCCCTGAACCTCCACTCGATAAGACCGCCAGTCTGACAAATAACCTGTATTCTCAGCTTCTGGTCTGCAAGTGGTCAACACCTTTGCATCCTTTAGAAGTTCTTTCTCCATAAGCTGTTTAATCACAGAGTTTCCAATTACATCCATGATACCATCAAAAATGATAACAACATTCTCTGAACTGCTCTCAATATTTTCCAGGACTTGATCGGATGCTTTATCTGGGGATATGTACTTTTGAAAAAGAAGATCCTTCAAGTTTTGAGGATATGGAGACTGAGAGAAGACTCTCATCAGTGGCTCATCAAAATAAAACATATAACTCACTGGAATGTTTTTCTCTTCTGTCCAAAGTCTAAGTATCTCCAGTGCAACAGTTGTTTTTCCCACTCCAGGTTTTCCCACAAGCAGGATGCTTTTCTCATCATTCATTAGCAAGTCTTTGGGAGACAACATTTTCTTGGCTGTTGGAATGTAGGTCTTCAGTTTCTTTGAACGAGATTTCTTATATTCCTTGTTCTTCTTAAGCTTTGCAACTGTACAAGAATCTGTGTCCATAACAAGGGGTACGTACATGAAGGATTTTCTTTTTTGCTCATTTTTTAAGAAATTCATGCTTTGGTTCCATTTATCATCCAGTATTTGTCTTGCTTTCCATCTCAAAAGGCCCTGGTATGTGGTACAAGGATCTGAATCTGGAAAACATTTTAAAACAAAATTATTTAGATATCTACAACAGTACAGAAAAAAACAGTGCACTTCTCTGAATAGATGCTCCAGTCTTGAAAAGGTCAATCAAAATAGACTAAATTTTCTTGTCACAAAATGACAATTAGACAAATATATGGTGTTTGTTTAGCATTGCCTATTTCTAAATACCTTATTTTACGAAATACCCCATTATGCTACCACTTTGCCTTCCCCAACTTTCACTATATGCCTCTGATTAAATAAAGTTATTAATAAAACTACAGCTAAGAATAAAAATACACTTATCTAGACTACTTGTCACAAGAGGAAAAAGAAGAAGAAGAAGAAGAAGAAGACAGAATTCCTGTGCTTGTTACCCACCTGCTTTGTTTGCTGTATGAGATTGTGGTTCTTCCTGGAAGGAGAAGCAACTAATCCAGTGGTGTAAATCTGGAGACCCAAAACCAGATCTTGGAAATACTTGAAATCTTTTTTTGTCAAGAATTTTTAAAAACTTATAGCATGCTTCTTCACCTTTAGAAATAACTAGGTCAAGTATAATCTTTATCTTATCCTGAGTAATTTCCGCAGATTCAATTGAATTAAGCTCATGAGTTTTGAAGAATTTGCACTGGTTTAAGGCTTCAATTACAGGATCACAGTTTAAATGAGATCCAGTTAGCAGATTGTGTCCATTTCCTAGGAATTCCTGTGCAGATTGCTGGGTGCTCGCCATCCTGAAGATTCTGTTCTGCTCCTGTCATAATCAAATTCTGAGAGATTAGTTAAGAGGAAGAGTGTAAAAAAAGACAGTGTTTGGAATCATTAGTATAAGTTTTACTTGAAAAATTATTCAAAAAGATTTAAAAATAAAATTACACATTTTTGGTTTAAAATTTAAATTCACTCTCTGACAGTAGGTGCTGCTTCTGGAACGGCTAATACAGTGGTTTCCAGGATTAACCAACTCACCTATCATTAGTCTATTGCATTACATGTAGCAAGTTTTTTTTTTTTATAAAAAAAAAGAAAATAATTAGACAGAATAGAAAAAGAAGAACGCTAGTTAGAAGGTAATTTTTTTTAATAAAAAGAAAACTAGTAGATCGAATAAAAAAAGAGAGTGCTCTTTTTTTAGACGGTCAAATTTTTTTCATTTGTTTACTTTATACATTTTGTGTATTTTGTTATATTATAAAGATACTAACTTGTTATTAACACAGTAAAGCCTGAAATAATCAAGCGACTTGATTATTTTTATCCAAAGCGACTTACAGTGCATTCAGGCTATACATGTTTTTATCACTATGTGTGTTCCCTGGGAATTGAACCCACAACCTTTTGCGCTGCTAACGCAATGCTCTACCACTGAGCCACAGGAACACAACAATAACAATAGCCTATTCAGCGATTTTTTTCTTTAATGGAACTGTTTTTTTTTAACCTTTAGATGAAATATGACATAATGGTTTTATATAGGCTTAGGCTTATGTTTTGTCATATACTTGATACAGCACATATGGCCTTGATATGGCCTTCTATTGAGGTCAGAAAAGTAATCTCTCTGGTACATTTTGACTGCAAAACAAGACAAAAAAATGCAGCAAATTGAAATAAGCCTGGCTTATTTGGTAAACTTGTTTTATGAAACAGCTCTCAGGACTAGCTAACTAGCTAAATAAAACGAGGCTGAATCCAGCTTCTTATTCGCAGCTTCTTATTGACGCTATCCGTTCCACCTTAAAAACGCGACGCTTCTGCGTTTCCGCGGGGCATTTCACACGGGGCGTTGGCGTCAACGCCTCTCGTTGACTTTGAATGGAGTGACGTCAAGCGTTGCCGAACTGAATTGTGGGTCCGTCGCGTCGCTTCACTGGCGTTGCTCGCGGCAGAAGTTGAAAACTTTTCAACTTTTTAAGCGCCAACGCAGGCGTCAGCCAATCAGATCGCCTTATGCAAATACCCTAGCGCAGACGCTAGCCAATTCCGTTCATGCAACACCAGAAAAGTATGTGATTGGCTGTTGTCACTATGACGGCGCGTCAGCACCAAGCTTCAGACACGCCCTCCGTCAAGCGTTGACGCCGACGCCCCGTGTGAATGGGGCGTTAGTTTCTTATTCAGAAACTATGAATGGGGCGTTGGTTACTGGTTATAAGCCCTCTGTGAAACTTTCAACACACCCTCAGAGACAACATGATACAGTAACCAACAATGCAATGGCTCATTCAGTTTAAAGGGATGGTTCACTTTGAAATTATGAAATGAAAATCCTAGAATCGCCCCTGCCTAAGACACGAAACGAGCGGTTTGTGTGAGAAAACGAATAGGTGTCCCTCTTATAGAGACGGACACCTATACCTGCCATTATATGACTGACAGACTAGAACGGTTTGACCTAAAAACATCAAAATTGGATCTACTGAAGAAAAAAAGACACCTACATCTTGGATGCCCTTGGTGTAAGCTGATAGATACCAAATTTTAATTTCAAAGTGAACTATCCCTTTAATTCACATTTATTTGTATAATGCATTTCACAACACATTGTTTCAGAGCAGCTTTACAGAAAATGCATGTTTTTCTGTTACAACACCAGAATAGTCTTTATAGAAGTGGTCAGAAAGAACAGTTGAAATCTAGTACAAATTATAGTATTTACAAATACCATATATGCATTTAAGCAAACTTTGTGGGCATTTTAAAGCCATGAAAATGTCATCATTTAGTATCGGGAGTCCTCACAGGTGTAGGCGTCATCTATTCACAGGTGCTGGGTCGTATGAATTATTCATAAGAGGCTAGATTAACATTACTGCTACATTATTATTATATTATAATAATACATTATTAGTACATTATTTATGAATAAGGATGACACGTTCAATAATTAACGAATAATGTAATTAGATTTCATGTTGGCAGCCCGTTTTTGATTTTACATTAGTTTATTGTTCGTTTCTCAAAATATAGACACAAATAGAGACGGTCCCTAAATTGAGCGTGAATAAGGCTATGTTCACACTTGGTGTCTTTTTTGAAGCTGCTGGCGTCTGTTTTACATTATAATCCTATGGAGTAAACCGTGTTTTCAAAAAAGTCCTTTTTCGTCTTTTTCTGCAGCTCAGAGCGTCTTTTCAAGTTGAAAAAAAGTTTCATCTACAAAGAGCCAGTAACAAAAACAACAAAATGTAACGATAATGGTACAAAAAAACTCGATTCAAATGTTGAACGAGTTATAATTTAAAAATACATACATTTCCAACCCAGCACCAGTGTAAAAAATGGCGCAAAACCGAAAGTCACCTACCTACCGACCTTGTTCCGCGTATCACTGCAGAATCGTACAAATAAAATTCAAGTCGACGCAGGCTTGGAAATCCACCCATGGACAAGCTCCGCTCTGCATTAGGGAGTTAACGTAGCCCAAGAGGGCTACAGCACTGCCGCAATCCTATAATAAGGGATACTTTTCGCTGTTCATTAGCATATAGGTTCACGTCACACATCCGGAGTACGACGTCAAACCAAAATACTTTCGGGTTAAGAGTTGAGACCTTTTTTTCCCCGATATGGGCGAGTACAAATGAATCCATTCACAGAGATCACTTTACAGTAACTTTCCTGGTAAATTAGTCAAAGTCATGGTTAACAGGAGCTCATTTGCTTGACATTTAGGTTTTAATACGTGAAGATGTTTTGTGTTAAAATGTATAAAGCAGAACTTATTATTTTCCAATGTTTCCTTACTTTCCACATAGCTATATGATTCAGTCAAACTGCACTATATGCATTTCCAATATACGATTAATTTTAAAACTCACACGCAAATGTGTATATATATATATATATAACCCAATAACAACCTGCAACCAATAGCATAACATAGGGTGATAGCCACCATAGACATTGAGGTGGATGAGTCTGAATAATAAAATACGCCCAACAATAATATCCAGTGATGCAAAGTACTTGAAGTACTTTTACCATTTTGAATTGTAATTAACTATTAATTAACAATTATTTAATTCCTTTAAATAAAGAACAACATTACAACAATTTCACAATGTTTTATTATTCTTTATCATAAATTATGAATGGGCTTGTAAAAGTACCCTAATATTTATATGTAGGTATGGCAAGCCAACACAAAGTCTCTTCATTGCAATCTTTCTTATCAAATAAACAATAACCATCAAATCACAGAATCGAAATAACACTGCAAAAGCAAAATAACCACACAAACTCTAATTAACTATCAGGTCAAAATAGCTGGTAAAGCTCTTCCATTTTGAGAACAGATTTTTTTTTTCAGTGGAAGTGAATAACTAATATCTGATAAGGAACTTGTATATGAACACGTCTTTAAACGTCAATGAACATTCAACAGGAAAGATGACAATCTGTTGAACATCAAAATCCTGAAATGACTGGGAACCCAAGTGAATTTCAAGGGTTGTTCAACCTGTCATTTAACGACTGAAGCAATCTACCAAGTGTTTAGAGTTCCATGGTCCAGCATTGTTGGCCAAGAACTGCATATTGACTTGAGTTTTGGTCTCCTGATACAGCTGGGCAGCCATCTAGACAGAACATAAAACATTAGCAGCTTACAACAAGTCAAGTCAAAGTCTGCTTTCAATTCTGCCACATGTACCGTACATACATACAGATAATTGAAATTGCGTTACTCTCAGACCCCTGATGCATACAGATATCACTAAACACTAACAGTAGAACGTAAAAATACAGATAAATACAAATCAAATATATATATATATATATATATATATATATATATATATATACACACACACACACACACACACACACACACACACACACACATACAACAACAGACCATAAATAGGACAAAATGGCACATTTATATACATTCAACCTCAATTTTAACATATGAACCCAAAATGTATGATAAAATAACTTTGATGTGTGTGGATATTATTATCCAAACTAAAATAATGTACATACTTAAAAAATGTACATACTTTAGCTTTGCGGTATGTAGTGAATGACAAGAAGTCATGGTGGCCTGCCAGCGCTGAGACTTTTCTGAAGCAGAAGTACAATGCTCTTTTACAAAGTCTGCTGGATGATCCAGGACCGCTTACAAATGGAGAACTAAAAGAGAAATATAAAATAAATAATGGGAACTGAAAGTTAATGAATTTGTTGAGTGGAGTAAAGAAAAGCCTGAATAAGACCACACTGTTAAATAGTGTTAGACGTTTCATGCAAATACTTTACTGAGCGAGACAACACAATGGATAAGAATCTAAGCAAAATGAGTGGTTAAAAAAAAAAAATCCATTATTAAACTATTGACTAGTCATTGTATACTGATTAAGGCATCGATTAGAAGTATAAATATCTGCAAAATATTAAACTAGATTTAGCATCAGGAGACTGTCTCGAAGTGGCTTGGTTACAAATGAGCTCTTCAAATACGATGCACAAATAACTGTATGGCCATAAGGGAAGACTGTCATTAACTTGTTTATTTAGTATGACTGACTTGTTGATTGCATAACCAGTGATGCTGTCCAGAATCTCAATACTGGAGTCTCCCAAACACCAGTTGACGCTGAGGTCTTTGCAGTGGTCTGTGTTCTCATCAGGCCCCACCGGCTCTCCACTCAGGAAGAAGATGGTGGTTTGTTTGAATGGAGGAGGCAGTGCATCATTCCAGCCTGTGCCCAGACGCTTGTTAATGATTTCAGACACTTTCTCCGAGCAGTACTTGGAATCACCTAGGCAACAAGTAGAGAAAATGTTAATAAATACTGTCATTCTTCTGCCTGCTTGGACTTCAAAATGACTAATAAATCAATATCCAATTACAATATTTGGAGACATTGGGAGCATTCTGTGACCTACCAAAGCGATCGGCTTACCAAGTACAATGCTGGTAATGTAGACTGGGTTGATGAAATGACTCAGTAGCGCCCCCTGCACTCCTGTGACAGTCCAACGAGTGAGTTTGGCACTGTCGGACATGCAACAGATGCGAGCACCCCACACGCTTGGAAGCAGGAAGGCAGCAGCGATAAGAGAGCCTTTAGCATGGCACTGCAGCTTCAGAGTGGAGTAAGTACTGCTCTGAGACTGCCTGTGGAAAAACAAACAGACATCTCTTTTCACCATGTTCCAAATATAATACTCTTAATATACACAATAGAGAGTTTTCTAACATATACAGTGGAGAGCAGACAACATAGAGTGTAAACAATATAGTTAAACATACAAAACTATGCACCGAGCTGCTCCTTTGGGGGCTTTGTTAGTGTACAAGTGAAGGTAAATGTGTGGCTTGAGCTGAAGCAGTCGTTCAGATGGAGCATTTTCCAGTATGGAGCGCTTCTTCAGCTCTGGATCAGCACTGTAGAACAGCAGGAGCTGCTTGTACAAGTACCTGTGACACCAGACAAGACAGACACATTTTTTTCACATTTACAATAGTAGTTTAACTTGCAAATAGCCAAGAAACAGAAACCAACCATGTCTAAATATATATTGGGTACACACTAAAACAGCATTCATATAAAGCAATTAAAATCTCTGCCTTTCTTCCTCTATACTCTTGAGTATAGAAATATGTCGTTATTAAATTTTCTTGCACCTTTTGAGGGCTCTGCGGGCGATGACAATGGCGTGGCAGTCATGGATGACACATCCTGTGTAAGAAAGCCAACCACTGCAGCAGTTCTGACCTGATCCCAGAGCTACCACTTCATATTCCTCACAGCGCTGCCCACCTGTGTCAAGCACCTCTGACACACATCCAATACATATAAAATTATTTCATGACATTTTTTACACACACACACACATACATATACCAAGCGTGATGGTTTTATACATGCATACATGTATACAAATCTGACCTATTGGCCCAACAGATAAATCTTCCTGCTTCAATCCTTAACCATGCACAGAATGTGGTCTTCTTTGGTTGGCATTGTATCTCACACCAATGTTATTTAGTATGATGGAGATACTATTTTTATTATTATTTTGAAATAGTTCTTATTTTAAGTTTACATTTTTAGTATAGTTTCCCAGATTTAGTAATTTTGGTGTTTACTGTCATTTTTATTAGTTACTGTCTATTAGTTATTATGTTAATAGTTACTGTGTCAGTGTAGTGTTTTCAGTACATCAAGTTAAACTGATTGAAAATGAGAAATGTTACCTCTCACACTTACCTCTCTCCAGTACAAAAGCAGCGAAGCAGCTCTTAGTGTTGTGGTACTCAGGGCATTCTCTGAGCAGCTTGTCAAAACGCTCAGTACACAGAGCTGTTATGCGACATTTGTGCCAGTCTGTGAACTTCACTGAAAGAGCAAGTGTTTGAGACAACACTGGTAATGAAGAAACAACTTAAACCAAACATATTGAATTTTTTTAATAGAAACTCCAGTCAAACCTCCATTTCTCTGGTCCCTCCGAAGAGAGCCATCTGTATTGTCCTCCAGTATTTCTAGGGTGGTTTCACCTCCTATAACACTACTCAGACTCCATGCAGAAGGGGATTCTGGGTCAGAGCCCAGGTCCTCCACTTGGGGTGGAGACTCCAATGACTGGTCTTCTAGGGTATGTTGTTTCACAGCAGAGGGTTCCTCAGTATCAACAAAGTGGTGCAACTCTGGGATGGTGGATTGACTCTCTTCTCCGGTAGATGGAGAATCTTCAAACTCATTGCTAGGGGTGACAGGCCTGAAACTGGCCCTGTGGATGCCAAAGGTGGGCTCCCTCTCAGTGGTAAAGCGCATCATTAGAGTGGCAGCCATTCGTGGAAGCCGCTTCCCCTCTGCATTGATACCATGATTTGCCATTTTCTGCTGAAAGATTTTAAAATACATAGAATACTGCAGAATACGGTAAAAATTATATACTTTAAAAATAACTGTACTTTATGATCCTGAAACATGACAGGTGTATCTCAGTTATAGAATAGGGCCTAATATTAGTTTGCCAGTGTGACTGATAACGAAATACTAAAAACAAACTTTCACATTTGCCCTCCTTACATTTGTATAAAAATACACACGAAATAACATGAGCTAGAGTGTAGGTAACGTTATTGGAATAACAAACTGACACTCTTTTAGCTTTAACTGCACTCCATTACAAAAGTGCTTGCTAAGCGTACATTCATTTGAAATCAAATTACTTCTCGTGTTGCTAAATTGACAAATACTGTCAAAAAGGTAAGACATCTCAATGCTTGCACAGTGTTTCACTGTACCTGATTAGAAAAACGTCGAATAATTGGTCAGCAACCCTTCTTCACCTGTAACGTTGAAGCTCAAAATTGAACTAATGATGGGCGGGGCTTGCCTGAGTCACGTGATAGCGATAGCGAGTAAATTAATGAATAGCGAATAAAAAACATTTACATTTTTTTTATATATGAAAAATGTTAAACAACAATAATAAAATAAAATAAAAAAATAAAACCCCAACAAAATGTAAAAATGTTCACATGAAATCAATAATAAAAAAAAAAAAAGTTGGTCACAAAAGTTACAACTGAATAGTATTTAAGGATAATAATTAAAATATAACCATAAGCAAAGCCTTTTATACATCGAACCTTGGAAATTTTTATATATGGAAAGTTAAGGAACTAATAAATGGAAAGTTAAGGAACTAATTTATGTAAAACTGTTTTGCAATATGCAAATAATGACACAGTTAGGATCTCTCCATGCATTTACATGTATTTGACCAGCAGGTGTCCCCAGCGGACAGTATTTTTATTTACAAAGCTTACTGTATAGCAGATTTAAGCTTACTTCATAATTATATAATATGTGCATTTTCTCCTTGTATCATTTTGCCATGTTTGTGTTTTCACTTTATGATTTATGATGTGAATTTTCTTCTTTACATAGATTACCAAGCACGACTATCAGAAGAATGTCCCTCCTCCATGACAATCATGCATCCCGCCTGTAATGAAGTCATTCATCCATTGGCTGACTTTACTTGTCAATCAACATTGCAACAACAGGAAAACAGTTCGCGTCTTCTATATGATTGGTCGACAGCATTGCGTTCCCGCCCACTCGTCCAATCATTGCGCTTCGTGAATGAAACGTCGTGGCGGTGGCGCGAGTTTTATATTTATTGTGTTTTAGGTCGGCGGGAAATAGAGCTCTATCTATCGCAGTGTAAATACGTTACTTTTTTGCATTTGTTCTTTTGGAGAGTGTCAGCTTAAAAGCGTTACAATGGATGACTTTGGCGTTTATGCCATATTTGGAGTAGATGAACCACCACAGCAGATCTTAAGGTAAAATTCACTGAGATAAACAAACATGATTGGAAATGCATTGGATGTATTTGGCTGTCTATTTAATGTTTTTTATTTATTCAACTTAAGCTGTGCACGCTTACAGTGATTCAAGTAGTTTTGTGCATGAAATATATTTAGATGGCTTCATACGTTTTAATATTTTTAAGCATGAAATACACTTGCTGTCTCCCGCCTCATAAAGTTCGTGCGCAACTACAAAGGTGTGCACAATATCAACAGTAACGTACTGCAGCTACTTGTCTCGCTAACTATGTTAAACCTGTGTTCTTTAAATGAGGGGATTGTGTTCTTCATCATTTATTTCCCACAACAGACGTGAAGGATGGCAGAGCTCAATTGAGATCCAGTCTAGTGTCCAGCTGATGGTTCTCTTCACCAGAGGAGACTGGGGAAAGCGAGATTCAGTCTCTGTGGAACTGGCTGATGAGAGGAACATACCCATTAATATGGGAAAACTAACACCATTCAATAAGTACGTTTACTATATACGTTAAATCAGACCAGTACGATTAAATAGTAACATTTAATCCCTTACTAAACCTTTCCTCTTCTCAGATGTCTGTCATGGGAATCTGGTGAGGATGGTGTCTGGTCCAGTGGAGCAACCTTAACTGTAAAACTCATTGGGGTGAGAGACCGTTCAAGCTCAGTTTCATTTTGTGTTACACAACAAATCCCAAATTAAGTCTGGAGAGTTATGATATTTTCTGTGCAGATTTTTAAAGTCAATATGACATGGAAATTCATAATTTTTTAAGAGCATAAAGCATGTTGTTGATTTTATTTGTGAATGGTTCATCAACGTCATAACTCGATCTTCTGGTGAACACGCTAGATTTCTTTCTGCTGATGTATGCCAGTCTTCTTCAGTCATTTAGGCTGCTTAAGTCCTTTCCCTTTCTTGCAATTGACCTCATTGCTTGCATTCAGAATTGCCAATCAGTCAATAAATATTCAATAGATAGAACCAAGTCCTTGTCAATCATCCATTTCACTTGGATGTAAGTCACAAAATTGAAGATATGTCACTACTTCCTTTTCATTGTGAAAATTTCCAGATCAAAGATGTTACAGACTTTGCTGAAAGCGCAATCAAATTATGCATAATTTATAAGAAATAAAATGTAATGCATTTTGTGTGAAGTCTTTGGATCTTTGCATACAGTAACTGACCCATGATCCTGTTTTCCAAAGGGTACTACAGAGTTTTTGGATCCGGGGCTGACTCTCTTACAGATGGAATGCACTCCAGAGGTGAGTTTAACCTGCCAGAGGTAGATTCACTGTGTGTTTGTCAGTACTTTCCTGCAGTGTCTTCTCACTTCATTGTTTCCAGTGCATTCCTGCAGTACCTGCTTTACGAGAGTGTCCAGGCAAGAGGAAGCGATCTCAGGAGGAGGAGGAGGAAGTTAATGAAGGTAGAGGCAAGGAGAACATCTGCCCTAACGCCTCTGAAAAGGTGACACCTCAAAGACGGAGCAAGAACAATCATCATGGAGGTCAGACACGTCTCTTCTCACAAAAGGAGGAACAGACTGCAACTTCCAGTTCTCAGAGCCACAAAGCTAAAGGCAAGCAGGCCAAAAACCCCTCACAGACTGGTGAGTGAATATTTTCATTGCGTACATGTGGAACAAATGAGTAATGTGGAATGGTAGTTATTGTGTGTTTAACACTGTCTTTTTCAGCTCCATTGGACAAGCCGTCAGGTCGTTGGGGTCAAACTCTCTGTCCCATTGATCCTCAGACAGCCATTTTGATTGGAGGACAAGGCGCCAGAATGCAGTTCTGCAAAGACCCCATTTGGAAACTCTGCACAGGTAAGCATTTCACATTATGTCTCATGTCAGCAGATTGTAATATATTATTAAATATGTTTTTACTTGGTAGATGCAGCTCTGCTCTTAATATTTTTCAGAGGATCTTTCTTGGGTACCTGCTGAAACCCTTGCAAAAGGACCCACCCCTGAGGCCCGCATTGGTCACACAGCGACCTATGACCCGGAATCTAAACGTATCTTTGTGTTTGGTGGCTCAAAGCATAAGAAATGGTTTAATGATGTTCACATCCTAGACACACAAACCTGGCGTTGGACTTTGGTTGAGGTTAGCCTGCATTTGATTTTAAGATTAACAACAAAACCCTTCAAAACATTCACATAACTATACAGTATTACTGTAACACATGTCTAGGCACAAAGATGTATTTATGTGTCATAGATATAATCTGGTTGTAGTCTATAGGAAATCCAAGTCTAATTGTTTTATCCAGTATGTTCTGAATAAAGTAAAAAGCTGATTTGAATTTTATTTACCCCTTTAGGCGCAGGGAAAAGTGCCTCCTCTGGCCTACCACAGCTGCAGTATGTTCCGAGGAGAGATCTTTGTGTTTGGAGGAGTGTTTCCTCGCCCACACCCAGAACCAGACGGCTGCAGTGACTCCATCTACATCTTCAACCCTGAAATGGCCATCTGGTATCAACCTATTGTCAATGGAGAGAAGCCTGCGCCACGCTCTGGGTAGGGAGCACATGTCTTTTTATTCAAATTTGCTTGATGTAATATTTCATTAACTGCATGACTGATGTTTTCAGATGTACTGTACATGCGGCAGATGAGTATTTTCTTTTTGATTTGTTTCTGCAGGCACTCAGCATGTGTGATGCAGGGGAGGATCTTTGTGTTTGGTGGATGGGACACCCCTGTGTGCTTCAATGACATGTTCATGCTAGACCTTGGTAAATACTGCAAGAATTGTTACTCTTTTTTTAAGATTTATTAGAATTTTTTTTTAATTAGTGTGGTTTCTTATTGGGGAAAATAAGCTATAACAATGTTCACCACTAATAAAAGTAATTTTATTACTATTGTTTGAGTCTACTAGATTAAACGCTTTTTTTTTTTTGTTTTCTGTTTGAAACCGTTATAATTCAATAGATCTGTCTAGATTTTTCGGCATATTTAATACCTGGTATGACATTAATTACTGAAGGTGCTTTTTTAAAAAGTGGAATAGTCAGCTTAAAATAACCACATTGTCACCACCTATTTCAGGCTTGATGGAGTTTTCTGCTGTGACGACAAGTGGAACAGCCCCGTCTCCCAGAAGGTATTTAAAATGTGACAATTTACTCTTGGAGTAAATAAAGACTAAGAACAGTTTGTTCTTAAATCATGCTCTCTACTGTAAATTAAATGTATAATAGAAATTCAATCAATTGTCTTATAATGGTTACATGATTAGCCTATATGCCATGAGTATTTGACCTCTGACCCTTACTGTATCACAGCTGGCATGGCTGTGCGGTTCTTTCAGACTGCAGCTTCCTGATCCATGGGGGCTACAATGGGAACAACGCACTGAGTGATGCATTCATCTTCAACACAGGTGAGAATAAGGTTTTAAGCCCCAATTCCATAGCCAGGACTCTCATTGTTACTATATACTCTACTGTTCAAAAGTTTGGGGTCGGTAAGATTTTTGTTGTTGAAAATATTTTATACATGCCAAAGCTGCATTAATTTGCTCAAAAATACAGTAAAAGTAATATTATGAAATGATTACAATTTACAATGAGCTTTTCTGTTTGAATGTTTTGAATTTTAAATTTATTCCTGAATATTTTGCATCCATTACTCCAGTCTTACGTATTCTTCAGAAATCATTCTAACATGCTGATTTTGTGATCAATATAAAGTTAACAACATTTATTCAAAATGTAAATCTTTTATAACATTGTAAATGTCTTTATTTACATGTAAATGCCTAGAGTAAAATTATTAACTTCTTTAAAAAATCTTACTGACCTCATACAATGGCATAAATGCTGTTGACAGATAATATTTAACCTGCGTATAAAGACAACCTTTTTTCCTCTCTCTCTTTTTCTCTTCAGACACTAGTTGCTGGTCATCTCTGGCTTTTCCCCAGCTCAATTCTGTACCCCGAGCTGGACATTCCATCATTACCATGCCCACAACATGCAAACAGGTAAAAACATTCAAATTCAAATTACGAAGATCTTTATCAAGTGGCTTCAGTTCATTATTTATAATAATTGTCTATGTTTTACAGGGATGTACAGATGAACAAGAGGAACTTCCAGAGTCAGCCCCACAAACACTTCTGGTTTTTGGTGGTGGTGACAATGAAGGGAGCTTCTTCTCTGATCTTTTCACTATGCCAGTAGAGGAGCTAAGAGACTAAACATTTGATCAGGATTTGGTTTTACATGCATTTTTTTTTTTTTTTTTTTTTTTTTTTTATGTCGTGGTATTTCAGATCTTGTTTTTTGTGTGGATTAATGTTTGTTTATTTAAAGAGGTATATTACACTTTCACTCAGGTATTTGCATTATGTCCTCATTTATTAACATTCATTTATGCATAATCTTACAAAGTCACTCTTCATGATGCTGTGGAGGATGTGCTAAGCATTTGTGATACAAGCGCAATATTATAAATCATTAAGAGTGGACTGTTTCCTAAAGAAGAGAACTAGTTCATCTAACTATTATTTTCACCCTTGTGGTTTCGAATTTGTATCCAAAAAAAACAATATTCCAGGTCCATAATGTGTTATATTGCATGTCTTCTAAGCCATAAAATAGCTGTTGACAAACAAACCTAAAAAATCTCCATGATAGCTGTTAGTTTATCAGATTTTTTTTTACATCATGACATCAATTCTGATTTAAGAACTATGATGATTGTTGTTGTTTTTTGGTGAAAACCTAAAATCTAATTTAGTTTCTCACAGAAAGTGCTCGTGTAGTGTAAAGATTCTTCAGAAATTCTCCTTTTGTGCTCCACAAAAATTAACAGCATTTGTTTATGGATTTACATGAGGGTGAGTAAACAATGACAGGTTTTTAATTTTGGGTTGAACGATTCCTTTATCTGTCAAAGATGGAGTCATTTTGTGATTCACACCCTCAGATTTGATCTGTGAAAGCGTCGTGATGTCTGTTTTGTATATACATGCCTAGTTTTAGACTAAGATTTGTTGCTTGTTCTTTTTAAATGGTTGTAAATGTAGAATTCTTGCTGTGAATACTGTTGCAGCAGGCCTGTTCAAAATTAAACGTTCTTGGAAATTTCAAATGCCTCTTTGCTTTAGTTATTTGAACACTTCACACACAGCAGGTCAGGCACACAGATGCGGTTTCCTGTGTCCAGGCATCTGCTCGATTTCAAAATCTCCACGGTAACAACGACCGCATGATGTCACCCTACGTCTACAGTCTCCGTTACGGCCGCAAATACCGCAGTATGCGAGCACCGAGGATCCGCGCACGGATCCGCCGCCGCCCCTCCCCGCTCAGCCCCCTCCGCTCGCTCCGGAGATCGGCCATGTTGCCTCTCGCGCTTGTTCCGGTATCAGGCACGAGCGTTTGAGCAGCTCGGCCGCAGTACGACACCGATCCGCCTCCACTGAAACCCGTTTCACCACAGCCCCGAAGCCAATCATGGATTTTACTACCTGACTCTGGATGTTTGTCTTTGGACGCGAGCCCTTTCATTCAAGAACCGTTTGTCACCGGGATCCAGTGAGTGGCGGAAGACGGTTTCGTGGATCATGAGGGTTTTTCGGGATTGATCATTTTTTTGAAACCCGTCTTACGTTTGCTAGTCCTTCGTTATTAGCACTCACGGTTGTTTTTCTTCACATCCGTGTTCTGTCAAGCGACGCTTGTTTCGTTGACGGTTGAGGTAACGTTAACGTATTTTCACCTTTTGTTGACACTTGTTTTTGAAGGTCGGTAAAATTGTGATTTTTGGCTCGCCTAACTCTTAATATCGCTCGCTGACTGTCATTTTTAAGACCTGGGAGGATATGAATTGTTTTTAAACTCTCGCTTATTCGTTTGGGAAGCAAATATAAATGTAAGTGAGCTCCATGTTAGACTTCCCCGATAGTAGTCTTCAAATCCTTCATAAATCCTCCTCAAGGACCTGCTGTTTATTTTCAACTGGAGACTTCAAAACAAGTTTTTTTTCTCTCTCCACATATGGACTGATGTTGGGCTTCAACTTGTTGATCTCTGTCTGCGTGGCTAGTTCAGGCTAGCTAGCAACACTGATTACTTCTGTCAGAACAGACGAATAGCCTCTAACGACAAGCTTATAAATGCTTGTCAACCACTGAAAACGATTTTGCATTTATATTTCCCCCTTTGGCCCTGTTTTTGAGAATCCCTGGGCGAAAATGTCAACCCGGCCTCAAGGAGTAGGTGTTATAGAGAATTCATCCAGCCAGGTGAGACATATCTTCACACAGAACCTAATTTGTATGAATGTGTGTTTTGTTGTTGGGAATGACGTCATGCTTGCTTTTCTATTGATCTGTATTTCCCTCAAGCTTGTTGAGTTAAAAGACAGGTGACTGGAAGAAAACAAGTTAGTTCAGGAAGAGTTTCCCTGACTCGACATGACTTCCCATAACTGTTAATTGATAGGCTTGTCAAGGCTACATTCATGTTCCTCACTGTATATGTTCTAAATCTGGTGTCTTTATGGCTTATTTAATCATGTCTTTAATGTAAGTTGTTTTGGGAAGCAAATATAAATGTAAGTGAGCTCCATGTTAGTCTCCCCGAGTAGACTTCAAATCCTTCATAAATCCTCCTCAAGGACCTGCTGTTTATTTTCAACTGGAGACTTCAAAACAAGTTTTTTTTCTCTCTCCACATATGGACTGATGTTGGGCTTCAACTTGTTGATCTCTGTCTGCGTGGCTAGTTCAGGCTAGCTAGCAACACTGATTACTTCTGTCAGAACAGACGAATAGCCTCTAACGACAAGCTTATAAATTAGAGCTGTCGCGATTCGTCGATTTTAGTCGACTAGTCGATTTTGAAAAATCGTGGACTTCATTTTGCTTGCGTCGACTAACCGCAAAATACCGGAAGTGCCGCATTTCACGGAGGAGAATCCACAAAACACATTATTAGACTATTTTCCAAGGCTGCATGACATTAAACCCATTTAAAAATCATAATTAAGCATAATTGTGAATTCACAAAAGCTATGATTTAATTAAATAATTATATGCGATGCAGTTCTAACACAGTATATGCGCTTTAATTATTTACATGCGTGTAGGTTAAGCACGTGCGTCTCACAGCGGCTCCGTTCACAGTAGTTCCACAGAAACTTATCATTTACATGTGTGGAGCATCTCAAACTCCATCTCTGCATGTTGTTGTGAGTTTGGGTTTATTATAACGTTCATCTGAGAACGCAACGTGCGCCATTTCATCAGATTTGTAAGGTAAATCATTTATAAATCTGTGCAAACACAGGAGAATACATCGCGATTTCAAAATAAAAGCTCAAACCCTCACTCTGAGTTTACACGTTTTGATGTCCACATATTCATTTAATTACAGTGGCTATAGCATTTCTGTCCTAAAGAAATGGCCAAATATTAAAGATTAAGTGGACATTTGAATTAAATGGTGCTTGGTCAATATTAAACAAGGATTAGATCGCGCAGTAATGTTTAAAAATAATAATCAGGCGCCCCTGCAGGCCTTTGTTGTTATGCGTTATCTACATTAGCTCTATTGTTTATAATACATTATGTATTTTAACAGTTTTGTTCAATAAAACCATATGATTTCTTGCTTTTGATACTTTATTTGAACTAATTATTATTGCATCATTGCTATTATATATGTATTTTAAGTCATTTTAAAAGCTATTGTTCACTTACATCTATTTTTATTACCACAAAAACATTATTATAATTATAGGGCCCTATGAAATCCGTTTTATTTCCAAATTCATTTTTTTCCATTTTCATTTTTCTATACTCTGTTTTAATGGTTAAATTAAATTTTATTAATCAAAAAGCCTGTGTAATTAATTGAGTTTTACAGTTTTATCTGTACCAAATTCTTATTTTCTGGATTCCATTTTAATGGTTCCATTAATTTTCTTTTTCAGAAATACTGCACATTTACATTTTTCTCCTAAATAAATTCTGGTAAATAATATTTCTGGTAAATACTCCTTTATTTAAAATACTGATTATAATTGTATTATTAGACTAGAACACGTGGATATGTTGTCTTTCTTACACTATAATACTGAACTGATTTCAGAGATTTGGACTGAGATGAGATGGACACATGCTTCTTGCACTCTGTTGCACTTTACTTTTGCTTTAAAAAAGGATTTCATAGAAATTTGGATTTAATTTGGTTTAATAAAATATTCTTAAGTAAATTTGATGTTTTTTTTTTTTTGTTTTTTTTTTTGCGGGAAATTAATCGTTTAGATTAATCGATAAATTAGTCGATAGATTAATCGAAATAAAAATAGTCGTTAGTGGCAGCCCTATTATAAATGCTTGTCAACCACTGAAAACGATTTTGCATTTATATTTCCCCCTTTGGCCCTGTTTTTGAGATTCTCTGGGTGAAAATGTCATGCCAGCCTCGAGGAGTAGGTGTTATAGAGAATTCATCCAGCCAGGTGAGACATATCTTCACACAGAACCTAATTTGTATGAATGTGTGTTTTGTTGTTGGGAATGACGTCATGCTTGCTTTTCTATTGATCTGTATTTCCCTCAAGCTTGTTGAGTTAAAAGACAGGTGACTGGAAGAAAACAAGTTAGTTCAGGAAGAGTTTCCCTGACTGGGCTGGGTACGTCGACATGAGTTCGATTCCCAATAACCAATGAAATTAATTGATAGGCTTGTCAAGACTCATCTCCTGAGCTACATTCATAAATCAGTTCCTAGTTCACTGTATATGTTCTAATTTATCTGGTTGTGACTCTTTCTTTATGGCTTTCACCATTTAATCAGTATGTCTTTATTTGAATGCATAAAAACTACTTAGTTGTATTGTTTGGTATTCTGTATCTGAAATGAAGGCATAAAACATTAATTTCATTTATCTTTTAAATGATTGAAAATCAAACTTTATTTATTTATTTTGAAACAATCCATATGTTGTGTGATCTTACTTCCTCAGTATGTACACTCTGCTGAATGTAGGTTAAACCGAACTTTTATTTTGACTTGAATACCTTTACAGTTCTGTGTGTATATGATATGATGCAACTCAAATCAAATGGTAAAATGCTCATGGATGACTCTCAGAGCAGTTCTGGAGATGTTGTTCAATGACCTCGTTTAGACGGCAGACGCTGAAATCACTGCGAGCGTTACGCGCGCTTCAGTCTGTGTGTAGTAAACGAAACCACATGATATAGAGAGCAGACTGCCCTGTACGCTTTCGAATCGCTCTCGCGGATGTCAAACACTGATCAATCTGCGGCGCGCCACTTCTAGTCGAACACACCTAGTGCTGCAGGCTTATTGCCTCACTGACGTTGATGAGATTAACCCCTCCGAACGACAGAATACTCTGTGTTATCGAGGAAATTCGGTCGGTGCCTAAAAAGTATTGAACTCGATACCCAGCCCTACTCAACATGACTTCCCATAACTGTTAATTGATAGGCTTGTCAAGGCTACATTCATGTTCCTCACTGTATATGTTCTAAATCTGGTGTCTTTATGGCTTATTTAATCATGTCTTTAATGTAAGTTGTTTTGTTTGGTGGAAAAACTGAAGATCCTATCTATTCCTCATACTCAATGTACTCTGATATAACAATGAGTCAAGCCAATGCTGATGAAGTTAACAAGGAGTTTAGACCCATCTATAGCAGTGGTTCTCAACCAAGGGCCCCGGGCCCCCTGGGGAGCCTCAGCAAACATCCAAGGGGCCTCAAAATGGCTTAAATGTTTTAAAATTAGGCAAAATAAGCTCCAGAATATCGAGACATTTCTTATTGTAATTCACCCCTAAACTTCTGAAATTCAATTATTTAGTTATTTTGATTTTACATATTATTTTATCTATTTATTTTAATATGTGGACACTGCCAATATTTATACATTAAAAAGCAGACTTTCAAAGAAGGCCTCAATATGACTTAAAAATATTAAAACACTTTAAAATAAAATAAAACCATTTAAAAAAATCTAGTTATTTTTTATATTAATTCATCTCTTACCTTCTGCAATTCACCAGTTGTTTTTTTAATTTGAATTATAGGTTTTCTTATTTTAATCTGTGCACACTCCTAATTCTGTAAATGAATAAAGCAAACTTCCAAGATGTTTTAAAATAAAAAATCTTCAATAAGCTAAACTAAATCTCTCTCTCTCTCTCTCTCTCTATATATATATATATATATATATATATATTTATATATTAATTTTAAATCACCCCTAAACTTTCTTCCCCTAATAATTTAATTGTTTTAATTTGAATTATTTTAGTTGCTTATTTTAATATGTGGACACTGATAATTTCTATAAATTAAAAAAGCAGACTTCCAAGAAGGCCTCGATGTCTTGATTTAAAATAAAACAAAACAAGCTTTACAATAATCTAAAACAATTAAAATTCAAGATTAAGTTTAATTATTTTAAAATTATAATTCTTTCAGTTACTTATTGTAATCTATGGGCACTCCTAATTTCTGTAATTTAAAAAAGAGGGACGGGAATTCAAATGTTCGAACAGGTTGAGAACCACTAGAGGAAATCAGTCAACAGGTAGTGCGTTGGATTTGGGAGCCATGAAGACCACAGGCAGTGAGAATAGCCAGCCTTGCCCCTCTCAATGTGATAAGGCACAGATTGCGGTGCGAGTGCCAGAGGATGGAAAATTGAGCCATTCCGAGTGAGGAGGAGGAGGACAGATTCAGTGCTCATTAGGGTTGGGTACCGTTCACTTTTGAACAGGTACCAGTACCAGTACCTGGAATTTGGTACCGGTACCCAATGGTACCTTTTTTCGGTACTTTACTCTCTGTGTAATAACAAAAACATTTATTTCAGTGAAAAAATAAGTCCAAAACTCTCAATTTCAACATTTTGAACAATAGGGCCCTACAAGTTTTTTTGTTTGTTTTTTTTCTTCCAGAAATGTTTGTTTTATTTTTTTCTGATAATCAAATGAAGGCATGAAACATTTATTTATTTTTAATCAAATGAAAATGAAACCGTTTTATTTTTTGGCAAACAAACAGAGGTTTACTGTTAAAATTAATACATGGTATAAAAATTGTGTGAATATTCCTTTAAAAAAGTTTTAATAATTGTATTTTTTCTACAATTAAGTGGTTAATGTAGTTGTTATTTAAATTTGACAGTAAATGGAATATATAAATATGTACATTATACTGTACAAAAGTAATATATTTCTCTTACATGTTAAACCGCACTTTTATTTTGACAGGTTGCCGTGAAGTTTCTGTGTATACAGTACGATATGATGCTAGTTTTCTCAAATGAAACGGTAAAGTTTTCGTGAAGTGGCTCTCACATTCTGTAAGTGTTCATGTAGTGAGATGCAGAGGCCGAACATCACCGCGAGTTCACGTGTGCTTCAGTATTTGTGTAAGTTATTAAACAAAACCGCATCTCCGCCATTCATACATACCGAGGCTAACGGAACATGCAGGATTCATATTTAAACCGTCTTTTTGCGTTTTAATATTCACATACACTAGTTCATATCGCGAATTCGAAATTAAGTAACAGACCTTCTTTTATTCATCCAAAAATTGACGAATTCCTTGGCATTCCACGCTTTAGAGTAAATTCTGTTTTTATGAATGGACTCCACCATCCTGTCCGCGGAAACCATATGACCCTAGAAATGTTAAGCACACTTCAGAACATTTGGGTTTGCCTTGTGTGTAGTGTTTTAAAGAGTTGCAGGGGTGACATCATGTCACAGGGTCTGTCTCTCTCTCTGTCAGTCTCTCTCTCTCTCTCTCTCTCTCTGTCTCTCTGTCTCTCGGTCTCTCTCGTATGCGCCCAAATGCGTTCTCAGGTACCGAAATTTGGAACCGAATGAGTTAATGTGAATCGGTACTCTGTAGTACCGACACAATTCGGTAATGTACCCTTAAAAGTACCGACTTCGATACCCAACCCTAGTGCTCATTAATAACTCATGCCAGTGTGACTAATGCTGACTGAGCTTCATACAATACAGGCAGCACTAACGTGTGTGTTTTCCGTTAAGTGACTTAATGAAAAGTGAAGGACTCTAGTCTATATCCTTGTCCAGATCTCCGGATGCCCTCTCTGAGATCTCTAACCTCTTGTTCAGAGCGTGTCTGTTTTAGCAGAGGAAGAGTGTGAGGAGTGAATCATTGGTGTTAATCATACTAGTGAGGTCGTGGGTGAGTTTCAGCCTGCTGTGTAGGAGGAGAGGTATGAAAATGTGTTATTATTTTGCATTATCCTCCATTGGGGTGGATCAGGCGCAGGGAAGGATGCTTTGCATAAAAAAGATCGGACTTTTATGTTTATGACTTGGACCATGTTTTGCATCTTTGGGAGTTGTATCTGTCACTCACTCTGCTGTTTCATCTTTTTTAATATACATGGATCACACAAACATGATTTTTTTTTTCATGTAACTCTTCACAGACCTTCATGTTCAGCCTGAATTGAGGCCTATTTGGCCTGTGACTCTGTTCTCCAGCCTTACGGCATCCATGTCTGAAAAGCACACCACCTCAATAAGTGTTAACACAGAGGTTTCCTTGTCCTGAGTAACTCAGTGTGTCACCTTGCTGATACTTGACCTGACACCACAGGCTTGTGTTACAGATCCCTGAAATCCCAGACCCCACTATCACAGATTTAGAGAGAGAGAGAGAGAAAGGGCCTTCACCTGTTTCTCATCCTCTGACCTCTGCACTCTAATGTTTTAGCTAAATTATGTGGTTTAGGAACTCTGTGTCCGTGAAGTTAATATAAAATCCTAATGGGCTCTATTTGCTTCTTTAATAAATGCTTTTTGGTCAAACTGTCCGCAGTTAATTAGTGCCTGTCTCTGAAATGTCTTTTCAGCTGACGTCACCTAAGCTGCATGTGCGGCAGATAATACTAACTAATAGCCATATAGCTGTATAGGATTTGTTTTAAGCATTTGTTGGGCAATGCAGTAATTCAATGTTAATATAATAAAGATTTTAGTGGATTTATATGGATTTTTTTATTGGCCAGTGCCGATATGAGCAAGCGCATGGTCTATATAAGGCCGATATACAGTATATGTATATCACATGTTTAATTTAAAGATAGTAAATAGCACATTGTCCAATTAAATTAATTTATTTTACATATGTACTAAATTAGAAGTAAATCATTTGAAAAAGATTTGGCAAAAAAATTATTTGAACTTGATAAAAAGTGAAACAGATTTATACTTCAGATAGTAAAATCTTGTTGTAGTATTTATTTATTAGATATACAAAGACTTACATTTTATAAATACACATTTGCTGAATGCTGATGGTATATGAGAAAGTATTTGTATTTGTCTTTCTATTACTTATAATAATAATAATAAACACTGTAATACTTTTTCTTTGTTTACCATCTTTGTGGCTGCGCTCAAGCACTGGTGTTCTCAGGACTGTCAAAATAAAAGTCTGACACTTCTGGCACTTACTGGTTCAAACAGAAAAACTTATTAGTGATGCCTATAATTAAAAAATGCTAAATGTCAGCCAATACATTGTTCGACCACTGAAAGTTTCAGACTTTAATTGAACATTTTTGACCACGAGAAATTGCCATTGGGATTCATCAATATTCTCTCAAGGGTGACCTTGACCTTCATTCTCCACATCCCATCTGAAAGGCCTACTCAAAAGCGGTTGCACACATTGCAAGTTCTCATTTGGTCTGACTTCTGATATGTAACACCAGCTTTAATTTGCTATGTCATTTGGAAATATACCACATTGCTATGCTAATGATGTTGATTGATAAGACAATAAGATGTTTTGGTAGTTTTTGGCCATTGTTTACCAGCTATGTGTACTGAACGGTCACTGTAAGCTTTTATGAATAGCCTATATTGTCGCTGTTGGATATCACTATTTTGGGGATAGTCTACTCAAATGAAAATTCTGTCCTTATTTACTCACCCTCAAATGTCTCAAATGTTCATACAGTGAAAATCTATTGGGTCCAACGTTAGTTGGGAAACCACAGCCTTTTGTACTGTACGAACAAAAAGTTTGGAATGCAATGAAGAGTAGCTTAAATGATGACAGAATGTTTATTTTTCAAATGCAAAATGAACAACATCTTTTTGCCTGTTATGATTTGAAATGACTCATTATTTGTGCTTACTGCTGTCGTTTTTGTGGACTTTTAGAAATGTCTTTGCACCTGCCTGGTTTTACAGCTCACATCTTGGCGAAGTCCTCAAAATGCGTTCTGCGTTCTGTTTAGTCTGGTGTGCTTTGTTTGGACATCCTCCATAGTAGCACAGATCTCTGTCGGGTCCGCTGACCCTGATCAGTCTCAAAGACTCACAGTTTTCCACTGCAGTGATTTACTCCATTAGCACTTCTCGCTCCACTAGGCAGATCATTTCACCAGAATAAAAACCTTTTTTTAAATGCCAGCAGTTTATGTATGTGAAAGTAGTAATCCTGATATTATCCAGTCAGTCAAAACTGATCTGCATGGACTAGGTAGCATTGCAGGTATGTAATCTTTTGAGATGCTTGGATATAAACAATCCATTGTCAAGTCATCTGTAAGGATTGCTCTGAAATGACAGACTATGGTAATTCCTGGATTTATAAATCATATGCAAATGTTTCTTTAAGATGCCATCATCTTGTCGCTTCAGATGCTCTGTTATATTGTTGTTGCATCTGGAGTGGAACATGGCTCTCAGTGTTTCAATTCTGAATAGATTACAAGATCATAAATAGTAAATATGTAATGAGGCCACTGCCTTGATCATCGCTTAAGGAAATAAAAAAATCTTTTAGATGTGGTTTCTATAAACACATCCTTTCCCACATTTGTTTTGCGCTGGTTTCAGGTTTATCCATGTTTCATATACACAAACAAAAGCCAGTATTGACATAGAGAAGAATAGGAAAGTGCAGGTGAAAGAGCAAGTTATAAAGTCATAAAGTATGGGTGCCATCTTAGCGGTTTTTCATCGTCAGTCTCAAATTGTTGATTCTCTAAGACGAGAAATAAAAACGTTTCTTTCGCCACAAGATATTGAGCTGCATCCACATGTTCTCAGCCTCTGTGAGGGGGTTAGGTGTGGTTAAATCTCAAGGGGTGGATGGCATGATGTTAGGCTCACTGTCACTGCTCACTGATAAATTACTAGACAGAACATCAGCATGTAATCAGCTCTGTGGAAATGGCTCCCATCTACAGCGATCTGACCACATTAGAGTGTCTTCTCAAATATGTTGTAATTCATTTATATAGTGGAGTGAGCAAATTAATTGGGCTAGAAGTCAATCGATTTAACAGTTTACAGCAGCTTTTGAGCAGTTTTTTTCATTTATGTATGTGATGAATTCACAAAATTCTTTCTTTTTTGAATGCTTACCTGCAGTGTACCACTCACCAACCAATGAAGTTTGAAAGCTCTTAAGGACAGATAGCTATTTTTAGTGATTATTGGGGGTTGCTGCTAAATTATTGGTGAGATTGATTTGGAGTTCTAGTGACCTTTACGTTACTTGATGAAAATGAAATCAACTTTGTTATAGTTAGACCTTATGAGGAGGAGACGGACCACTCATAGAAAAATTAATGAGAGAAAACAATTTGGCAACTTTAGAAAATATAGTTTTGCCTTTCAGTTGAATGAGACAGTTACCTTTTTGCTAAAGGCATTTATTGTTTGTTTACTGTAGAATGCACATGCTCATTTGCTGGGCCTGGATTTTGTGATGCCAATGTTGGAAGATTTGATTGCTGATTGGACATGTTATTAAAACATCTTGGCAAACAGTTTTACAGATTTTAGCCTTTTACAAGTATATAGAAGCTATACTTGTTTACCTATTGCCTACATATAAAATTATCACAGAGCGAAGTTTTTTTTCCCCCACTGCCTTAATCATTGGGGTAGGCATCATTAGGTTGACCTCTGGTACTTGTATTGGCATAGGATACTGTAATGCTGTATTCAGATAAACCAACATTTATGTAAAACATTTTTAATTGCACTTATGTTGGTTGTTTCTTATGTTGTTGTTCTTAATTCTAATTTAAAAGTTGCATTATACTTTCTTAGTATTCTTTCATAGTCACAGTATTATATGTTTGTCTATTCATTTGGCAGTTGTCTAAAATATAGGAAAGGCAGTAGAAATACTGTAGGAAATATTCAAAGATGGCAATCGCCTCATCCTCTGAGCTGAGATTAACTTTTCCATTGACATATCTGTGAAACTGCCACACCCAAACAAATGAAATAATCCTAAAAAAACAAGAGACCAGATTTACCTTTCAGAGGGAGGGAGGGGGGGGGGCTTATTTGAATACTGTCAGAAAGTGCAAAGTTTGGATGTGTTTGGAAACATGAGGTTGGGCGGCTGAAGATTGAGCTTAAAATGAGACTGTGAACACAGCGGACTATAAACCCTGTTTAGCTCCCTGACCTTCAGCAGCTCGAACAGGGCTCACATTTACACACGCCTAGGGTTGTGCCGATAGACGATAGTATCGTGTATCGACGATAGTCAGAGATATGACGATAGCAAATGTCTTTGTCGATAGTCAAGACGATATTAGGCTCATTCTCCTATTAATGTATAAAACTATTATTATTATTATTATTATTGTTAGGCGGCCTATTGTTATTGGGCTATCAAATTGCCACGCTATTTTACCTCACTGCCGCACTTCACACACACACACGCGCAAATGAGGATTAAGGCCAAAGTATACTTCGGCCGTCCTCTTCTACACGCTGTCATCAAGAGGGCTCGCGGACAGTCGCACACCCCGTCCGAGTGCAGGCAATTTTTTGAGACCGCGCAAGTCAAGTTGGTGGTCCTGCGCATGTGTTGAGCTCGTCCGTCCGCACTCTTCAGCGGCTGAGTATACTTTGAATGCTGCGCGGACGCGGCTGTGCGTGAGACGGAACGGAACGGAACGCGGAAAGTGAAGAAGCCTTTAGGCTTCTCCTCCTCAATGGAAATGTTTTAAAAATGGACTCTAAAACTAAGCCCACATCAAAATTGAACTGCAGGGTGATAATCGTTATTTACAAATTAGGCTATGTCAAGAGTGCAAAAAGAGACATCTTTTATCTTCTTGAACAGCTTCGAGCTATGAATGAACATGACGAAACTGCACCGGCAGCATTTCGTTTTCTTTACAGCACATTAACAAAACACATGGATGTTTATTCTTCATCATTGTTATTATAAAAATATGCAGTTAATAAGTTATCAGTCTAAAACTGGGCTCGTCATGGGGCGCGTCCGGAGCACTGTATGACTGATGTAACTTTACTCCAAAAATATGAACTTACCTGAAAATACTTTTATCTTTAACATGTTCGTTTATGTCCAACACAAACTACTTTTGATTTTCACCTTGACTGATTTTTAGACTGATAACTTCCGCGCCGATGCGGCAAACCTGTCACAGGACGCGTGGTCCTAATAGCGATGTATGACTGCTGTATCCGAATATAAACTAGCTGTTTTAAATATTTTTTATATTTAACATGTTAGTTTTTCAGTATGTTTGAAAGTATATTATTTCGGTTATTGGTACTTCTAGGCTCTCTCTCTCTCATACACGCCGATTTAAAAATCACCAAATAGTTATGAAATAGCTTATGACAAGTACAGAGAGTCTCTCTCTTGCCCCACCCACCCATGCACGATAATATCGTGTATCGGCGATCTCACAGGCTGGCGATATGACGATATAAAAATGACCATATCGCCCAACCCTACACACGGCTTTGCATTTTTTATGACGGTGAGCATGGAATCACCGTGTTGAGATCAAGTCCAGAGTCTAAAACACTGTGCGTGTGTGTAAACAGGCCTTTCCAGTTGCACTGGGTGTGAAGTTAACTGAAGGGAGTGCCTTGGCCTTCTCTCTGATTTCAGGCGCTTGACGTCATGTAGGAGTGTGTGAGAGAAAAGACATTCAATGCTTGTTTTTGTGAACTGATTTATTAGTGCTTTCGTTTCGTATGGTGAATTCATGCGTGACTGTTTTATACCTTTATGATATTAAATGTTGAAGGCACCTCATTATCCAGTCTTGTAATCACAGTCCCATTCTAAAACGGTTCTTGATCTGCATTTTTTCTTTTTAATTAAATTTACAGATTTTGAATGTCACAATTATTTGTGTATTCTTATTAAATGACTTGTATAATTATAATTACTATACTAATTACAAATGAATAATAAACAATTGTAACTACCTAAATATAGCTTAAAAGCATACAAGGAAATGTAAAGTAATAAAAGGGAACAAAGAAACACATTACAAGCAATAAGCAAATAGTGCTTTCAGAATCATTTCTCCCACCCCTAGTTTTTATTGATTTATTTTTTCTCCGCTCCCTACAGGTTTCCATTTGGTATCATGTTCTCATTTCCCTCTCATTCTTTCTCTTTGCGTGTTTTTAAAGCTTAGCTCAGGTAAACGGTCACTAGAGGTGTATTTGTTTGATATCTACACTCCATGTGGGCAGAAGGGCGTAAACCACACCCTGCAGTGCACCGGAAAGAGCCGGCCACCCTGTGGAGCTTTACATCCCAGAGGAATTGTTGCTCATTGAGGGAGAGCGTATTAATATCAGGATTATTTATTCACTGTTGACAGTTTCCTGACATAGGACGAGCTGGAGAAGCGAGGGGAGAGGTGTGATGAAGAAGAGGGAGAGGGAGAGAGACACTCCATCTGCTCTCTGTTTGTGCCCTTTGCTGCCTCCAGACTCTAGTTTTAAATAGAGGCAGTGTGGGATTTACAGCTCCATGCATTACCTGCAGGCCCTGTCTGCCATTCATCCATCCGTCAGTTCATCTGTGCTTCTCTTCCTTTGTATGTTTGTATTTGACTCGTTTGATGTGAGAAACACCCGAACATGGTGATGTTAATGAAACATTTCTGCATCTGTCTTTCCATCCATCTTTCTGTTCATCCAACTTTTTTTCCTTCCTATTTACTAAGTCATTCTTTGCTTCCTTAATTTCCTTTTTCCTTCCACCAATCCTTTGTTTCCTTCCTTTCTTTCCTTTAATTTCTTCTTGCTGAAAAACAGTTCAAAGCAGTTTTATATTACATAAGTGTTGCCTTCTGCAAGCATAACCAAACATACAGCATGACTAGTGTAGCATGATTCACTTATGAATAACTCTTATAAATCGGTTCATTTATTGAATCACAAGTTAAAGTTGGCAAGAAATGAAAATTCACTATGCATCTTTTGTTTCATTTTTAAAATTGAGCTTGACCCTCTAATGTTAAAATATTTTAATGGCAGACTTCCCCAATTATTTAGTCTACTTGAACCCTGTCTCCTCACAATAGACTGTAAGCTCTTTTAAAAAAAAAAATTATTGCAATGCCCACATTTCAAAAGGCCCATTTACTTTTGTCACCTTGTGTGTTTTCCCAAATCAGATGGCTGTTTGATTTGTTCCATTAAACCGTTCCATTTACACTTGGCCACATAACTGTCTCCAAAAAACGATTATAATTCCGATCTTCAATTCCCACACTACATGCAGATTCATTGGAGATCACATCACAGACAGCAACAGATATGCACCGTGTTTTTATTTATCATCAGTTGATCTCAAGATTAAAGACCGCAACAATGAGAGAGCATCATCAGCACTAGTGAAATAATTTAGCGTTCAGCACATTTAATGAAGATGACTGTTGGACACATGAAGATGCGATGCTGAATGGTGAATTTCATTTGCATCAATTTGTGCATGCTTGCTAAAGAGAGATGCTTATCCCTGGTGGTCCATATATGTGGAGATGCGTGTTGCTGTGGTATAGCTGTAACTCGCTCTCATGTCTTTATTTTTTGCCATCGGATTGCAGTCTGTCTCGAATGCATTTCAGATGGCGTTTACACCTCGTCTACCTTTTCATAATCTGATAGCTATGTAATGAAAGAAAACGCATGAAGAGACCAAGGGTAAATCGGCCCAAAGTCCAATCAACAACCAACATATAAGTGCCCGCCCATATTTTATTTTTCAATTATCAGTTACACTCAGATGTAACATCAGTTACATTACAATACAGAAAAAAAGATTTGTCGCAACTTTGTTTCATTGTGACTTTAACTGTTTGGATCCATCTAGCGAATCACTGAATCAGTCAGAATAGTTGCTCAGTTTGACTTGTTACTTGTCTGGATGTTTATACTACAACGAATAGTTAAAGTTAGACATTCTAAAAATACTTTTGTTTTAATAACAAGCATTTTAATGAACGACGACCAAAAATAGTATGGTTTTGTTTAGTATGTAGTTAAAACCAATTATGGGAGTGAGGTTCACAAAAACAGAATTTTGTAGAAAACACTGGTGTGTGTGTGTGTGTGAAGAGAGAGATGGTGTATGTGTAGGTGGTGAAGTATTTATAGTTCTTCATCGTGACTGTCGCTTTTTGGGCGTGTATGACCGCATCTGTGTGTGTTGAAAAAGAGTTTCTCTTTTTCTAGGCAGAGATGGGCTTCACTCTCTGTACTTGGAATATTACGCCCAATTTCCTTTTTGCCACAGAAAGCGAGAAAGAGAAGATGAAGAAAAGTAAGAAGGGGAAAATGGAAAGAGAGAGATACATGAAAGGGAGGAAAGGGAGCTGTCCTTTAGAAAGGTAAAGAGAAGATAGGCATGAGGACAAACAACAGATCTCCATGGCAACGCTGCAATCACGACCCAGCGACTGACTGCTTCTTTAAAGACATGCTGGATTGCGTGCAAGTGCATGTGTGTTTTGAAACAGAACAAGAGAGCATGCTTTACAGCTACTACAGCATTTGTGTTTATAGGGTTCCTGGTGCCTCTGGATCACTCATCCATCTTTCTTTTAAAGAGACGGTTGAGAAAAGTTTGAAAGATCAGTGATGAAACTCATAACCAGGTCAATAAACATCAGGTCCGGTCACAGAATTCTGTGCCGTGTAGCTATATGAAGCACTTAGAGCAGCTTTTGGGTCTGATCAGCTTCCTACTGAGCTGAACCAGTGTCAGCTAAACTCGGGATCGCAGAGCTGCCGGAGAAGGTGGTATTTAAGGTTCAACGCTGAAGTGAGCAGGACTCCCAGTAAACCTAAAAAAGGTTCCGGCACAGACAGCATGTTGTCAGGGAGAACATTATCCTATCCTCACTGCTGTCTGTGGAGGGTGTAATTACAAGGAGAGATAGATGATGATATGGAGCGAGGGAAAGACCCAGAAAAAGAGCAAATAAAAAGGAATTTTATTTAACCCAGACTGACCTTCGTCCTAGATGATTCTTTAATAGTAAGGTAGATGCCAAAGGATATAGTTCTAGATGCAAAAAAATGAGCCCTTTTGAGACTCTCTGGTTCTGTTTTAAATCCTCGTGGGCTGTCTGCTGTCTACGTAAGCAGTTACTTTCGAAAGAGGTGGTTGATTCTGACAGCATTTTAAAGCGACAAGAAGTTGTTCGTTTTCATTAAGAGTTGGTGATTTGAATGACAGGAATTTTGTGGATAAATAATAAATGGATAGTTTACTCAAAAGTGAGAATTCTGTCATTATTTACTCACCCTCATGTAAACCTGTGTGACTGACTTTGTTCTGTAGAAGGCAAAAGAAGATATTCAAATAACATTGGACTCCACTGACTGCCACTGTATGGCCAAAAATCACTGATGCATTTTTGTAAATAACTTTGGTGTTCCAATATAAAAAAAATATTCATAAAGGTTTGTACTGATGAGTAAATGATGACAGAATTTGAAATTTTGAGTGGACTGTCCCTTTAAGGAATCGTTTCAACTGAAATGGAACCTGGAAGTGACTGATTTGAAACGCTATATGTCCAGTCCAGCAACTCAATTAAGGGTCACTCATGCATGCAACACAAGTTGCTCATGTGACACTCACAAAAGACTTGACTAACAATTACATTTGACTCCAGTAGAGCTTGATGATAGTATGTTGCTAAGCTAAAAGCACAAACAATTCATAGAGCATATAAATGCTAATTAAAAATGATTTGTTTTTAAATAGATTTAACTATTTCTTTTCACTACTGCTTTAAATTGTAAAATAAAACTTCCTTTATACTCTTGTTTTTCAGTATGTTTGCATGTGTGGTGGGGCAGATCTCATGTGAAGTTCTGCTTGATAAGGAAGAAAGATTAGCCAGAAAGGAGAGTGCCATTGTAAAAGTGCATTGTGACATTGTAGCAGAGTGTTTCATTGCTGTTTATGAGTGATGTATTGATATCGGTTCTGCTTTATGTATGTATCAGCACTCTCATGACTATGCATACACACAAGCTACACCAAGGTCTAAAATCTGAGTCCCCAGCCATACCTGCACACATGCCCTCTAATACCTTAAGTCCTTGCCCCTCTGTTCCTGTCAGCACACTGTCAATCTCCAGCTTTCCATGCCCTGACCTTTGCAACTGCTCTTGGCTCAGCTTACCTATAAACACACACATTCAGACAGACAGTGTGGGTTTGCTGTATTGTTTCAGCCAGCTTTTCTCATGCCTTTCTCGTGAGCTGCCCCTCTTTCAAAATTCGCATCATGTGAAACGGGTAACAAAATAAAGAGCGTCTTCATTTAAATACATACCTCTGAGTGTGCACCATTTAGTGGACTGACGTCAAGCATTACATTTATGGCTTTGAACTTTGATCGGTTGGTCTTTGAAGACGGAGCTGTCATGAAGTACAGCGCCCGGATATGTGAACTGTGGTTTGCACGCACACACACACACACACACACACACACACACGCACCACAGGGCTCATGGAGTTGGCTGGGTTCCTCTTGATGATTGAACTTTCTCTTTAATGAGCTCTGCTTTAGCTTGAGTACAAAATGGAGAAACTTCTGTAAAGTTAGAGATTAAAATGATAAATGCTGTGTGATGCTACTTCACACAGAAGCGAAGCAAATATGCTATGTGTGAAGCACATAGCATATTTGTGCGTGTGTGTTTGCGGGTTTAGCAGATGGATCCGTCTGATTTAATGTAATCTAATCCACTGTAATCTAATCTAATCTGATCTGTATGTTTCTCCAGTGTAATGGGGTAACGTGGGAAATTGGGATTTAATCTTGATTTGGACGGGAGAGTTGAGAAGATTTGGTGGGGTTAAGGGACTGTCGGGTGTTTAGGAACACGTCCTAAACTGCTGCGAGGTCTCATGAGATTATGATTAACTAGAACGCTTTATGATTGCTGTGGTGATGCCTCTTCTTTTTTCTTGTCCCATCATTTTGTTCCCTTGAAAAGCATTATTGAAGGGATGGTTCACCCAAAAATGACAGTCATCATTCACTCACTGTCATGTCATTCCAAACCTGTTTGACTTTTCTTCTTCTATGGAGAAGTCTGGTTGCACTCATCTTTTGAATTGGGCTGCTTAGGCAATGCAAGTTCAAGTCTGGCTTATGTCATTTACTCAGACCTGCCACTTCTGTCCATCATTTTCCAATGCTTAGTATGATCAATAGTAGTAATGATTAAAAAAAGAAACTGTCTGTAAGTTTGGTGCTGGGGCAGAGAATAAAAGGACATTGAGAGTGTTCACCCGTGCTAAAGTAAGTCATAAATTAACATGGTGCATGTGATGCATTACATAATATGCATATCTTCAGATCCAGAGTTTGAATGCGTATGTTTCTCTGAATCTTATTCATGTTCATTTGCAAGCTAACCAGCAAATGCAGCAACTACACTAGCATTTTTTTTTTTTTTAGTTTTTTAAAATGTTCTTTAATCTCTCTTATGTTCTCCAAGGCTGCATTTATTTGATCAAAAATACAGTAAAAACAGTCATATCGTGATTTTCTTTTTTTTACAATTTACATTTGTCTATTTTAATATATTAAAATGTGATTTATTCTCATGATGGGAAAGCTGAATTTTCAGCAGCCATTACTAGTCTTCATTGTCACATGAACCTTCAGAAATCATTCTAATTTGCTGATTTGATGCTCAATAAGCACAGCATTTCTTACTATTCAATCAATTGTGATAATCAGAATCAGTTATGCTGCTTTATATTTTTGTGGAAACCATGAGACATTTTTTCAGGATTCTTTGATGAATAGAAAGTTCAAAATAACAGCATTTATTTGAAATTGAAATCTTTTGCAGCATCATAAATGTCTTTACTTATGTATTTGCTGATTAAAAAAAATGCATTTCCTTCAAAGAGAACCTTACTGACCCAAATTTTTGAACGGTAGTAAACTCTCCTGTACCCATATCTTCCGTAACTACAGAAAGACTTCTTACCAACAGTCAAAAGTTGTCATTGTACTAAACACACACCAAGTTCTGCTTCAAATGCTTATTTTACACTTTCTGTGCTCTAGAGCACAACAATGACATGATACATACAAGTTTTCAACTGTAGTTCTGTTCATACCTCACATATCACTCAAACTCACTGATCTGGTTCTGACCCCTCAATTATCAGGTAGTCGCTTCAGTCAGAGGTTGTGATCATCACTGTGTATTTGGTACGCCAAAATGACTGAGCAATATTCTACGGCTGTGTGAATGTAGCCATATTTTCCTCTTGTGAAGTCTGATAGATCTATCTGCATGTGTGAGTGTGTGTGAAAGCGAGAGAGGGGGAGAATGTAGTTGAATTTGAGTGTCATCCGAGTGTGACCATCTGAAACATTTTTCTGATCCTTATATCCCATCTCTCTGTCAGACCCACTCTGATGCCAAAGGAGGAGGGCGTCCCAGTGTGTCACGTAGTCGGAATGTGGTGCCGACGGTGGATGAAAACCCCCACATAGGAAATTACAGACTGCTGAAGACCATCGGCAAGGGCAACTTTGCCAAGGTTAAACTGGCCCGACATATCCTCACTTCTAAAGAGGTAACTAGATCGCCTGTGTATTTACCTTTTTTTAGTGGATCTAGTTAGCGGAGTCCTCACTACACTGAAAAAAAATTGGTGTGGGATTGACTTTGTTGTACATTGAAACAATTTTCACTCCGAAATTACTTGTAAATTTAATTTACAATTACAGAGTAATGGCAAATAACAAACTAAATACTTTCATCATATAGTACACGTATTTAATTATTTTTGACCGTTTGAGATCTATACATGATGCATCCTAAATTGCATCATGTCTGACTGTGATACATGTCCAGGGCCTGTTGCATAAACTGCTTAGACTAGTATTACAAGTTAGGGATCTAATTTATTTTCTTTTAAGGCTACTCATAACTTTAAAGGGGGCATAACACACACTGTTTCACCCAATCTCATGTTAATCTTGAGTACCTATAGAGTAGTACTGCATCCTTCATATCTCTAAAAAGTCTTTAGTTTTATCATAATTATAAAAGAAAGATGCAGCTATATGATTCTTTCCGAAAAAAGCAGAGCTCCTGGAGGCGCGCCGTGGGCGGAGCTAAAGAGTGACGCCAACAAAACACAGACATTTGATGCCGTTTCACTTACCGTCTGCAGTTCTGAATCATGACCGGGATCTTTTATAGCTGGGACTGCTCCATCTTTCAGCATCAAACGATGTGCAACTCCAGCGTCGAACTGGGCCTCGTTTATAAAACGTTCATCAACAAACACACTTGCGAAACTCCATTGCTGCCCCGAAAAACAAACTGCATCCACTGCTCACGTAACGCTGGGTTCTTCAGGAAGATGAACAAGGTTATCTTTCCCTTCCAACCAAAAACACACTTCTTTTAGGGCTGAATGCTTAATTGCATTTGCGATAATGTCGCGATATGAAAAAACTTGATTTTTTTCAACCGCAGAGGCTGAGATTACACCTTGTCACATGGCAGACGAGAGTAAAGAGGTATGTTCGACTTGAAGATCAATCGGTGTATGGCGAGAAGTACGACGAGAGAAAGCATAAAGGAGACGTCCGCTCTCTTATAGCTCTCGCAGTACTTTGATGACAAACAGCGATCGGTCTAGCAGCGCTGCTTCAAGTCGAACACATCTAAGCAGTCTTCAGAGGAAGCATCAATTTGGCACGCTACAGTACAGTGTTGCCAAGTCTGCGGTTTGCCTCCAAAAACATGATATTTAGCCCCTGAAATGCGAATCTTACCAGGGAAACCCCTCATAAAAACGTGTATTTTATCTACTTTAGTTTATGTGATTTGTACAGAATAATACAGAACATAAAGAGCTTTAAAAAATAATTGTATATTAAATCGCAATCGCAATATTGGTAAAAAAAAATCGCAATTAGATTATTTTCCAAAATCGTTCAGCCCTAACTTCTTTAGAGACATTCTTCCCGAGCGAGTCCTGTGCAGCGCTGCCAGATGAAGCGCCTTGATGGGCGTGCACTTGCTCTTGCTCCGGTCAATGCGGGCGCGTTCTTCTGAGAGAAATGCCCATATAAGGAGTTCCATCCTTCATTACGTCAGGAAGAGCCATGATTGAAAAAAAAAAACTTTCCGAAACTTGTACGAACCCGGAAGGAAGAATTTTGGCACAGAAATACTCCGTCATACTTCCAAATAATTTTTTGAAACTTTGGCCATGCATAGCATGAGAATCCAACTCTTTAACAGTGTAAACAATTCTGAATGCATGAAACAGCATTGTACCCCCCCTTTAAGTCAGTTGTATAAAATTTTTAATTAGTCTAATTTGAGAAGTACGGTTTATCCCTCGGCTAACTGCTAGTTAGTCAGACTAGTTCTTAAGACACAGTGTTAACATAATGACTGTGTTTATGCAACTGGCTCCAGATATGCTGAATCTAATTTCAAATCATCTATGTTTGTGGTGTGGATTGGATGGGAGAAAATAAGATTGAATGTGAATTTTGCTTAAATTCAGACTATGAAGAAGTAATCAAATGCACACAAAAGTTTATTTGGCTTGATTTTCTCTTAAATTCTTTTGACACATTCCCAAGTAGGTTCTTCACTGATACTGTTTCCTCCTTGCTGAACAATTTAAGTAAACTTTATTAGGGTGAAAATGATGCCACAACTGTGGGACAGTAATATAAACCTTTAAAAGATTTATGATTATTTCAACAATTAACAAAAATAAGGGAAGGCATTGTGAAAAGTGTTCAAGCCAATTGTAATATGATCTTCATATAACAAATAAAAGAAGCTGACATTTGAAAGTTGATCTGTTTTAATTAAAATCAACCCCTGGGACATGCTTCTGGTGCCTGAATTTGCAGAAACATGCAAATATAGATCAAGCACAGTTTGCATTCAGAGTCATCTTTCTAGTGTAACTCTGGTATTCTGGTAAATCCATTTGAAAAAAGTAATTTTATGTTTGAGAGAGGTGTTTAAAGATGTGTTTGTGTTTCTTTTGTCTCAGGTAGCAGTGAAAATCATAGACAAGACACAACTCAACTCTTCTAGTCTTCAAAAAGTGAGTGTACTCTTTATCTGTATATCTGTCTGGAGAAAAGGCACAGAAGGGGTAATTACAGGAAGAGAGGCTGAAGGATTTCCTCTGACGTGGGAATGAACGGGTTCTGCTTTACCCCCACGCACACATACATACGCTGGTCATGTACCATTAACTTTTTGCTGTAACTACTGCAGAATCCTGGAGGATATTAAAGAAATGAGGTTAATGCATTGTTCCTGCTGCTAGTGAAAATGTAACAATGTATGTGTTGTAAAATATTAATACACTACCATTCACAAGTACGATATTTTGGGGTCAAAGATTTTTTGGGAATAAATTGGTTTTTGAAAGATACTTTTATTCAGAAAAGATGCATTAAATTGATCAAAAATGACAGACAAAGGACATACAAATAGATTTCTATTTCAAATGAATGCTTTTCTTCAAACTTTGTTCATCAGAGAATCCTGGAAAAAACACTTTCCACACTTCATTAAGCATTAAAACCATTTGAAACTTATAATAATAATAAGATAAAAGATTTCTTGAGTACTACAATAAAACACCTTAGAATGATTTCTTAAAGGGTTACTCCACCCCAAAATTAAAATTGTCATTAATCACTTACCCCCGTGTCGTTCCAAACCCGTAAAAGCTTTGTTCGTCTTCGGAACACAATTTAAGATATTTTGGATGAAAACCGGGAGGCTTGTGACTGTCCCATTGACTGGCAAACAATTTTCACTGTCTTGGCCCAGAAAAGTATGAAAGACGTCGTCAGAATAGCCCATTTGCCATCAGTGGTTCAACCGTAACATTATGAAGCTACGAGAATACTTTTTGTGCACAAAAAAACTAAAATGACAAATTTATTCAACAATTCGTCTCCTCTGCATCAGCGTAGCGCCATTTTGGAGAATATGAGCAACTTGAGTTGACCCAAAAATTTAAAATTCTGTCATTTACTCACCCTCAAGTTGTTCCAAATCTGTTTGAGTTTCTTTATTCCATTGATCACAAAAGATGACATTTTGAAGAATGTGGGCAACCAAACAGTTGCTGGTCCCCATTGACTTCCATAGTATTTTTTTCCATACTATGGAAGTCAGTGGGGACCATTTTTTTGTAAATTATCCATTCAATTTAATGTATCTGGCATTATCACAAGGATCAGGTGAATAGCACCTTGTCATTGCTTACAATCTTCTAAAATCTTCTCTCTTTATTGTGTTTTCTCAGCTCTTCCGAGAAGTGAGAATCATGAAGCTTCTGAATCACCCAAACATCGGTGAGTGATTTAGAAAGAACCCGTCTAACTGGCCACACCACAATTAATAGAATTATTTTAATATTTCAAATCAGCATCTGACATGAATCATCGGAATTGTCCGATCCAACATAAGACCAGTCTGCTGAAATCGGCATTCCTGAGGCTTTGATGTCATAGATGTTGAAGAAATGGACAAATGATATGTGCTGATATGCACTCGCTCAAGCCAACACACAAGTCAGATACTGCTGATGTATTGAACTGTGTGTTTAAGTGTGTGTGTGTGTGTGTGTGTTTTCCTGTGCTGTGACGGTGGTCTTGACGGAAACGCTAGCTCATTAGCGCTCAGCTTGTGCTCATAAATATCAAAGAACAGAGCAGAAATATGAAAGGAAAGACCTGCCCCCTTTGAGGATGCAGCACTGTGGATTCAGTCCTGATTCAGATTCTTTGCTCTCTCTCTCTGTTCAATGGCCGAGTGTCTCTGTGCTGGTATCACATCACACAATCACAGCTGATTGATCTGAAATGCTCCATGATCTTTTCCATGACGACACACACAAAGTAGGGATTATGTATTTTATTCATTGCATTAATGTCAAACAGTAGTGGCCTGTTTTCGTTGAATAGACTGTGATGAATAGCGTAGCTCTGAGCTTTAAAACTGACTCCTAAAGCCTGTTCATTTTTATAATTCTACTTTATTAATGCATCTCTCTTTATTAGATGCTGTTTGTTTGGATTTGGAGCATTTCCATTTTTTCCTTTAGGGTTTGTGGGTTTTTATTGTTGCTTATGAGATGTTTTTTATGAGAAAAAAAATCTTGTCACTGCTGCTCAGCTAAGGAGACTCATTCTAATGCAGTTTGTAAGCGTAATCTTTAGCGCTAAACTTTGGCTATAATCTTGTCAGCTGCTCAAGATAGATATGGTGGGTTTTGTAGCATACATTGCAAAGCCTGAAGGGCTTCATATAGAAATTCAAGTTCAAGTTTTATTTGTCACATACACGACTATACAGAGTGTGTATAACCAGCAGTGAAATGTGAGAAAACCACTGCTTTCCTTCATACTTCAAACTCATACAGTGTTATCCCATGAAGTAATAATGCTGTACATTAGAGGTGTAGATGTGCTACATCAGTAATATTTTTTTTCTCAACCTCAGTTGTTAGCACTGTTAACCTCAATAGAAAACCTTTGCAGTAAAACTATTTCAACAGAGTTGAATGGCAAATTTTCACAATTCTCTGAAAATATACCACATTGAATTCTTCAGAATACAAACAATTAAAAAGATTAACACAGTTTCCAAATCAGCTGTGACTGTGACAGTTGATTTGTTTGTATACATTGAAAGCTAAAATGCAACACAGTCACAGCCACCTATTGCTAATAGAGTGCTGCAGTGATGGCATGTTTTTTTAGGAAGTTAGCATCACCCTGGTTCCCTCGACAAAAGCCCAATAGAATTTTTCCATTGGCTTTTAGATTATTGCAGGAAATAAGCACTGTGATGAAATAAGCACTTTATGAACTACATGTTTCAGGAGATAGGGGTTTGCATGGGGTTTCAGAGGGGGGCGGGGTGATTTGAGTTCAGGGCTCTCACAGCCTGGGGGAAAAAGCTGTTGAGCAGTCTGGCGGAGCGGGCTCTGATGCTCCGGTACCGTCTTCCTGATGGTAGGAGCTGGAAGAGACTGTGGGAGGGATGGGTGGGGTCCTTCATGATGCTGTTGGTTTTGCTGGAGCATCGTGCAAGGAAAATGTCCATGATGGATGGGAGAGGGGCACCGATGATCACTGTCCGCTGTAGGGAAAACACAGTGAGGCTGTAAAAGTGGACTAGTGAGTAGATGAGTTTACCTGTAGAGTAGATGGGTTTAGCCACTTGTTAGCAACTGTCCTTTTCAAGACAAGTAAAAGCTTTTAAAAAATCACAAGGGGTTTTTACTCATGTATTGTATGTCATAAGTAAAACGTGAAAATGTCTTCCTTGTGTTAACCAACCACAGACCTTATTTCAGCCAATTAACCAAAAACCTATTAAAAAAATGACTTCAGGACAATGGAACCAGAAGTAAAATGTTAACTTGTTTCGGGTTTTGACCTACAAAAATGTCATCGCTGTAGAACTCTATTGATGTAAGATTTTGGGCCAGAAATATAAAGATGTGAATGATTTCATAGAGATGTGTTATTTCTTGTTAATTCTTGTTAGGGATGTGCCTAAAGTTCAAATTTGGTTTGAATAGTCTCTTACATGTTTTGATTTGTGATCATCTCTCTTTTTCTCCTCCAGTGAAGTTATTTGAGGTGATAGAGACAGACAAGACACTGTATTTATTCATGGAATATGCCAGTGGAGGTGAGTGGGCTGAAAGACTAGAACTGCCAGCTGTCAATCATGTTAAGACCTAAAAATCAGGACACTGCATTTTAAATAATGTCATTCTCCCATCTTCCTTTCTCCTTTGCCTGATCTGTCTGTTCTCCTCCTCTACTTGTACCACTTCTTCTTTACCTCTTGTCTTTCTCTGTCATTTTCTACTCTATTGCAATGTTCCCCTCTTCCATTTCCAAGGTGAGGTTTTCGATTACCTTGTTGCTCACGGGAGGATGAAAGAAAAGGAAGCGCGTGCCAAATTTAGACAGGTCAGTGCGAGTGCGTGTGAGTGAGTCATGCTTCAGTGTCAAAGCTCACATGTACGTACAATGAGGTCTAAATCTGAGCCCACTAGTAAAAATGCTTCCATTTTTCTATTATAACTTTTAATTACTGATCATATCTTCAGTTTGAGTGCAATAGTTGAATTGAAAAATTAACATGAATTCACATAAAAGCTGAAGATCATGTTCTCCAGGATGATGTGAGAATGATCCAAACAGAATTGTGTGTTTCAATGGAAGCAAGAACATCTTACATCTGTACAGAATTTTAATTGTAATATTTTACAATAAAATTTAAATTCAATAATATTTTTATTGTATATATGATCGTATAAATGGAGCCTTTGTAAGCATATACTGTTTTAAACAATCAATAGTGGTTTGTGACAGGTGGTGCCAAGTGGTCCTTTTTTGCTAGTACGAGCATGTGTGTGTGTGTGTGTGTGTGTATGTGCTCATTAACTCTGCTGTGTGCATGTGTGTGTGTGTGTGATGGCTTAATTACTGATAGAAAAGCTCAATTAAAGAGCGACAACTCCCATGAGCAGCCAAAATGACTTCATCTACTCTCCTGATTACTCACCACACCTTCTCTCTGTATCTCTCTAGATTGTCTCAGCTGTGCAGTATTGCCATCAGAAGTGTATTGTACACCGAGATCTTAAGGTGAGAATGTTTGCTTGTGTGTGTGTGTATTAGGGCCCTTAGGGTCTGTTACGTATAAACATGCTCTGAGCAGCAAGATCTGCATTCAGCTGTACCTTCATCTTTCACATGGTCTTTAGTAGTTCTTCTGTGTCTGTCACAAGTCCATTATACAGAAGTCCAGGTGAAGGAATGAGTCCTCTATTCACACGCGCGCACACACACACACACACACACACACACACACACACACACGCTATCATGAGTGTACTCTGAACTCTGGAACTGCTGACCCCAGATCTTCTCCTTGTTAAGATGAAAGGAAGTGTCTTTCTGGATGAACATTCCCATGATGATACTCTATCCATGTAAATGAAGTTGCTTATTGGTCCAAACCATCATCATAGTGACTCTTGAACCTTGAAGTTAGTCACTGTCTCCATGCATAACTTAATGTAATTCTCTTGCGCCCTGCTCAGGACCCCCAGAAATCCATAGTGTACAATTGTGTGTCTGAACCTCTTCCTTTCTCTCTCTCTCTATCAGCTTGTCTCTTTTTTGCACACACACAAACACACACACACACACAGAGATGTACACTAAATAATGTCACCGCAGTGCTGGAGATGTATTGATTACAATAGAAAAGGGCAGTGTTTGCCATATTGATTTAATATGAGCAAAACAAATAATAAAGCATTTACCCAGATTTGCAAATGTACTGTAATAGTGATGCATCTCTCTCTCTCTCTCTGTGTGTGTGTGAGTGTGTTAACCATTAGGCCACACCTCGATTGTGGCTACATAGGTTTCTGGCAGTTCAGGTTGGATTGCAGGATCTATATCGCATTTCTTTCAAGTTGCAGGCATGCTGATTGTATTGTATTCAGATCCGGTTGCCCCAGCAAAGGAAATTAAAATGATTGTAATAGTTTTGCCCTTACTATTTACTAGCAAAAAACATACATAATTTGGGGTTAGGGTTTTGGGGTCAGTATATATATTATTATTATTATATATTAATGGGTTTATTCAGCAAGGATGCATTAAATTGGTCAAAAGCGTCAGTAAAGACATTTATACTGTTACAGAAGATTTCAGATAAATACTGTTATTTTGAACTTTCTATTCATCAAAGAATCCTGAAAAAAGTAATAATAGAAAAATAATAATAAAAAAATGTATCTTCAACAAAAAATCAAATGACACTAAAGACTTGAGGAATGATTGCTGAAAATTCAGCTTTGCATCACAGGGATAAATTACATTTTCATTTATATTAAAATAGTTATAGTAATAGTAATACTATTTCACAATATAACAGTTTTTACTGTATTTTCCAATGAATCAAAATGAATGGTTAGCAGGTGTGTGTAAAAAATCTTATTGACTCCAAACTTCTGAATAATGTACAGCATGACCAGTGTAGTCTGATTCTTGAATGAATGACTCTTATGAGTCAGTTCTTTCTATTGAATTGGTCTAAAAGTCTCAAATCAGCCTTGAACACACAGGTTAACGTCTTTTTCTTTCACTCATCTCCAAATTGAGAAGAACCAAGAACTCTTATTGTATTAACTGTGACTGGTTTGTCTACATGACTATGTAGTTAACATACAGGGCCCTTTTGCAAAAACAAAATTATTTTACTGAACTCAGTGAAATGTGATCGATTAACATCATGTTAAGCAGCCAATGGGCACACAGATGACATATTAAATACAACACAGCTAAATTGAGTCTTGCAAAGGCAATATAATATCACCTTCGTTAGATTTTCGTGCTGCCCATGCCTCATCCATTTCTTTGTTGCTGTGTGTTTGCATGTTGTAAAAGTTTGGCTCTGTTGGCAGAGTAATATTTAACTCTGCAAACCGAGCCCAGTTAGCACCCCGCATCTGTTGCTAGGCAACACGGCCTCTCTTCGCGGCTAAAGTTGGTGTGTAGATGTTGAGTGGCAGCACAGAGGGCAAGTCTCAACACATTCACAAACACACACACAATAGCATGAGAGAACACCCTGAAGGAAGAGAAACAGGCATTTCCGATAGACAATTGAGCGTTGAGGTCAAAAAGGGAGATGTGTGTGTTGCTGATTATGTGAACAATGAACACTTAACACTTCTTGCTCACTGTATCAAACTTCTTACCATTATGCCATCCTCTTTTTCTCCCTCAGGCTGAGAATCTTTTACTGGATGCTGACATGAACATAAAGATCGCTGACTTTGGTTTTAGTAACGAGTTTATGGTGGCCAATAAACTGGACACGTTTTGTGGGAGCCCACCGTATGCTGCACCTGAACTCTTCCAGGGTAAAAAGTATGATGGTCCAGAGGTGGATGTGTGGAGTCTCGGGGTCATACTTTACACGCTGGTCAGTGGCTCGCTGCCTTTTGATGGACAGAACCTGAAGGTGGGAGACACTGAATATCTGTCTTAATGTTCCTGTTTGTCTCTGTCCTTTTATTTATCTTCTTCATTTGTACTGTATCATCCTCATTGTGCTTCTCTTCATCTTATGCAGGAGTTGCGAGAGCGTGTTTTAAGAGGGAAGTATAGGATTCCCTTCTACATGTCCACAGACTGTGAGACCCTGCTGAAGAAGTTTCTCGTCCTCAATCCTACCAAGAGGGGAAGTTTGGAGGTGCGCTTGATTTAGACATGTATACACATCTGATATCTGACTGTGAACTAAAATATAGACAAAGGCCTTACATTTAAATTAGCTTAAAGGATGAATTTTCAATGCAAAATATGAAAAAAAATAAAAAAAAATAAAAACAGTACATACCTATGAACTTCTATATGTTGAGCCTGAAATCTAAAAAGTTAAGTAAATTGTAAGTAAATTGAGTTAAAAAAAGGTAATATGAAAAGCAATTCCTGGCAAAATGTTTTATTACAACATACTATACCTATTCAGAACAGTAGATCTCAACCTTTTGAGTCCAAGGCCTTCTGTAGTTCACAATCATATTCAAAAGCCCCATGACTTTTCCAGTCATTTATGATTTGCTGGATAAGGATTTTTACAATTTTTTTTACTCACAGTTTCTACCTGATTAAATCTTTTAGAGTTTGGCGTAACCAGAAAAAAAAGCTTTTTTATGAAATGTTTAAAATGTTTTCCCAAGATTGTGGGAATGCTTTGGGGACGTTCACACTGAACGTGTTTTTCCATTCCAATGCGCTACTTTTCCATTGTTTTTCTATGTAAATGTGTGCAAGATGGACGTGTATGATTGTTGCGCTAGCGTCTTTTGCAGTGTCTCACACATGAGATTGAGTTAAAAGAATTTAAACTTTTACATGCAGCACTGCTCATCAGTGTTAGTTCCGAAACATTGGGGCAAGCAGAAGACTCTGGAGGCGGGGCAAACATTGCAAGCTTTCGTTTACAGTAGCAAGTTGGCATGGCTATTGTTTTATTTGAGAGCAATATGGCGGAAGAGGCATTTTGCATGGCCCTTTTCTTTTCAAAACCATTCCTTAACACTGCGTCTTGCGTTTTTAGATGCAACAATGCATTCTGTGTGAACAGCCCCTTAAGGGAGTGAATTAAAATTAGAAAATTCTTGATTTTTGTTTTATATTATTTTAATGCTTTTTTGTCTTATTTTAAATATTTTTAAGTCATCTTAAGACCCCTTTGAAGCTTGCTGAGGTCCCCTAGTGGACCCTGGTCCTGGTTGAGAGCCAGTGATTTTGAATAAATTTATTAATTAAAATTAAATTAATTTCTACTACAAGTTTTTTGCTTCTTTTGAATGATTGATCAAATCTGTTACATTTATGTAATACTTTATATTTTGCATTTAAGTATGTGAATGACAAAATTATGTTTTGCTTTTATTCAGATAAGCAGATTTTTTTGGCAACAATTTGCACTTGAATTCATAGTCTGGTTGCCTAAAAACACTTAAAGATATGGTTATGTGATCTCTCACCATTCACTGTCTGTGTATCTGCCGTTGGCTCAGCAGCAGATCATGAAGGATCGCTGGATGAATGTAGGTTATGAAGATGAACAGATGAAGCCTTTCATTGAGCCCCAACCTGACTACAAAGACCCCAGGAGAACAGGTGTGTGTGATTCTCACACATTTGAAATAGTTTAGATGTTAAGAAAACGTTCCAAGATTTGGAAGTGTTTTACAAAGGTATTATAATGACATTGTGTGTATGTTGCCCATTTAGACACAATGCTTCAGATGGGTTTCAGTCAAGAGGAAATAGAGGAATCTCTCATCAAACAAAAATATAATGAAGTCATGGCAACCTACCTGCTGCTTGACTATAGGAATTCAGAGGTACACATACATAAACACACACACACACGTACTTTAATGCCCACAGAGGCAGCTAAATTATGATGATACTTTTTGTTTGAAATTTCTGACTCGCAGCTTGATGAGGGTGTCAACTTGTTGCTAAAGCCACGCCCAGGAAGTGACCTCACTAACAGCAATGGCCCTTCTCCACCTCATATGGTACAGCGCAGTGTGTCATCCACTCAGAAACCTGTCAGAAGATCAACAGATCAGGGTGAGCGGATTGGGAGCTTTGTGAATGAAAACCTTTATAAACACACATTCACACGTATGTTTGCCCTTCATACTCTCTCTTCTTTGTCCCTCAGGTTCATACTCGAAACGGCCTCAGGGAGAAAACAAGCATGGAGTGGAGGATTCTGGGAGGAAAGGTTCAAATAGCTCCACCAAAGTTCCACCCAGTCCAGCTATCTCCAGCGAACGCAAAAAGAGTTCCACACCCTCTACTGTAAGTGTGTGTCTGTTTGATATGTTTCTTAGAGATTTATTTATTCATTTTAAATTTAAACAAAAATTGTCTGAAAACTGATAAATGGACAAATTTAAATTCTACATTATTTTGTGTAATTAAATTACTAAACTAAAATCATTTTAAATGCTACAAGTGAAGTTATGCATTATGTACAGTATAAAAAATAGAAATTAATAAATGCTTAATATTACATTTAACACTGTTATAAAATTTATTAAAAAAACAAACTGTCTAGTGAGTGTTAGGTGACCGCAAAGCCGAACAAAATATAAAAGTTGGATAAAAGAGAATGTACAATTAAATATTGTACCAGAGGTACACACATACCATTAGTTAGAGAAATAATACTTGTTCAACTGTATTTTGAGCTGTGGTAATCATGTGTCCTTTCCCAATTCTGTGCCCCCTCTTGTCCTGTCACTTCCACTCTCGACTGCCAAACAAAGAAGTCAAAACTTTTTCAACCTATAAAACTAAATTATGCAAAAAAGGGAACTATATCAATTAGAGCATGTTTATCTAGACAGAGTGCTTGTTGATCTTTTACAAGCTAGGGCACTCAAGCTTATCAACAGGACTAATACAGTACCAAAGTCACGTCATGTTCTTTAGTTCAGTTTCCATGTACTTGAAGAACATGTAATTACATTATGGATTGAGGAAGCTTTTGACATAATAGCAGGGTAATTTTTAAACATCTTAACTACTGCTTCTGTTCCCAGTTACACGAGGGTGCTCTGAAAAGCCTGCTGCTTTCCACACTGATATTTTTCATGCAGCAGATGGCTGGAAGGGCTTGCCCAGGGTTGAAGCGCACTCTCTGACCGAGAGATGTTTGGCACGTCCAAAGCTCATGGCTTCTGCTCAAGTTATTTCTGTGAAAATGCTACAGAGGATGCTATTTTGAGCTTTCACACACCACATCATACTTGGAGTTTCTAGGTTTGCACATCTTTAGATAATGTGCCTTTTTCCTTTCTCAAAGTGCAAATATGTATGAATAGGCCCTGTCTGAGTACCAACCAAGTAATAGCTCTACCACAAGTTGGATGAGAGAGCAAACTTTTTCACACCTTGAGCAATAGACAAAAATGTTTTTTGTTTCTAGTTTGTCATTCACCCAGGGTTCATAGCAGGGCTGTCCCTTGTATGGTTCATAGCATGATTCATTTAATCACTCCTAACCCAAACTTGGATTACTGTTGCAGTTCCAGAACTAATACATGCAAATGTACATTTTTCAGAAAAATCTAGTAAAGAGATTATAGAAATTTAAGCTGCAGTCCGTAACTTTTGGTTCTCTAGCAGTTAATAAACAGAACTGTGTGCGTCTTGCGGAAGAACATTGTAGCCGGAGCTACTTCTCTCTGTTTATGTCTATGACAAATCACGCAGAAACAGGGCTACTCTGAAGTAGTCCGAATATAAAAACTCATAAGTGTACCGTAGTGATTCAGGATAAGCCAAAAACACAGTTTAGAAAATGGATTCATGATGTACTCACTTATTATATAAATTTTGAACACAAAAAGTTACGGACTGCAGCTTTCAAGAATATTATTATTAATAATATTAATAATAGTAAATGCATTTATGCCATTTCCGAGCAGCTTTAGGCCTTCTGTGTGAAGACACCTAAATGCCACTTCAAAAGTACTTCTCTGAAACCTTTGCAGTGTAAATTTGGCATTAGTGAACCGTAACAACACTGGTTTGCACCTGTGTGTGTTTGTGATTTCAGAATAGTATCCTGTCCACGGGCACAAGCCGCAGCAGAAATTCCCCCATTTCTGAGAGAGCTACTCTGGGAGTGCAAAACGGCAAAGACAGGTACACCCAAAGACACATGCATCTGTTGAAAGATTGTAAATCTCAAAAAAGGCAAAGTACAGAAAAACATGTACCTTTCTCTTACTGTCACACACACATATACGGGCACAGTTCATCCCTCTAGATAAGATCACTAACAAAGCCAGACACCTTTTTTCTCTGTTTTACATTGCACACATACACACACACACAGTCTACTTCTATCTCCTGTCTTTATGCTGTTGGCCGTTACCTGCCATGGAGCCCAGACTGGCATGCTTTTGATCTCCAGAAAGGCCGAGTTGTGCCAGATTGGCATACTTCATCCTGGATTTCAGCCGGATTAGTGATGCCTAGAGAACCGTCTCATTCAGACCCACACACTAATTTAAAGAGAAAAATGTCCATCACCAGAGTATTCTTTTGAAAACCTTTTAGATGCCTTAATTGGTTAAATCCCAGTCACACATGCATGCATTAAAACATCATCTAAACCCCATATAAACCTCCCACGATCATCGCCAACAAACACTACGTCAGTCATCCTTCACTTCCTGTGCACCACTAACCATTCATGCATCATAACTCCTTCTCCAGCATTCATATTGCTGCTTATACTCACATTCCACACACTCCAGTGTCTTCACTATATCAATTATGCATAAGCATATGCATGAGATGTGTTTTTAAAAATGGAGATAGAGCTTTCTGCCTACTGGTGTCTTGTTGCATGAAGATGATGTCTTCTGCGCTACCAAAGTGGTGACCATCAGATGCTTTAATTATGGACATGAGTCAAATCAATATGCATGTACCTTGTAGTTTAAAAATTATTAATTGGTTAACCAACTGAGACAAAACATATCTGTGGGAATTTGAACTTTGAATGTGCACTTTTGCTCTGTCAGCAAGTGTCAATTCCAGTGCAGAAAGCCCTATGCCATTAGCAGTAATGAAGGCTTGTTCAAACCAAGTGTAAATATACAGGGATGATAAGATTTCAAAAGGAAACAATGCATTTCTATAAACTCCTTTGTACCAAGCTCTGAATAACATACCGCATGGATCATTTGTTGTAATTTTTTCATTATTATTATTATTATTAGTGTCATTATTTGTTTATGGTTCTGATGGAGAAAACAAACTCTCAGACGAATAAGATATTAGCTTTTAGGTCATGTGTCAGGAACTGACCTATCAGTAAACAGCCGAGTAAGATTTGATTTTGATAACAGAAGCTTGCAGTATTTGCAGAGCTACATAGATACACACAGAATAACAAAAATACCACATGCTGATAAAATGTTTGGAGTTCCTTTGAACTTTGTATTTATCCAAGAAACCTGAAAAAGGTATTTATGGTTTATGATACTTTTTCTTGAACATCAAATCAGCATATTAGAATGGTTTCTGAATGATAATGGGACACTGAAGCCTAGAGTAATGGCTGCTGAAAATTCAGCTTTGCCATTGCAAGAGTAAATTACATTTTTAAATATATTGAAATAGAAAACTCTTATTTTAAATTGTAATAATATTTCGCAATATTACTATTTTGCTGTATTTTAGATCAAATAAATGCAGACTTGGTGAGCATATAAGAATAAAAAAAATAATAATCTTACAGACTCCAAACTGTAGTGTATGTACAGAACAGTTGCTATATACAAAAGAATATGTGTCTGTACATAAAGTAAGATAAATTATGGCATAGGAGCAGGATTGGAGAAGACTACTGTATATTCACAGCAGTACTGTGGGTCACATTGACCAGAATATTTGTTTTTCTTTTCAACTTTATTCATTGGACTTGATGTGTATGGTTTTGGTGCAAGGAGTTGTTATACTTTCTCTCATTCTCTCAATTCTCTCATTATTTACTCATCCTCATGCCGACCCAGATGTTTATGACTTTCTTTCCCAAAGCTGATGCTTCAAAAATCACACAATGTGAACATGAAGGTATTCCACACGGCCCCAGTTATTGAATCAATAGCCGCTTTTCTACTGAAATTACCAGGAACAACTTGTCCCAAGAACATTTTTTTCCTGCAGACCTGTTGCTGTCTGCATTTCCATCGCGGTCTAAAGTACCGTGAAGATTAGGCAAATAGTCTGGTGACGTAGGTCTGCGTGTGTTTCTCAATACCAAGTATGCAAATTTCAGAATTGCATCCTTGGTAGTTTGGATTTCGTAAGTTCGCCTCGGGAGTGTGGACATCCGGGGACGGGAGGATGCAAGTCCGGTAATTCTGCAAATGGAACAGCAGCGTACTTGAAAACGTCAAGTCAGCTTGCCTCGGCTACTGCAATTTTCCTCACTGTATTTACAATAAGACGAAATATGATATCAAACACCACTGCCTCTTTTTGTTTTCATTTAAACATATTAATAGCCGCAAAAATGTAGTTCAGGGAACGTACATGCAATGAAACAAATTATTATATCAAACAGCATTGCCTCTTTTTATTTTAATTTTAACATACTGATAGATATAAAATAAAGACCAAATATTACATGTAAAACTTACCCAAAACAAATTATATCTCATGTTTAACCTCTACAGAGACATCAGAGCCAGCGGCAAATGTCAGAAGGACTAGCCGAGTTAAGGCTGCTCTCGTTGGGATACATGAGCACTGAGCGCCCGGTGATCGCGTGGAGCTCACGTCTCCGAAATCAGTGACGCACGTTTTCAAATAGATGCTGTCTTTATAAATAAACTGCAGATTTGAGTTTAAAACAACTACATTCTCGCCTGAAATACTCTTAAAACTACATTTCATGACACAATAACAGTAATATTTTGAAAATTATGCAAATATGGTGGTTGAAATACAATGCTGTGTGAACTCAACCAATCAGCATGTTCAGCGCCCAAGTGCCGCCCCCGAAAGTTCCGGACCTTTGAAAAAGTACTACCTCGTGAGCAGGGACTTTCTGAGGGGCAAATTTTTACTCGGAACTTTATTTAGATCCTGGTTCCTGGGTTGGAAATACACAGAGTACCGGCCCAAAGTCCCTAGTTCCTGGGGAAAGTTCATGCGGTGGAAAAGGGCTTAATGTCTAAAGTAACACAATAGGTGTAAGAAAAATTATAGTCCTGAGAGACGGCATAAGGATGAGTAAATGATGAGAGAATTTTTTGTTTTTGGGCAAGGTATCCCTTGAACTTGGTGTGAACAAGCCTTTAACTGTTGTTATTAGAGCTGTGCTCTGCTACTGTAGTTCTCTATGGGTGTGTAAGTATGTTATGATAACACTGATGAATGATGAAGACCCCATGAATTCAAATTATGCTTTCTAGAATAAGAACATCATCTGTTCTAACATCAACATTTGACTAGCAATAGCAAGTAGCAGTCATGTGATGTATAAAAAAGGCTATTTAAAAAAGGCCTGCGCTATGTCACGCCCCAACTTCCTGTTTAAGTAACTAATGTTTCGACACAGGAAAGAAAACTGTTTCCATCAAACGATTTCATGGGGTCTTTAATAGTTATAACCTTTTGTCATTTTAATGCTACTGCAGGTTTTGTTGATTTGCCTGTGTGTTTTCTCATGAGCTTATCTGAAGGCATTCAGACGGTGTGTCGGGTTAAATATTCCCCACACATCCCTCTTCCATTTCCATTTCTTTCTCTCTCTCCTGGATCGTTTGTCTTTGAACACTCATTTTGTTTTTCTTCTGTCTGCGTTGTGAGTGTGTGTGACTTTGTGTGTCTTTGTTAGTGTATGTATAGCTTTAAATGGATTAGGGTGGCTTGTGATGGAAAAAAAAGCACCATTAACTCTGTTGTTAGGTTGCTGTAGTCGTCTGTAATAGGCTTAGCTTCTCTCTGCCACATAGCAAGGTGATAGCATGTTATTTCTCAACCACAAGCTCAACTAATCCCTGCATAGTGGCGTGTGTGTGTTTCTTTTGTGCTTTTCTGTGAAATCAGCACTCTGTTTGACCTCTCTCTCCCTCCCTCCCTCCATCTCCCCCTCTCTCTCCTGTACCATTCACCACTGTCTCTCACTTCAGATGCCCAGATCTATCTGTCTGTCTGTCTGTCTGTCTGTCTGTCTTAAGCTCCAAGTATACTTCGTTTTTGTAGCCTTACATTTGAACGCGTAGCCTTTCAAAGTATACTCCATTTGATGTTGTGCGTGAATGTCGACACTTTCGCTCTAGAAAGCTTCATCCATGTCCAGTGTCTGCTCTGTTTTTCCCTCTTAAGTTATGACCGATAACAAATATCTTTGAACTCTTTTAAACCAAAGCTGAGCTGTCTCATACCCTCTCGTTCACAAGCACGTGTCAGTGTGAGCGTCTGTTGTTGTTGCAGTCTCCGCTATTTTGTAGTTCTTGTTCCATCTCTTTAGTTTCGTTTTCTACTGTGAAACAATGGCCCGGGACAGAGTTCCCACCTTGTGGAAGAACTGATTACTGCAAAATAACTGCGCATGTGCGACCTGCGCTTACAAAGTACAAAAATCGGGTGGTACATGTGCAGTTACTGTTCTGATGATGAAATTCGTATCATGCGCACTGTACGCTGTCCCTTTGCGTATGTGTAAAAAGTGAAGTATACTTTGGGCTTGCTTTACACTGTATTCTGTCAATCTATTGCTCTGTCACCCTGTCTATTGCTCTGTTTATCACTCTATCATTCTATCCATTTATCTTTCTTTAGTTATAACTGTCGATCTCATTTATCTATTGCTCTATCCATATATGTCTATCTATTGTCTGTTTGTTGATCTCAGTCTCTCTGTCTGTTGGTCTGTCTGTCTTCATCATTCTCTCTAATGTGTGCGAAGTGTTGTTTCTAATGGAATGCTTCTCCCTGCCTCCACACATACGTACACACTCGTGTTTATGTGTGTGTCGATTTGTGCGTGTGTGTACGGAGGGGCCGCTCTCTCTCTCTCCCCTCAGCCTAAACACGCCCGGGTCCCGTGCCTCCACGGCCTCGGCCAGCGCCGTGCTCTCCTCATCCTCTTCCTCACGCACCCGTCATTACAAGTCCCTCTCCACCTCCGCCCATCCCTGCCCCGCAGACCTGCACTCACACCGGCCCAGGCAAGTCCCCACGCCACCAAAGAGAGAACCCAACAGGAAACCAGTCATGTCAACTACTGAAGAGTGTCGCATAAAGTGATGAAATCTGGAAACTGTAGCATGTCTCAGGGGGTTTCTGCATTCTTAGAAATCATTTACTTGGCAGGGAAAGAGCTTGCAGGAAGTCAGGGGGTGACAAAAGTCGACAGAGTCAACACTGGGAGATGGCTGTGATACAAGACTAAAACAAGACACATTTTCAAATTCCTTTTGAAAAGACCAACACAGCTGGACACCAGCATATGTTTTGGCTTATGGTCCACAGTTGTGTCCAGGCTTCTTCACTAGTAAGGGAAAAGATAGTTCAGCCAAAAATTAAATATCATAATTTACTCACCCTTGTATCATTCCTGATCTGTATGACTTAGTTTCTTCTGTGGAACACAAAATATGGTATTTTGGAAAATGTGCTTTTTGTTCGTACAATGAAAGTCAGAGTTCTTTTGGACTTCACTGACTTGAATTGTATGGACAAAAACTAAAGTCATACAGGTTTGGAACAACATGAGTCTCATCCAGAAAAATCACACTAAGAATTTTCAGTTTGAACGAACTACTTCTTCAAACCAGCAAGACTTTCTTGGTCAACCAGTTTCATTCGGGGGGGAAGAAAAACATGCAGCAATGTCTGTCATATACCAGCTTGGACCAAAACACTCTTTTTCTTCAGAAGAGATTTCAGGAACAAATAAGAAATAATAATATTTGTCACAGCTTTCATGGAGTGATGAGTGGTTGTTAGGATAGGATGTGAACGGCGATACCTGGCAGTGTTGCTGAATTAAAATAATGCTAGACAGACCCCACTTCACTTTACAGCTAATTGTGCTCCCTCCTTTTTTAAACATTGGTTTCCTATCCTCTCTTGACCATCACTGTAAGGCCACTAACAACAACCGCATATTCACACTAAACACTGACCACACCAGGAACACATCATTTATAGCGCTGCAGCTAAGGCAGCAGGGAGTGTGAGTGGTTCAAATAGCCTGTCAGTGCTGCTGTAAGTGAATGGCTGGTCTGTTGCATGCAGTGAGCTGAGCCTCTTCCGAGCGTGGTTGGGGACCATTGAGAGAAGGTACTGCTGCCCTGTTACATCGTCTCTCTCACTCCTCTGTACTGTCTCCCCTCTGGAGTGAAATGTACCTCAGTGCAAGGGCCATATATTCAGATCTGTGCACTGTATATATGAGTGAGTGAGTGAGGGGTCATGTACAGCACATAGTGTGGCTTATTCTGTCTCTCAAGGTCCTTTCACGTGACTCATGTCAGGACACAAGTGTAGACTTCCACAAGTACAAATAGCATACAGGAAGGGAGATTTTACAAAGTGTAAGTGAAATAGTGATAGCAAACAGAAGAAAAACGTAGAACTGATGTAGCAATGGCAAACTCATGGGCTTGATTCCCAGGGAATGCTTAAATGTAAATGTAGAAAGAAAAATTTGTTCATGGACCTGTCTCAGGACACTTTTAGCTGCCACTGGATCAATCTCTCTTATATCTTATGATTATGAAAAGTCAGAGGCAAATTTAACTTTTCAACAATGCATTGGTGTCGATGGTAACACTGTAGTTTGATGCTTTGCTGCCTAGAAGAACAACAACATGAGTCACGTGCAAGGGCCTTCACTTTGACAACTTAGGACTGTGTGGTTTGCCACTGTGAAAATCTCTGCTTCAAGAGAGAATATATATATGGAATTTGTGAATAATACTAAATGCATGTCGCATCATACATGTTTCATGTGTGTTCTGACATACGTCAAAAGTGCAGATGTGTTTTCCCAGTGGCATGGGTTTGGTTCTTAAGCTCCTGCTCATATTTATTTGAGTGAGTGCTTGTATTAAATTTTTACTTCTAAACATTTTGCTGTGTGCCACATGTAACATACTACAGTGATATTATGGGAACATCTGAGTCCCTTGCTAAGGTGTTGTGTTTGTGTGTATTAGTTTGCACAGTCAGAGTTAGTCGATTAATTTTTCCCCAAATCTGCCCCTGAGTATTCTTTCTCCATGGTAAAGTGATGGAGTTGGACACTCCCAGTGATGTGCAGTCTTTCAGGCCTCCGGTTTAATCCACCCTGAAGTGTTAGTGGTGACCTGCTGTGAAATTTTGTTTAAAGAGGGTTTGAGAAGGTCATTTTTAGCCAGTGTATTGAGGTCATACTAGGATCTGCAAAAGGTAAGTGATTATGGTGCTGCCAAAAAGAAAACAGCTCAATTGAGGTGAATAAGGGAGAGAAATTGAGTCATTGGCAGTGTAAATGCTGATCCCTAGTAACCAACTAATTTGTTTTACTCAGTCAACATGAAATGATGCTTACAAACCATTTTACTTGCATAATATGATGTACTTCAGGATGAATCAGAGTATTCAAAGATAAAATTGACAATCAGGACTTGATTTTATCCATCCGGAATTACTGTGGTCCTAAAATTCCTGCTTTATTATTTTATCTTATTTTATTTTGAATATTTGTCTTTAGAATAACTTGCACAATAAGACAAGAAAAGTAAATGGGGTTGAATTTGATTTCATGTTGGCTGTAAAAAATCTTTAAAAGTTTTTACTTTCTACAAGTGGACCAGTGTGTGTAACCTTGTCAAATCAGGAGGTATAAACATGTCCCTAAATGAGATGATAATGTGGTGTCTGTTTATAGAACAGATCATAGTTTGTTATTCCAAACACAGCTATGTTTCTGAGAAGGGTCCAGCATGCTTCACTTCCTGGCTGAAGTGGATGGACAGTGTTTGTGATCTAGCTTTGGCGGGTTCAGTTACCCAGAGTCATGTGACCTCCCTGGCTGTGCTTGTGCCAGTTGGCGAACTCGTTCTGGCTAGGTTCTACTACACTGGTTGGCACTTAAACAGATGTTGGCATGGACCGGACATGGTTGGGTGAGATTTTCACAGACAGTGTGCAGAAAGGACCGCTATGGGGGAGGTTTGCTGCTTCACACACGCTTGGTTGGACACACTCACTCACTCACACATACACACAAATTACTTTGTGCAAGTTTCACAATATCCCTGATCTGTGTGCGCGTGTGTGCGTGTGAGACGGATTAAAAGTCTATGCATTGGGCCAGAGATATGTCCGTGTTCTCTTCTCTGCAGTCGACATATTTTATTATTTTGAGATTACATAATATAAGTACTTGAGCACTGCAAGAGCCAGAACAGAGCTCCTGATACTTTAACTATTGGTTTACCATAATTTAAATCTGTATTTTTGAAGTTAAACATGATTTTATGGAGATTGTTTTATGAATGCATAAATAAAGTGTTTTTTATATTTACAAAGGAGGTTTGAAACACCCATTATCTGCTATTCTTTCTGCATACATAAGTAGTGAAAATCAACCTTCCATGCCCATATTTTATTTTATATTTTATTTTTAATTAAGGATTTAAAAATGTATTTAATTTTTTTAGGTTACACTTTATTTTGCAGTGTCATTGTTAGTGTAATTGTATATTTAAGTACTGAGTTATATTGACAACATGTACTTGTGCATATAATTATGCATAATTTATTGTAACATAACATGCGACAAGGACACTTTAAAATAAATGGTTATCTATTTTTTTATTTAAATGTCCATTTTATTTAAATAGAAAACATTTAAAATGCATTTAAATATTTATTGAAATCACTTTTCTTAAAAAAAAAATGAAAGTAAATATACATTTTTAAATATTGATCCTGCCATGTCCTCATTTTTCTTTGTTTCCTTTTCTTTGGGGAAAAATTGCTTTGTCACAGTGATCCCCCGCAGAGAGCACCTGGTGCTTCCCCATCAGCCCACAATATCAGCAGCGCAGCTGGGACGGACCGTACCAATTTCCCTAGAGGGGTGCCCACCCGCAACACCTTCCACCTCGGCCAGCAGCGGGGCGCACGGGACCAACAGGGTTCTCCTTACCACGGGGGCCCCGCCTCCCCTTCTCTATCCCACGGCAACAGCCAACAACGACGACCCGCGGCTTCCGGCATCTTCAGCAAGTTCACCTCCAAGTTTGTGCGCAGGTGAGCTAGACAACGAGTGTTTGATAAATCAGTAGATTGACATGGAGCTGCAGCAATGACAGGGGAAGTCACTGATTTCAGGAGGTGTTAACAACCCAAGAAGCCCGATTGTGGCTGAGCGTGGTGGTGTGAGGATGAGTGCGATGAATTCTGGGTATTTTCGTCAGTTAAAGATAGACTAGGTGATGATGAAAAATAACAGAAAGAGACTTGGAAGACGAAAACAAAAAAGTGAAAGCGAACACATCAGCACATTATCACACCTTCTCCTGAGGGTTATTTCATAGGTGTCTGTCATTATATTCAGTTAGTATGCTGGTTGGTTGTCCGTCTGTGATCAAACAGCTTCACAAGTGGATTTGTTTTTGCAAAACGTCGGCGCACACAATCGCAATGTTCAACAGAGTCTTGGGTATTGTCATCATTTCACCCGCAAGGTCAGGCCTTCATAAGGCAATCAAAGTGCTGTCAGTACCCATAATCTCAACACGAATCTCAGCTCATTTAAACACATGCAGATTTCTCATCAGTTTCATCATCTCCGTCTCCAAGTTCCAGCACACACATCTACCTTTTCCGCACCTCCGTGGCGACAGTATCCTTGGTAACAGCTGAGGTATTGCATTCCCCTGCTCTATAAATACTTGTGGAGGGGACACCTTGGCATCCACTCACTAGTGCCAGTTTACAAAAAACTTACGGCTTACATTGTGCTGTAAAAATCTCCGTTGCACTTTGAGGAACATAAGAACACCTACATGTTCAGCATTAGTCTTTCGTTTCTGTTCAGTCTCAGATTTCAAAGGAAAGGGTGAAATGACAGATGGCGTTTTCTATTTTGTCCGTGTGTATCTGTTTGTTTTTGTGTCCTTTTGTGTATACGTTCAAGCCAGTGTGGGAATGGTTCGACATGAACAAGATTTGTGCGTTTTAATAAATTAATGTAAACATCTTTTCTGAAGGTCAACATGAAATGGCATTCGCAACCCATGTTACTTTTGAAATATGATATTTTTCTAAATGAAACAGAAAATTAGTGAAAAATGGGTATTATGTGCCAAAATGGGGCCAGTCATGAATGTGAGCGTCTGGTTATACCTTAATGGTAATGCCTCTGTTTCAGATTTATTGTTGAATATATGTAATATCTGCAACTTTTATTACACTACCATTCAAAAATTTGGGGTCTTTATGATTCTTAAGCAGCAAATCAGTATATCGGAATGATTTCTGAAGAATCATGTGACACTGAAGACTGGAGTAACAGCTGCTGAAAACTCAGCTTTGCCATCACAGGAATAAATTACTTTTAAAATATATTAAAATATATTTAAAATTGTATAATATTAAACGATATTATTGTATTAGTAAACACACAACTGCAGCCTTGATGAGCATAAGAGACTTTTTAAAAAGAATACAAATCTTACCAATTGAATTGAAAATTACATTTTTGAATGGTAGTGTATATTAATGTAATATGCCTTGAAATTATCAGCTATATTATTTTATTGAAAAGGTTGCATTATCTACAACAGTATATCTGAAACAGTATCTACTGGCTATTGGTTAACATTATCTTCACCACCTGAGTGGCCTAGGCCAGTCATGAAGGCTAGTCATTTCAGAGGTGGAGCTAAATGATGAAAAGATAGGAAGACCATTTATTTTACTTTAGTGTAATTCGCAATGATTAACAGTGCACATGTACTAAATTTCTAGTCTTATTGTGCCAAGTAAATTGGGTCAGTTTTGATTTCATGTTGGCTTTAACAATACTTCTGATTAAGCGGTTTAGCTCTACTTAGTTTGTGTAAGCATTCCAACCCTTTTATGAGTGTTAATAATTGACTTCATAGTTTAATTGCATGCAGTGACCCAGATTACTAATGTTATTTGCTCATTCTGTACAGTTTAAACAGATAACCCATCAAATAACCCCAGACTGATTGTTGCTGTGTCCAGGGCAACCCAACCACTTTGACATTTTCATTTGCTTTTTTGCTCTTCAATTTACATATATACATTTCTTTCCTTTTTTTTCTTTTACTTTTGTTTTGTAGAAATCTGTCACTCAGATTCCCCAGAAGGTAGGCAACGATGACCCTAACCCCCCTTTGTTTAAGGCTTGTTTTGACCTTTTTATTTCTCTTTCCCTGTTCCTTGTCTACATCCCTCAGTGTGTTCTGTGATTGGCCCTTTTTTTCCTGGTTGTTTATTTTGTGTGCAGTGTCATGAGCAGCACTAACGACCAACTTCAGCCCTAAAAACACCACCGTCCTCAACTTTCCACAGTAACACCCAGTGCCTTTCCTCCCCGTCTCCATCCTTTTATTTCCCCTCCCTGTCAGTTTACCTGGTGACCTCACCTGTGTCCCAGATTCTGTGTGACTAGTGTCTCTGCCTGCTCGAATAACACAGGGCTTTGATAACAGGACCTGATGTCAAAATGAAGACTGCTAAAAGGATATGGTGGCATGGAAAAAGAAATCCACAAGCACAGTTACTTGCATACACTATTGTTCAAAGGTTTTGGGTCTCTGTTTTTTTTTAAAGAAATGAATAGCTTTATTCAACAAGGATGCATAAAATTGATCAAATGTGACAGTAAAGATATTTGTAGTCTTACAAAAGATTTCTACACTGCTGTTTATTTTAACTTTACATTCACCAAATGATCCTGTAAAAAAAGATCACGGTTACCATAAAAATATTAATGTTTCTTGAGCACCAAATCAGCATCTGAAGCCTGGAGTTATGGCTGCTAAAAATTCAGCTTTGCCATCACAGGAATAAATTACATTTTAAAGTATATTCTAATAGAAAACATTGTAATTATATTTCACAATATTACTGTATTTTGATCAAATAAATGCAGCCTTGGTGAGCATAAGAGACTTTTGAACTCTAGTGTATGTCGCAATTGTTTTGGCACAGGTCGTTTACACCATGTCTTCCTCATTTTGGCTCATAGAGGAAGTCATCGCTTGAGTAGCTGAGCAAAAAATGGGAAACAAAATACTGTTAGCAATTAATATTAATTATGATCATCTAAATGTCACTTCTAGAAAGTATGTTGTTATGCTAAAGGCAGTCTGCCATTGTAAAGATAATAAATGTTAATGTCGGTATTTTTTGAGCTGGAAATGTTAAAAGAAAAGAGGTTAAAGGATGACAAAGACTGATAAAGGATGGTTATCTTGTGCAGAACGTCTTCAGAAGCGTTTCTTCTGTCTTTCTTTCACTTGCTCATTAACAACGACAACAGCTACAGAAGCTGAGACCGGCCAGCTGTCAGGCTTTGTCCTGCTCAAACACCTAAAACCAAACTTTCCCCATCGCACTTCACTCTCTCTCTCTCTCTTTCTCTATTTATGCAGCATTGTCAGAATCTGTTTGACTGATGACTCACTCACACACAGGCACCTGGTGAATGGACGTCACCATCTGTCTGAAGTCACTAACCACTTGGGCCACTGGCACAAAAACATGGAGTTTGAATTAACAAAGACATCGTCTTCCACTGACATGATTATGTTGATATCCTGTTCATGTTTTAGTAACTAAAGTGATGCGAGGTGCTTATATTATCGTCTCAGAGACCAACAGAGGGCGTGAGTGAACAGTTTATTAAAGGAAATATATGTCTCTGCGCCCTCTGGTGGTCAAACCTGTAGCCTGTATTTTGTGATTCATGCCTGTTGGGGACCAAGTGTTCTTTGCAGGATTTGTCAAATGTAATGGCTCATGTTTCTTTCAGTGCTTAAACTACTCAAATGCTGCTTTGCTTGTTTTTTAACCATTTGTTATGAAGTGCTAACAAAGTCCTGAGCTGTTTCTTTCATTGTCTCTCTGTCTGTCCACGTGACTGAGTTGGTGTGTTTCTGTCTTCTGTGTGGTGTTTTTTTTAATGTGACTCTTAGCAGAAGGGCTCTGACGGTGCTGTCAGTTTGCTAAGGGCCTGTTTGTGTGTCTGGTGGCGTGTTCGGGATGCTTGTGTGCTCAGCCAGACAGACTATAGGGGCAGGTGACTGTTGGATGTGAGTTGTTACCATGGTGATGGGGCTCTGTAGAATCCTTTAGAGCATCTTGGACAGACCTACATCATTCCACCCCACTTCATGTTACTGAAGCAGTCTGTCTGATTCATCTGTTCATTGGCATTACACATGCACAGTTCCAGTTGCATACAGTAGATCAGCTCAGTAACTGTGTGAGTGAAAAATAATAAGATATCAAAGCAATATCTCACAGGGTACTACGCTGTTATACTGAATGTATATCATCGCTGCTGTGATTCTTTTGTGGGCAGGAGGCTACAGACGATACACTGCATAAATAGCATTGAAATTAGTTTTAAAATAGGAATGAACAAGTGAATCAGTGGAGTGTGGTGGTTCTGGAGGGGTAAATGATTTCATAACCTCATGTGGTGCTAGACAGTCCTTCCTCTTCCTGATCACTGTACTGAATGAGTTAAACTAGAACTCAGACTAAGACTAAACTCTTGAATTTTTTTCGAGGAGCCCCTATGAGGGAGAGGGTCAAGAGGAGGGGATCAGGTGAGAACAAAACATAAGGATTTCTTCATCAGACCTAATCAGTAGATCTTTAGGAGGTGTAATTGGGCAGCAAAGGGGCTTTTAAATGGCTGATAATTGGTTTTTAACAAATATTAGTAGGTACACAGTGGGATTTAATTGGAGGATTAATTGCTGTGTGGATGATCGTGTGTGTGTGAGAGTACCTGGGATGTGTTTTGATTTTTAATTGATTCATAATTTGTGTCTTAAGTTTGTTTACAATGAATACATTTCAGATTACTGCCTGTCTCTCGGTTTCTACATGGCAAACGCATGCACAGTTGAAAGTTTTCTGCTTGTTTTATATGTCTAAGGACTGCTTATAATAATCAAATCTTTAATTCTGTGAGCACATCTGCACTACTCCTCAATTCGGACCTGCGCTTCGTCTCAGATATTTTGAGCATCACCATAAACAGGAACCAAAAGAAGTACTAGTAATGTATTATGAGTGCAATGCTGCCTTCAAGTCATACGATCATATTTATGAGTTTAACATGCATAGGCACCACCATAAAAATATATTTACAGGTGTTTTTTTGAACTGGTTAACTGACTTCATTTCAATCCTGATACAATTAAGTTTTAATTGTGAATTTTTATGGTACAATTTAGTTTGTAGGCATTTTGGATACTGCTGATGTTGAATAGTGATCAAGTTTGCCAGAAAATACTTTTTACGTAAAAGCGTATACATTTTAAAGTACATACACTACTTTTCAAAAGTTTGGAATCATTACATTTTGTTTTCAGTTTTTTGTTCACCAATGCTGCATTTATTTGATCAAAAATACAGTAAAAACAGTACTATTGTGAAATATTATTATGATTTTTTTATTATCAATGTATAACAGTTGTGCTACTTAATACTTGCTTCGAATTGAAATAAAAAGGATTGATGAATAGAAAGCAAAAAAGGCATTTATTTTAAATTTAAAAAAGTCAATATAAAGGTGTTTACGGTCACTTTTTGATCAATTTCATGCAACCTTGCTTAATAAAAGTATTTTGAAAGATAGTGTAGATAAATTGCGCTCATAATGTGCATTGTTTATTTTTAATTTTGCTGTGGTAAAAATCTTCCTAAAATATGAAAATGCCGAACGCACCATTTTTACCAACTAAAGTCCAATCATTTTCCACATTTGTCAGAACTTGAAGGCAGCTTTAAGCATTCTTTATTTTGACTAGCATACTTACCCAGCTAAACCTAATTCTGCTTTTGTCACTGAGCAACATTAAGTCATTTGAACAAACCAAATCACATTTAGTCTTCTTATGAGAGGGAGAAATTTAGAGCTTCTTAAAAGCTCAACGTGAAGCTGAACAGGCTCAGACTTCCCTCAACTGTCATATTCACTCGAGAGTCAATAAAACATTCTACTTTTGGCATGTAAGGTGCGACTTCACATCCTTAGCACGGCACATGCAAGAATGCCTAAATGAAAGGTGTTCACTTGAAGCAGAAGCCTTTCACTGTTCCATGTGTTTGCACCACATCAATTTCCACAAGAACGGATGCATGCATGCTTTCCTCTGCAACGTTTCCAGTTGTTTATTGCCGTATGTCTCTCTCCAACCATGTCCACTGCCTCATCCTTTCTCTCTCTTTCTTCAACACCCTCAATTTCCCTCAACCCTCTTTATATCTCTCAACGATTTCTCACTTTTCTCCCACGCACCTTCCCACATCCTCTTTGTTCTCTCGTTCCTTCCTTTCTGTCCTCTTTTGCCCCCTACCGACATTCTCTCAACCTCCCCCACCTCCATCCTTCTCTCTCCATCCCTGTCTCTACAGATCTATGCTCAGCAGCGCAGAGAAGTCGGAGAAGACCAGCGTAGGGCCGGAAGATGAAAACAAAGACGACGACACCTTCCCTGGGGGCGGGACATCTCCGGCCGCTCCCGTGTCCTCGCTTAAAGACCAGTCGAAGCCTCGCTCGCTCCGCTTCACCTGGAGCATGAAGACCACATCTTCCATGGAGCCCGGAGACATGATAAAGGAGATTCGGAAGGTTCTCGACGCCAACAGCTGCGAGTACGAGCTGCGCGAGCGCTACATGCTGCTGTGCATGGCCGGTAACCCCGCCCGTGACGACTTCGTCCAATGGGAGATGGAGGTGTGCAAGCTACCCCGCCTCTCGCTTAACGGCGTGCGCTTCAAGAGGATGTCTGGGACGTCTATTGCCTTCAAAAACATCGCCTCCAAAATCGCCAACGAGCTGAAACTGTGAGAGGAGAAAAGTGAAAAAGTAGCATATTAAAGAGTCTCTGAACAGGGATGAGTGAGGATTGTATTACTCAAACACAACCTGCTGGTATGGGTAGGTACAGAGAGAGATATAAGATCAGATTCAAACAAACGGGGGAAAAAAGTAGCACACTGGCCCTTCATTCCTGGTAACTGAAGAGTTTTGGAAGAGTAATCTCTGCAGGTTTTTGGTTCATTGTCCTGAACATGTTTAATTCAGAAAGGCGACAAATGAATTTTGAACTCATTTTGTTCTCTTTATACACTCGCACACAAACGCACCTATTGCCTATTGAAACGGATAGAGCTTAAAACGCCAAACTTGTAAGAGGGGTGGCCCTAAAGTATTCACAGGGTGTAGGTGGGCAGTTTAGGACAGAAGTTTGTGCCCCCTTAAGAGAGACTCTCTCTCTCTCTCTCTCTCTCTCTCTCTCTCTCTCTCTCTCTGTTTATTTCTTCCTCTTCTTCTATCGACAGGGTTACACCTCACCGTTGTTCAGTAAGGGCCAGAACTTGATCAATACTGAGAGGATTGTAAATTCTGGTTAAGGTGATTTTAACTCTTAATCGGCTGGGTTTAGATTTGCTGCACTGGAATGGGTGAATTTCTGTTGCCTTTTATTTTCTTATAGAAATTAAATGTTTCATTGTTGTATTTACCAATGATTGTTTTAATATTATTCCTAGGAAAAACAGATTCTTTTTTTTTTTTTTTATTTGTGGTCTCGTGTTATTGATCGTGCTATGCCTTTGTATAAAGAATGTCTGAAAAAGCACCACATGACTCCCGCTGAACCTTTCACACTCTCACCCCGCTTTGTCGCAAAGGATTATGGGGCAGCAAGTACTCTCCTCACACTTAAAACTAAAAAAGTCACTGGAAAAGACGTTAAAGGACTCAATCTTTGCAACTAATCATTCCCATGCCATTTTCCTGACTTAGGAACTGATGTCGAGCTCTTCTTCTCTGCATCCAACACTTTTCATGGTTCAAGCCAAGAACTTTCCAGCTCGGTCTCATCTGCAGGTGGCTTTTTGGCATTACGCATTTGATAGTACACTCTTTATGAAAACGTGTCGTGATTGAATGTGTATGTGTGTGTGAGAGATGATGGAGTGTCATATCTGAATAACCAAAAGGCTTGCTTAGTTTCATATTCAATGCAGAGACTATTTATACGTAGCCTTGAGACAACAAGTACCTGCCATGAAGAGTCAAATATTGGCATTCTGTTAATTCCAATATTTTGTTGGCATTATCATTTTCACTATTGAAATCAATTCGGATGTCATTCTCGCACAAGCAGATCAGTAATTCGTGATAAAAAAAAATGATTATCTTTTTTTTTTTTCATGTACTTTGCTGTTCTCACAAAATGATCATTTGTTCAAGGTGCTGGGGATCCAATTATCTTAAGTATTGTTATTTTTCTTCAGGGTTGATTATTTTTATTTACACAAGTTTTTCGTTGCTGTAATTTTATTATTTGTGTCCGACTCTTTGCTGTTGGGTTAGGGGGGTTCGCATAGAAATACACCAAAAGTTGTTTTTTTTTCTTTTTGTGCAAAGATGATTATGATCAATGATAGTAATAAAACAATTAAATTCAAGCTGACTGTATTAAAACTGATTCAGTATGTTCTGAGGTTTAATACGTGTTTGTGGCATCTCTGAAGATATGCTTGATTGCTAAACATAAGCTCTTGATATACTTGCTTGTAAGTGGCATATAGTAACAATTGAGTCAAGATAAATTTGTTTTTTTGTCCTAAACAAGGGGTTTCCAAACTTTGAGGATCCTCATGTACGATGATCCTAAACTATCAAAGCAGCTATATATTTAACTTAAAGGAACTATTTCTACTGTATGAGAAACATAAGTTTACGATTGATATTATGAAGGAAACAATGTTTAAAAAGATATATAGGCTTTTATATAGGTGCCTTACTAAAACCCTAAGAAATTTAAATATCTGGAAAATATTTACTTTCTATTTAACCCTTACTTTTGTGATGGGGTCAATTTGACCCACAATTAAAATGGTTAAAATATTTGCTATTTTCTTGGTTGTTTTTTTGTTTTTTTTTGCTGCTTTGGGGTCATGAATTTGTAGATGTGTTTTGGAAAAGTTGTACAAATTTTGTCTATCATGGTATTAGGGGTCAGCGGGTCACCCCATCTGATTCCATGTAATTTGACAAAAAATGAACAAATTGAAAAAAACATTAAAGACTCAGTAAAAAGAAAAACGTTTTTTAAACTATATTGCAGCTTGTAAAATTATCAAGTGATTAATTTTGACCCCTAACAAAAACGGAGGACCTGTTGTATTAACACAGCGAGAGAGTAATATTTTCTCAAGCTAGTCGTGAGTATCATCTGTAACCACAGTGACAATTATATAAATATTTAATATGGCGACATCTATTACTAAAGTTACATCATAGGTGATACACGAGTCCGTTCGAGGAGGGAACTCTTAATTAACCAACAGACTATAACATACCTGAGTAGAGGAGCGGACAGTTTGAGTCGCGGATGAACACCTGACAGACATCTCGAATCTCAAAGTCGAAGTAAAAGCGCACGTGAGAACTCAAACACAAAACGCGTGTCTCTCGCGCTGAATGACTGTCCAGTACGGTTCCACACAGATGTAAGCCGAAAACACGGCTGTGAATCTTAAAAACAGTATTTTATTTATTTATTAAAAAATGGGCAGATTTGATTTTTATTTCTTAGTGTTAGACCTATAGCTGTCAACTATAGGTGTCGGGCTTTAGAAAACAGAATGGAGAATAAAACATTAAATTTGGGGTTAAAAATAATTGTGCTTAATGTGTTATGTGTGTAAAAAATTACTAAAAATGTGTCGTATCACACCTGGGGCCTATACCATGAAGCCGGTTTAGCTGGTTAGCCAGGTAAGTTTCCATGTATTTTTCACCAAGCCACTTTAATGATTTTGGGCATCTTTTGGGGCGTTCATCATCATAACTTACGCTCCACGGCTAACCTGCTCCGAGGCAGGAACTGCTGAACAGAAACAACCAATCAGCTGTGAACAAAGTGACATCTCTGGCACAATAAACCAGTTTCTCTTGCTCTAAATTAAAGGTCAGTACATAGTAAAATAATTTAAAGACAAATTGTCTGGCTTTTAGGGATTATTTTATATTATTCATATGATAATCATACCCTAACTCCTTTAGTCATGAGCAATTTGTTTAATTACTGTTATTAAGCATTTCTTTAAATTAATAGAAATAAGCTTCAGAATCAATAGATACGTGACCTTACATGTACAAGTTTCTGTATATTATATTATGAACTATAATGTAGAGTGGGGGAAACGCCCCCTTTAAGGAATGTCATTTTTTTTCTGTGAAACAAAAAAATGTGTTCAGAAAAGTTATCATAGTTTTAGTGACAATGACATAAATTATAAACAAAGTATGAAAAATGTCCAGAGTTTTAATGTTATTAGATTTTTAACAAAAAATAAATTTGTACCAAGGTTTTACCCCACCTATTTTATCACACAGACTGTTTGAGAAAAAATTGTCATTCTGAAAATATAATTCTATTTTTCTTAATTAACACGTACTCCCTATATACAGGCCTTACTGTTCTCATATCATATATAACTGTGATGTTTTACAAAACAACAAGCTTTAAAATGCTTTTTTTCTTACAGCTGAAAATTAGATAATTTACTGTGAAATCTGTTTTCTCTCGGGTACATCACCAGTGTAAGCTTCATCCTGAAAACTTCTACATCACTCTCGTCAACGTAGTCCATAGTTACAATACAATTTATCTTGTGGTTATTTTGGGAAAAACAGTAGGGGGGCGTTTTCCCCCACTCTACCCTATAGAGTAATAGTAACTTTCACTTGCACCGATTTGGCAAGATGTTTTCTTTTAGTTGTCCTCTTTCATGAACAGCTCTTTTCTTTTCGTGTAAATGAGTTTAAATGATCTAATCTTTGTTTATATTTGTACTGATCTTCGATAGAAAAGAGAAGTGAATGGCTCTCTCTTTCGCAAGAAGTGAACTGCAGATTCTGTTTCAAGGCCTGTGATTGTCTTTTTTACTGATATCACACTTCATGTGCTCCATAAACTCAGTATCAAAGCCTGAGTTGACAGAGAAAATTGATGATCATCATCAGGGTGCCAACAAAGCCTGAGTGCATTGGTTTGGTTTTGTCAACTCAAAACTAATCCTCTAAAGTTCATTCAACTACCATCATGGTACAAGCCATGGTTGGGTCTAGTAAGTGTCTAGCATGTAAAATATCTGCAAAATAACAACAAAATAATTTAGTCATTTTCACTTTATTTTGAAAAAAAATCTAAAACAAAAATAGTCACAAGCAAATCCAGTTCACATGTAAACAGTTCTCACATACATACACCATTTTGGAAGAAACGAGAACTCTTGCACGAGCTTCCTCGGGAATCATCTTTAGTGTTTTGATGCCTGTGTGTTTGTGCCTTTAAGAGCGAGATGAAATCAGTGTATTCCAGAGTTGCAACAAAAAATCAAGTATTTTGCATCACTTAGTGCTTAGTCAATATTAACTAGTACTACATAAATTCACTACCTAACAATATCTTAAGGACCTAATTATACAAACAACAAAACTGCTTCACCCACTCTATCAACATGGCTCTTCAATGGGAGAGTGAGTATACACAATTTCCCAGTTTCCTGACACCAGGTGCACTTCAGAACACTCACTAGTGCCTGTAGTCATGCACACTAGATGATCTGTAGTCATGCACACTAGATGATATGCAGCTGTTGCCATAGAGATGGTGGAAGGAACTCACATGAGTCTTGTTTCGTGGCAGTTTTTAATTCCAGTGTATAAGGTTTTTACCCCACAATTTTGGTTAAACTTTCAACTTCCGATTCAATAGCTGTAATTACAGTGGAAGCTGTTGTGCTTGAGACTGTTCACGAGGTAAAGCTGTAGAACCTGAGGACAGATGGGGTTGTGGGGCAGTAGGTTTTTTTTTTTTTTTGGCAAGACTGTGGTTTATATGCATGTATATGGAGGGTTCTCCTCCGTCCCGAATCACACTGTATAGTTTCATCCTTCCTGACTTGCTAAATGTGTGTTTTGGTGCATGTCCAGCTTTGCTTCCAGTTCACCTCGGGGGGGTATTCCTATCTTTTGAGAGGCATTACTACACGTTGCCCTTTTACAGCGATTTAAAAACAAATTCTCTGTTAAATGACTATTTGGGTGTCTTAAACCATTATAAAAGGGCAAATACTACATGGCGATCAGTGTGACTGGGGGGATTCCACCTTCAGCCCCACTAGTGAGGGTGGCAGCTGTCCAGCAGAGGCAGAAGAGGAACTTAGAGAGTTCCTCAGTGCCCCCTGGTGGAGCGAGGACGCCACTGCGGGTCTGATGAGCGGTGGGGGAGGGGGAGGGTGATTGTGGGGCGTCCGGTTTTGTAGAGGTCGTGTCTGTAGCGGGGGAGGCTGGCGCAGCAGGCTAGGGGGTGCTAAGGGGGGTGCAGGGCGCAGTAAGGGTGGAGGTTGAGTGAGGGGTAGGGAGGACTGGGCAGAGTTGGGGTTCCCAGCCACACTAACATCAGAAGAGGGCAGAGGACTGTCAGAATGAGGCGGAGAGACCCCATCCATCTTCACCTGTAACAACAAAGAAAGATGGAAAAGAGAAAATGAATTCCTCTGTTGTTGTTAACTGTTCTTTATCTCTAAGATAAATAAGCCCTGCCTGCTGGAACACGTCCTATTCAAAAGCCTTGACAAATTTAAACAGCCTTTTTCCTCATTCTCTCTCACCTCATCATCTTCCGCTTCTGACGACCCGTTCAGCTCCATGTTCACGGTCCTCCTGCTGCCCCCTTGCACCACTTCCTGTTCTGCCTGCCATTCACGTAGCACCTCCTCAAGATTGAAGCGTCTCCGGTAGCTGATGAAGAATGAGCTGACCTGCGCCACCGTCTTGTTGCCAATCACATCCGCTATGGCTGCAAAGTCTTTACCGTATCGCCTGACGGCTGGAGAGGATGTGGATGAAAAAAATGGGTACATGATAAAACGGCTCAGCAATGCTTAAAATTAAACAAAAATAATCAACCAGAATTATATTCTTATGAATTCAGTATGTAGTATCTAGTATAATCTTGCTTTGAAACAAGGTACATGATAGGAATTCCCTTTGTATTGCTCTGAATAAACATGCATAATGACATTTGGTAAAAATCAGCATGAACCGGAAATTGTGCAAAGATAAATAATTACATAAATACTGTAATATCCCATGAACAATAAGAATTCTCCATAAATTTAATCACTGCAAGATTAGAACAATCTCCCACTGTCATAAAAGATTGCATATTGGTGACTTGGTACTCACTAATTTAGCTTGAAACCATATTTTTAGGACCCGTATTAGTTGGTATTAGTTGTAACATACATTTTATCATGTTAACTCATTGTTTAGCTGGATAATTTAGCTTCTATTTTACGATATCAACTTGTGCAAGTAAAGAAGTGATCTTTTTGGGTTCTTTAGTTTTGTGAAGATCTTCTCTGCTTTCAAACATGGCATTACTGAAGCATTCTTTTATTATACAAGCTTTAACTAGGGATGCTTGATATTACAGCTCTGGTTGATAACCAATGAACAGCGATATTAAAGTTCTATGCTATTTTGTCTAAACACTGAAAACACTCAAAACTAAAACCACTGGTTTAAAATGCTACATGTATATTTAGGGATCATAGAAATTAGAGATAATAATAATACAGCTCACCTTGAACAGCCAGGAGTTGCTCCTCTGTTGTCCAGCGAGAGTTGATTTTTTGGGTGGGCTGAAGGAAATGCAGCACAGGGAGAAAGATTATAATGTAGCATAACACTGGCATTTTGCCCAGAATCTTCTTATAGGTTTGGCAAACTCTCAGAGAAAAAAAAATTGTACTTTAAAAATATTATGCAATTAGGCCTTATCAGTATCTCAGAAACTAAGCCTGTACATTCAAACTGTCAAAATACATTAAATGGATTTTATGTCTTGCTTTTTAACTTTTACTTGTATGCCAGTTTTTTTATGTAGTGTGAATGATAAATGTTTGTAGTTTTATATATCAGAGCAATGCAGGTAGAAACGTACCTCTGAGGGTCTTAAAGCTTCAATTCCATCACCCAAGTTGTGCTTGAGAAAACTATTGGTTTGCTTGACACTTTGGACCTAAAAGCAAAACAGAGAGGCAAAAATGTTCTAAGTGATGATTGTTGTGTAGTTATATTTCCATTCAAGAGTTTGGGGGTTGGTAAAAAAAACTGTCTCACCAAGGCTGCATTTATCAAAAATACAGAAAAAACTTTAATACTGTGAAATGTTATTACAATTTAAATGAACTGTTTTCTATTTTAATATGCTCTAAAATGTATTTCTGTAATGACAAAGCTGAATTTTTAGTGTCACATGATACTTCAAAAATCACTTTAATATGCTGATTTGTTGCTCAAGAAACATTTATCAATTTTGAAAAAAGCTGTGCTGTTTAATATTTTTGTAGAAATACATTTTTCCAGGATTATTTGATCAATAGAGTGTTACAGGTTTTTTTTATTTGATCAGGAGTTATTTTTTAAATAAAAATTTCAATTTGATCAATCCTTGTTGAATAAAAGCAAAAAAATAAAAAAAAAAATTACTGAATCCAAACTTTTTGAACACACAAACTCCTCAATCGTATATTCACTTGCGAGTCTCTCAGATTTACAAACACTACCAAAAACATTGTGATTTGATGCACTTTACCTGTCTCTTCAGTGACACTAAATGTGTGTCCAGGTGTCTGAGAGAAACAGCTCCTGAATCAGTGGACGCTGAGAGAACAATGTCCTCCTGTTCCAGATGCATGCCTTTAGGAGGCCTGCGGCGAGAGCGAAGAGGGTGGTGACGGTACTGCGCACCCTGGTTCTCTTTCCGAGTCAGACCAGACTTGCTTGAACCTTTATCACTCCCTCCTCCATTTCCAGAGCTCTGCTTTGTCATCTGAAAAGCAGCACAAATGCAGTGTAAACACAGTCATGCACATGCAGTCTATTTTTTAAGATTAATATTTTAGGTTAAAATTCATGTTTAAATGTTTAAAGGAAAATAGGTGTTTGTGACTGGTCATCCTTTTTTTTTTTTTTTTTTTGCCTTCACTAGTCGCTGACTGCTGATTTTTTTTTTTACTACTAATATTCCATTTAGTCTCTAAATTAATATGGAGTTAAAAGCTGTATGCAATGTAACTATTATCAAAGAATAAACAAAATACTGTGTTGAATAGTTTAATACGGAGTTTAGTTATCTGTTGCACCATTGGCTCACCTCTTTCCTGGCATTGATCTCAAAGTCACTGTCATTGCCTGGATCGCCTTCCACCATCTCATCGTTACTGGCAGAAACAAAAATACACACTTTGTAATGATTCATTGTCTTTTCTCTCCATCTTTCCCTCTTTTGCTCTCCTTTTACCTCTCATCCTTTTCTCTCTTGCTAAGGAGCTTGCGTGCTTGACGGTCCATGACGCTGGTCCGGGTTCTGGTTTTCTTCCAAGAGTAGTAATATTTCACCAGGTTTGAGATCAGCTTGTCTGGAAGCTGAGAAATAAAAATAACAGATGGTTATGACTAAGCATGTACAGTGAAAAAAAACAAGATGTCCTGTATCAAATTTGTGACTTTGAGCATTTGAACTTCTTTGTACAAAAGGTCAGATGTTCTGCTTTGAAACATTTTTTTATTATTTCCATGTTGTAATGGATGACAACAAGACAGTTCATAGTGCTGACAGCGAGACCTCACTATGACTCTCTACATATATGTGTGTTCCTGTGGCTCAGTGGTAGAGCATTGCGTTAGCAGCATAAAAGGTTGTGGGTTCGATTCCCAGGGAACACACATACCAAAAAGAAAAAAAAAAGCTTTGGATAAAAGCGTCTGCTAAATGTAAATTCTACACAGGGCCGTATCTCAAGATGCCTGCTCTTCTGGAGTTGTAGGCAGATGTGAGAGCACCAGATGACTCTTATATAACCCATCTTGCCTCCATCCCTCCCACTCACCATCTGTTGGATGCGATGGAAGCTCTTGCCATGAAAGCTGAAAGCCTGTTCGAACAGAACTTTGTCTTCCACTGTCCACTCATCAGGAAAGGGAGTGAAGTTGGCCAGGTCAGCCAGTGACTTCTCCACATCATGCTTGTGCCACAGAAGCATGCCAAGAGCCTGTTGACAGAAGACAGAATGACTCCATCAGTGATCTATGCCTCCATCTAGAGGATTTGCCTATCATGCCTAGTATTTAAGCAAAATGGTACCTGTTCCATGTTGTATCCGTGCTTCTCTTTGGCCATCAGAATATATTCATCCACTGAGAGTGAGAGAATGGAAAAACAATCCAACATGGCAGATTTGGTGACAGTGTACAAAGGATATGTGTATTATTTGACTACCTCACAACAAAATACACAACCATGAATCAATACATTATGAGGCATCACAATAACATAATAGAAAATAAATAATGCAAATGCATATAAATAAAACAGCTGTGAATCAATTCAAAATAATAATTCAGTGGGTTTCAATTTGATTCAAATGTGATTTTTTTTTGTCATTTCAAAAAGAATCAATTGGATTTGATACAATATATATATAATCTGATTAACAATAATAATAAAAAAACTATTTTAGACTTGAAGTGTAAACTACATTACCAGAGATTATACAGTAACTTTAATCAAATTAACATTATCTGAAAATTTGACTTTCAGTTTCACATATGCACATATTCAAATAAAGAAAATCATTTAAATATTGCACATTATAAATTGTGATTAATTCGATTTGGCCAACACAAATGATTCACAATTTACAGGCCGCTTCTATATCAATGCCTTTAAATCAGCAGGATATATATATGCTGGAAAGTTTGTGAACCCTTTAGAATTTTCTATATTTCTGCATAAATATGACCCAAAACATAATCAGATTTCCGCACAAGTCCTGAAAGTAGACAAAGAGAACCCAATCAAACAAATTAGACAAAAATATTTTCTTTGTCATTTATTTATTCAGGAAATTGATCCAATATTGCATATCTGTGAGTGTCAGAAGTATGTGAATCTCTTGGATTAGCAGTTAATTTAAAGGTGAAATTAGAGTCCATCTGTGCAGACTGCAGAGGTGTTTTCAGTCAGTGCAATGACTATCAAATGTCAGTACGTGACCTGTTTTATTCAAAGAACAGGGATCTATCAAAGTCTGATCATGACAGGAAGTGAATCATGTCACGAACAAAGGAGATTACTGAGGACCTTGGAAAAAGAGTTGATGTTGCTCAACAGGCTAGAAAAGGTTACAAAACCATCTCTAAAGGGTTTGGACTCCACAAATCCACAGTCAGACAGACTGTGTACAAATGGAGGAAATTCAAGACCACTGTTACCTTCGCGAGAAGTGGTCGACCAACAAAGATCACTCCAAAGCAGAACGTGTAATAGTCTGCGAGGTTGTAAAAGTTCCCAGGGTAACTTCTAAGCAACTAAAGGCCTTTCTCACATTGGCTAATGTTAATGTTCATGAGCCCACCATCAGGAGAACACTGAGCAACCATGGTGTGCATGGCAGAGTTGCAAGAAGAAAGCCACTGTTCTCCAAAAAGAAAATTGCTTGCTAAAGATCATGTGGACAAGCCAGAGGACTATTGGAGAAAGGTTTAATGGATGGATGAAACCAAAATAGAACTTATTGGTTTAAATGAAAAGCTATTATGTTTGGAGAAAAAAACACTGCATTCCAGCTTAAGAATCTTATCCCATCTGTGAAACATGGTGGTGGTAGTATCATGGCTTGGGCCTGTTTTGCTGCATCTTGTCCAGGACAGCCTGCCATCATTGACGGAACAAAGAATTCTGAATTATACCAGCAAATTCTAAAGGAAAACGCCAGGATATCTGTTTAAGAACAGAGTCTCAAGAGAACGTGGGTCATGCAGCAAGACAACAACCCCAAGCACACAAGTCATTCTACCAAAGAATGCACTCAAAGTTGATGTTTTGTCACTCAAAGTCCAGACCTTAATCCAATTAAAATGTTGTGGAAGGACCTAAACAAGCAGTTCATAGGAGGAAACCCACCAACATCACAGAGTTTAAGTGGTTCTGCACTAAGGAATGGGCTAAAACTCCTACATGTTATTGTGCAGGACTGATCAGCATTTACAAGAAACTTTACCTTCAGTTACTGCAGCAAAAGGGGGTCACACCAGATACTGAAACCAAAGATTCACACACTTTTGCAACGCACAGATATGTAACACTGGATCATTTTTCTCAAATAAATGACAAAGAAAATATTTTTCTCTCACTTGTTTGATTCGGTTCTCTTTGTCTACTTTCAGGACTTGTATGAAAATCTGATGATGTTTTGGGTCATATTTAAATTCTAAAGGGTTCACAAACTTTCAAGCAGCACTGTATATATACATATATATATATTTATATATGCATCAAGAAAACAGGTGAAAGTATCTAAAATAACAATATTGTGAGAAAAATAATCACATCACACTTCTATATGACTGTATGAGTACAGAACCACATTATACTGGCTTCCCTTTAAAAATAAGAGTAGTTTCTTTTCTTTTTCTAAAGCACTCCTCGTCAATAGCCTGAGTCAGACTCTCAGCAGGTGTTAGTCATTTCTACGTGTGAATAATTGTTCCTTACACATGGCATCAGACACTTGGCTGTTTGGTGACCAGACCAGCATGCTCCTCTGGTCACTGTCACTGTAGTGGGATGCACAGTCTGTCAACACAAAGCAGAAACATGTCTGTCACACAACACAGCAGCCTCTCTCAAATTGTTTTTTTACTTCTCTATGCCTCTCTGCTGTTTTTGTCTATATTTCTATATACTCCAAGACTACAGCTGTTCTCTCCTACTCCCCATAAACTTGAGAGCACACAGAAACACCTACACACAGCCCTTTATCTTATCATGCTCATGCAGACTGTGAAAACTGCATGGAGTTCAGAGATTTATATTCATCTCTTCTGAGATTAACTTCCCTCTCCCTCTTTACCTGCTTTGAACTCTGGGATCTGTGCCTGGTAGTCCCCACCAACGCGGATCATACTGTCTGTTTCAAAAGAGCAATAGGGAAAAGGACGGTCAAAGAGGGGAAAAACACTGGCAGGCAGAGTTAGAAACTGGCAGTGCATCCTCACAGAGGGCAGAGGAAGAAAAGTGGGTGGAGGGAGGGAGAGGAGGAAAAGACAACAGGGATGCTTGACAGAATACACAGACAGACCCTGATATACTCAGACATTTTACACTTAAATGGAACAATAAAGATTAATACTGTGCTACCATGTAAGTGAATAAAGGTGCAGATGGTGGTTTGGAGTTGGAGTTTGTGTGTGAATGTGTCAGACGCACCATGTGTGTGTTCCTCATCACTGCTCTCTTCCTCAGAGTGCTGGCTGTTCCCGTTCGTCACTGTTTTGGCCCTGCTTCGGGACAGCACACCAGACCCTGATCGCTCCATCACTGATGGCATGGCTAGAGGGGAGAGAGAGTGTTCAAGGGGATCAGCATTGGCCTTTGTTTTCAACATCTTAAAGGGACAGTTCACCCACAAATGAAAATCTTGTCATCGTTTCCTCTCCCTCATGTCATTCCAAATTTGTTTGTCTTTCTTTTGTGGAAACCAACACATATTTTAAAAATGTTTAAACTGTTTTTTGCCCATACAATGAAAGTCAATGGGGCCCAACATTGAGCCAGAGCAACTCATTGTATAAACACAACAGAGACATTCTTCAAAATACATTCTTAAGTGTTCCTCAGGAAAAAGGTTTAGCAGGTTTAGAATAACATGAAGCTAAGTAAATGATGAATGATTTTGTGTATGAACTGTCTTTAATTTAGCAGCATTTCTGATGCAAATTAATTCTGACTGACCAATCATAAGCGTTATGTATGTATGTACGCATATATATATATATATATATATGTATGTATATGTATGTGTGTGTGTGTGTGTGTGTGTGTGTTGTTGACGTGATATGGCATTTTCACTGTCCCACAAGATAAAAATTAATATAATTAATATTGTCGTTATTTAAAATGCAGTAAATGGTTAAACATTTCTTTGTCCTACATGGACCTTTTGTTATAAAAGCTGCAGTGTTATTCGAATTTTTTTCATTTTTGAGCAAAATCAAAATTGTCCTATGGTGTGATTGTCTCAAGCATGGTTCAATAAATTACAACTTTTATAAATGAAAAAGAAAAGCATAAAAATGTTAATAAATACCTCCGGCATAATTGTACAAGTGTCTATTTTAGTAGATGGCAATAATTTTTTTCATCCATATATTTCTGAAAGCATAGGAAATCGATACATTTTGTCTCTGAAAACCATGTCCTCTGGTGTGACACCATATCCTGATTTTAAATCGGCCAATTCCAGAGAAAACTTTAATTAGTTGAAAGACCCCATTCATGGTCGTGTTACTGAAGCCCCCTGTCAAGCCCATGACACGAGCACATGGTACATTCTTCTCTCAGAATTGTTCAAATATTTAACTTTTTTGGAACCACTACAAAAGTGTTATGTTTTGTTGTCCTTTGGTGTGACCCCTAAATTATATTTTTTAATCAAAACCTGAATGTTAAACTACATAATCATGGAAAATTATGCAAATGTGTCTTGCTAACCGCTAATGACAGGTTAGCTTGGAATAGCAAGGTCATTAATTGACACAAAAGGCTGAAACGAAAACGAAACCGAAAATGTCCTCCGGTGTGACGCCTGTACTGTCACACCACAGGACAAAGATGTCACACCACAGGACAAGGTCTCTTTAAAAAGTATTTTATATAATTAAATAAGATTTGATTAACTCCTTTTTATTATTTTTTATCATTTTCTGTGTTCTTAAATGCAATAATTGCATTAATTAAACTCTTTTCTGATGTTTTTACAGAAAACTTGTACTGTTTTGTCATGAAAATAAGCATAAAATGTGATACTTTGTTTTTGAAAGAGAACATTGAGGGAGAGAAATTAGTGGAAGAGAGAAGACACGGAAATATATAGAGAAAATTAACAGGGATCCACGAAGAAGGGAGGAGATCCTAAGAGAACAATGCAGAAAGTAAATACAATAAAATGATGCCTTAAAAAGAGTAGCCATATAGTTTTAAAAAAATTCATTCACATCTTAATGAATATAGTTTGAATACCAATCATATTTAGCTGTGCATGCAGCGGGGGACTAGAAGAGTTTCAGTAACACACTGATTGACTAAGAGACTGAATTAGTTGATGAAAATTATTTTTTGTTTTGTTTAAAATACATGTTGATATTGTTTGTATGTATCAAAATTAAACTTTCTTTCTCCTTTGACATGTTCAAAATTAAATAGAAATAATTTAATAACTGCCATTTCTGTCCTTTAGTGTGACAAAACTTAAAATGGTATAATTTTCAGCAGTTTTGAACGAATGACAGTAAAGTTTGTCTTGTTGTCAATGTTTGTCTTGAAATTGTCCAACAAGTCATGGGGAAAAAATTATGTTAATTATAATTTCATATTAAATAAATAGCACTATGAAAATAAGTGTCTAACAATGAAGATAAATCTCTCTCTTGCTATTTATGTATTATTAAGAGGTTTTTATTCTTGATTTTTGCTATGTCACTCACAACATAGGACAAATTTATAGTACAGTTCAGTAAAAAATAAAAAAAATACAAAAACACGTTTTTTTCACTAAAGACGAAGTTAGTGACCCTTTATATTTTCTCAAAGATCAGGCTTCACACTACATAAATATATGTATACATATATTTTTTTTACAAAAATGCATTTTTTACTGCCTATTTGTCAACTAACCATATAAACACACACACACACATATACACACATATATATATATATATATTATTTCCTTTTATCATTTACAGTGTAGTGACAAATCTTTGTATTCTGAATCTTTATCGACTTCCTCAAGTAACATTATTCCAACAGTCACATACACATTTTCTTTCTCTGAACAGCCGCAATGTGTTATGAAATGTGGTGAGAAAATTAACCTCAAATTAGTACAAATTAATTAAAATATGTGTGTATGGAAATGAAGTCTGGCTCCAGAGACAGTGAAAGATGTGGAGGTTTAAATGCTCTTGGCTGTTTAGAGCGGCAGGTGATGGAGTTCACTGAGGTATCAAACCACAAAGCGCGGGATATACGCATTAGTGTAATGTTTCTAAATCTGAAACGAATTTAGATAACTTTCATTTGTTTCAACGCCAGTAAATGAGACTTTCATTCGGTGGACAAGAAGTCTTTGTTTCGCGAATGCTTCCAGAAAATGAACGATGCCGGGAGTGAACAGTAGAGCTGACTTTCATCACTTCACAAACATGTCCATGCAGTCCCAGAACAACAGATACCATCCTTTACAAAACGAAACAATGACCAAAGCCTTTATTTCTTAAGCGTATGCCATTGTGATAGCCAACCACCAAACTGTACCTCTCGCTGTTTTCATAATACCTCAAGAGGCTGCCCGAATTGTGATTATTAACATACAAAACAACTACACAAACATAAACCTAAAATGTTTCTGGTCTAGATGCATGGACACAAAAGATACATTGGCGAGATAAAATACTGGCGAAATAGGATACAAAAGTAATAATGATTATCTTTATAACTCGCCATCAAAATTTTAAATAAGATTAGATTTGTTCTTACTTCACACGTAAAACAAAAAGTCGTTATGTGTCATAAAATGAAGCGTTGAATAGGGCACGTGACGTCACGACCAGTGTCTCTATTGACTGAAGTTGCCGTCGGGCTCAGTGTGAACTAAACCTGCCCTTCAGATGAGTCCAAAACACTCAATATGAGGCACTGAACTGCCCTTCGCTTAACAGAGTGCCCAATCAACTCGTAACAGTGTTTCAGCGGACGACAGTTATCGATTGCCCCCTTAAACTCCAAGAGGTCGCATCACTCCGACCACCATCCAATCATCCGCTCCTTGTTCATTTAAACATTTCTGTGCGTAAACGCGCACGGATCTCGCTCGGGCGATGATAATCCATCATACAAACTTAAAGAGTAGAGAAACAGAAAAAGAGCATCTTTCCCCTCACCTCACTTTTCGCACAGTCGCTCACTCAAGCCTGAGTCCTTTTGTGTAGAGCCACGCTTAGGTCCCTATTCCAGTTGTTGGCTAGCTGTCGCTGAACATTTGCCTTATAACGTTAGTTACCAGTCTCCAAACTGCAGTTCACCACCTGGCTTGCTTGCTTTCTCTCCTATTCAAACTTATCAAGCGACAAACAAGTGTTGCAAAACATCAGCACTACGCTCGTTTGTTAATATACAACTCCATTGAAGCTTCTGTGGATATTCGCACGTTTCTTATTCTCTCCAGTTCATTGCATCGGACGCATAGGGATCCTATCCGTGTGTATGTGCCGGGAGACCTAACAACTCCTCACAACCGAGAAAACCTTCCGCGCTGTTCGCCTCTCCCCAACTAACTTCCATGTCAATTACATAGTCCCTTTTATCAGATTCATAACAAGTGATTCTGGCAATGTAATGGCTCGTTTCATGCGAGTCAGTGTAACATATGCGCAATATTAAAAACAAAAACGTTAAATGAAACCCTCCCGTCGTTATTCAGGCGTTACATGCAGTTACATTTAGATTTAAACACATATTTAGAGCATCTCGTACAGTTCTCTTCACGAAACCAACTTAATAGCGATCCATTATTTTGTGCTTTACCTGCGGTGCTCCCACATTAAATCATACGGAACTACTTCCTGCTGTGTGCGGAGGGATTCGTCAGCTGTGCAATGCAGTGCTGAGGCTGCCCAGACCCTTCACTAATGTATGCAGGAGAGAAAAAAGACTAGAACTTGCTTATTTACCTTAATACTGAGTATTTAATGATGGATATCGTGAATTAGGCTTCAGCTAGTTCTTTTACCATATTCAGTTGATAAAAGGTGATTGAGCCTTAAAGAAATCAATACATTCACACTGTGTAAGCCATGGTTTCTGGTCTACATTAATTAAACATAACCTGGAGGTATTACAGGTGAGAATAAACTTGATATCTAGACACAATCCTAATACTGACATAAAAGGGTTAAAGCCTGGATTCAGACTGGTCTCCAACACCCCCTCCTGACACTATCAACCAGCAGGCCCAATAATGGACAGGTCCTCCCTTGGATGCCCGTATACATTGATATTTTTCTCTGTGGTCCTTGCAGGCAAGAACAGAGACAGACATACCAGCACTTGTGGCACAAGACCCCTCCCAGCCATCCTCTCTCTGTCTATGTGTTTCTCTCTCCAACCATCTCCTCCCTCCCTTCCTTCGTGCCATCTTGCCAGTGCTGTGCAAAAGAACCATCTCCATTTTCTCTAACTCACCTTAGTTGTCCCTTTATGATGGTCTCTCCTTTCTTGATTCTCTCTCTCTCTCTTTCTCTCCTCTTCCTCTCTGTTAGACTTCCTCCATCCTCATCACCTCTGAGTTCCTCTTTCCTCCCCTCCCCCTCTCTCTATTCCTCCTCTTCTTCTTCCCCCCCACCCCACCACGCATGCACACCAAGCAGAGAGAGATTGTTTTTTTTTCTCAGGAGTAACAATCTCTGCTCGCAACCACAGGCCTGAAGGTGTAGCTGGAGTCTGTCCCTATTTTGTTTAGCAATAACATGGATGGCACAACCTTTTGTTGTCGTGCTAGATTTGCATGGCCTTTTAGGTCGGGTTTTGTTTATTTATAAACCCTGCAACAACAGTTATAATCACTCCATCATAGACTAGTTATCGAGAATGCATCAAGGTTCAGTGTGAGTTGTGGCGCAGAGGAAGCGGAGATTTTAACAGCGCTGAACTCTCTGACCCCCTCCTGAAAATGCCATCTCTCCCCGTCGCGAGACAGATTACCAGAAAACAAAAGGTTCGGGGCGGGGCTTCGTGACGGGCCATCTGCGGGAGGGGCGTGGCCAGGAATATACAGCAGCACTCGTTGCATTCAACACATGGGTAGACCCTTTAAGTTATGGCTGTGTCTTCTTTAATAATGGTCAGAAGCAGTGGGTGTTAACGAGGGATTCTGTCAAAAGCGTCCTAGATGTGAGGTTCAAACCGTTCTACGTATTGCAGTTAAGTACCACTGGCGTTTAGATGCGCACTCGATGCAGTTCAAACCATGCGATCATCATACAAGGTGGTGCTGAGACTGCTGACACACAGTAGCAGTTCCTACACATTAGAAACTAAAGTTGCATTCCTGTATTGTCAACTAGTGCAACCTCGTGGACAAAAGAGGCACTGCAGGGCCATTCTAGGCCTCTGATTTTTCATTCCCTCAAAGTGGTCATTCACCTAAACAGAAATCTCCATTAAAATGAATTTAAAAATATTGCATTAATTAAATATGTACATAAAATATGATACAAAGCGTTTTGTCAATTGAAAAGTTTATTTGCAGAAACAGATAACTCTATTTTTATTCATTCTCATAAATCATGTTTTTTTTTTATTGTTATCATGTTTTTATTGTGCTTTATTGCATTGGTTAGCTGTATTATTATTTAATTTTTTATTGCATTGGTTATTGTTATTATTATTTAATCAAAACAACCCAGCTGCAGTTTGATTGATTTAATTGGAATGCAGGAAAAAAAAGCATGATTTTTGAATTTTTTTTTAAAACGGAGTTATCTGTTTTTGCAAATGAACTCTTCAATTGTAGTTATTAATATGAACATCTGTTTGCATTTTTCTTTTAACATTCTATTTGTTCTTTTTGATTCCATTTGTTACAATTAAGAAAAAAGTATGCATAATTATAGGCTACACCCCCCCCCCCCATCACACTTAATCACATAATGTTTTATTTCACGTCACATTGTTATAGTGATGCCCTTTGCACACAATACACACAAAGAGGCAATTTACTAACATTAACACAATAAAACAGCACAAACAAGGATTTATATATTTTTTCTACGTTTGTAAGTCAGTTTGAATTTAAAAACAAAATGCAAAAATATATATATATTGGAAAAATTATACTTGAAATATATTCACTGGCTACTATTCAGCTCAAGACAATGAAGATAAAGAAAATAAAACAAAACATTTTAATATAATATGTATGCACAACTTAAATTAAAATTACATTTAATTTTTGATCACAGTGTATTTTATTAAAGTAGTTGAACTTTATTTTGACAGTCTCCTCTATCCCCCAATATTTGAAATAATGTTACAAATTCAGTTTGCAAAAGGAAACCAGAAACTCAAAGAAAACTGCCTTTAGTATCAATTACTTGTCATTTACATAAATATATATTTATGGCTGTCTAGGTCACAAAGTACCCCCAACGCGAGGAAGCATGTGGAGAGAGCTTGACCCTTAACCCCAAACCCTATGTCGTCATTTCCCCAAGACTCAGCGGCTAATGCCCAATGCTGCTGAGAGGGAAAGAAAGAGTGAAGAGAGGGAGGGTGGAAACGGAGAAGGAGATAAAGAAAGGGAGAGTAGAGCGCGGAAATTTCGTGCCCGCTTCTTGGCGCGAATCTGGCAGGAAAAAATTAAAGCGAACAGCGGTCGCTAGTTGCTTTATAGATTACTGTTCATTAAGCTACCAACCCTCGAGCTCTTGTGTTACTGTAGATTAGCTCGCTCGTTAGCATTCTTTACCACAGACCACATCTTCTTCAGATCTCTAACTTCTTTAAAGCGTTTTAGAGTGCAGTAGTCGCGTCAAGGCGGTCGTATAAAATCAGCACAATGGGGGTGAGTTTGTCTGTCCATGTTGTATGTTGTTAGCTTTGCTCTTATTTGGGCTTTGATAAATGCGTGCGGCAATTTGAACAAAGACTGATGGAAGCAGATCATTCTCCCCGGAAAGAGTGAGTGTGTGATGGAGGTAAACGCGGAACTCGTGAATAACGAGGGGGTGGTGGTGAGATTTTGGTGGTTTAAAGATGCTCGGGTCCTGAATGGATTCTTGTAGTGTCCATCCGAGTAACACAAATGTCCACCTCAAACGCTTTCTGGTTCATTTCAGGTGCCTCGTCGACTGCGCCATTTCTTTAACACTAAGCACAATAACACTGATACATTTAGCACGGCACACTGTTGCTGTTTTCATCAAACTGCCAGTATTGTCATTTTCCAACAGTCGATGATTTAAAGTCATACGAGGAGCTGGTGAGATGCGAGTGTAATGTGTAAAAACCGTTTCTTTGAGCTCCTCGTACAGGCTTTTAATTAGCACGATGCCAGCAGCCACTGCGAGATCAAACCTCCTCACGACAGCAGCATTGCTTGGTCGAGTTTGAATGATAGATTTATGTCTGGCATTAGTGAACTTCATGTACTGAGCCCTTAGAAAACTGTTCTTCTCCACGTGCTTTGTGTTCTCAGCACCTGTTTCCTGCTTCTCTTGCCATTCATTTACATGGAGCTTTCTTTTTGTGCATCCAGCTAGATATTTGCTCCTGGTGTATTATTTTGATGATACACAATACAAATCTTAAAAACAGGCGTTAAACCCTCAGATTTACATAAATACCATTATTTTAAAGTGTCCACTAATGTGTCACTACCCCCATGCAGTCACATGTATGTACACAGAAACAAATGCAACCATAAATATGTTTATGTGAAATGTTTTAAGGCAACATTATAGTTTGCTTGTGATGGATGCGTACATATTGACTGGGATGGTTAGTCGGACAATATTTGTCCATTTTGAGTTTGTCAGCTTTGGATAATAGTTGCTGTGTGTGTTTTAATAAACTAGAAAATGTTGTGAATTAGTAGTAAATACTTGCTATTTAAAAAATAAAAAAAATCATATCGTGAAATAAGAGTTTAATTCCACAGTTTTGTGTGCTGTCTCATTTGATGTGATTTAATCATTGTATACAACAGGGTCCAAAAGTCCCATACGAATACACTAGCAAACTAGTGAAAAATGCTTTTGTTGCATTCTTTTTTTAATGTAATTGACAAACTTTCATTATATATTTCATTATACAAGTTAATTTTCCAGAGTATCTTGTGCTACTGTATGTCTGTACAGTACTCAAAATGTATGATTATTTGATTAATTTCCTCTTCATTTTTGTCTTAATATTGTTTTTCAAAATCCTATAACTTGTAATAAAATAATATCCCAGATTTTCAGTATCTCAAATTTATTATTAATTTATTCAATTCATTTATTTATATTGATTATACATTGCATATTTTCAAAGCAGCTTCGCTATAATAAACAAGAAATGTTGCAAAATTTATCAAATATGAAATAACTTCAATATCAGCATTAAAGCTGTAGTGTCATTTTTCATTTTGTTGATCAATTCAGTTAAATTCATTTTAGAACCCACTATGTATATTCCCAGATTAGGACTCAAAGTTATAAAGTATAAATATTTCATACCGTTTTCTTCACTCTTTATGAGAATAGTGTTTGACAGTATCTTTCTATTACTATTTAGAGAAAATCAAACAGAGCAAAGGAGAAAAAGCAGAGAAGACTTGAAGAACGGGCAGCTATGGATGCAGTTTGTGCAAGGGTGGAGGCAGCCAATAAGGTATGCTTTGAGAACATCTAAAAGAAACCTTTTCAAAATATGTGCACGTGTCTTAAAATTGCAGTGTTAATGTTCTTGTAGTAGAGAAATATTAACAATGTGTCCCGTGGCTTTTTACAGCTTGAAGATCCTCTGTCTGCAATGCCAGTGTTCAAAAAGTATGACAGAAATGGGTACGCTATCCCTACGTTTCCCCTTTGATGGAGGTGTCATATGCTGCCTCTAAACTGGTAAACAGGTCACTTCATTTTCTGATATCCAATACTAATATTGTGAATATCTGAATCTGTCACAGGTTAAACCTGAAGATTGAGTGTAAACGGGTAACTGCATTGAGTCCAGATACAGTGGAGTGGGCCTATGAGTTGACTAGAGCCAACATGCAGACGCTGTAGGTATTGAGCAAGTCAACATGTGGGGTAATCCAGCATCCCATATTGTTACTGCTTTAGATGTTTATTATGTTTTATTTGTTAATTTTTAGTGTCTGGCATTTTTTTTTTTCCTGCAGAGATTCTTAATGGATACTTGTTAGGTTTTGTACTCTATTGACATTTTTGGGTTGAATGGAAGTCCGTTATTGTTATTTACGTTAAATAAAAATAGATAAATTCTATTTATCAAAAATAGAAATTGTCGTCATTTACTTTTAAATTATAACTAATTGTAGAACACTGAACTTATTTACTCACCCTCATGCCATTCCAAGACTCTATGGCTATTGAATGAAAGTCAGTGGGCTTCTTTAACACAGATAATACCCCCTGTACAGGCCTGGAATGACATGAGGGCAAGTAAATGATGACAGAATTTTCATTTTGGGTCAACTGTCCCTTTAAAGCTGAAGGACATTTCTATAGCTGGTCATTTTGCTATTTATGAAATATAGTTCCAGGAGAAATGTCTATGAAATCTTTCTGCACTTTCAGTTTGTGCAGTTTATAAGTCAATTTTTGTTCCATTATGTCTTGGCAGATATGAACAGAGTGAGTGGGGATGGAAGGAGAGGGAGAAAAGGGAGGAGATGAAGGACGAGAGAGCATGGTATCTCCTGGTCCGTGACGCTGACTCCACACCTGTATCGTTTTCACACTTTCGATTTGATGTGGAGTGTGGAGATGAGGTTTTATATTGGTAATGTTGCTTTAATTATTATATAGGACCGCTATGATTTTCTCTTTGGGGATTATTAAAAATCTGTTTACTTGTTTGGAATGGGCAATGTTTCAGTACCATATTGGTTACTGACTGATATTAGAATATTTTGTATTTATTTATTGATGTTGGACATTTAATTGTTCATGTTCACTTTGTTTTACACCATTGCATCATCTAACACACTTAAATCTACCATCTATAAAAAACAATAATATAATAACATTTTTAGACAATCTAAAAATGAGTATCCTTTTTTTCGTAATGTATGTATTATGTTGTAATACCTAAATTAACATGAATCGTTTAAAATTATTGTTTTAATTTTTTTGTCTGATTTTAAATTTATTTCAATACAGAATTGATCAGCTATTGTCCTTAAAGGGATAGTTCACCCAAAAATGAAAATTCTGTAATTAATTACTCTAATTAATAGTGTCGTTCCAAACCCGTGAGACCTTTGTTCATCTTCGGAACACAAATTAAGATATTTTTGTTGAAATCTGAGAGCTCTCTGATCCTCCATAGACAGCAACGTAACTAAAATGTTCCCTGACCCAGAAACACAGTAAGGACATCGTTAAAATAGTCCATGTGACATTAGTGGTTCAACCGTATTTGCCTCGTGGTACTCTCGATAATGGCAGCAGATGGTAACTCAGGGGAGAAGAATTGTTGAATAAAGTTATTTTTGTTTTCTTTGCACACAAAAAGTATTCTTGTGGCTTTGTAAAATTACGGTTGAACCACTAATGTCACATGGACTATTTCAATGATGTCTTGCCTTTCTGGGCCTGAGAACATTTCAGTTATGTTGTTGTCTATACAGGGTCAGAAAGCTCTCAGATTTCATCAAAAATATCTTAATTTGTGTTCCGAAGATCTTATGGGTTTGGAACGACACGAGGGTGAGTAATTAATGACAGAATTTTCATTTTTGGCTAAACTATCCCTTTAACATGAAAATAATTGGCTTTTGCCATAATTGTAGTATTGTGCATGTCTATCTGTCTGTCTACCTTCATTGCACACGTTGTATAAGTGAGAGTGCGCCTGTCTTGTGTGTTATTTTTGCAATGTGTGACTTCACTGATTCTCTGAGTCATATAAGACACATGCTGTTTGTTTCTGACTGATTCTAATAATGTCTCCTCAGTTATGAAGTTCAGTTGGAGAGTAAAGTCAGACGGAAAGGCCTGGGGAAGTTTCTAATCCAAATCCTTCAGCTTATCGCCAACAGGTACCACATCAAACCCAGCATTCCAAGAATTTATTTCTGTGTAGCATTTTTGCCAAAACTCATCGCTGTCTTCTTGTTCTTGTCTTTCCTCAGCACGCAAATGAAAAAGGTCATGCTGACAGTATTTAAACACAACCACGGTGCTTACCAGTTCTTTAGGGAGGCTTTACAGTAAGTCCCTTCCTTCTGGACTCATACGCATTCACCACTTCCTCACTGCATGAAATTCTTGTTCCTCTTCTGAATGCAGATTTATATACCGGCCTCTATAATCGACAGAACGCTGAATGATAGCAGTTGCCATAGCAACAAGTGCCTGCTCTGCTTATTCAGTGTTAAAATATGAATTCACCAACAGCCGTCCTTTTCCTTCAGGTTTGAGATTGACGAAACGTCACCCAGTATGACCGGTTGCTGTGGAGAAGACTGCTCCTATGAGATTCTGAGCCGGAGAACAAAGCACGGCGAGGCCTCGGGACATGCGCATGGGGGTGGCCATTGTGGAGGCTGCTGCCATTAAGAGCGGGCCTTCCTCTGTTGTTTCAGAGCTTCCTCATTTCCTACCCTACTCCATCACCCAAAATCCCCTCTTAGGAAGCCCTTAAAACAGTCTCTCTTGCCCATAATCAACAATGAAACCCCATCGATGCTTGCTCTTGGTTTTTAACTTAAAAAGCTCATTCACCATTTCACATTGTAAGCAACGTTTTCAGTCTCAAAGGTTTGAATGACTAAATGGCAGTGAAGGCCACTGTGAGCCAAATGTAACCTTTTTCACCTCAGGTATCAGCATGGTGAGGCTCAACCGTATGGCTTTGCATTCTGTCCAGATGCAAAAAGAGCCTGCGGTCTTTGTTTTTTTTTTTCTCCAGAAACTGTCTGTCACTCATCAGCTGTTTTATTACCATAGTGAGTGAATGCAGGTGTTGGTCACCGTGGTTGTTACAGCCGTTTCACTCTATACCACTTTTCAGGGTAATTGTATTTTAACTAAAAGCTGATGTTTGCTTATCACTTCAAGAAACCGAATACAACGATCTGTACTGTTTATAATTAGTAATCACTCAACCTAGACTGTCTCAGGTCATTCAACTTATAACAAAATGTTTTATAACAGCTGTATTTGGAAATTGGTGGATGAGGATTATGTTGCTGTTTGATTTGATACAGGGGTTGGCATGTTAGCTATGGTGGACCCTTAGTGTAGAAATATACTTTCATTTTAGTTATTTTTTTTATCATAATATTCTTTTATCATGTCATTACTGTATATTTCCATTTTTTTCTTCTTTGTATATAATCCGTTTGCCATTGACATTTTATTTGCGTTCAAAGACATTGGAAAAATGATATACAAAACAGTTTGAGAGATGAGTGTTCCGGTCTTGTGCTCTCGTTGAACTGAAACGAAAGGTCATTCCAGCTTTATGTGTTTGATTTGTATGCAACAAATAAAGGAATCTTGTTTGACTTATTGACGTTCATTGGTGTTTTAACATTTTATTTATTATTTGCATAAACCATTCTTAACCGTTTAACTTTTTCCCCAAACGATTGGTGATCATAAGCAAAAAAAAAAAAAAAAGTGTGATAATCAAATCCCCACCCTCGGTCTCAATAAGAAAGGCTGCTTTGTTTGAGTCCTTTGAAGTTCACTTTGAAGGGAGGACAGAAGTTAAACATCAGTATTATGAGGACGCTTATTTTAAGCAATGGTTAGTTAAGGGATATCAACTGCATTATTTACAATTACAGAGATTTTAGAAATATACACTACTATTATAAAGTTTGGGGTCATTAAGTTTATTTTTAGTGTTTTGGAAAAACTCATGCTCACCAAGGCTGCATTTTTTATCATAAATATGGTGAAACAGGCATAATGTGAAATATTAAAATTCAAAATAATGGTTTTCTGTTTTAATATATTTAAAATGTTAATTATTTTGTGTGATTGTAAAGCTGAATTTTTAGCAGCCATTACTCCAGTTTTCAGTCACATGATTCTTCAGAAACATTTTAATATGCTGCTTTCACAAAACATTTCTCATAAGTGTTGAAAACAGTTGTGCTGCTTAATATTTTTGTTGATACATATTTCAGGACTCTTTAATGAATAGGAAGTTTAAAAGAACAGCATGTATTTGTTTGTTTGTTTGTTTATTTAGTAACAATGCTAGTCTTCACCCTCTTTTTTCAGTTTAATGCATACTTGCCAAATAAAGTAAGTATTAATTTCTTTGTTTTTAAATGAATTTGGCCTGTAGCATAGATAGACAGCATAGATAGACTTGTTTCCATACTCTGTCAGAAATGCTCATATGAAGCTAACTGGAATACATTAAGAGTATTTTCTTTTTAAATTAAATAAGCAAACTCAGAGATGTCTTTTAAACACTATAAAGGCATTTCAAAATTTGTATATTCACTGTGTTTTAAACGTCTATTGTTTTTTCACAGGTTAGAATGCAAAAAGTTGAAGAATCTGTTGTTACACTAGTGTTTTAAGCTGTTCTTGTAGTGTCGGTTAAAGGGTACAAATGTGATACAAATGTTAGATGGCGGAACTATGGTTTATTTCCATGCTTCGGGAGATCATTGACTGTGTTGCACAAAGCGGAAGTTGTTGGTAGTGCGCAGGGATGAATGGGGTGGCTGTACATAGTGCACTTCACTAGTATGCACAAAGACGCATAACGCTATCTGTAATATACATAATGAAGCGACCGGAAAGGATTTATTCATCTCAGCTTTAAATTTATACACATCCTTGAATATAATATATTCAAATACATTAGTTAAACTCTGCTGTAACAGGAAATTAATATGCACTGCATTTGAACCTACTAAAATCAAGAGACCTGATCTTATTGTCACTGGATGCACTGGGAGCATTTGGGAAGCTGCAAACCATCTCTTCTTTTTCTCGCTAAGCGATAGTCGTGGCTGTTATAATGCATTCACATGGGTTGTCTCCATGATCACCGGTGTCCTCGTCCTCCATCAGAGTTGATTTCAGCATCAGCAGGTCATCATGAGAATGAGACTGAAGCTAAAGACTGTGTTTGTCCTGTACTTCACGGTGTCACTGCTAGGGCTCATCTATGCGCTGATGCAGCTGGGTAAGACTGGAGACACTATCATCATTACCTTGTTCATTCATCCTTGAATCGTTCATTTTTGAGCAAGCCATTGATTCTTATGTGCAGGTCAGCGCTGTGACTGTAGAGATCATGACTTGTCTAAAGATCAGCAGATCTCTCAGCTGAGAGGAGAGCTGCAGAAGCTGCAGGAACACATCAAAACATCAGAGCTGTCTAAGAAGACTGATGTGCCCAAAATTTATGTGATAACACCCACATATGCAAGGTATGTAAGTAGCTTTTTTCAAAATTACTATAATGCAGGAATGTCTTTCATTCAGAATGCTTTGCAGAAGGCAATTTTAGTGCTCGGATGGCAGCAATCGAATAGATTTAAGATTTACACACACTGTAACATGGCTTTTCAAACATATCCAGTTCATAATGAGACGGAGTTTAGCATGCAAAAATCTCTTCAGCCAAGAGGTGTGATATTTAATTAAAACTAAATATGATTTGCATTTATTAAACTTACTTTATTTCACATTCAAAATATTTCAGCTCAGTGGTGACTGCAACAAACTGAACAAGGACAAAGAAAATACAAATACCATTGTGAATAAAACATAATAGAAAAAAAATATGCTTTACTGGAATGTTGTAATATATGATATCAGGGACTATGTGATGATGTAATTATACCATGACAGTAAAGAATCACTGAATCGTTTTGAACTGATTCTTTGCAACATACTGTTCAAAAGAAGTAAATTATGGAACTGAGTCAGATTTTCTCATTAATATCTCAAATCTCTTCAGTGTGCAGGTGTGTGTATAAATGTAACAAAGCAAAGAGCAATCGCTATGCAAATACTGATTACAGTTACATTTTGAATGGTGAACATTTTAAGGGGCCGTGCACACAGAACACATTTTTGCATTCACTGTGCTGCTTTTGCATGATTGTAAGCATGTGCTAGACAAACATGTTTGAGAGGTGCGTGGCCACAATTTAAATGCAATGAGGGAACAAATGAATAAGTTCTGGGAGAATTTTCTTTATTAGATATTTTTATATAAATATATTTTTGTCTGCATGTCATGTGCTGGGCTTCATAGTTTTTTTTATGCTAACATGTACTAAACAGACTTTGAGTCTTGTGTCTTTTGCAGTGTCTTGCACATGACATGCTGTTCTACAAAAAGTGGAGCTCAAGTAAAACTTGAAGAAAAAAAATGCATGCCTAAGCTTTGTGCTTTTTTGTTCCACTGCCCTGCATGACATTGCTTTTATAATGCAATGTTCCATGTCCCCTTAGACATTGAAATATCTCCAAAATGAGGTTGAATGAATGATATGTTTTGTGGGTAAGAATAAAAATAGTTTGAGGAATGTCATGAAATTTAATCTCCCTCTTCCTCCTCTCTCCAGACTGGTGCAGAAAGCTGAGCTCACTCGTTTGTCCCTCACCTTCCTCCATGTTCCTCAGCTGCACTGGATCGTGGTGGAGGACGCTCCTCAGCCGACTCTGCTGGTCACAGACTTCCTGGCTGCATCTGGCTTGACCTACACCCATCTATACAAGCTGACCCCCAAAGACAGGAAGCTGCAGGAGGGAGATCCCAGCTGGCTGAAGCCCCGGGGGGCTGAGCAGAGGAACGAGGGTCTGCGCTGGCTCAGGGAGATGGGCTCTGCTGCTAAAGGAAAGGAAGCGGCTGCCCTCGAGGAGGCTGTGGTGTACTTTGCTGATGATGACAACACATACAGCCTGCAGCTTTTTGAAGAGGTGAGGGGTTTTATTGGTTAAATGTACACTACCGTTCAAAAGTATGGGGTTGGTAAGATTTTTTTTATGTTTTTGAAAAAAGTTTCTTATGCTCATCAAGGCTGAATTTATTTGATTTAAAAAATACAGTAAAACAGTAATATTGTGAAATATTGTTTTATTGATTGTGAATTTGTCAGTATGTTTTCAATTTTTTTTATTCCTTTTTGATGGCGAAGCTGAGTTTTCAGCAGCCATTACTCCAGTCTTCAGTGTCACACAGTCCTTCAGAAATCACTCTAATATGCTGATTTCTTATTATTATCAACTTTGAAAACAGTTGTACTGCCTACAAAAAATATTTTTGTGAAAAATTTCAAAAGAACAGGCTTTTTTTAAATAGAAAACTTTTGTAACATTACACATATCTTTATGCATACTTTTGATTTATATGTTGCATCCTTGCTGAATAAAACTATTAATTTCTTTAAAAAAATATATCTTAATGACGCCAAACTTTTTAATGCTTGTGTGTGTTATGAGTAAAATGTTTTGACACACTTGAATTTCTCAATTTTTTGTTCAAAAGGCATAAATGTTTTGCTTTATTGTTTTTTGTGAAAACTGAAAATTGTTTCTTACAAATATTTTTTTTACAACATCAACATTTTTATTTAAACAAATTAATTCACTTAAATAATAATTCACTAAAATGGTTTTATCACTCCATAATTTCTGTACCTCAATGTGTCTTATTTTTCGTACATTGAATGTTATTTTAAAATCAATTCTATTTTTCTGAAAAACTGAACATGAGATCATTTCACGAGTCATTCCATGGGAGTTTTCTGGTTAAACCTCCAGATGGAGCTGTGCTTCGGTTGTATTGAGGTGTAACGACGTGTCAGATGTTCTCTTTTGGAGATGTAATCAAACTCCTTCTCAAAGCCCTTCTCAAAACCATGTTGTTGTGTCTGTACATAGTCTTTGCCTACGAACATATGGACAGAATGTATTTCTTTGTCATTATTTAACACTTTTTTTCATCCACATTCTTCTTCCTGTCACCCTCAGATGCGGTACACATACCGTGTCTCTGTGTGGCCTGTGGGTCTGGTGGGTGGGATGAAGTTTGAGCGGCCCGTGGTGGAAGATGGGAAGGTTGTGCGTTTCCACACTGGCTGGCGTCCCAACCGCCCGTTCCCCATCGACATGGCTGGTTTTGCTGTGTCCCTGAGGTTTATCCTGACCAGTCCCCAAGCACGGTTTGACGGTGATGCTCAGATGGGCTTCCTGGAAAGCAGTTTCCTTCAGCACCTGGTTACTATTGATGACCTTGAACCCAAAGCAGACCTGTGCACTAAGGTAGCTCCTTTATTCTGTTCCTATTGTTTGGTGATTAACCAGCTTTTGTGCATGTTGAGATAATGCAACATAACCTTAAACATCATATTTTGGTGAGGTTTTGGCTTATTAAGTGTTATTAAAATAAATTTGCTTGCGTTGCCATGCAGGAACAAGAAATAGTTCTGTTCAACAGAGACCGAGCTGTAAAGCTTTAAAATGAACAGTTCTTCATAAATGTCATTATATTATTTCGACCACATATTATCTTCTGTTATATAAGCAAGAGAGTTAAAGGTGCCATAGAATGCATTGATACAATATTTTAAATTGTTCTCTGATATCTACATAGAAGGTATGTGGCTTAGGTAAGTGCAAAAATTCTCCAGAAACAGTTTTACACAGGATTTCTCCCCAGAATGAAACGGTCTGTTATTGGCTTATTTGGAAGGGTCATGAATAATAATGTTGAGCTCTGCTCTGATTGGCTGTTTCACAGTACAGCCCATTTCACTAGCTCACAGGAGGGAAACACAGGGAAAATATATATTTCAATACTTTCTCACGCAGTTATATCGTTGGGTAATTATACTGTAAATAAAATGCGGGCATCAGGGAGCGGCTATTAATATGCTGGGCATTGAAATTCGCGATCGCACGTGCTCTTTTTATACAATGGAGCGCAGTACTTACCACACATTTTACAAGATCAGACACTTGTCAGTGGTGCTCAGGATTTGTAAATCATTCGCCATCATCCTCAGTCATCTCTCCTTACTCTGTTTATGTGGTAAGTGAAATATTATGTACTGTAACAGGCTACAGCTAGCAAGAAGCTAACCATGTCCCTTTAGTGGCTCACATTATTTTATTAGAACGCGTTATTTGCTTTCCGTGCCTTTCTGAATACAGACACCAACCCATCCCTGCACTTCACATCCCCTGCACAGCCTGGAACATAACATTTATTTCCATGATCTGCCATTTTTGCTGTTGTCCTCGCTTGTTTCTTCACGATACCTGCAGAACTTCTGATGGTTCGGCTGGCGGCTGGCCTAGATCATGGGCGGGTATATGCAAATGTTGGGGGCGTAACTATTAGTGATCCCGACTGTTACGTCACAGTCGGTGTTATGTTCTAATTCGCCTATTTTTCAGTGGTCTTTTTTATTCACGAGATTTACATAAGGAGGAGGACACAATGGTGTTTGAGGCTCACTGTATGTCATTTCCATGTACAGAACTCTTATTATTCAACTATGCCAAGGTAAAGACAGTTTTCCATTCTATGGCACCTTTAAAGCAAACTTTTAAGAGTTAAAGTTAAAGCAAACGAGTGTTAATTTAGAATTATATAGCTTAATTTTAAGTTCAGTTTGCCAATTTTATTAATTTTTATTTAAAAAAATATTTCTAAATAGTTTACATTTATTTCAGTGTTAGCTTTTATTAGACTTATTTCAGTTAGTTGACAAGGCAGCATTTCAAATTTTCACTATGTATGAAAAATGTTCTTATAATATTTAGATTTTTTTCTGAATGCCATGACCTATTTCTCTAAATTGTTATTCAGTAAATTCCATTTCAAATTCCTTGGTAGACGATTAATTTTAAATTCCACCTAATGAACTGAAAGGGAGCCATTACTTAAATTCTTAATTTTGCCCAACCTTTTTTGGAATGACTTAAGGGTGAGTAAAATATGACTTTTTTTTGGGTCATCTATTCCTTTATTTACTATAGAAATGATTTTGCTCTTGCTCAGGTGCTGGTGTGGCACACCCGAACTGAGAAGCCAAAGATGAAGAGGGAAGACGCTTTGCAGAAGCAAGGGTTGGGTTCAGATCCGGATGTGGAGGTGTAATCACCGCCTCCTCAGAACATGCCTGAACTTCACCAAACATCCACACTTCCACTGTGCCAAACAGATTCTCTTATATGGCAAGAGGTGAAATTATAAAGTGTGATTTCTGGGCCACACACCAAAGACATGAGGAATGAGGAAAGGAAGTGATGAATGCAGGGATAAAAAAGTGCAAGAGACCGAAACAAAGGAACCTGCAGCCTAAAAGAAAATGGATTTCTCTAAATCATCATGCATCCCATAAACCATCCTTATCATTGGTACACTACACTTGAAAAGTATTTAAAGATAATTTTACATATGGTATCAATAAATAAGATGAGCTTGTATTTATAGATTAGAAATGTAATTGTATAGTGTGAGGCTTGCTTGGAATATATTTATAATGTGAACTCATTGTGTCTATGCTGTCCATGTCTCTGTTACCTTCAGTCTAGGTGTACTTATCTTATGTCTTCACATAAAGTCTTAAAGTCTATGATCATTTTTTTCTTCACTGATAAATGGAGGATATAAATAGGTCAGATATGGTGTCTATTTATGCCATTAACAATCTTTGTTGAATCACAATGGTGTGCTTATCTTTAATCCAGTGGCATGTTGGGTACGTGGCGCTGGTAAAGCTTCAGGTGACAGTGTAAAGTACAGATGAGGTCACTTGACCCTGTGAAACAAAGAGTGAAAACATTTACAGAATGTGAAAACATTTAGAATTATTTTGCACATCATCATTCTAGAGTGTTGATGTAGAAATGTAGATAGCACAAGAATGTAGCGGATAAGTTCGGTTTTTAGGACAGTTTGTCAGATTCCACGTGCGGGGAAAGTTTATTGCTTTAAAAATCTACATGTTTTACTGAATCCGAATGTTAAGAATGTAAGGATGTAAGATGTCAAGCAGGAAGAATTGTCTCTCTGCCAGTTCAAGTGAATTGAATTGGACACAACTCAGAGGAAGTTAAATAGAGTGCAAAAGTCCAGTTATGGAAGTTGAACATTTAGATTTTTAACGATAACATGTAAACTATTAAAGACAGATGAGGTTGTTCATCTTGAGGTTGTTACATGCTTTTGATGAAGCCATCAGCCTGCATTATTTCTACTTATTTTTACTTATTTTGTAAATAATCATGTTCAACAGTGGGATTCCTGGTGAAAAAACTACATTACCCATGATGCAAAAGAATCGCAACATGTAAATATTGCTTTCATAGTAGAGTCAGTCTCCCTGCATTCATGTACGACTTAAATATTTGTGTATATATGTACATTTTGCAATAAATGTAAAATATATTGTTTCTTTATAACCTTTAAAACATCCTCCTATAGCTCAAACAGTAGAGCATGGTGCTAGCAATGCCAAGGTTGTGGATTTAATTCCCAGGGGAGAATCAAGCAAGAACTGATCAAATGTGAATGCAGTGTAAGTTGCTTTGGATAAAAATGTCTGCCAAATGCATAAATGTAAATCTTTAGGTCAGTAGTTTTATATTTCTCCTGCTATCCCTCATTAAAGCTGTCAAGTACTCAGTTTTGTACCTTTGTTTTTTTTTGTATCAAATCAAAGTTTGTAATGCTGTGATTCACCTTGTAGCTGATTGGTTTGGTTCATGGTTTATGACTCTTTAACAAAATATCCTTATGGGATAAATACAGCTGAAAAAGTGGACAGGCACTGTTACACTTGATTGGAATGACAGGAAGATGATCTATCAATCTATCCACAAAGCGTATAGACCTTCAAATCTTTAAAAACATTCAAATTAGGCTTTGCCAAGCCAGCATTCTAAGTTTGTCTTGACTTTTAATTCTACTTTAAATTCTAAATTAAATTTTCAATTCTGTATTCTGCTTGCTACCGCAGGTAAATTTAAATTCAAATTCTGGAAATGAATCAGAATTTAAAAAATATTCTTAATTTATTTCTGAATGTCAAATGACCGTCATGTCAAGGCCCCTTGAAGCATCTTACCTTGATGTTCATATTTTTCTCAGGTATTTTTGAATGGCATGTCTAATTCGGAGCCATCCTGAACAGACAATTTCTCACCTTTTTATGAGTTTTCTGATCTTTGACTATATATGAAGGTGATGCCATGTGAGTTTTAGAAACCACAAGGAATGAACAACCAGACAGTACTCCCTCCTTCTAATGACTCAGTACTGCATCATCCTGTGTCCTCACACCTGTGAAACAGCTGTTTCTGTATATCCTGGAGGGGCCATCGCCACTGGGCAATGACCTTAACTCTTCTTCAGACTTTTTTTTTTATCTGGAAGAAATTGCATAAGGATAGGCAATTCTTCAAACAACTACTGTTGTTTAAATTATTTTAAAGAACGCATGAGATCCAAAGACAGATTTTTAGACATCACTCCGACATACAATTACATGCACTTTCTTAAGCATTACCCTGTAGCAGACATTTAGAGGCCACACCTAATGTTTCCAGGTATTTATTGCAATCATTCTCTTTCCATCACTGTCACTTTTGTATTTTGAGATCCTTGTTTTACCCTCTTTATGTATTCCACCATTAGTTTGAGAGGGAAAAACATGTAAATAACCAAGAGCATTTGGGAACATTGTGGTATGAGTATGTGTTTTACAGTAAGAGTTCAGTGGATTAGTATTCCTTTTGGAAATGGAAATCATTCACAGTGCATCATGTTCCCACCCAGTGAATAATCCCAAAAACACATTTAAGAGTCCTGCTCAGGTGAGTCAGTTCTTTTGATAATGGTTCTTGGTAACACTTATACTTACAACGTTATAACATTAAAATTTTGAAACTGTTTGTGTATTTAGGTCTGAGTTGGCTGATACTTAGCATTTTGTATTTTTTGTAGGCTGCTTCCCTTCTTCAGTTAATTAAATGAAACAGAAACCGAGAGAGAGAGAGAGAGAGGAGGTATTAGTGTGCTTGAGTGACGACAGGTTCAGACAGTGTGACAACTGTGTGTGTCAGAGTAAGGTGAGTTGGGCCCAGAACACAGAGCGAGTGAGAGCAGAGTCACGCGAAAACAGCCAGAAGGTAAGTCACTTAACACTAATGCTCTTGGTTTTGTCTTACATGTATGTTTATTGTTATTAGTCATTTATATTTTTGCATTGCATGTTATTTTTCTTTAAGTGTATAAATATTTTTAAGCTTATTATGAAGCAACCTTGAGATTCTGAAATGATAGAAAAATAAGACACTTTATTTGTATAGCAATATAGAAAAACATAGCTTTTTTTGTGTAAATTATCATTTACAATACCAATTTATATATACTCCCATGGTTAACTCTGAACACTATAGTTAGTCAATTCCTTTTCTTTTAAACAGCAAAACCTTTACTAAAACATTTAGAATTTTATATCTGATACTTTCAAACCAGTACTGAGAACTATCTTCAAATATAAGAAAACTACACCACTAATACTGACTTAACATTTCCAAAGTTTTGGAGTCTTCAGCACGACATTTAAATTAAAATATGTTCTCATTATATCATGTTATAAATGTTTATGTGATAAAATTTCATGTTCCATTTCATTTGTAGTTCAGCTATTTGTAAAATATTTGAAAAGCCCAGCTTAATGCACATCCTAATATGAATAATATAAAAACGTGCAATAATGACTGTGTAAATCTCTGCACATATTTATGAGTGATTTTGAGTCACAGTCATCTGTCTTGGCACCAGCTGCAGTTCCAGCACGACCAACTGGAGTCAAAGTCAATGACAGGCTGGAGTTCATCTTATCAAAAAGTCATAAAGCAGAGAGCCTGTCATTTTAGGAGACACGCTGTTCCTAAATAGGAACTTACTGATACGCTGGATACACACAGAATGAACTTTGAACAGTGTGCCTATGATGACGTGACTGATAAACACACATTAATGTGGGATGGAGGGGAGAGATAAACCTCAGGCCATGTAGATTTAATTTCGACAGTAGCCCCAAGGAAGCCTGCATGCTGCTGCTCTTCTTCTTTTGTTTGATTGTGTAAGGAATGTCTTATGTAAATTCTCTCATGACAAATATATGGCTGATCTTTTCCCAACATTTTTAACAGATGACCACAATCACACGTCAAAGTCACATGTTTCCTTCTTCCTTCCTTCCTCTTTAGATTGCAAAGACTGGATTAACATCTCTCCTGAGTTCACAAGACCATGACTATCGGCAAGAGCTCCAGAAAGAACAAGACCCCTCGTTCTCCTCCTTTCCTGGACAAGGCTAATGGATTCTATGGACGCTTGGATGAGATGTTTGGAGACGATGTACAGATGGAGAGAGAGACCACAGAAGAACAGATAGGAACCTTAAACCTGAGCACCCAAGACAATAGTACAGCTCCAGGCTGGATAGAAGAAGATGACCATGTGGTTGATTTTAACCAGGGTATGATGGATGACGATGGGACCACTTTACTGAAGAGAAAGCCCAGCAGACTGAGTCACCGCTGGAGCAGGATGAGCTCCAGGAAGGGAAAATATGACAAATTTTCATCAGAAAAAGAACTTGATAATGAGACCAACAAGCCCACCTCTGTAGATCTAAACCCAGAAGTGCCACCAGCAACCCAAACCCTGGGAAACAGCAAAGAACCAGAACCAACACTGCATTTCTCTGAGAGGGAGCATGCTGATGACCAGATTCTGATATCAGGGAAGAAAGAAGGAGAACGGGAAATGGAAGACACAAGAAAAGAGAAGACAGAAGGCAAACTGAATGGAGAGTTAATGGAAGATGTAAAGAGGAACACTCTCAAGAATTATCGCAAGGTGAGATTTAGTTCTTAGATTTGGTTTAATTCATTTCGAAAAATTCCGGAACCGGAATCCAGTGACGTTTGGTTTTGTTGGCGGTTCTAACGTCCCTTCCTCCGCCGAAATATCGTACTAAAATACCCTGACTGCAATATTCGGCGTCGCCTCAACGGTTCTTTTTGGTGAATAAAACCATGCCCGCAACCCGCGCAGTCAGAACGAATGACTCTAATGAGTCGGTTCTTTTTAGTGAATCAAACACAAACTGCTTACAACAGCGTGAGATTAGATTAGTTAACAACTGGTTGTTCACATAACACCGTGTAGATAAAGATACAAATCAAGCGTTTGGCAGTGGTATTTTATATAGCCTATATTAGAAAAACGAAACGTGTTCCCATATTTGTGCTATTGGTGTTTAAAATGGCCATAGTTAATACAAAATATTGGTTTGCATTTATGCACCTTAAAAAAGACAGTCTACAAACCATTTTCAAATTTTGCTTGATAATAATTTCATTGTGAATAAATTCAAACATAACTGTGATACCTTCAATGTTCCATGCATCATCCCAATATCTAATTATAATATTTAACTCATAAGGAGTTAATACTATTTGGAAGGTCACTTGAGCAGGCAGGGCTATGGTTACTCTGTAACCATCTATGGTTTGAAGGAGGAAGATATTTTAGAGAGGCATGTGGGGTAAAGTTCCTTTTTCTGCATTGTGCAGAAATAAGCAGTCTTTTATTTCTGCTAGGGTCCATCACCCCATAACTGTTTCCATGCTTGTCTCTCCTTTTCATCTCTCCACCCTACCTAAACAGTAGTTATATCCTTACTCCCACCCTCTTGTGTTATTAGTACTTTTCTTGAACAATCTATCAGTTTTCTGTTTGCACTTATATGGTCAGAGGACATATAGTGATACAGGGACAACAACTCTTTTCAGTTGCACACAAGGTGACCTTGGTTAGAGGAATGTATGTGAATAACCAAACAACCCTGTCACCTCCATTCTGTCCTCTAGTTCAGCTAATAAGGGCACATTCTTTCTCTGTCAGAGCAATGACCCTGTAGAACTGAACAAACATCTTCCTAATTAACAGTGATGTATAGATAGGGTGTTGTTTTCTGTGATACACTGGCTTTATCATTTATTGTTGCTTTTCTAATTTTAGGCCGTGGACAGAGCTTTCCGTCGAGGATGGGAGACTTTCATTGCCAATCTGTACAGTGTGACACTGACACCTATATCATCAACCTCCTCTTCATCCACACCATCAGACAAAACTGAATTAAACAGGAATCGTGTTTTAGCAGAATTCAGATAACAGTAGAACAAACTGATTTGTATTTTCAGATTGACGAGTAATTTCATTTATTAATTTAAATGTGCTCAAATATTTAATATGCATTGTTGTTCTTGCATAAAACTGATAGCCATCGATCTTGTTTTAAACTGATCATTATGTAACCTGACATGAAAGGTCAATATTTGAACTTTTTATCAGTGTATAAATTTGTTATCACAGTGCTAACTAAAGAGGCGTCTACCTGATCTTTGTTCCCTTGTGAGAAAACATGAGGCCTATGCTATTAATTATCCAGCGTGGACATATTTTTTTTATTTGATGTGATAATGTTTTTGAGCTGTGAACAGTATCAGAGTTCCTGTACTTTGGCCATGAAAACTGGGAGCTCATGGATTTAAAAAAATGTCATCAACAGTTAACATCACTGGCAGTGAAGTATATAAATAACTGAGCCAAGAGATGAAGTAAAGATGGCTTTTGTTTTCTTTGGACTTATTTATCTTCTCTAACTTACTTGCTGAACCCAGTTTCCTAATGTTATGTAGGATCATTTTTTATTTGTAACATCTTATTTTATCTGCATTGTGACATCAAAGCAGTGCTTATAATAAAAAGGAAAAGTGAGAAAAATCTATCTGTTTGGCTTGATTCTGTTCTGCTGCACAAAAGTGCTGTAGTGTTGTTTCCCATACGGCAAAAATAAATAAATAAATAAATATGTGACCATCATATACCAAAATATAGATAAATATATGCCAAATATAGTGAAGATATATATATATACAGTGCCTATAAAAAGTCTTCATACCCCTTTATTTTTTTCACATTTTGTAATATTGCTGCCTTATGTTAAACTGCTTTAAATTACTTTTTTTCCCACATCAATCTACACTCTATACACCATAATGGTAAAGCAAAAAACAGGTTTTTAACATCTTTGCAAATTTATAAAAAAAAAAACTTAAATGATTCCTTGCATAAGTAATCATACCCTTATCTGGGACAGTTGAAATTTAGCTCAGGAGCATTCATATTGCTAGGTGTTACTAGACTTTGAGTGACGTTAACCTGTGGCAAATTCAATTGAATGGGTATGATTTGGAAAGGCACACACATCTTAACAAAAGGTCTAACAGCTGATAATGCATATCAGAGCAAAAACCAAGCCCTGAGGTCAAACAAACTGCCTGTATAGCTCAGAGACAGGATTGCATCAAACCACACATCTGGGGAAGAGTTCAGAAAAAAATGATGCTGCATTGAAGGTTCACAGAAGCATGTAGTCTCTGTTACCCTTAATGGAAGAAGTTTGGAACAACCAGGACTCTTCCTAGAGCTGGCCTCCAGGCCAAACTGAGCAATTGATGGAGAAGGGCTTTGGTTAGAGTGGTGACCAACAACCTGATGGTCACTCTTGAACTCCATGATCATATGTGGAAATAGGAGAAACCAACAGAAGGACAAACATCACTGCAACACTCCACCAATCTGTGCTTTATGATGGTGTGGCCAGATGCAATCCTCTCCTGAGTGAAGACACATGAAAACACACATGGAATTTGCAAAAAAGCACCTAAAGGACCCTCAGACTGTGAGAAACGAGATTCCCTAGTTTGATGAACCTCAATTCCAAGCATGTTTGAAGGAAAGCAGGCACTGCTCATCACATGCAGAGTACCATCCCAAAAGTAAAGGGTGCTGGTAGCAGCCTCATGCTGTGGGGCTGTTTTTCAGTGGCAGGGACTGAGGGACTCGTCAGAGTAGAAGAAAAGCTCAATGCACCAAAATATTGAGATATCCTTAATGAAAGCCCAGTCCAGAGCATTCAGAACCTCAGACTGGGCAGAAGGTGCACCTTCCAACAGGACAATGGACCTAAACACACAGTAAGAGTGGCTTATAGACAAGTCTGTGAATGTCCTTGAGTGGCCCAGCCACAGCCTGGGCATGAATATAATCAAATATTTCTGGAGAAACCTGAAAATGTGCATCTGCCCCCATCCAACCTGACAGAGCTTGAGAGGTGAAGAGATGAGGAGAAGATTGGCAGATAATTGCCAAATTCTGATATGCAAAGCTTGTCATATCATACCCAAAAAGACTTGAGGCTGTAAAGGTGCTTCAGCTAAGTACTGAGTTAAGGGTAAGACTTATGCAATGTAGGCTACTTATTTCAATTTACGAAGTTGTGACCATTCTGTTTTTGCTTTGGCATTATGGTGTATGGAGTGTAGATTAATGTGGACAAAAAGTAATTCAAAGCAGTTTAACATAAGGCTGCAACATAACAAAACAAAAAAAATAAGGGGTATATATATATATATATATTATTATTATTTTTTTTATATGGGTATGGGTTAGAAGGAAAGTTGTATAGTAGTGTTCTATTCTTAACATAGCAAAAGAGTCATATTAAATATTCTGCCCTCGCATGTACGACGTCTGATTTGTACGGCTAGACAGATAGTTAACAGCAATGAAGAGAAACTTCGTAAGTCTTGTTGAGGATTGATGTCTTATCTTTTGTTGCTTTTTTTCTTCCTCAGTTTTATTTGTCAAGGTTTTTCCTCATTTAAGTCTGTAAGACTGAAAGAGTAAACAGAAAATAAACATTACAAAAGTGTAACATCTGTTGTCTTTTTTACACAATCGAATATAGTTACCCAATAACTCAATATGATTAAACAGTAGGCTATTCTCTATGTCAGCACTGTACACAATAAACTACAGATGTTCTTATTGCATAGAAATTAAACAAACATCCTCTGTAACATCAAACTATCTGCTAGACTGTTACATGTATAATCTATATGAATCAACAGATGAAATAAATCAACTAATTAATCTGAGGTGAAACGCCGAGGCTCGTTGCTGAGCAGATAAATCAATGAGTCCTAAAACAAAAGACTTCAATCTAGAGCATACGCGATGAAACTAATAAGAGTCACGAACGTAATAACACACACTACTTAATGTAAAAATATACATCATACAGAAACCACAAATCTGACGAAAAATTACTTACAGACAAAGATTTGACCAAACTCTGTAATGACGCAGACTCGTAGGTGATTTCGGCGCTGTAGCTCGGCACGAACTAGGTCCGTCACTAAAACAGGTCCGACTAGGAAACAAACTAAACGCCGAAGGGCGGAACACTCCTCGCCTGGTATGTTATTATACCACTATCAACATCTTAATTACTCCAAGATTAATCAACCAAACAAATATAGAATCAATCACTAACTACATTTATGAACAGTATTATTACGTATCAGAATGTCCAACACTTTATAAGTCCTTAGACATAAGAAAAACAAGCTCTGAGATGGGTCTGATGAAAGTTTTTGTTGTTCCTTGCCTCACAATTTTAACTTCAACCTTGCGGACTTTGTTGTCTTTGCTAGGCAATGTCTTTACCACAAGTCCAATTGGCCAGTCGTTCCGTTTAGCCTGATTGTCTTTCATCAGAACTACATCATCTACTTGTATGTTTGGCTTGTCATCAGTCCACTTATGACGTTTCTGGAGAGTCACCAGATACTCCCTGTCTCCAACGTTTCCAGAAGCTCTCTGCCATACACTGCACTTGTTTCCACTGATTTTTGTGAAGAACCTTATGATCAAAGTCACCTGGAGGCGCTGTCACTGGAGTTATCTTTTGAGTGAGAATCATTGCAGGTGTCAATATTGAAGGATTGTCAGGATCAGTTGACACTGGAATCAATGGCCTGGCATTAAGAATGGCCATGACTTCTGCCATCAGTGTCGTCAACACTTCATGTGTGAGGTGTTTCGTGTCAAATCGCCGCAACATCCCTTCCAGAATGCGACGTGCTACTCCTATCAGTCTTTCCCAACAACCTCCCATATGGGATGAATGGGGGGAGTTGAAAGTCCACGAGCATCCCTGCTTGTCAAGGAAACTTGTCAGTTCTGGATCACTGCTGTTGAATTTTAACTCTTTGCACGCTCCAATAAAGTTTGTGCCTCTGTCGGAGCGAAGCTGTTTAGATGACCCACGGATAGCAAAGAATCGTCGTAAGGCATTTATAAAACTTGAAGTGGACATGGATTCTAACACTTCGATGTGTGTCGCTCTCGTGCTCATGCATGTGAATAACACTGCCCATCGCTTACTTTCAGCACTACCTCCACGAGTGCGCCGAGTGACAATGCTCCATGGTCCGAAGACGTCCAGACCGACATGGGTAAAAGGGGGTTCTGAGGCGAGTCGGTCAGCTGGTAGTGGTGCCATTTTCTGCTCCATTAACCTCCCTCTCAGTTTTTTGCAGGTCACACAGTTATAGATGACACTTGACACCAGCCGTTTACCTCCCACTATCCACACTCCTGCTGACCGGACGGCACCTTCAGTAAAATGACGACCTTGATGGAAAACATCCTCATGGTAATGTCTCACTATTAGAGTTGCAATGTGATGAGTTTTGGGCAGTATGACAGGATGTCTCTCGTCTCTGGGTAAGTCAGCGTTGGTAAGGCGTCCTCCAATCCGAAGGAGTCCATCCTCGTCGATGAAGGGATTTAACTTTCTCAGTAGACTCTTTTTTGAGAGCTGAATCCCATCTCCCAAACATTTTAACTCTTCACTATAGAATTCTTGCTGGACACAACGAATGACGACTGTTTTAGCTTGCCAACGTGCATCAACTGCGTCCACTTTTTGGGTCTTGGAGTATGTTCTTGTTACTTGAATAAGTTTTGTGATGGCTTGCAGTAATCTCTTCCAGCTAGAAAATCGTTCAAAGCGTGCTGAGCTGAACTGACCTTCTGCAGCTTTGGTGTAGTTGACAGCAACTTGGGCTCGAACTTCAACATCAAGTTCTGGGTCAACAAGATCAAAGCTGTCGCTTTGTGAAAACTCACTGCTGCTTTTCAAGAATTCAGGGCCTGAGAACCAGTTAGAAGCTCTGAGGATGTCTACAGACGTGGGCCTGGTGGCGTGATCTGCTGGATTCTGTTCAGTGGCAACATACTGCCATTGCTGTGAATGACTTGACTTCCTGATGCGATTAACTCGGTTGGCAACATACACATGAAATCTTTTGGAGGTGTTATGGATGTACCCGAGAACAATCCTGCTATCAGTGAAAAATCTCACGGCATGCATCTCAATGTCCATCTCGCAGCAAATAGTGTCTGCCATTTCGGCTGCCAGGACAGCGGCACACAACTCTAAACGTGGAACTGTATGGGCTGGATGCGGCGCCAACTTCGCTTTACCCATAACGAATCCTACGTGGCACTGGTTCTCATCATTGGTGACACGCAGGTAGGCTACTGCAGCGATAGCCTGAGTGGAAGCATCAGAGAATAAACAGAGTTCTCGACTTTGAGATGAGACAAGAGGGATAGGCACATACCTTCTCTTGAAGTGAAGCTTCTCTAGTTCCAGAAGAGACTCTTTCCACAACTTCCAGGACACTTGTTTGTCTGATGGGAGAAGATCATCCCAATCATATTCTTTGGACGACAGTTCTCTTATGAGAACTTTTCCTTGGATTGTGATGGGAGCCACGAAGCCCAGTGGATCATAGAGGCTCTGAACGGTTGACAAGATGCCTCTTTTTGTGAACGGTTTCTCTTCTTGGGATACTTGGAAACCGAAACTGTCACTCTCCAGATTCCATATCAATCCAAGGCTCCGCTGAAGTGGGAGTGGATCTGCACTAAAGTCGAGGTCTTTTAAGTCTTTTGCAAGGTCCCCTGGGGCAAATGCTGTCATGACTTTGCTGCTATTGGAAGCGATTTTGTGGAGTTTTATGTTCGATGCTGCTAACATTTTTTGAGTCCTCTGTAGAAGATCAATAGCTTCCTCTTCTGTCGGAACCGACGTCAATCCGTCGTCCACGTAGAAGTTCCTCATGACGAACTCCTTGCTGTCTGTGCCGTACTCATCCTGATGCTCTTGTGCAGCTCTCCTTAGACCATAAATGGCAACTGATGGTGAGGGGCTGTTGCCAAATATGTGCACCTTCATTCTGTATTCAGTGATGTTATTGTTCAAGTCGTTATCCTTGTACCAAAGGAAGCGCAAATAATCACGATGATCCTCTCGAACAACAAATGCGTAGAACATCTGCTGAATATCAGTGGTGACTGCAATGTTCTCTTTCCTGAAGCGGATTAAGATACCCAGCAGGGCATTGTTTAAGTCTGGCCCACTGAGCAGCACGTCATTCAGCGACACACCGTCTTGTTTGGCGCTTGAATCAAAAACAACTCTTATTTGATTTGGTTTTTGAGGATGATAGACCCCGAACAGAGGCAAGTACCACCTTTCTTGATGTTCCTCGAGTTCGGGTGCCAGTTCTGCGTGGTCATTCTCAAATACCTTTCTCATGAACTCCAGGAAGTGTTCTTTCATGTCTGTGCATCTGTCTAGAGTTCGTCTGAGAGATACGAGTCGTCTCAGAGCCATCTCTCTGTTGTTTGGAAGACGACGGCGGGGTTTGCAGAATGGCAGCGGTGCTACCCAGCTGTTCGCGTGATCCACATAAACCTCTTTGTCCATGATGTCCAGGAATGTTTGATCATCTACTGACAGAGCTACTTTTTCATCATCAGGGTGGCTGTCGAAGACTGTGGCGCCAAGTTTTTCTGTCTCCTCATCTTGGAATGCGCAGTCCAGACTTCTTGGTTGGTGAGAGTTTTTTCTGTTAAGTGTCTCTTTCACTTGAATTTTGTTAAGACAGGGACTTAACATGGATGTCCGTCCATTAGGCAGTGTGTGTGTCTTGTACACTCTGACACTGGGTGGTTTGTGAGCCCGGTCTAGACATACATCTCCTACGATAACCCACCCGAGATCAAGACGTTGAGCGTAGGGGTCTTCATGGTCTCCGTTATATTGCTGCCTTACTTTATGCACTCGCAAAATGTCTCTTCCTAGCAGGATAAGAATCTGAGCATTTTCGTTGAGTGGTGGTATCTTATCTGCTACATGTCTCAGATGTGGGAAATAGCGAGCAATTTCGGGTGTGGGAATTTCGGCACGGTCGTCTGGAATCATTTCACACTCAATGAGGGTTGGAAGCTTGATTTTGATCTTTCCATCATAGGATTCCACCACAAAGTTTGTTGCTCTCCTCCCTGAGGTTTCCATAACACCAGAGCAAGTCTTTAATGTATAGGGAGCCGCCTTTTCGTAGAGGCCAAAGTGATTGAAGAACTCAGGGCGAGCAAGTGAACGATTGCTCTGGTCGTCTAACACTACATATGTATGAATTACCTTTCCTGGATGACCTTCAGGGTAGACTTTAACCAAACATATTCTGCAGCAGGATTTGGCATTGGTGTTTCCCCCACAAACCTCTGTACATTTTGATGTTACTGCAGGGAGAGCTCCAGGAGAAGTCTCGTGGGTCTCCTCCTCCTCGCCTTGATCTGCTGGAACTTCTGAGAACCAGGGTGCTGGACCAGGATGTAAAGCTGATGTGTGAGTCTTGCTGCTACATTCCCTGCATACTACTTCTTTATCACAGTCTTTTGCTCTATGTTTGGTCGAACCACAGCACCTGAAGCAGATGTTCTTCTCCCTGAGGTAGGTTTTACGCTCCTCTATTGGCTTGCTGCGGAAGGTACGGCATTTTCTGAGTGCGTGAGGTTTGTTATGCAAGGGGCATAGTCGGTCTGGATCTGTGGCTCCTTTTTCAACAGAGCCTGTAGGAGCTGCCTTAGCTTCAGAAAACACGTCCGTCTTCCTCACAGACACTGGTGCTTTGTTGTTATATCTTGTGGGTCTCTCTGTTTTGGTTGGACCCAAGTAGTGAGTTTGAGATATCATAAAGCTAGGGTCGTTTCTGGTTTTAGCTTCAGAACGAATAAACTGTGAAAAGAAGGTGAAAGGTGGATAGGGGACATGGTTGCATTCTTTGTACTTTGACCCTTGGGAAATCCACTTTTCTTGAAGACTAAATGGGAGCTTTTCTAATATGGGTTTCACTCCGCGTGATGTATCGAGATACGCTAGTCCAGGGAGGTATCCTCCTTCCTTTGCATATTCGAGTTCAAGCAAAAGGTCTCCAAGCTCTCTTAATCTCACATTGTCTCTGTTTGAGATTCTGGGGAATTCCTCGATCCTCTTCAGGAGTGCATGTTCAACTGCCTCTGGGGTTCCATAGGTCTCTTCTAGTCTTTGCCAAACCATGCTAAGCCCTGCAGCTGAGTTGTGGCTATGTATGGCTCGGATTCTTCTTGCTTGTTCCTTAGACGCTGGCCCAAGCCATTTAATCAAGAGGTCTAACTCTTCTCTTGCAGATAAGGTGAGTTCATCAATGACACTTTGAAAAGAAGTTTTCCACGCCCAGTAGTTTTCCGGGTGGTCATCGAACTCCATTAAACCAGATGTAACCACTTCTCTTCGAATTAGGTACTTTGCGACATCTGGCGAGGTTGCTGTATGCTTTACAGAATTGTCAGAGTCCCACCTCTGCTGTGCAGGCTGTCTCAGGTAAGTTGCATCAACATGTGGATTGAAATGTCTCTTTATCTGTGTTTGCACAAGAGGGACATTTCCAGGAGTTTGTTGTATGGTGCTCACTGATGGTTGAGATTTCACCTTTGTAGGAGCTATTTGTAGGTGAATATCTTCATTGTCAATTCTGAGGTTACTCACTTCTTGTTTGACTGTCTCTACTGCAGGTCGTGAAGATGTGTGTATAGGTATAGGTTCTGATGCACTACTGCTGTGTTGCAAAACGTACTCACTTGTCCGTTGTGCAGCATTGGATGGCGAGAGTGGTAAGTCAATGTCATGATGAGAATCTATATCTGCATTTTCCACAGCAGCCACAAACACTGCTTCTTCTGCGGTGGCTGTAGCTGCCTCCTTTTCTATCTTTAGCATGTGCATTTTTGCTTTTAATGTTGCTTCTTCAACCATCATCTCTGCTTCTTTCTGAGCGAACGAAACCTGCATGCGGGCAGCTTCGGCTCTGGCTCGAGCTCTGAGTGCAGCAGAGCTTGTTGTAGATGATTTTCTACTTGATTGGGCGATGGATCTAGTCACCAAGGACTGATACTTTTCATCGTTGTTACTCCGTTCATCCATCCTAGTTGCTTGGATGACGATGGGTCAGCAACGCTGAATCAGTGTTGAACTGCTTCGTGTTGAACTTGGTGTATTACTGTCTTCTTACTATTCTGCCCTCGCATGTACGACGTCTGATTTGTACGGCTAGACAGATAGTTAACAGCAATGAAGAGAAACTTCGTAAGTCTTGTTGAGGATTGATGTCTTATCTTTTGTTGCTTTTTTTCTTCCTCAGTTTTATTTGTCAAGGTTTTTCCTCATTTAAGTCTGTAAGACTGAAAGAGTAAACAGAAAATAAACATTACAAAAGTGTAACATCTGTTGTCTTTTTTACACAATCGAATATAGTTACCCAATAACTCAATATGATTAAACAGTAGGCTATTCTCTATGTCAGCACTGTACACAATAAACTACAGATGTTCTTATTGCATAGAAATTAAACAAACATCCTCTGTAACATCAAACTATCTGCTAGACTGTTACATGTATAATCTATATGAATCAACAGATGAAATAAATCAACTAATTAATCTGAGGTGAAACGCCGAGGCTCGTTGCTGAGCAGATAAATCAATGAGTCCTAAAACAAAAGACTTCAATCTAGAGCATACGCGATGAAACTAATAAGAGTCACGAACGTAATAACACACACTACTTAATGTAAAAATATACATCATACAGAAACCACAAATCTGACGAAAAATTACTTACAGACAAAGATTTGACCAAACTCTGTAATGACGCAGACTCGTAGGTGATTTCGGCGCTGTAGCTCGGCACGAACTAGGTCCGTCACTAAAACAGGTCCGACTAGGAAACAAACTAAACGCCGAAGGGCGGAACATTAAACATTGTGTAGACTAGAGTGAGTAGCTTTGCTGTTTCAGGTCTATTGTAGGTCTGCCAGTAGGCTTCCCTTGTATCGGTGCAGATATGATGCCATCTAGTGGAAATTGTGATGCTTAAAAATTGACAGTTATGATTTTCATCTGCTTTTTATATTACAAATCAACAAGCAACAAAACGTTCTACAGCTGTATGTATGTGATACTCGTTTACGTGTGTTATACGTTCAAATAGTGTTATACATTATTTTGCCTCTTAGTGTCTGCGCTCACGCTGCATGTATTAGTTTTCTATATAGAATGTGTGTTATATGCACTAGAACGTTTTTACTTAAATTTTGTGATGTGATTACAGTTTATTATTTTAGTAAATTTTAATTCATAAACCACAGTGAATGTTGGCGCCTTTAATGTAATCCAGTAGCCTCATTGGTTGTTGTAAAATGGGCGTGGATTTTACGTGACAAGTATAAACGCGCCGAGACCTTCTCTTCGTCCATTTTGGAGCAGCTTTTTCTCTGGTAAGGTATTTCGCTATATCTCTGTTAACTGCAGTGTAGCTGTTCAGCGTTTTATTTCGCCTTTTTCTACAAAAGGTTCCTATATGTTCCTTTTTTCTTTCTAAGTATGCATCTAAACGTTTATTTCAGTCCATAGACCTTTAGAAGGGAACTTCTGGGTGTTTCCATTCCTTTGGCCCACGAGCCTCTGATTTATATCTAAAGCCATCCTGGCCTACTTATTGCTATAATTTGAAATCTTCCCATTATTATCAAAGTTTACATGTTACTGTAGCTTAATTAAAACGTATTTACTACTGGTTTGCTTTAAGGCTTTGGTGAAATCTCTCAATGATGATAACTTTCACAGACCTGTACTGAAATACTGTGATTGCACTTATTTATCTGAGGAGAGATTGACGAGAATTTCGTGTCTTTTGAGTTAAGAGTTTTATTGTAAACCCTAACGTTATTTGTTCTGGAAGCTTCAAACGCAAACACGTGTCTCAACTGTACGGGTTCTTTTGCAGATGTTGACCACGATGAGCATGAAGTGCGTGAGCTCATGGGAAGGTAAGGGTGCATTTGATAGTACTTTTCCAAAAGCATAAATTGGAAATCGATTGATTGATGTCTTTTGGCCAGTTTCGCTTTTGAGTGAATTTCAATCTAAATAGAATTTGTCATTTTACTTGTCCGAGTATAAAAGTTGCTTGCCCGGAGTTTTTTTTTTTAAATTGCGTTATAAATATAATTTATTGTAATTATACAAAACGCATTTAGTTTTTTCTTTTTAAATAAAATAATTAAAACAGTGATATTTTAAAATAACAAGGGAGTATTAATTACAAATACAATTACTTTATATCAAACTTAAAAATAAAATGCTAATTTACTATTTTATATGAATTTTCAAACTTAAATTTTAAAATTAGAGTTCAGTTTAATCAGTCAATTAGTATAAGACATTTGGGCTGTTACCAAACAAATGAAATCAGTATCAACAAAATTAATCTTTGCGACGTAGAAGAAACACAGAAATTGCATCTGAAGTGATATATATATACACACACACACACACACACACACCCACTGTTAATGTAGCTCTGAGGGACGTGGAATGCTTTTAATCTGCAGTTACAAATGTATGTTTTGAATCACAAAACATTGAATGATATTTGAAATAATTTAAAAAATAAAGAAATACTGTAAATGTGAAATTAAAACCGCCAGTAGATGGCATCAAGTCACTTAATAAGTGAGTCTTTGCGATTGAACCGAATCATTTAAACGGTTGAAGAAGCAATTAGGCAAGAAACTCTATTTTTGTTGGTGACACAGACAAAACAGGAAATATGGTATCTAAAACGTAAGTCTCTTAATGTTAACTTCTTGAACTGTTATAAAATCACACTTGTAATCATGATGGTTTTTGGAGCAAAAAGCAACAATTTGTAAACAATTATGAAATTATCGCAAACAATATATGTCGCACATCCCTATAACAAAGGCTATTTCATAAATAAAGGCAGTTATTATTATTTTTTGGTATTGACTTTTTCAAGTTACTTGTCCGACTGGGCAACTCAATTTCTTTCACTTGCCCCGGACAAGCGTTCATGTCGAGCCCTGTTAAGCACTGCTCCTTATGCGTGCACAATGTTTCTACATTATTGGATGCTTTTTACATGCTAGTTTGTGGACTTGATTGGACTTCAATTAACTAGAACAGAGTAATATCTATGAAACCGCTTGAACTGATTTTCAGTCCATCTTTATAACATTGATGGTCCTTTTATAATAAAGAACTTGAGTTTAAGTGATCTAGGCTCAAACTCCTATGGTTTAGGTCTGAATTATGGTCTAACACACCCAAGAAGTAACCGCAGCGTTTGTGCTGAGTGCATGAATTGACATCCAGTGCTACTGTGATGACTTCTGAATTCTCTCTACCTGATTTGCTTTGATGTAACTGTTCTAAACTGAGTAGCATTGGACATCTAGCACACAGTGCCAAGCATTCTTGTTAGTACTTGTTTGTGAACGCAGGCACTTATTAAAGCATTTGTTTTGCAGTTTCCGTGCCATCTGCTGGGATGAGTAGACTGAGGTCTGTTAAATTCAAGGTAAGCTCTAAGTGTTGAGGGTCCTCTCTTTAAGACTGAACATTTAAATGATGATTTCAAAGACAAGCATATGTCTGAATTCCAGTGATGTTTGCCTTTTTTTGTTCTGACATAATGCAGATGACTGGAGTCCAGTCACCTCCCTATTGCAGTAACTAATTGTTCTGTTTTATTTTAAGGCCACCGTCACATGAACTTTGAGAACTTGATGACCATGGGTTGTGTTGGTAAGTAGCTTTTCAAATTTAAAGTTTGGGTTTCAAATCTGTATTGTCTGAAGTGATTTAATTATTTCTTAACTGGACGACAGATTTGTCATATGGCTTTCTAGTCACCAAAGTATGATCAGACCGTATGACTGTACAGTGCTTGTTTTTGAACAGTAGTGGCTACTTTCTGTGCTTACAATGCCTGTTATTTTTCTAGGTCATTCCCCTTTTTTGTCGTGGTGGACATGGTGCACCATAATGATGTTCAGGTGTGTTTTTTTTTTTTTTTTTTTTTTTTTTTTAAATGGTTTGTTCTGTTAATATCTAGACCGCTTTATTGCCCCATGGTGTTATAGTCTCCAGAACCCTGATCAGACAGTGATAAACCTGGTTTTGTTTCTCTCTAGTTTTAATATTAAAGCTTTGTCTCTTATTAGGTAGTGTCGGCACAATGAGCTCTCACCAAGGACCTGCAACTCTCAAGGTACTGGTTTATTTTAAATGCAGTGTTTTGCTCCGTCTCTGTGATGAAGATACTTAGCTCACTTTGATCCTATGTGAAAAGACATGAACATCTGAGAGATTTATTGGCAGCTTATCATTCTGATTTTACATATGACTGTCAGACATCATTCCTCCTATTTTCTCGACAGGGCTGTTATTTGTCCGAGACTGAGTGGCTAAAGTCCTTTGGTGGTATTAGGTAAGGTGACTTGTTCCCATGTGCTACTACTTAATACTCAGTCCCACTGTAATGTATGATTATTTATTTGAATCTCGTTCGTCTGAAATCCTGTTGAGAAATCTTTGTTAATGACGTTACAGTACATGTTTCACCTACATTTTGCATGCTCTGTGTCTGAATTGACGCCCAGATTTGTTTTCTCTCCTAAAAGGTTGCATACCTGTAGTACTCTTAACCGGTAAGAATACACACTTACCATGTCATTCCATTGAAATAGTCCCTTTTTAGTAAACTTGTACCTCAGTGCTCAATTCCGTCTGTAACCTATGATGATATTTGCAGTCTCGTTCGTCTGAAGTCCTGCTGATAAACTATGTTCACTGATGTTACAGATTTGGCATTTGTATCTCCGCATTGGTGTAGCTCTCCCATCTGAACGTTTTATTTTTTTCTTAACCTATAGGTGGCACACCTGATGTGGTGAATTCACAGGTGAGAATTCGGTTCCTAATAAACAAAATGACAAACTACTGCAGCTGGTCTGTTTATGATGTAACTTGCACGCGTCTTACGCCCTGTCAATACCAGAACCTGAAAAGGTGAACCCACTGTTGTTGCCTAGGCAACAAGGGGATGACTTGTTGGGGTTACCAACAGTCTGAGAAGGACTAGCTTTAGCGTAGATTTTTTTTTTTTTTTTTTTCTCATGTTCCCTAATACTTATATATATTATTTTTCTTGCAGGACTGCAGTGGATTTTAAGTTCTGCTCCCTTAAATACTGAATCTGGTACGTTTTGTATTTTCAACTTGTCACATGTGAACTAGTAGGTGTGATGACTGATTTATCGCCCCAGTCTGATTAATCTGACTGAATGATATCCTCTGACCTCAGTAATGGGTTTCAGCTGAAACGTTTGAAGCGTTTTCCTTCACATGTTGCTTAATTTTCCTGTTGATTCCTTGCAGGACTACAGTGGATTTGAAGTTCTTCCCCTTTGAACATACTGAAGCTGGTACGTGTTTTGTATTTTCAATTTGTCACATGTGAACTAGTAGGTGTGATGACTGATTTATCGCCCCAGTCTGATTAATCTGACTGAATGATAACCTCTGACCTCAGTCCAACAGTCTAAGGACTAGCTTTAAACATTTTCCTTTGTTCCTTAAGTGTCTTTTTATTGATTCCTTGCAGGACTACAGTGGACTTCACCAGTTCTGCACCCTTGAGCATACTGAAGTTGGTATGTATTTTCAGCTTGAGTTACATGTGAACTAGTAGGTGTGATGACTGATTTATCGCCCCAGTCTGATTAATCTGACTGAATGATATCCTCTGACCTCAGTAAATGGTTTAATTTAAAACTTGTACCTGTGAAACTTGTGTTAATTTATTTATCCCCCCCCCTCTCAGATAGTTCCATGACTGACCTTTTTTAAGGTTTGTATTTTCTTGTTGTCTTAGTTTATTTGCAGTACTTTTTAAATGATGACCTATATCGCCCCAGTCTGATGTGTTATGACTGATTGATAATTCTGATTAAATGTAGACAATTTAAATGTACTGGTTTAAGAAACTTTTTAGTGACATTCTTTTATTTCCCCTCCCCTAGGTCAGAAGTTGAACTGGCTGAAACCTGATGTTCATCCCTGTACTATATCTGCTGGACTAAAGTGTTGACTGGTGTTAATGACTGCCAGTAAAAAAATGTTTTCCTCTTTTGTTTTTATTTTTTTTTTATTCCTAAAATGATTGTGAAATAAATGGCTATTCTGAATTTGCCATTTCAAATACAGTTGTCATTCAGGTTCACTTTTGTATCAGGGATTTTCAGTGATCTAAATGGAGATGTGACCCTTTACAATGCAATTCAGCTTAGAACTGCTTTATGCAACATGAACCAACAAAAATAATTCACTGATTTATAAAGCTTCATACAGCACTAGAAGTAGTGTTCAGTGTTGGGTCATGTTAAAGGAACACTCCCCTTTTTTTTTTTTTTTTTTTTTTTTTTTTTTTTGGAAATGGGCTCATTTTACACCTCCCCTAGAGTTAAAAGTTGAGTTTTACCGTTTTTGAATCCATTCATCCGATCTCCAGGTCTGGCGGTAGCACTTTTAGCTTAACATAGATCATTGAATCTGATTAGACCATTAGCATCGTGCTCAAAAATGACCAAAGTTTCGAGATTTTTTTTCCTATTTAAAACTTGACATTTCTGCAGTTACATCGTATACTAAGACCGACGGAAAATAAAGTTGCGATTTTTCTAGGCTGATATGGCTAGGAACTATACCCTCAGTGCAGCTGGCGCAATATGACGCAGCGCCTGAAAGTAATCCCCAGCTCAATAGCCTACGATATAGCTGCAGACTACTTTCAGGCGCTGCATCATATCATTGCGCCTGCTGCCCTCATGGTACGGCAGCAAAATTCCTTGATTATTACGCCGGAATGAGAGTAGTTCCTAGCCATATCAGCTTAGAATATCGCAACTTTTCATTTTCTGTCGGTCTTGGTACACGATGTAACTACAGAAGTGTCAAGTTTTAAATAAGAAAAATATCAAAACTCTTTGGTCATTTTTGATGACCAAATGCTAATGGTCTAATCCGATTCAATTATCTATGCTAAGTTAAAAGTGCTACCGCCAGATCGGCTGAATGGATTCAAAAACGGTAAGACTCAACTTTTAACTCTAGGGGAGGTGTAAAATGAGCCTATTTCCAAAAAAAGGTGGCATGTTCCTTTTTAATGTTCACTTAAAAGGCTCCTTTTGACACAACCAAAAAATGGTTACTCTACAGATTCAGATTTGTCAAAAGAAAGCTTCGCATTAAACTAATTGTTAATTCAGGGTTGCCGCGGGTCGGGTCCTTAAAGTCTTAAATTCAGATTCAGTGGGTCTTAAACATCTTCGGTCTCATTACTGCAAAAATGTCTCCAGTCTGACAGACCCAGTGACTGTTTACAATCATTGGATAGACCGAAGATTTATTTTTCCCGCTGTAGTTACTGCATCATCAAAAAATTGCAGTAGCAGAATACTGGTCGAGCACCAGCCTCCTAGCTGCTTTAAATGGGTTAATGCAAGTTTACTGAAAAATGGCTCGAATTTGACTTGCCCAATGGGACAAATTAGGGGTGTTTGGTTCCAGGGTTTTTCAGAGTCGACTCCCACCATAGGAGTCGATGGAATCGACTCCTCAACTCTATTTAGCGTGACTGTCCAAATCACTGTAATTTAGGGGTGACATTACCTTTAAATGAGCTATGAATTCGTCACATTATAATGGTCAGGGGATGGCGCTATCATTGATAATGTAAATGTATTTTTAATAAGTCATTTAGCAGACGCAAGCGACTTAATATTGACAATGGAGGCAATCAAAATCAACAAAAGAGCAATGATATGCAAGTGCTATGACAAGCCTCAGTTAGCTTAACACAGTAGGCTACACGTAGCAAGGTTTTTTTTATTATTATATAATAAAAAAAGAAAAATAGAATACAAAAAGTTTAGAAAAGCTAGTGTTGTTTTTATTTTTTTCAGAAAACAAGTAAATAAACGCACGAATGCAAACTTATTGATTTGTTTATTGTTTATTATGTGAGTTTTTAATGATTTAAGGTTAATGATTGAACACAAATAGCCTATAGGTTACCCATGGAAAACCAATTGTATTGCATTAAACATAACGTCGCATAACAAAGCATCGATTAAACTACAAAGCTGTCACAGAAGCATGTATAATTACAAACTAAATTTACTATAACTGTTATTTATTTCTAAAGTAACCTTCACGTAGGATAAAAGTATGGGGATAAGTCGTTTCTGCGACAACTCCATCTCCGACGCACGCGTGCATGGCCCGTTTCAAACAGCCGCGAATCATAGCGCACTCAAACGCGTCTTATATGAAAGTAAGCCCGTGCTGCTGCTTCTGCACCGCTCACGGACTGCACTGCAAACGGATCCTCACTTAATTTCGTTCACTCTTTGCTGATATACTGCACTAAATTGCCAGACACTATATAGAGATGTGAGAATCAGTGAAGACATCCGCGATTTCGGAGTCGACTCGACAACGAGAGTCGATTCAGAGCTATTCAGAGGAATCGACTCTCGTTGTCGAGTCGACTCCGAAATCGCGGATGTCTTCACTGATTCTCACATCTCTATATAGTGTCTGGCACTATATAGTGACTCCCCATCCCTAGGACAAATAGTCTGATTAAAACTTAAGTGACAAAAAATAACTAGTGAAACATCGAAACGCGAGAATGGTTCTTCTGATTTTATTACATTCAGCTAAACAGCGATTGATAATGGAGTGTATTTCTGGTATAAATTGTGCTTTCATGGAGAAATCAAATCAAATGAGCGTAACTTAATGGCAAACACAAAGAAACTCACAGAACAAACATACTGAGGTAAAAATTCAAAATGTTTAGTTTATTTATAACGATGTAATTAAGTAACATACCTTGATTGGTTACAGCCCTGTTGTGTATATTAAATTTCTTCATCAGTTGTAAGAATTTGACATGAAAGAGGACGCATACATTTAATAAGGTTAAAAAATATTGGACTTTATGAAGGTAAATGACATCCTGGGGTAAATATTAAAAACATGCAGATTTAAATATGTAAAAGCTGATAGAAAACTGAGGAAAATATTGGTTCATTTACACCACCAAAAATCTCGCTGCAGTGCTTTTGTGGGGATATTTTGTATGGGATATTGTTTGCAGATATGAAAAGTTCTCTGCATATCGTAATAAATAGCACTTTTGACAGCGATATTTTGTTTTCTTTTTAAATTTAAAAACACATTAAATATTATATATACGTATTTAATATAATGTGTATTTCCATCACAGGTTTGGTCTTAAAATTTTACATAAGGTGGTATTAAAAAGGTCTTAAATTTAACTTATCTGTACATATCTGTAGACACCCTGTAATTGAGCATCAATTTCTCAATAGAAACAAACTTGTTTCTCTGAAATGAGATTTAAAAGACAATTACTTGACAAACTGAGCTAAAAGGAATAGCCAAAATATTATCAAGCAAAAATAAGGTTATTTGCTACCCTTTAAAGGGCATTTTAAGTGTTCTGATGGGTGGGGGGCGCTAAATAAAATGTGGCTAGATGAGAAGCAGCCACCCTCTCTAGATCTTCAATCAAAGAGGAAGGTTGGAGACTGACCTGTAATTACTTTAAACGGCAGGAAAAAGACCGCAGCAATTGTAACAGAAAAAAATGACCAGAGATCAGATTTGTTGAGGCAGTTTATTCTTTGCAGACATGATGTATCTTAATGCAGCTGAACACTCAGAGCTAGTTTCAAGTGGTGTTGAACAGTATACAAAGAAAACTTAAAAATAGCTTCCATTTCCAACCTTTTAAAGCAAATAGCTTTCTTTGTGGGCTTTCAAAAACACACTACCTGTTGGTAGTAGAGCTACTTAAACATCCATCTTAAACATTTGAAAAACATTTGCATTGCATACATTGTCCAACAAGATAATTTTTTTAATTGTCCATCTTCAAAATGTGTTAAAACATTCAGTCCATCAGTCAGCTGTAAAGATCCGAGCTACTATATCATCAAGTAGCCAGTCCACACCTGTTAGTAGGTTCTCACCCGTAACAGCACTGCATCCCACAATGCACCAGTGATGGGTCTTAATGTCATCAAGGGCTAAAACCTGGACAACATTCAGAAAACGAGCATATTCACAGATTCCTCCAACAGCAAGGCAGTTTCATTAAAATACAAATGACTGTCCCTTTTTAACAAAAGACTCACCTCTCGAATGCCATCTTTTGATAAAGCACCAGGTAGGTCCTGTTTGTTGGCAAAAACTAACAGAGTGGCTCCAGCTAATCGCTATTCAAGAGAAATGCATTAATCATAAATAAAGTGTAATGTATATAAATTCAACAACACACTTGATTCAAAACTATGAGGCCTTTTATGTTCACTAAAAGATGCTGAGTAAAGAAATGTCAAAATCTCACCATTTAATTTCAAACTCTGTATAAGTCCAAGTAAAGATATTGGTCATCTCACCTCCTCTACTAATAAAGCATTCAGCTCTTTCCTGCAGTCCTCCAGTCTCAATCTGTCAGCGCTGTCCACGACCCACACCAGTCCATCTGTACTCTCAAAATAATTCCTCCAGTATGATCTCAATGACTTTTGGCCACCCACATCCCAGATATTCAGCTTAAACCTAGTCTCAGCGTGAAGAAAAAGAGAAACAAAAATAATGCACTTGGTTATTATGCATCACAGTAACATTGGTAAACAAACAGTTTGTATATCTGCACATTCTCTTCTATCTGTGTGTATGTATGTATGTATGTATATACATATGTAGCCTTTTTGACAATTAGTTTCATTAAACGTTAGCATCTAATCACGCTCTAAACCTCTTACTTCTGCTAAACATATAACACAACCAGTCTTCTGTCGTACCCTCTATGCTCGAGTGTCTTGATGTTGAAGCCTAATGTTGGAGAGATCGTGCTGATATCTTCGCCGTTAAACTTCTTCAGGATGGTTGTTTTTCCAGCATTGTCAAGACCACTATAAAGAAAGGTTAAGGACCCACAACAGTCTTTAGCATCACGAGTAATGAAAACATTACACTACACGAGTCTTGTCTGAGTAATTGACACTCGTGAATAGAGTAAGAATGTACTTTAGTAAACATAAAAACAACAGCGGTTTAAAAATAAGTATTGTTTTCAAATGTATGTCTATGAATGCAGTTCTGTGAAAGGATACAGCATGAGTAGACGCATTTCGCGCTCCTTGTGCTTCATCTTCTTCAAGATCGTCAGTAAACCCATCGTTTAAATGTAAAACACTGAATTGATCTTAACCCGAAATAGTATATTAACTACTGAAACGCATAAAATAATTTCCTAAATAAAAGCGACATCCGTTTAGTGCAAGGCCAAACTGGAAACAAGGAAGTGTTACTATGAGTTGACACAACACGTTGAAGTATGATTGGTTAGAGAGTGCGTTAAGATGGAGCTGAAGGTATATGATTGGCTGTTCTAACTGTCATTCATACTTGGGCTTTTTCTATTGGCGAAGGAGAACCGTGGCAAGGGCGTGTCTGAAAGTTGTCGTAAAATCAGTCGTTTCCATAGCAGCGCCCCCTTATGTGCATTTTCTAAACATGTGAACTCCACCAAAAAGACTTCTTGTAAAGTAGGTTCATCTCACGTAGTTGGGACATTCTACCAGAAACGTACATTTCCACTTGTAAAAATCTTGGGAAAGTTTTTTTCTTATTATTAAATCTGAACATTGAGTCATATGGAGGACATGTTAAACTGTGAGAAACGCATATCTCAGCATGTTTTTATGATTGAATAAAATATATTTTTATACACATTTCACCCCTAAAATGTCAGGCCCTGTCACGGACAAATTTGTATATGTTAGAATGGTTACCTAATAAATTTCTTTGATACAAATAGTATTTTCTTATTGGTCACATGTCCCTGATTGTATTTAACATGGTTTTGTAATTCCTATAAGAAATATATGCAACTTTTCGGTCAACTGCAGTACACAAAAATCACAGAATACCCACCAGGCACTCATATAGTTGTAAAAAAAACTACCTTTACATAGGAGATTTTTACAAAAACATAACAGTGTATATTTACCCCCACCTTCATCTACACAGTTAAAGAGATTAATTCATCAATATTTCCCAAAATAGTACATTTTTATATCATAATTTCCTGTGTGACAGGACTGACATTGGCGTGACAGGGCTGACGGTGCTGTGACAGGACTGACTTATGGATTTCTTTGATGCAGAAAAAGTTATGTTTTGTGTTCTTACGTTTTGATTAGCATTCCTATTTTAAATTATTATTATAATCTTAATGTTAATGTAATATTAGACTGGTAAAGTTTCTGTCACACAACCATTTAACAGTCATTAAAAGGTTACACTACTCTTTTCAATTACTGTGTAGTTCTATGGAAATATAACTTCATAATATTTAAAGTACATTTTATTGATATAGCAAATGTAATCAATAGACTTTTAACTGAATAGCACAATGTAAAGTAACTGTGGTGCCACATCATATTATGGCTCAGTAACAACAGGGTTATACTATAGTAATATCTACATTATTACTTAGGAAATTACATGGTAATAGCGGAAATTGCATGTCATTTCCTAGGTAATAATGTAGATTTTACCATGGTATCACTCTGTTATTACCAAGCTGTAATATGAAGTGATACTGTGATGGTAGCCCTTTCTAAACTTGAAGGCCCTGGCCCTGGAACTGTGACCTTTCTCTTAAGCCTAGATTTTTTTCTGTTGCTCTCTCCATAATTTGCGCCTTTGTCTTTGGTCTCGCTCATTGATCTCATGAATACTTTTCCTTCTTTCCTTTTTCTGCCTCCATCTCTCCCTTTCTTTTTGAAGATGTTTTTCCTTTCTCTCAGGGTCTGCATTTAGTCGTTCACAACACAGCCTTTGTCTCTCAGCTGCACTAACTGGAGCCATCTAACTGCCACCTGTATCAATTGGAATAATTACAGTCATCATTACTCAAAGCTAATATAGATGACAATTATATCTATATATATATATAGATTCCTGTGTTCCTGTGGCTCAGTGGTAGAGCATTGCGTTAGCAGCGCAAAAGGTTGTGGGTTTGATTCCCAGGGAACACACATAGTGATAAAACATGTATAGCCTGAATGCACTGTAAGTCGCTTTGAATAAAAGCATCTGCTAAATGCATAAATGTAAATGTAAATATACACTGAACAAAATTATAAACGCAACACTTGTTTTTGCCTCCATTTTTCATGAGCTGAACTCAAAGATCTAAGACTTTTTCTATGTACACAAAAGGCCTATTTCTCTCAAATATTGTTCACAAATCTGAAAAACAAAAAACAAATCCGAAAACCAGTCAGTATCAGGTGTGACCACCATTCTCCATCTCCTTCGCATAGAGTTGATCAGGTTGTTGATTGTGGCCTGTGGAATGTTGGTCCACTCCTCTTCAATGGCTATGCGAATTTGCTGGATATTGGCAGGAACTGGAACACGCTGTCGTATACGCCGATCCAGAGCATCCCAAACATGCTCAATGGGTGACATGTCCAGTGAGTATGCTGGCCATGCAAGAACTGGGATTTTTTCAACTTCCAGGAATTGTGTACAGATCCTTGCAACATGGGGCCGTGCATTATCATGCTGCAACATGAGGTGATGGTCGTGGATGAATGGCATACGCCTGCCCATACCATAACCCCACCGCCACCATGGGCCACTCAATCCATAATGTTGACTTCAGCAAACCGCTCACCCACACGACGCCATACACGCTGTCTGCCATCTGCCCTGTACAGTGAAAACCGGGATTCATCCGTGAAGAGAACACCTCTCCAAAGTGCCAGACGCCATCGAATGTGAGCATTTGCCCACTCAAGTCGGTCACGACGACGAACTGCAGTCAGGTCGAGACCCCGATGAGGATGACGAGCCTGCAGATGAGCTTCCCTGAGACGGTTTCTGACAGTTTGTGCAGAAATTCTTTGGTTGTGCAAACCGATTGTTGCAGCAGCTGTCCGGGTGGCTGGTCTCAGACGATCTTGGAGGTGGTTACTGGATCTGGAGGTTCTGTTGCTGGATGTGGAGGTCCTGGGCTGGTGTGGTTACATGTGGTCTGCGGTTGTGAGGCCGGTTGGATGTACTGCCAAATTCTCTGAAACGCCTTTGGAGACGGCTTATGGTAGAGAAATGAACATTCAATTCACAGGCAACAGCTCTGGTGGACATTCCTGCAGTCAGCATGCCAATTGCACGCTCCCTCAAAACTTGCGACATCTGTGGCATTGTGCTGTGTGATAAAACTGCACATTTTAGAGTGGCCTTTTATTGTGGCCAGCCTAAGGCACACCTGTGCAATAATCATGCTGTCTAATCAGCATCTTGATATGCCACACCTGTGAGGTGGATGGATTATCTCGGCAAAGGAGAAGTGCTCACTAACACAGATTTAGACAGATTTGTGAACAATATTTGAGAGAAATAGGCCTTTTGTGTACATAGAAAAAGTCGTAGATCTTTGAGTTCAGCTCATGAAAAATGGGGGCAAAAACAAAAGTGTTGCGTTTATAATTTTGTTCAGTGTATCTATATAGGCCTAGATAAAAGAGGTGCAAAATAAATAAAAAAACTGTCGATAAGCATAAAAAGCTTCAAATTTACAGTGTAATGTCTATTTATTCAAATAATGTTTTACAATGTCATGCGTTAAATACATATTATATGCAATAAAGGTAATAAAAAAGAAGAATGTCATTCATTTGTAAGGCCGTGTCACAGGACTGTCATGCCCTGTCACACAGGGATGTGACAGGGCCTGATGTGACGGGGCCTGACGGTTGGCCACTTTAAACTGTTATTACTCAGCCTGCTTTATCAGTGTCAGCTTCACCTCAGTCAAATGATGTCATTTCCTCTGAGTCATACCCCTTAAAGGCTTATTGCACACATTTTATGTTGAGTTTTATGTAAACGTGACAGGACTGACCGAAAACATGGGGACAGTTGTAAAATAGCATTTATTTCTAGAATTTATGTTTAATTTTATGTTTTTAATCAATTGATGTGAAAGATAACAACTTAAACTTGTTATTGATGGAAATTCTTTTCTAAATAACAGTTGTTAGCATAACAAAACTATGAAAGCTGTAGGTCTACTTTGGCTGAGGACAAGGACAAAGACAGGATTTGTAATTTTCAAAAGTGTTTTTAATAAAGAAAAAAACATCTGAGAACCTAATGAATAACATATTCCTTTACAGAACAACTCACAGAAATCAACCATCAGTCAGTTTTTTTTGTTTTTTTGGATGAAATACTTTTTATTCACTGTAAGATGTCAAGGACAGATAATGTACGTTTCTGGTAGAATGTCCCAGTTATGTCTGACTGGTTGTTTGATCGGTTGGTCATCCATGCTAGTTTTACCCTGTGTTATTTGGGTAGGACGGGGGAAGGTGCCCCCTTAAGAACAATGTGGATTTACTGTTAAATTGTAATATATTTAGATATAAGTTTAGCATGTGCAGGATGATAGATGCATCAGCCAATGTGTTATAATGGGAACTAAACTGAAACAATCGCTAACTTAGTTGTTGTAGCACAAAATGTCAAATATTAAAAGAGGGGTAAGATGGCCTGCTATTTTTTTTTTTTTACCCCTGATGAACTTTTACAGAATGTATAAATTAATTTAGTTAATTCTTATTAATATTTATATTTTTAAGTGCCATTAAAGTATATCAACTATTCTATTTAACATTTTATTTTGACAAGTTGAATAATTGAATAACTGATGACAAAGTAGAATCACAGTAAAAGACAAAAAATATTCTATGATGCAAGCATATGAATATTTACACATTTAATTGCCCATATTTTAATTGAAGACATTTCATAATAGAAACACTATAAATGCAAATGTAATGATTTCACTGAGTTAACCTATAGGTTTTAATGAAAGCAAAGATGTCTGAATTGCACATATGTATCTGAAATAGATTATCTAATTTATGGAAAAATTTAAATATTAAATTAAAAAACAATAAAAACTACTAACAACATGCCACTTGGGGTCTTCTGCGCCAAAACCTTTGATATTCAACATAATACAATTTTATAGATCACTCCAGAGACACACAATTGGATCAATTTTCCTCAAAACTATTTCGAAACGTCGAAATTCGTTGAAACGTTTCGAATTATTCAAAAGTGCTGAGATGAGATTTTGTGCAAACTGTGGTCAAGGAGAAACAGGGCGGGGCAGGTCATCTTGCCTCGTTGTACTCAATCACTATTTAACATTAGCTGCCAAATATTATAGCCTCTTAATTAAGTGTGGAGTTTTACATTAAAGATAAAATAAAAATGACAAGCAACCACAATAACATTAATACAGAGAACCTTTGTGTTAGTGGTGTTGATGGTAAATTACAAGTGTAAGAAAAAATAATGAGAATATTGAAGATCTCAGTGAAGAAGTTTATTGCAGCATATAAAGTATGGTATTAATAATAATATTTGTGATGTGGTGCAATCATCATTTTATTGTTTATAGCTTATAATAAACAATAATATGATGAATCAAAAATACTGTGAAAATACTCAAAAATCAAATGAATCAAAAATCTAAAACGTGTAATGTTTTTCAGTGTCCTTTGGCTTTCATCGAAAGAAAAGTCTAGTACCTACATTAACAAGGACAGCCCCCCTGAAAGAAACCTTACGGTAAATTCCTTGTTTAATTTGTCTCAGTTCTGTGTTTTCCCGTCCTTATGTTTGCAGCAGATCCTTATCCATCAGCTGCCACCACATGCCTGTAAATGAAAGACACGACTGCAAACATTTCTCCCAGCAGAACCTTGTAACTGTGCTGTCCTTGTAAAATGCTGGATTCATGTAATTTGTTACATTAATGTCAGTAATAATGAAATAATAGCCTTAGTTAAGCCTTCAGATCCCTCACAGCTACACCCGTTTGGACTTCCTGCTTGGAATTCCCAGTATTTGTCCGTGAAGAGCTGGAAATGAACAACCTACATACTGGCAATACCGTGCCGGAAGCGATGATCTCCCTGCTCGCTAACCGGGCCATTTAAAATAATTCGAAACCGAAAACAGTCTAGTCCACCCCTCTGTTGCGTCAGTCTTCTCACAGAGCTATTGGCTCATTCTGCCGCCCACGACCAACATCACAAAGACCTCCGAGCAGTTTAAATCATGACCAGGCTCTGTAGTTGTTCAGACAACTTCTGCTTCAGCATTGCTTTTCAGTTCGAAGAATTTTGTACTGTACGGAAATACTAATAAAGACCGTTGATTTATTCTGAAAGTATACATGCAAGCATTTTGTTCTGATTTAACTGTCGAAAAGCATCCGTGCACTTGGAGATGCCAGCTGCTGTCATGGACAACTTTGACCGGGGAAGTCCTTTCTCTCAAAGTGATTCTCAAAGTCCTCTTGACTGGGTATGAGTGAATTCATTCATTTAATGCGATGTTACTATGTGTAAATATAACGCTGTTATTACAAGCAATAAAATACTTCAACTATTATTATATTTTGTATTATTTGTTATATGTAGCTATAATATTTATTATTATTTGTGTGTTTGTATGCATATATCTATACCTATATATGATCCTTATATTTAATATCAAAATTTGTTTATATATATTGTAAATCATGATCTGATGAATATCTTCAGAGCACACAGTCAGAGGACCACAGGCACCATCGCAAAGAGAAAAACAAAGATGCAGCTCGCAAGAGTCGCAGAAAACAGACAGAAAAGGCAGACATACTGCATGAGGTCAGTAGCAAATCGAGACCTTTGACACTCTCTCTTTTTCTCCTTTGAATGGGTTTGTTTTTCTCTGTCCCTATTTACTTTACCTCTTCAAATCCTTACATTTGTTGTGCATGTATATTTTCATTCACATTACTCACACAAATATATTTATACCTGTTTTCTTTTATTATTGTTATTGTCAGCTACACAGCCTGTATTCTTATACTTGGAATTATGAAGTAAGGTGTCATAATCATAACCTTCTGGTGAATGTGTACGTTTCTCTGGAGGATATTTTGTGTGTGTGTGTGTTTGTTAATGATTAGTGTGTAGTCTGTGTGTGTGTAGAGGAGCATTAGTATTGCACAACCTTTCAGTGCAGAGGAGGCATTTCTTGGAAACGCAGAGCATGACTGGGGCAGCTCACAGATTACACTAGCGGCTGACTAGTTTATTTCAGTTTAACATCTGACATGCCTTACCTTCACATTCACTTTTATTTTCACTTCAGATGATGTACAAATCTTGGACTTTCCCTTTTTTTATCCAACCCAATAATCACATCTCAGATCCTTTCTAAGACTAACAAAACATGAGGAAGTCTGATTTTTTTTTTTTTTAAATAAAGTGTGTAATGAACTATGAACTTTATACGTGGGAGAAGCATTACTGCCGCATTCCTTTCACTTTGTTACTTCTGCTTTTCAGCTGAATTCATGTCAATGTTGTATTGTCTATAAACTAAATTATATATTTATTTATTTTTTACCCAGGAACTCCAAACCCTAGAGCAGTCTAATGCCGCATTCATAAAAGAAATCGCTGAACTGAAGAAGGAGCTTCAATTCTACACCACATCTTTGGAACAACATATACCTCACTGCACTAAACTGTGTCCATTTGAACCATCAGTTAGTGTTCCAGGAGGACCGTCCACAGCTACACCCTATACCTCAGATATCACCTTCAACTCTGACCCCAACCTCTTGCCGGAGCTTGCTTTCTTACCAGACACTAATTCAGCGGACTTATCTTTAACAGACATCCTCGACAGTGATGATTGGTGTCCATGGGACTCAGTGAATGGAAATGGGTGTCTACAGCAGTTTTAAGGTGCTGTACAGTCAGTTATTTGGTCACAAGCCTTACACACTACTACATCCTGCAAACAGCTCTTTTTGTTGTGTTCAAATGCGAATGGTGCTAAAAACCATGATCCATTAAGGTGTGAATATGTTGTTTCCCATAATTTATTTAAAAAATACTTAGCTTACAGATGGCATTTACATGTATAGCTATATTTTAGATACAGGCATTATATTTTTTATATGTAAGACAATAGCCTATGTTGGGCTTATTGATAGATTGATATTGATCCATTTTGATTTGTAATATGAAAATGTTCAGTTATTTCATAAATTATATTTTAATAATTTTAAGTGTTATTTATTGAAATATGGGTCAATGACACTCATTCTTGTCCATATATATGATTTTACTCAAAAATACATTAAATATTAAAGCAACTGTGTGTAGTTTTGTGTATTTGGGCGATTTTGGAGCTCCTACTAAATATATCACTGTTTCAAGGTACTGTAAAAAAAGATACATACAGTTGCTTTAATGTCTTACAAGACATGCTATTCTATATATGCCAATAACACAGCAGTGGTACAGGTCCCCTGGCAACATATACAGTCAACCGCTGGCTTACAAAGACATTGTGAAAGAAGAAGGAGAGAAAGATGAACAAACAAACAAAAATCCAGAATAGATTAACATAATATGTTCTGAGTTCAGTGGAATTTAAAACAAGTCAGCCCAAAGTGGAGTCCAAGTATACCAAAAGTCATTAGGCCTCTGATGTAAGTCATAGGTTATTTTTCTAATGGTTTAAGAGAAGTAGCCTGACTCAGCCACATACTGATTGGCTGACCATAAAAGAAGTATACATTTTTTTTTTGCCAAATATATATTTAACTCTTTTCATTCTGTACCATGGTTCAAGACACAATTCAAATTTTACAATTCAAAAGATATGCATTCGGAGACAGTATGCAAAGGATTCTGTACAGTTTTGTGAATCTCCCACCAGTATGCTTTGATCCTGTTGCAGTCCCAAAACACATGTATCACAATGTCAACCTTACATGTAAAACACAACTGGGAAACATTGAGAAATATTTTATGAATGTGAAATGGCGTTAAGTACGTCCTGTGAATAAACTTAAAATTTTGTTCATTGTTCGAAACTTAGATTTTTTAAAATTAGCTTGAATTAGAAATAATGTTTTAGTGGGGATTATAATGAAAAAAAGCATAAAGGAAATGTTGGTATAAACAATTTGACAATTTTCACTCTTCATTTTTTAAATTTAAACTTTTTAATGTGTAAAAAAACTTTGTCAAATCAGCATGGTGTGACCTATATGCAGGTAGCCATTTTATTGACACAGACATTTTAATCTTTCTATGAGCAGGATTTTCTGGTCAAGTATGTTTAGGCAAACATCTTAATATTAAAGACTTAAGAATTTATGATATTTGTAAAAAAAAAAAAAAAAAAATTAAATGTGATTTTAAAAAGGGCCTATTTTGTCTTTTTTTTTTTTTTTTAACGTTTTTGGTCTATTTTAGTATTTTATATATATATAATATATATAAAAAAGAAAAATATGCATTTATTTATTTTTTGTGTTGTAGTTGATGGTTATACAACTGGCAATTTTTAAAGTCATTAAAATATAAATTGTAGGCTATATAGCCCAAACATTTTTAACTTGATTTTTAAAATAATTGTGTAAACATTCGTATTTGTCAATGACTCATATACACTTAAGAACAGGTCAATGAATGAATCCTTCAAGAATATAAAACTAGCCATATCAATAGCACTCGATCTTTCTCGGTGGTACAGCAGTTGAGGGTCTCTCCATAGCCAAAACGCCCATAACGTTCAGCATCACATTTAGTAGTCTTAAGGTAGGTCAGCGGCACGTCGTCTTTCGACCGATATCACAAAACTCGCAGTTAGCGACGGATTGAACAAAAATCAGCGGATACAGCGACGGGTGAGCGCGCGGAATAATGAACGAATGAAGCAAGAACAATGACAGTCCCTAAACACAGCGGCTAACACAGACTGTGTCAGGCAGTGAGGGAGGAGACAGCTGTCTGATGAAGATACGGATGAAATAAAAACAAATAGCATCTATAGTCATTTAAACGATATAGCCATAGCAGCGCGACGTCTAGGAGAGGGTCGCGTAAATGTAAGATGAGTAAGTAAATAAATAAATAAGAGCGCGTGAGCGTCATCCGCAGTGTGTAGCATCTACATCTACTTGCACCACCTGAAGACAACGACCGACACTGACTGCTGGGAAATAAAGAAACGGGGGGAAAACACGAGCAATCAGCGGAGAGGAAGGGCGACGGGGAAAATCAGCGAGACTGTCAACGTCCTTGTGATACAGAAGTAATTGAACAGCGGTTTCTTGTATTTGAGGGAAGGAGGTAGAAGGGGGTATCAAGTGCTGCAGCGGCCGCCGTGATGCTCTACACATGTAGGCACGTTTGAAGCAGTTCATCCCCGCCCTGTGTGGATCTGACCGAACCGACTGTACGGTACCGGATTTAATAGGGGGACGCTGGAAGGCTCTGAAAAGGACTTAAGGAGCAGAACTGGTGACTGGTAATATGACGATAACCTTTAATTAGTAAGTGATGCATTTGTACCTGTGAGGAGGACATAGGCTAAATGACAGGATTTTAATCGCCCGTTTGTTTTTCAACATGGATTGATTGGCCCGTGATCACTGGATACAATGCTTATTACATCCGAGTTTTAATACGGTACCGATTTATGCCTCTAGCCTATAAATATTTAAATAAAGACCAAATTTAGGCCGATGACTTTCTGATGACGACAGTACGGCAGAGATGTCTTTATTGTAGAAATGTATGTTCACCTCAATATCTCTTCATGAAGATATAGACAATTACATCCACCCTTGTGCTTATTTCCGAGTCTAATCTCGTTTTTGGGGGGGATTTGATGTAACACGAGCGAGAGCCGCGTCAAATTGAACACCGATAGCTTTTACTCCACCATCCCTCTGTCTACATTTTTGACCAGGTTAGATAACTTCTGTCTTTAGTCGATCCCTGCTTGTTGATTTTACTTTTTAAATCCAAAAGAAAAAATATTTTGACTAAATAACAAGGCTTTAGGAGCCAGTTCTCGCCTTTGGCTTCCTTCCTCGAACAATCTTCTGCCGAGCACCACCTTCGCAGCGATGGAGACCCCTACGAAGCTACCTCCGTCGAGCCCATCATCGCCGACCACGGGCTTCTCTGTACCGAGCGCGGAGAAAGTAGACGGCTTCCCCCGCCGCTCGATGCGCCGTGCCCGGCAGCGACGGTCCCACAGCTCCTCACAGTTCCGCTATCAGAGCTCCCAGGTGGAGCTCACGCCGCTGCCCTTACTTAAAGGTAGGCTCCTTTAACTGGGACGTGAGGTGGTTGGTTTTTAGTGGCATGTTAGTTAGGAAATAATGAGAATGAAAATAAATCCCCTGATATTGAAATAGGCTATTGCAGCCATTTTGGTGGTTATGAACTCAATGTCTTCTTGAGCATCCTTGAGAGATGTCATGGTACCTCCATAAGGACTCCAAATGTAACTAAATCATCCGAGGACTCCTCTTCGAGGAGCACAGGTAGACTCAGCAGAATTTCCTCTAATGATACCATCAAAGGTATCTAAACTAAAAGATTCAGTGTTTTGGCTGAATTTATGTTGGTTATATATGTTGGAAAGCAATTTTTGTAACATTAAATTCAGCTCAACTCAGATAGGCTACCTTGTGTCTTGTAGCAGAAACCTAACTTAATTGAGTAATCCCAATAAGATTAGATATACACGTATCTGAAATGAAATCGTTTGCAGTACTAGCAAGCATGACAGTGTAACTTATGATAAAATGTTGGCAAGAGATTGCTCATTGCAGTGGGATTTGCATAGTAACTGTTCAACATAAACCATAGAATCTATAACACAAACACACACACACACACACACAAAACATTTCTAGTCAACAGTCCTATGCACAGTTTGCTTGGAATCAGAAATTCCTTGTCCGGTTTGGTAATGGCAACAAAAAAATATTCATGTAGTCCAACACAAATGCATTGAGTAAACTTCTTTTTTAAAAGTGTAAGTGTTTTGCATAGCATGAAATTAAGTATCAATTGTTTTGCATTACCTAATTTTAAATAAGTTAATTGAAATAGAAGGAAAAATATTTTTTGAATGCATTGTTCTCTCCAGTGGCATCAGTACTTTGTTTTCGTTTAGGAAGCTTTGTGGTTAAAAGCTTCCTCAGTCAGGAGACTGTAATCGTTCTACTTCCATGAGCTCATTTTGACCATCAACCTAAAGTGATGGAGAAACTGTAAGCCACAGACTGGGAAGTGGCTGGGAAGTTACTGTATTGAGTGTGGGGGGAGTTTAACATAATCCATTAATTTATAGAAGAATAAGCGTGACAAAATTTTGTGACAAGAACCTTAGAAAGCTCAGGTAAACAGCTATATATATAGAGAGAAAGAAAGAGTAAGTGAGAGAGTGTATTCTTAAATAATAAAGATTAGATGCATAGCACCTAATTTTCAGAGTAACTATGAAACTTTGTGATATTTTTCACAAAGAATACACAGATGCAGTGTTATCCCCACATGCATGACACTCAGTTTCATAGGTTTTTCAAGTTTGTCCAAGACTTCATGACTCACACTTTAGCAGGATATGATTCACTTAGTCTAATACAGGAATCTTCTGAGCGATATTTCCAGTGAAGTTGGGTTCTGTGGTACCAGTTTTCATGAGACTCTCCAGCTGAGGGTGTGCTGCCAGTTGGTGTGTCACAGGGGGTCCAGACTGAGCCTCTGTCCTGTTTATTCATCTAACTGACCTGCTTTTAGTCATTCACATGCCACTGAGACACATCTCGACAGTAAATCAACATCTAATTTCTTCTTAGGTACAAGGCATTTATCCACCCTATGACTAGCTAGAGGTTTATTTAGCTCTGGTTTTATTTCGTAACCTGTAACTATAAAATGCACAGTTCTTTTGCATGCATTGTGTTTGAATATACCTCATAAAGCATTATGTAAAATATCATCAAATCACTGACAAATGCTAGCCATGTAAAAAAAAAAAGCTTTTACCTGTTGATGAAACCTAAGGTAGGTTTTGATCAGTCTCAATTTTGGGATCTTTCTTAAGTCTACTGATCTCAAAATAGGTAACAATAATTATCTACCTTTTAGCAAAACATTAATGATCACAACAACTAAATAACACCTATTAGAATGGCAGTCAGTTGTACATGTATACATGGACTGGTAAACGTCTACTGTCTTCTGCTTTTTTTGTTTGCATCTTGTACCTGCTACATATTTAAGCTCCTTTAATGGTATGGCATATTTAGATGTGACATATATAATGCCTTTTAAACACAAGATTAGCTTAGCAGAGCATGACAAACACCACCTGACACAGAACCTGTGAGTGTTTGTTTGGTCTCTGAATTTACCTGCGAGTCTCTATCTGTGTGCAGTAGAGGTAAAGTGAGGAAAACAGCTGAGATGCTCAGTCCAAAACATGACCTGAATCTTAAATTGGTTGAATGGCCAAAAATATGGCCAAGACTGCCAGGTTTGCTAGCCTGGGTTATTAGTTACCGAAAAAAAAAAAAAAAGACTGTAGGTGTGTTAATGGTGTGAGCCATTGGTGGTGCTTACCCTCATTTGTAGACCTTCGAGTTCTACTCTTCAAAATAATTTGTGTTATTTTTTCCATTTAAGCCTCTGGAGTCACTTCATTACTAGTCCTCGTGAGTTTGTGAGTGTGTGTCTCTGTAAATAGCTGCCACTGCTGGAGGGTGCTGGAGTGTCTTTCACATGGACAATGGGCAGCTCAGTGCTCTCGGTCTGCAGATTCAAAACTCCCAAATCCATAAATGTAAAAGAAACGAGTGTTTTAGCCAGCTTCTCAAATCTGTTAGCAAATCATCATGGAGTATGATGATTACTGTACTTGTGTACTATAGTTGTGAATCATTGTTTCAGGGTAACAAATATGTCTGTGTATAGGAAAGTGATTTTTTTTCGGGGTGGGTATCTGCCTGCTTCTTCCTGCAGGGTCCAGCTGGTCAGGGCCGGTGTTTGGTTACAGTACACAGAAGGCCTGCTCCCACTCTGGCCTCCTCCGATCAATAAAGAGGGCAAGAGAGGAAGAGGGAGAGAATAAAAGAGGGAGTGAGTGATTATAGAGACAGGGAAGAGAAAAAGAGCATTAGAGAAAGAGAGAGAGTGAAGTGGATAAGCATGTGAGGCTATTAGTGGAAGAACACTGTACTGAGGGAGAGCTATTGTTGAAAACAAGATTTGTTGATTGTTGTGCCTACATCATTCCACATTGTCAAAAAATCTCATGTGAAACGTGGCAGTTCAAGGTTCCTGTTTTGTCCTGCAGTATTTTTGCTCTGTTGTTTTTGTGGTTCAAAAATACAGGATCTCAACTGGCACCCAAACACAGTAATAATTCTCTAACCAGAAAGAGTTTACTCATTAAAATCACACTGCCACAGAAGGAGACCCACAGAGAGAATAAGAGTGAGAGAAGGATGGAGAGGAGGGGAAAAAGAGATCATGAGTAGAGGAACAGGGTAGAGGGATGACATCATCTCTCCTGCTCTTTCTGCACTTGTTCTTCCCCTAGCATGCATCTCTCTCTCTCTCTCTCTCTCTCTCTCTCTCTCTCTCTCTCTCTCTCTCTCTATGCCCCATTGTTGCTTATTGGCTGCTCTATATTTAGCAGCTTTGCATGTACAACATTACAGCACGTTTATTAGAGCTACGACTGGTCTAACCGGAGTGATATTTAACTTAAGACATAAAACTGTTGATATATTAGTTTTCACATTCTTTCCATGATTTAAGTTCATTTCAAATTCCAGTTTCATTCATTGCTCTTCCTCTCATTCGCTATGCATCTCCAGTTCCGTGTGTCTCCACCTTCTTTCTCTCTCACACTTTTCCCTGGACAATTTAGTTTTTTTTCTGTTCTGACTGCTGTGGCTGTGTCATGCCCTCTTGCACCCTATCCTTCCCTCTGACTACAAACAAACACACACCGTAACATAACAACCTCTTTTCATCACATCCCTCTCTTTATTTGCACTTTCTGTTTATTGTTTATTCTATCTGTCTCCTTTGACCTAACCTGCTGCACTCCAACCCACTTGGTTTGAGTCTAGCTGTTGCAGACTGTTAAGACTAATCCATTTTTAATGGAGAGTAATTGTACAAAGTGCCATGCTGAGGCTAAAGAAAGAGAGAGATAGAGAGACAGAGATAGCGATTCACACATCGAAGTACAGGAACGGTAGGGTATGTAAGTTGAGTTGAGTTTTTGGATGAATGGAGTGGATTGTCATGGTTATTGTGGCTCAAGGCGCTACGTCCACAGAGGGGCGAGACAGCGCGGGGTTAAAGATAGCACCCGCTAATCCTGTTAGCACCAGACGCCTCCACTCATTTCTCATTAGCATCCTGTCCATCCACTTCAAGAAATCTGCATTAATATACTCCATAGATCCAAGTGTCTGTGTAACTCCAACAATCTTTAATGTAATTGTGCTGTGTGGGTGCATACAATTTTATAAAATAGCTGTTATTTATTGTCATTGATGGTTTCAAGAAGAATCTTGAACATTCATGCAACCTTTCCATGCACAAAAGGATCTTTATAGTGGAAAAATGTTCTCTAGATTATCAAAACACTGTAGATTATTCACACTAAGGAGAAAATGGTTCTTTTAAGAACTGTTCATTGAAGGCTTCATTGAGGAACCAAGAATGTGACCCTGGACCACAAAAACAGTCATAAGGGCCAGTTTTTGGAAATTGAGATTAATACTTCATCTGAAAGCTGTATAAATAAGCTATCCATTGTTTCCATTGATGTATGGTTTGTTAGGATAGGACAATATTTGGCCAAGATACAACTATTTAAAAATCTGTTCAAATAAAGTTCTTAGCAATCCATATTACTAATCAAAAATTAAGTTTTTATATATTTACGGTAGGTCTTTACTTAATGATCTTTACTTAATATCCTAATGATTTTTGGCATAAAAGAAAAATCGTTAATTTTGACCCATACAATGTATTGTTGGCTTTTGCGACAAATATACCCTTGATACTTATGACTGGTTTTGTGGTCCAGGGTCACAAATGGTTTTATTGCATCGCTATGAAACCCCCCTTAGAACCTTTATTTTTAAGAGTGTAGCATAAAAAACTACTGTAAAATGCGCTGAAAAGAATAACAGTAAACAAAGGGAAATGACAATTCTGTCATTATTTACTCAACCAAACTTGTGTGACACGACTCAATGTCTAAGTGTTTTTTTTCTTACCATGTAATTAGAAGTCAGCAGTCACCAAAACTCTTCAAAATATATTTGTTTGTGTTCTGCAAAAGAAAGAAAATCATACACGTTAGGAACGACATAAGGGAAAGTGAATGATTACAGAATTTTAGGTTTTGGCTGAACATAAACTCAATTTCAATTGGTTAGTGAATAAAATGTTATATTGCATCGCTACGACAAACCTTTATTATTAAGATTGTAACATTACATAATTTAGCAGGTGCCTCTATTCAAAGCAACTTACAATAAAGGAACATAAGCAATTTGTCACAGAGTTAACAGTGTTCATATAATGTTCAAAAATGAAGGTTCCAAAAGGTAGTTTTTTCACAGTGAAGCAATAGAAAAACTATTTTGGGTTTCTTAAAGAACCATTTAGTGAACAGTTCTTAGTACATTTTAATAATATAAAGAACCCTTTATCTACTATATGGCTGTTAAAGGTTCTTCATGTAACCATACATGCCAGTGAACATTTATTTTTTAAGAGTTTAGTGTGCAATGCCAGGTTTATTAGCACTAGGAAAAACATAGTAAATAGTAAATATGTAGTGTAATTGTGCATTGTGTAAGTATATTTATGTACCAGATTACATCTCCTCACCTTTCCATCCCACAGATGCTCCAGTGGCAGAACTTCATGACTTGTTCTGTAAGAAGCTGCAGCAGTGTTGTGTGCTTTTTGACTTTCTGGACTGTGTCGCCGACCTGAAGGGGAAAGAGATCAAACGTGCTGCGCTGAACGAGCTTGTGGAGAGCGTGGCCACCAGTCGCGGAGTCCTCATCGAACCCCTGTACCCAGAGGCTATTAAGATGGTGAGATGAATCGCGAAAGAGTGAAAAAGTGATGGAGTAGGATGGGATTTGATAAAAGAACAGAGGAGGCAGGGGGAGATAAATGGTTGAGGGATGCACAGGATCTCCAATGCTCTAAAGTGCACTTAGAGACTCAGAAGCATTTACGTTTCCTTGAGTTTAGCTACATTAGCCCAGTACAGTATGTAGCTGAAATACAAAAACACCTTAATTGGGAAGCAATGGATTTTTGTTAACTGGTACTTTTATGTTTTGATGTGAAAGACAAATGGGGGATTCACTAAGAATGAATTGGCACCCTCGGATAATATAGTTTATTTGCATATGCTGTTGTGTTGTGTTTGTTTTAGCCCCTTGTTTACTAGAGGAATTATGCAAATCAGGTAACAATGAATTACTGTTACCCTGATCAATAGAAAATGTACACAAACATCTTTTCAAATGAAATTCCATTTACCTGAAACTCCATTCAACTGAAATGCACAATTGTGCAAAGCAAATAGCAATGAGCTTCTGTGAAATCTATAATGAGCCAAAGTTGCATAGAAAAGCAATGTTGAAAAGAATTACAGTGACTACAGTGACTTAGACATTAGACAGATTACTTTATGTTTCCTCTGTGGAACATAAAAGATATTTTGAAAAGTGTTTTTTTTTTTTTTTTTTTTTGTCCGTACTATGAATGACAATGGTAACAAAAATGAGTTGGTAAGCAACAATGATGACAGAAATTGTATTTCTTGGTCAACTAATTTAACTACTCACAGCATGGCACACATTTGTTAAACTGGATTTCATTTGGTTTATGATTTTTTTTTCTTCACCAAAATACCATGTGAAATAGCTGTTAAGTGAATTTGCATTTTAACATGGTCATATATGTTTTATATTCTGATGTCATCAATCTGAAGACGCTGATAAAGGTGAACATTTAAATATGATGTTAGAACAGGGGTTCTCAACTCTGGCCCTTGAGGATCACTTTCCTTTTCTTTTCTTTTTTTCAAAAGAAGTCTTTTACATTTACATTTAGCAGACACTTTTATCCAAAGCGACTTACAGTGCATTCAGGCTATACATTTTTTATCAGTATGTGCGTTCCCTGGGAATTGAGCCCACAACCTTTTGCGCTGCTAACGCAATGCTCTACGACTGAGCCACAGAAACACTTTTAATGTAATTTGCCTTGTGAAAGCAACGGTCTTATTTCAATGCTTTAGTAAAACACAACCTTTCAACCCCTCTTCTTCCTGTAGATCTCAGTGAACATTTTTCGAACCCTCCCACCCAGCGAGAACCCTGAGTTTGACCCTGAGGAGGATGAACCAGCTCTGGAAGCCTCCTGGCCACACTTACAGGTATATGTACATTCTCAAGTTCTTATATACACAAACACACTAACACATATACTGACACCATGAGGTGAGAAATCATTATGAGTTTTTTATAACTTGTGTCCCAGCTCTGATCCCATTTCCTCTCTCTTTGTCTCCTATCTTTTTTTTTATCTAGTTGGTGTATGAATTCTATTTACGCTTTCTTGAGAGCCCAGACTTCCAGCCTTCTCTTGCCAAGCGCTACGTGGACCAGAAGTTTGTTCTACAGGTACAGAGCTTGTACAGATTTAGATGTATAGGTGTAGAGGCCTTTTATGTAAACATAAAACGGCTGCAATGTAATAAAAATATATGTAATTCTGCATTTATCTTTGCATTATTGTATAATAAATAAAATAAATACATAATGAAACCATGTGAATAAATATGTACAGCTAAAGTGGACTCAAGGTGATTATAAATGATCTTAGCCCATCTTCAAGTCCAGGCTCTGGAGACAAACATTGCTAATTTGTAGTTTTGGCACACCCTGTTGAACTTTTAGCCTTGATATCTTAGAGCATCAATATACGATTTTAAATGTGTATCATATCATAGTCAAATCGCAATATTTCTCAAACACTCAGCAGGCCGTCTAACCTCCATGTTGGACTGTTAGTATTTTTGATTCTACTCACACCAATTATAAATATTCACGAGTACTGCTTTCAATAAAGTGCAAAAGGGCTGACTAAGTGTGTGTGTGTGTATGTGTGTGTAGCTGCTGGAGTTATTTGACAGCGAAGACCCCAGAGAGAGAGAATATCTGAAGACTATCCTGCACCGCGTCTATGGCAAACTTCTGGGCTTGAGGGCCTACATCCGCAAACAGATCAACAACATCTTCCTCAGGTCAGTCATACAGACAAAACGCATGAGCAGTATTGATATTCCACAGTCAGTGACTGCTTTTTGTTAGTCTTTATGTCTGTCATTATATCTATTTTTAAACTCTGCAGGTTCATCTATGAAACTGAGCGTTTCAATGGAGTTGCTGAGCTTTTGGAAATTTTGGGAAGGTATTCTTTCAAACTGTCATAATAGAAAGCACACTAAGTGTGTGTTATAAATCAGATCATATGATGTTTACAAAGCAACCCAATGTAAATTAGAAGATTACAAGATAGATCCCTGTGGTTTATTCAGGGATTGTACGACTTCCAAACGAGTTTTGTAGACTAGAGTCTAAAAGTACCCCCCAAAAACGGCAAAAAAAAAAAAAAAAAAACTGTGCGTTTGTCTATAAACAGCATACAGTTGAAATACTTACGACATTCAAATCCCTCAATGTTCTGCTACTATAATCTTACGTTAATCAATTAATTTTAGAGTAAATTATAGTGTTACGTAACTTAATGTGGCAGCAGATTACTGGAGAGATGCTTTATGGTGTGTGAGCTGGTGATACAGACACTTCGCAGAGACAGTTTCGAAAAGAGCCTCCGACACCACCGCAGTCTTCGTTTAGCGTGGTTCTCAACCCGCGGCCCGTGAATCATGTACCTGCCGTGTGTTCTGCAGTCATGTTTCCCATCCTCAGCGTGTCCAGCCCTATAATTCACAGCCATGTTCTCAGCAAAACCAGTGCTGCTTTACATATTGGGTTCAATGCACACAAAATGGTGCCTGTTTCTCAATGTGTTTAATAGCATAAACAAAAGCAAACCTTTGACAGAGAGAAACAGGGGAAGAGAGAGACAACCAGGGGGAGGCATGAGTCAGAGTGTTGGGGATGGAGGTCTAAATTCAGGTTGATGCCAACTGACATAGAAAACGCATGTGATTTATAGTGCCTCCTTTTAAAAATATTTATATATTTAAATATTTTGATATGTAGGCACTTTTTCCTGTTCTTTACACATCTCTCTGATCACTACTGAAGAGAGAATGAGGGAGAGAGAGAGAGCTGCAGAATTAGAGCCAGAAAAGATGGGTCCCATGCAGAAAAATATGCATTTCATGTTCTTTTGATATATATTTTTTTAAATATATGGTCAGATATACAAATATAATTTTTTTTAAATATACAGTATGTTATATGAACATTTGAAAATATTTCAGGCCATTTTGTATATTTTAACGATATTTGATAAGATTATATAAATATTATAATACAGAATATTTTTTTTATAAAATGTATATTGTGTAATATTTAATAAAATACAGAAAAATGTCCGAAATACGTTTAAACAGTTTTATCATTGTCAATTTTAAGAAACGTTTTATCATTGTCAATTTAGATAATATATTTCATTGAACCTTGATGCTGTTTACAGTGCATTGTGCAGTTCAAATAGATATTTGCCAGATAAAATATAAGATAAAGAAAATAAAGAAAAAGAATGCAATAGAAGGAGAGACGGGTAAGAATTAGAGAGAGAATGATTATGTAAAATGAGAGAGGAAGACAAAGAGCGAAGAAGATAGAATAAAAGAAACAGAGACAGACAGTATGGATGGAATGGAATGAAATAACAGTTAAGCAATGGGAGGAACAGCCTGAGTAAAAGAACAAAGATAAAACTAAGGAAATGAGAGGAAGAGAGGAGGAGACAGTCAGAAAGAGAGGAAGGATGAGGGGGGTTTAGTGGGGGGATTAGTTGATGAACAATAATGTGGCGAATGAGTGTACAGAGCATCATCAGGATGACTGATACTAATCCTGTTTATTCTCCCTTTTCTTTTTTCCGCCTACTACTCTCTCCTCTCCTCTCCTCTCCTCTCCTCTCCTCTCCTGTTTTCCAGTATCATAAATGGCTTTGCTCTGCCTCTCAAATCAGAGCACAAGCAGTTCCTGGTGAGGGTCCTGATCCCCCTGCACACTGCCAAGTCTCTCTCCATTTTTCATGCGCAGGTTAGAGTCAGACGCCCAGACACACTCACACTGGGATGCACATACAGATCTAATGCTGTTAATTAATGGACTGTAATGGGCTGTCCTATCACAAGGGGGCGCTAAATACTAACGCTAAATCCAGTGGCCCCAAAACGTGCACAAAGTGGACACTTACAGAGAGTTCACACAACTATCATTTACTTAATGTCATGTCATTCTAAACTCTGGTTAATGTTATTTTGTTCTGTGATTATATCTGTTCAGCTGTAATCTTGAGCAGAAATGACTTCATGCATCAACTAAAATGACTGGTTGGTTAAAAGTCATTGCAAGATAAAAATTAGAAAATCTCTATCTATCTATCTATCTATCTATCTATCTATCTATCTATCTATCTATCTATCTATCTATCTATCTATCTATCTATTTTTATGCACTAACATTAATACATTTTTAGTGACCAGAAACAATTTTGGACATTTTGGGGCAACTGTATTAAAGTCTGAACTTACTTGCCATTTATTGTTTACACATACACTGCTCAAAAATTGGGGTCAGTAAGATTAAGTATTTATTTATTTAGAAATGAATACGTTTATTCATTAAGGACACATTTAACACTTTTGCTTTGTTACAAGAAATTCCTATTTCAAAGAATAAATGCTGTTATTTTAAACGTTCTATTCATCAGAGAATACTGAAAAAAGAATAACAGTTTCCACAAAAAAATATTAAGCAGCACAATAAAAATTGTAATAACATTTCAAAATATTGCTGTTTTCACTGTTTTTTGATCTATGAAAGTGCAGCCTTGGTGAGCAATAAGATCTTACCGACCCCAAACCTTTGAACTGTTTTGAATTCATTCTTTCAATAGATTAATATATATTAACAGCATGTTTTGTGTGAAAAGTGCTTTTGTAATATTAGAACTGCCTGTTTATATATGTCTATAAGTGTGTGTGTGTGTATTCTGAAAGTGCTTGTCCTACATTCCTACACTCACCCTTTCCCTTGTCAATATCACCCCATCCATAATTCAGTGGCCACACTCCGGGCTGTTTATACTTCCTACTTGCCACAAGGGCCTATAGAGCTCTCCCAGGGAATGTCTTCGGGTGGCCAGACTTATTTTATGTAGCTTCCGTAGAAACAGAAGCACAGTGCAGCCAAATCCTTAATCACACTTCCCTCAAGGCTTCTTCAGAACATCACATGTTTCTGGAAAGCTCTCAGTGAGATGAAAGGCTAAATACTGAACTCTATTTTTATAAACTGTTTTGTCATCAGCATTAAGTGTGCATTTCGGTGATTCTTTTGACCTGCGTGTAACCTGTGGCTGTTGTGATCTGGTCTCTATTTTATTTGTTTGCACAGGAACTAATGGTGAGTGGTTGAGTTAAGTCTGGGGGATTTATACTGGATGATTAGAGCTTAGTCCCCATTGAGCCTCAAACTACTGAATGACACCAGGGGATATATTTTCACTGAGGTGTCTCTTGGGTATGGGATTTTTATCTTGTGCTAAAAGATACCAAAGCTTTGTAAAGTGTTGGGATTTAATCTTAGTTTTACTTTGAGTTGTAATTTACCATTTATGGTTGGTTCTCAGGTAGACAAAACACATGAAGACACACACATATGCACACACACACACACATGGAAGCCTGTTTTTGCCTGCTATTTTTAAAAAAAAAATTTAAATAAGATAATTGAGAGTAAAAAAATTCAAAGGAGAATAAACAACTACTTTCAGAACTGTGAGGTATAAAGTCAAAATTATGAGAAATAAAGAGATATACAGTCATGAATGTGAGATATAAAGTTGGAATTGTGAGATGTCAAAATTATAAAGAAATTAATCTGCAGGTGTGAGATAAAGGCGTAATTATGATTAACAAGGTTGCAGTTGTAAAATAGAAAGTTATGATTGTGAGACTGAGATAAAGTTAAAATTGTGAGAAATAATGAGATATACAGTCACAAATGTGATTTATAAAGTTGGAATTGTGAGATGTCAAAATTATGAAGAAATAAAGCTGCAGTTGCGTAATTATGCTTGACAAGGTTGCAGCTGTAAATTATAAAGTTATGATTGTGAGATATGAAGTAGCATATAAGGTGAAATAATGCAAAATAAATTTAAAAATGTTCTTCATTTGTTTTACTCTGAGGCCATTAGGCTTCCATTACCTTCTACATAAATTCAGACACATGCACATAAACATAACCTCACAAGATAAACATCTGAACCTTTTTGTAAAGCACTACATAGACTGAGAACTAAGAGGATAATTATGATGTTCTCACTTGGAAAAGAATAAGAGAGAACAGAAAAAAACAAGAGTTAACAGTGCTCTTACCCTCTGGGGAAAGACAGAGGTTTTATGTGACATCAGCCCTTCCAAAGTAGACACGCACACACACACACACACACACACACACACACACACACACACACACACACACACACACACACATAACCAACATAACAGCTCACCCAGGCAACAGTGCAGAAGGGCTTCCGTGGTAACAAAAAGCACACACTCACTCGTGGCCATATCTCACACTCTCTCTCTCTCTCTCTCACACACACACACACACACACACACACACACACACACACCCCTCCCTTTGGAGAAACATCCTTTTCTCACTCTTTTGCATGTAATCTCTGAGGCTCAGGTGCTTTGTGCGTCTCTCCTCTTCAGGGAATATATTAATCTGGAAATAAATGCAGCATGTGTGTGCAGACTAGGATGTCATCATTTAGTCATGTAGAGTGTCAGTGGTTCTTCTTATAGGTGGCTTTCTTAAAACTCTCAAAAAATTATGAAAATATTGAGACTAAAACTGAAGTTACTCAGTATTAACTGTTCACTGTATAAACGTAATATCACACTTGCAACCATTTTTTTTAATGAAAATCATCACAGCTGCGATTACCCTTGCTCATGTGATATTGCTTAAATTATATTTATATTCAGTTTCTATATTTATATTTAATTTAATGTTATTTATTTTCATTCTTTATTTCTTTTTTTTTTTGCAGTTAGTTGATATGGACTTTATCTAATTTCTAGAGCTTGCACCTAACCCAGGCTTTCTCACTTACACCCACATAATGTACCGAAAAGGCAAGTTCCATCACTGTCTGGTGTGATGCTTGCAAAGAACAGGACATGCGCTATCACCATTATGCCCTTGAGCAAGGCAAATAACCCAAGCTTCCAGTGGGACTGTCTCTAAGCTTCTTCCAGTGGGACTGTCTCTGTTAAAAGTTGATCAAGTTAACCAACATTTAGGAAAAAAGTACTGTAATGTCATTTTCATGTGTGCTATTACATCTATCCAGCTTATACTGCAGGTTTACTGTTGCTTTAGTGCACAGTATCTAAGCTGTACACATGCGTGTTTCGCATAAAACTGTTCTCCATAAATCGTCTAAAAGCATTTGTTGACACTTCTATCAGTTACGCCTACATTATTGGCACCCTCATATTTATTGTTTAGTATAGACATGCGTCACGTCAGTGCATTGACTGCTGCAGAAACTCTGCTGCTGGCAGAGTGATGATAAAGCCATGTGGTGGCATTTAGGATCTTGATTAGAAGAATGGTTTATTTGTGAAGGCAGCTCAGTGCTTCAGATCAAACCATGAAAGGAAGATAAGGACTGTAATCTTTCTCTCATAGTGAAAGAGTGTCCTTGCACAATAATCAAAGAACATTCTCCCTAAAGCATGGCTGCACTGACCAACAACTCCACACACACACACACACACACACACACACACACACACACACACACACACACACACACACACACACACACACACACACACACACACACACACACACACACACACACACACACACACACACACACACACACACACACACACACACACTCATACCCTTTAATCAGAAGCACCTGCAGCTAAAATCAATAAGCCTTTGAAGTGACACCTACAGTGTGTAGAAAACCTGTAAGTGACTTTATTAAAATCTTTTTTGTGCTCTTTTCATGTAGCTGGCTTACTGTGTGGTGCAATTCATGGAGAAGGATGCCACAGTTACAGAACATGTAAGTCATGCAACTTCATATACATACCAGAATTGCTACTAATACTATTATATCTGCACCGTCTCACCAAATAAGATGATTGTCGTAATGATTGTCGTATTAATTTGTCTGTTTTCTGTCCTTCATTAGATCATCAGGGGGCTGCTGAGATACTGGCCTAAAACATGCACTCAGAAAGAGGTGAGTTGAGGCAAAGTTTTACCTCTCAGACAAGGGTTCCCAAACTTTCTTTGTCAGCCGAACCCCTGGCTTAGACAAAAAATAGTGAATTAAAAATGTAAAGTACCCCCTGAGATTTTATGTAAATATTTCAATAATTTTATAACACATTTGCATGTCCACAGTTATCTGATTCTGATAAAAAAAGAATTAGTAGTATTATTAGTAGTGTTGTAACTACACTTGTATTGTAAAATATTAAATTAATATTTGATCATTATAATTATGAATCATTTTGAAACACGCAGTGTATCAGACCAGTTATTTAATTAAAGTGCAGCCTTTGATTTGATAATCACACTAAGCTATATCACAATTATTGCAGCCTCATTTATTTATTATATTCTATATAATTATAGAGCACCTGTTTGGGAAACCCTGTCTCAGATAATAGCTATGTTTTCTTCCAAGTTGCACATTTAATTCATTCATTCATTCAAAAAAAAAATATATGTCTTGCTAGAGACAGACTAATACTATATTTGTAACAGACCAATGTTTGACATGTTGAGATTATTTAATTTACGTTGAGAAATTTGTGTTGTGTGTTTGTTAATGCCGTTAATAGTTTCTGATGAATGTTGACATTTTTGAATTCAAATTTTGCTGAAAGAGTTTTGAAATCCAGTCATGTAGCTGATTGAAAATGGACGTCACTCCAAGTGTGCTTGTGTGGAAATATATGGTAGTGTGTTTATACAGTATATAATTCTGTCATGTGATCCCAGGTGATGTTCCTGGGGGAGATCGAGGAGATTCTGGACGTGATTGAACCATCTCAGTTTATCCGTGTGCAGGAGCCTCTATTCAAACAGATTGCTGCCTGCATCTCCAGCCCTCATTTCCAGGTCAGCTTCCTCTTTCACACTCGATCATTCCTCCCACACTGCGCTGCTCGTCAGACGTCTTCCTGAAGTACTTGCGAACGCACAGAGGTGATGTATGTATGCATCTGTTTGTGTACAGGTCCCTCATTCTGTCTCTTTATTCTGTCTCAGGTTGCAGAGCGGGCTCTGTATTTCTGGAATAATGAGTACATTCTGAGTCTAATAGAGGAGAACTGCCAGGTCATCCTGCCTCTGGTCTTTGGCACGCTGTACAGAGTTTCCAAAGAGCACTGGAACCAGTCAGTGTCATTCTAACATGCATCTAGAAACTCTTCAATAATGTTAATTCTATTGACTTCAATTAAGACTGTTTCTGCATAGGCCTGTTAGACATTCCTCTGTTGTCTTTTTTAGGACGATCATCTCTCTTATTTACAATGTTCTGAAGACGTTCATGGAGATGAACAGCAAGCTCTTTGATGATCTCACTGCCTCCTACAAAGTGGAGAAACAGAAGTGAGTTCATGACCGTGCTAAAATCAACATGAAACAGCATTACAACTCATTTTGCCTCTGTAAGAAGATTTCATCTGTAAAAGTGTGGGAAAAGACTTCATAGGTTGCATCCTAAAAGTGGTCATTACATACCAGAATGAAGCCAGGTTGTTGCATGAAAGGAGTTCAAATATAATTGAAATTGAAATTTATTTTGGATATGGATAAATTTATTTTAAAATGGATAGGTGTTGTCAAACAAAAATAAAGTCAAAGCTCAAAAATGTGCCAGAGCGTGGGATTACATGTAAATATAAATATATAATAACTCGTAATACATCTATATATAATATAATATATGAATAACTTAAACCACTATTAGTTAGTTATTATAACATAATAACTTAAACTTGATAAGATGACATAATGAAATGACTAAATCTATAACTATTATAAAAATAAATAGATAAATAAATAAATAAAAACAAAATAAAAAATAATTTAAATGACCAAAGCACACAACTAAAATTACTTAACTAAATAAAATGAATGAAATTTAAATAAAGATAAAATAAAAATAAATGATAAAAAATCTAATTCAAAATATTAATCATTGCTAAAATATTCTATAAGTTACACTAAAATAACACTGGTGTCTGTTTATGATCAGAAAAACAATAGAGGTAAAGATAAAAATGCCACTGAAGACCAATTCTAGGATGCAAATATTGTTCCTAAAATAATAATAATAATAATTATAATAATTTCTGAAATCCGAGTAGAAACAAGTTATAAAATTAATTTCATTTATTTATATTCTGTATTTATCTGATATTTTTATTTGATATTTTTATTTTTGTAATAAAACATGCACCAATTAGGCTGGAAATGTGTATTTATTAATAAATTAAATATGAATACAGCACATATTATGATTCTTTTTATCTTCCTCTCATCTTCACCTAAATCCTTTGATGCTTCGTTTGACACTCCTCCCCATCCCTGTTTCCTCTCCATAGGGAGCTGAAGAAAGAGAAGGAGCGAGTCGAGCTGTGGAGGAACTTGGAGGATCTGCAGGAGCGGCAGCTGCAGAGTCTGACCGAGGCCAGCAGAAACCAGAAGAACCTGCAGGAGAGAGAGAACACAAGCAAGAGCCAGTCAGAGACCAGTGCTGCCAACACCACCTAGAAACCGCACGCACGCAAACACACACACTGACACACACACACACACAATGTCACAGCACTGTAAAACACAATAATTACCTGACTTGGGAACCAATCAATGCCTCAATCTCCGTCTGAAAACACACACACACGCACACACCATGCAGACACTACCGTCACAAGCACATGAACGACAGCCTGTCCATATGTAGATATCTGAAAAACACTGAAGCACACATCACACACAACGAGTGAGATATAAAAGAGAAAAATGAGTACCTCTCACATGCGTCCTACTCTTTCATATGCTTCATACATGCTTTTCACACACCTGCCTCTCTGCATCTTTTCTTTCTATTCCTCATGCTCCGGGATCATCGATCTCAACATGCGAAACATACCTGCATGTGGTGACACACATGCACACACTCGCAGTCAAACACGTACATCCTTCATTACTGTCATTCCAGAACTGGCTCCGTTTCTCTCGGGCCCGATCCGAGCCCCCCGTCAATCGACCAACAGACTCTGCATACTGTCAAACGCTGAAGAGGAATGAATTATGATGATCCTAAAGATGAAAATTCTTTAAAAGTACAGATTCTAATGTTCCTACTTCTACAGCTTATTCTATGAGTACTACTTCTATGCTAATATAACTGATGTTTTTTATATATATATATATAAATATGATATCTATGTCTGATTATAGTGTTGGTGGGGGTATTCTAGTGTAGCACCTCATAAACATGAATGAAGTATGCTGCTAGGTTAAACTAAACTTGCTCTGAAGTGACAACACTTTAGTCTGTTCTTATTTTTTTTTTTTTTTAAATCACATTAGAAATATTTTAATTTAGCAATATTCTCATCTGTTTTGAATAATGTGTGTCCGGCTATTTTTATTTATTTTATTATTATTTATTTATTTCAAGTCAAATTGCTTGCAAACATTCTCTTTGTATTTCAGTATAATTTCAAGAGAGGACAGAGTCTTATTTTTGTCTTGATTTTTGTATGTTTTTGGTTGCTTATATTTATTGATGTAGAGGATTGCTAATGGGAAGGAACTGCGTGCGTAGGCATATTGAGAAAGCTTAAGAATGCGCGAGTGTGTGAGTGTGTGTGGATGTTGTAGAGAAGTTTATTACAGTTTAGAAGAAAACAGGGATTAGATCAGAATGGAACCATTCACTTTGAGTGTACATCAACACTCAATGAACTGCCACTGTTGATTATTGATTTATAGTCTGTCATATGGAGAAAAGGATGAGAAAAGCAAACAGTCTTGTTCTTGTTCAAAAGAAAGCATCTGGATTGACTTCTTTTGTTTGACCTCTAGAAAACTGGTATCTGTCATCACATTTCATAGGAATAAAATGGAAAAGAAAAATGAAATAGAATAGACACGGCAATAAATATGGACTGAAATTGTACACATACGTAGCATCACTTAAACTTAAAGCTGCACTGTCCTTGATCAATGTCTTGTGTTTAAACATAGCAATGTATTTTTGGGGGACAAGCGGCTTTTGGGATATGAATGTATAAAAGTGGGATGTAAACATGAAAACTTGTGTTGAATAACTCAGCATCATGAACACTTTTGTCATTATTTTCACTCAAAACCTTTGACAAATCAGTTTTTTTTTTAAATTCACTTATAGCCAACCATATTTATACCTTTTCTTTTACTTCTGAAAGGTGCTGTTGATTCAAAGCTGGCCTGTTTTCTTCAGGCTGAAAACATTCACATCATTGACATGAAGCTGATGTCATTCAGTTCATTCCTAAAACACGAGCAGATGTTTAAAACGTGATTGGTTAAGTTTACATATAGTGTGTTGTAATGTTCCGGCCTAGATTAATGGGAATTATAATTAGTGTGATGTCAGACTGTCCTATTAAAACAGCAACAGCTTTAAAACAGCAAGGCATTTGGTGAACCGACACGGTTTGCTCATTTCTTTCATAAAAGCTTCTGGCATCTGCTTGTGGACTCAAACAGGTGAGTTAATCTCGTTTCTTGTTTTATTGCTGTTTTGTGTTTATAATTCAATTAACTCTGATTTAGCCTAAGCGTCGTTCACGTATATATTTGAACAGTCTTGTCAATGGACGTGCAGAGTATCTTCAAGTGAACATTTTTCCATGGCTGGTGTAAACAGTCACATGACCAGAGAACGACCATATTTTATCCATGCAGGCTAATATTTAAAATGTCTATAATGAATAATTAAGACTGTTCTGTCTCATATTATAAATCTGTACATTTCCAATTATTGTTAAATTAAATGAAACAAGAAAAAAATATATAATATATATCTCCCTTCTCCCCATAACTGCGTGAAAAAGTTTTTTTTAGTTGTTTTCGTTAGCCTATATAAGTTTGGGTAGGCCTATTATATGACAGTTAAAACATTTTGGGACGAAAATGGGGGATTTCTGAAGCTTTTTACCTGGTGTGTCGAAATGGGGGGATTTCTGAAGCTTTTTACCTCATTTCTTCAGAATTATGATTCACAATTCAAAACCCCCGGAATACCAGACGCTAGCGACGTCTGCTGGTCACGCGTATGTAAATACAATCAGAGGACCAACTTCAAGATCACCGTACTCAATATTTGGTAGAATATATATTTTTTTACATTTAGGTTTTTGTTTTTGAAGTATTTTTTGGGGGTATAAATGGAGCAGGTGAGGGAAAATAGTAGCCAGAAAAAGGCAATGAATCCTTGATAATCATGTCTGTCAGAGATTCTCCATTAATTAATAGATAAAAAAACAACAACTTCTAAGCAATGCTTCAACAGCAAGCACATAGGCTTTTTATGATAATTCATGAAATACATTATTGTTTTTCATAATTTCTTTCAGAATGTACCCTGACCACTTCTTAGTGACTGCTGTGACCTTTCTGCTCCTGTTTCCTGGGTTTTATTCCACCATGAGTGTGACGACCTTGCAGAGTTTTCGTGGCTGTGCGGTACGTGATTTTGCTTTTGTGGCAAAGAAGCCAGGATGCAGGAGTCTGCGAATAAACACTGAGGCATGCTGGGGCCGCTGCCACACCTGGGAGGTGACCAAAACCTGCTATATTCAACTTATTTATAGAAAAATATGAGAACATGTGGTGTATACAGTTTGTTTGTGTATTTATTTCTGTGTTTTATATCACAGAGGCCAGTTCCGGGGCCGCCGTATATCCAGAGGCACCACCGTGTCTGTACCTACAGCCGAACACGGCACCTGACAGCACGTTTACCAGGTTGTCGCCCTGGCGTCTCCCCAATCTATCATTACCCTCAGGCCTTACAGTGTGACTGCACCTACTGCTCCTCAAACCACACAGAGTGTGAAACCTTTTAAAGGCACACACACAACTCATAAACATTCTCTTCTTTGTTTATTATGTAAAAAAAATATTAATATTGTTATGTATTAGATGTCACAAAAACATGATTTAACAATAAAACATACACCGAAAACATCATGTACTCCTTTATTTCAAACGATTAGACAGATTTTGTGCAAACATCACCTTATAAATACATATTACGTAAGATACATTCTTTGTCATTAGGTGGCACCGACATTAGAAAAGTGATTTTTATTTGAACTAGAGAGTATCTGATGCTATTTGCCTTTATATTGTATTGCTTTATGTAGTCATTTGCGTTCTGTCTTTACACCACATCGAGAACATTTCACTCATGCTGTTTCAAACTGTGTCATCTTAGAACTTTAGATACAAGATAAAAAGAAAAGGAGATTATTTTATTAAACTGTATAAAAGTTTGAGGGCGGTAAGATTTGTTTGAAATGTTTTTGAAAGAAAATCTCTTAAGCTCAATGGGGCAGCAGTAAGTAGAAACAGTAATATTATAAAATATAAAAAAATTAAATAATATTTTAAAATGTAATTTATTTCTGTGACGACAAAACTGAATTTTCAGCAGTCTTCAGTGTCACATGATCCTTCAGAAATCATTCTAATATGCTCATTTGGGACTCAATTTTGAAAACAGTTGTGCTGCCTGATATTTTTGTGGAAATTGTGATACATTGTTCCCAGGTTCATTTGATAAATAGAAAGTTCAAAAGAATAGCATTTATTTGAAATAGATTTTTTTTTTAATGCAACATACTGTTACTTTTGATCAATTTAATGCATCCTTGCTGAATACAAGTAGGTATTAAATCTTTACTGACCCCAAACTTCTCAATTTTTACAAGTAAAATAAAAACAAGCAAATAAGCAAACTGCATATTGTAATAATTACACAGCAGTGTTAGTTGTCCAGTACAGCATGAGTGGCACGCTCTTGATGTGGGATCTCAGTAACGGGATTTGTGGCACATGTTGCACCGACAGGCACGCGCAGTCAAGATCTCGATATCATCATGATGACGGCCTCGAGGACAGTGCAGACGAACTTTGATCTGAGAGAAGACCGAAGGAACAAAATATTATCCTTAATCAATTATTTCAATTCTCTTGAAAAATGTTGACAATGTATTCTGAAATGATTCACCTAATACAGTAAAACAGTTTTTTTGATTGTTATTGCATGACTGGGCCGGTGGAAATTATGTCCAGAAATCCACAGAGGACCATAACCATTAAAGTCTTTAGTCATAATGGTTCATAATTGGTTCTTCTGATGTAAAATTGGTCTTAGTAATACAATAATGGTTAGTCGATGGTGACAGTTCTGTACCTTGGCATCCTTGCTAATGGTGCAGCAGCGGGAAGCAGACGTTATGTTGCGGGTGAAGTTGGAGGCCAGCAGCACAGAGTAGCGCGAGGGGAAAGCGCTGGACTCACAGTAGCCCACGCAGGCGTACACCAACTGAGTTCCTCGACAGGTCCCTCGCTTGTCTGTCCGTATGGTCACGTTGAATGCTGTGTGAAGACAGAGGGGTAAATTAGTACTTTTTTCATAAGAATAGGTTTGATTGCTTCATAAAAAATGAGGTCGTTTCCACTCACGGTAAAGATGGCAGCCAGGGGTCAGGGCTTGAAAACTCCAGCTAATAGGCATTAACAACACCAACAGAACCATAGGCAACATAAGCACTGGCAGATCAGATGTTACGCAGCGGAACATGGTGATGTTAACCTGCAAGAGTTACAACTGTTTAAGCGAATTCACTCAAGAAATGCCACTAGAATATATTAGCAGTACAGTCATTTTGTTTTCATAACTCTTTTCGTAACCTGGACCAGTGGATAAATCTGAGGTCAACCAAATGACACATCTTTTGCTGCGTGACTTTAATAAATGATTTCATATCGTTTACACAAACATTTAAGTCATTTGGCCCTTTGCAAGAATAATTTCTGTGAGAACTGACCAGACTTTCCTGACTATTGTCTTGGGAGTTCATTATTGGGAGTTGTCAAAATAATCTGAAAATTAATCTGTCACTTTCCCCATCACAATGTGTGTGAAGGTTTCCATGCCGTAAACGGGTTTATATTTATTTATTAGTAACTAAATTGTATTATTACCGGATGTGTCTGGTTCATCGTGTATGTGTAATATATGAAACAATTCAGAACAATTATGAATATGAAAAAAAAAATGTTTGAATTTTTTTTTTTTCCCAATATAGGCTAATCAGAATATACACGCTGGAATTCGTTTTTTTCTTTCTTTCTTTTTCTATTTTGAAAACACTGTTTTTTTTTTTTACTCATATACATAAATAACTATACTTGGAGAATTCTATTTTGATAGACTATACTTTCTCTTCTTCTTTGCCTTTACTATATATATATATATATATATATATATATATATATATAGTATAGTATATAGTAAACTTACTTGAACAACATATATCTACATTTTAAAAATATCTATCCAACAATCTACATGCATGAAAGTACACACAGATCAAATTAGAATTCATTGTTTAAAGCAAGGAATGTGAAGCTTACTTTAGCTGCTGTTGAATGGATGAATGGTTGGATAGATAAATTAAAAGAATTACCTCCCCTCAGGGAAATACAGAAATAACTTTTGTCCACATCATAAATAATAGGTAATAGAGAAATCAGCATTACAGTCTTACATTAATATTAATCTCATACCAAGACATCCACATTGCATTTATAATAATCAGACTTAAAGTGAAAAAGACAAAGTTGTACCTGTAGATGTGGATCCTGCTTCAAAGCCAAACAGTGTTCAGATAAGATGTTGACCTCAGACAGGTGTGCAGGTGTGAAGTTCTCTCTCACAGAGCACATATATGTAGTGCAGGTAGAACTGAGCCCTCAGTTTCCAGCATAGTCACACCCACTTACCAGTGTGTCCTCGTGCATGTGGATGTGGAGAACGGGACCTTCCCCACTGCCATTATTCCACTGTTTTACTGCACTTGCTGTTGTTCCCTTTCCCATCCCATTTCTTTTCATGTTGCCTAACTTTATAACCTTTTGCAAGTGATTTCATCTCTCGTGCTCTGGTCTTTGTCATGCATGACAGGATTTTTAGACCACTATTAAATAGAAAACAATGCATGCCCATTAATTGCAGAAACCAACACTGCAAATATTGTGTTGACACAGCTGGCATAAAGTGAATTTTTGGTCATGTAAACATCTTATTCAAAACATCAACCAAAACATTTATTTGTATTTGCACATGTTTAAACAAAGCTAATTTTTGTTGTTATTAAACACTGTTGTGAGAAGTCAAAATACTAAAGAAATGCATTTTTGGTTAAGAAATACTTTTTTTGTTTTTTATAAACCACTGTGACAGAAATGAACTGGAAAGGTTGAAACATTTCACTGTTAAGAGGTGAAATTTTCTTCCATAAACTGATTTCCACGAACATTTTTTACCTTTACACATTTTTCTATCTTTATTTGATGTTCCATCTTTTATGTCGATTTCTTACATTAATTCAATAATATTAATAATAATAAGGCACTATAGGACTGTTACCAATTCAATGAAATCAGTTTCTAAAAGCCATCTTTGCATTATACGGCACAGAAGCTGGATCTGAAGTAGTATTTATTTGTATTTACATACTGTTTAATGCACCTCAAGAGGTTACATAAACACATTTACACTGCATTACAACTGCATAAATAATGCTATGAGTTTTAAATATAAATGTTGGGAAATAATGAAATAAAATGATGGGGAAAATGAAATAATACTTTTACTTATGAAACTAAAACTGCCAGGGGTCACTGTAAGTTGAATAAATGAGTCTTTGAGGAAGAAAGCAATTGAATGTCCTTATCAATGGTCACTGAATCTTTCCTCAACAAATTCTTTCAAAAACGTAGATTCATTCAGTAATGAAACACCACTGTGTTCCTCAACGACATGCAAATGTTCTGTTGTGCGTTTGTTTGGAACTTATTTCATAGAGCATAAACAGAGCATTATATTATCATTATCAATATGATCAGATTATGAATAAAATGTAAGTCACTTTATATTACTTATGCCCCAAACCCCTGTTAATTACCAGCCATGTTGTGGTTGCATTTCATTGCGATTTCTGTATTATTGTTAAGTACAAAAATGAGAATTAGCAAGATTGAAATACAGCATAATAATGGCGAGCATCCTCATTATTTCCTGAAGAGCATGTAAAGAGTGAAGATGTCATGACTTAGTTTATTTGAATTATTCTGAGTATATAATATAGAGCAATATTCTAATAGTTGTGGAGAATATCAATGACATTTTTAAAGGATTTCCCAGAATGTACACTGTACTGTTCAAAAGTTTGGGGTCTTTTATGCTCACCTGGGCTGCATCTAAACAAAATACAACAGTAATACTGTGAAATATTATTACAGTTAAAAAAGAGTTGTATTTTAATATATTTTAAAATGTAATTTATTACTGTGATGGCAAAGCTAATTATTCCTTTAGTCTTTGGTGTTACATGATATATAATATTTATTATTTTTATCAGTTGAAAAGAGTTGTGCTGCAGAAATCATGATACTTTTTTTTTTGGGTGAATTAATTTATTTTAAGAATGTTTTGTAACAATGTCAGTCATCACTGTTAATTTTGATCAATTTGATTAATCTTTGCTGAATAAAAGTATTCATTAAAAAAAAAAAAGATGTGCATGTACAGTACATGTTGTTGTTGATGCTGATGCGGTCATTGATCCTGATGCTATTTTAGTGCAAAAGCTAAATTGAAAGTCCTTTACAATGCATTCCTGGGTGCTGACTATATACTAGCAAACTACTATTAATCCATTCACTTTCTAACACGCACAATTCATTATGTCATTGGAAATGGAATGGATGACATAATTCAACATCCTCTCAACCCACCTCCCCACGACACACGCTCAGCATGATTCATACTTCAAGGTCTCCAGGGTTTTTATCACAGAATGGAGTGTAATTATAAAAAGATATTAAGATTTATACAGGGCCAGCTTCTCAAAAAACTTCAGAGCTTGATTGACACTGAGGTTTAAAGGTCGAGATATTAATATAATCAGCTCATCAAGTGAAAACGTGAGGCCATGCCCTCTCCTGTTGTTTTGGCAGCTGCTATAAAGTGCAAGCGGATGTATTAATAATCTAATTCTTCATGACTCTACTGGTTTCCAGGTTACAGCGATACGTAAACTCTGAAAATAAAAACAAGAGAGATAAATCTGGGCTTTTTCTTGAGTCATGAACCCAAAGTTAGAAGTCTTTGACAGATACAGGAGAGCTTCAACTAATTCTTCTTTGATCCTTTAATAATTTGCAAAGGCAGTCAGAAGCAGGTGTGGATTTTGAGACAAGAGGATCGGGCGTGTATAGCCTTGGCCGATGACCTCACCTTCTTGAGAGTGGTCTGCCACACACACACTCAATTTAGTGAACGCTGCAACAACACGCACACACTCAGACATACAGAAACACACAAAAAGCCAACAAAACTCGCTGTTCTAATGGCCCTATTCAGGTGAACGCACATAATAGAACATACAATGTAATTTCAGGCTTACTGACAGTGACATGCAACAAAAGGAATTTTCACCCAAAGCAACCGTTTGAAATATTATATGTATTTGAAACACTCATATGAACACAATTAGAACCATTATTGATAAGTTTTGAAGAATTTCACAAATAGAATGCACAAAGAGCACAAATGAACCAGGTGCTATTCAAAACCTTGAAGAAGCATAAAACTGAAACTGCTTTTTCTTTCTTCTCTGTAAGTGTCAAGGAACGATGGTTTGGGTTTTTTAATTTGCAGGATTCTTACGGAAGAACAGAGAGAAGGGAAACAGCGAGCTGTGAAAACATTATGAAGAACATGCAGAAAATAAGTCCATTCTGAGTTTTCAATCTCAGAACTTTATGCAGATTCAAACACTTCAATATCTCACCTGGCCATTCTAGTAATGATCCCAGTGTTCTGTCCAGTTGTTGAATTTGGGTCAGGACTTTCAGGGGCAGCTAAACAATGTGTTAAAAAGCCCATAAGATTAAAAATCATATGATTTTATTTCAACAGTTTCATTATTTTATTTTATTATTATTTTTAACTAATGATAAGTAACTTTGATAAATGTTTGCCCACCACAGATTCTACTGACAACTTTGTCAATGATTAAGCTTGATTGTCATTCATTTTTGAATTTTGAGTAAATGTTGTGTAAAATAAGATTTCATTTCAGCTAGTTTGAGTACATCTCATTTGCTAGCACTGAATTCTTCTACAACCCGAATTCCGGAAATGTTGGGACGTTTTTTAAATTTGAATAAAATGAAAACTAAAAGACTTTCAAATCACATGAGCCAATATTTTATTCACAATAGAACATAAATGTTTAAACTGAGAATTTTTTTTCTCCACTAAATGAGCTCATTTCAAATTTGATGCCTGCTACAGGTCTCAAAAAAGTTGGCACGGGGGCAACAAAGGGCGAAAAAGCAAGACATTTTGAAAAGATTCAGCTGGGAGAACATCTAGCAACTGATTAAGTTAATTGACATCAGGTCTGTAACATGATTAGCTATAAAAGGGATGTCTTAGAGAGGCAGAGGCTCTCAGAAGTAAAGATGGGCAGAGGCTCTCCAATCTGTGAAAGAGTGCGTAAAAAGATTGTGGAATACTTTAAAAACAACGTTCCTCAACGTCAAATGGCAAAGGCTTTGAAAATCTCATCATCTACACTGCATAACATCATCAAAAGATTCAGAGAAACTGGAGAAATCTCTGTGCGTAAGGGACAAGGCCGAAGACCTTTGCTGGATGCCAGTGGTCTTCGGGCCCTCAGACGACACTGCATCACTCATCCGCATGATTCTGTCATTGACATTACTAAACGGGCCCAGGAATACTTCCAGAAACCGCTGTCGGTAAACACAATCTGCCGTGCCATCTGCAGATGCCAACTAAAGCTCTATCATGCAAAAAGGAAGCCATATATGAACATGGTCCAGAAGCGCTGTCATGTCCTGTAGGCCAAGGCTCATTTAAAATGGACTGTTTCGAAGTGGAAAAGTATTCTATGGTCAGACGAGTCCTTATTTGACATTCTTGTTGAAAATCACAGAGGCTGTGTCCTCTGGGCTAAAGAGGAGGGAGACCGTCCAGTGTGTTATCAGTGTTCAGTTCAAAAGCCAGTATCTCTGATGGTATGGGGGTGCATAAGTGCATACGGTATGGGCAGCTTACATGTTTTGGAAGGCACTTTGATTGCTGAAAGGTATATAAATGTTTTTGAGCAACATATGCTCCCCTCCAAACGACGTCTATTTCAGGAAAGGCCTTGTGTATTTCAGCAGGATAACGCAAAACCACATACTGCAGCTATTACAACAGCATGGCTTCGTAGTAGAAGAGCCCAGGTGCTGAATTGGCCTGCCTGCAGTCCAGATCTTTCACCTATAGAGAACATTTGGCGCATCATTAAACGAAAAATACGGCAAAGACGACCACAAACTCTTCAGCAGCTGGAAACCTATATCAGGCAAGAATGGGACCAAATTCCAACACCAAAACTCCAGAAACTCATAACCTCGATGCCCAGACGTCTTCAAACTGTTGAATAGAAGAGGAGATGCTACACCACGGTAGACATGCCCCCGTCCCAACTATTTTGAGACCAGGCACCAAATTTGAAATGAGCTCATTTTGTGCATAAAATTGTAACATTTCTCAGTTTAAACATTTGTTATGTTATCTATGTTCTATTGTGAATAAAATATTGGCTCATGTGATTTGAAATTCTTTTAGTTTTCATTTTATTCAAATTTAAAAACGTCCCAACATTTCCGGAATTCGGGTTGTATGCCATTGGCCATCCAGCTTTCTAGATACTGTTATTACCATTGGCCATTGAAAGCCCACTAACTTTAACTAACTTTATCTGATTATTTGATAGTTAAAGGAATAATTCACCCAAAAATTAAAATTGTATCATTTAAATCATTTACTCACCCTTCACAGTTGACGGTAGCCCTTGACTTCCTTGACATAGTATTTCATTTTTTTATATATTTTTTACATACTATAGAAATCAGTGGTTACTGTCAACTGTTTGGTTACCAACATTCTTCAAAATATGTTCTTTTGTGCATACAGGTTTGGAATGACAAGAGGGTAAGTAAATAATGACAGAATTTTCATTTCTGGGTGAACTATCCCATTAAACCTCAAAAAGGAAAGTGATTTGATGACTAATTGACAGAAAAAATTGCGAGCAGAATTGTGGGATTCAAAAGGCACAGTTCTGCTTACATTATTTGGGTTGGACCACTAATATATAAGGAAAGACACTGATATGTTGAATATGCAATTTACCCTCATGCACATCTGGTGCTGGTAGACAAGTCACATGTGAATCAGCATGAATCTGCAACAGAATAGAAATGAGAGAGAGAAATGAAGAACATACCAATGATGGATGTGCTCACAAATGAAAAGTACCTGAAACAGGTTTTTTATTTTTATCAGCTGCTATAATTAACATAATGGAGTAGTTATGCCACCCGAATGAGCTAATATGTCAGATTGTGCACCCTGCAGGGGCAATTAAAAATGATTAACAATTGAGACAGTGTGTGTGTAAGTGATGGAGAGAAAAACTGGCTCCCCAAAACACACGTTTATCCACTAACCTCACTGCCACAAACCATCTCTTCTGCACCACTGGCCGAGGAAGGGGACTCCCTGAAAGAGAGAAAGATCTATTTGTTCTCATTTTTTGACATATCTAATTCCTGTTCCCTTTTCCAGCACATTTAACATGAAAACAAAAGACCTGTTTTAGGCAAGTCTACAAGTATATGAGCCTGAGGGCTTGCACACATACACACAAAAATTCCCTATGAAAAGACGTCTATTTTTGATACTGCAGTAGGTGAGTTGTGTAAACTCCACTGAATTACTGAAGTCTTCGCCAGAATGAACCATCATAATTTTCTCATCGCCCACCACAAACAAAATGAGGACATGACGGAATTAAAAGTACATGTCAAATTCTGTTCTCCGCTGGCTTATTGATTTGTGCATCTCTTTCTATGCGGAGGAATTGGATGAGATGGGATGTTATTTTAACAGCTAAATTATTATGTTCTGCCTGCAGATTGAGTGACAGCTTCATTGAGATGGCGCCCCATGCTCAGGCTCCTCTGCTCTGCTGTTTCATAACTGCTGCATGTGACTCAACACCTCATCACTCGGGTCAGCAATCTTATCAGCTTATCAACCATCACTGAAAACAAAGTGGAAAATCCCACAAATGTCTCCTTGTGTCTGTCTGACAGCAAGGTCCCATGAAAAATATTTATAAACACCATCCTATAATTGTATGGCTTGGTTTCATCATCACTCCAAATGGCCTTTTAAATGATTGGCATCTGGATGAGTCATGCGATGAAGTTTGGGCCTGTTCTATTGTTGTATTATTCATTATTATTTTATTCCCATTTATGTCGTTTCGTGACATTATGCACCCAGCAAGGACTTACAGAAGTACAGATTTGACAAGTGTACAAGTGTTGGAATAAAAATAACTAAATACACTTTGAGGGAAAGACAGATTTGCATAGGTGAAGGACAAGACTTGACATTGATTTATTACCTCATGCAGCATATAAAAAAGCAGCACATCAACACACTTACTGAAAGCACTCTGGGGTTTGCTTATTATCCTTGTGTTGGTTCATAGTGCCCTCTTCTGGATGATCCATTGCAGTGGTTTGGTCTGTCCTCATTGGCTCACTAGCACACTGTGGACTTTTCGATATAGACTGTTTCTCCTGTGGGCATTTACATTTACTTTCATCAGCTTCTGACAATCACAATGATAGGAATCAAGCACCATGGCAAAACATTACGTATTGAATTTTTACAGGTTCAAATGAGAAATGAACCACAAAATAATTCCAACATAACTTAAGAAATTAATATTTCTTACCGGTGTGTTCCAGGCATTGGTATTTTTCACTGCTGAACAAGAGTCAAAGACTAAGTTCATTTAAAGCATGTGTCATTGTGAAAATGTGATATTGAGAGGACTCCCACCTGCATATGGAAAGGCTGGTTCACGATACTCTACATACAGTGTGATAAGGAAGCGGTATGGAGACAGTTGTACACCCTCTTTCATGAACTTCATTTTGGACACTTGTTCCCATTTACTTTTGTCTGTAAGTGTGGTGTGTTGTCAAGGGAAGTAATGGTTCATTATTTGTATAAATTGTAGTTATCACCTTTAGTTTAAGAGTCAAAAGTATGGTGGCCAAGAAAGCTCAACACGCTGCAACTTCAGAAAACACATGCAAATAGAAAAAGCACCAGCAAATCAAGAAAACATCTTCATCAATTTGACAGCAGGTGCTGCAAATGCTCACAACACAACCAAATAAAGAATTTTATTTGCAGCTTTGTTTGGTTGTGTTGTGAGTATTTGCAGTGTGTTTCTTTATTTGTTTGTGTTGTGAGCATTTGCAGCACCTGCTGTCAAATTGATGAAGATGTTTTCTTGATTTGCTGGTGCTTTTTCTATTTACAGTGTGTTGAGTTCTCTCGGCCACCGTACAAAAGTCAAGACTCCCTGTTGGCTGAGTTCTTTCATACATTTAAAGGTATAGTTCAATAAAATGAAACTTCGGTTATCATTTACTTAACCTCATGTACTACTTTTTTCTTCTGTGGAACATAAAAATGTTATTTACAAAATGTCTTAAGTGTTTTTTTTTTCCATAAAATGGAAGTCAAAGGTAACCAAAACTGTTTGGGTCCTGACATTCTTCAAAATGTCTTCTGTGTTCTGCAGAAGAAAGATAACAGCTCTACAGGTTTGGAACGGCAATTTCATTTTTGGATAAAGTTATATTCAGAGAAGCATACAGGGAAAAATGTTGAAATGCTGGGTGGTGAAGGGGTGAAGACCATCCAGGTTTGCAAGTACCGCACGCACAGCATTCTGCAAAACAAAATCCGATTAGGAATGAAATCTTCCCAAGGTTTACTAAATCAAATCCAAAATGATAATCCTGATCTTAAAAACCTCCAGCTCCTCATTGACTAGCACTCCATACAGCATTTCTTCCTCATGAACGCTATAAAAGACAATGTCCAAATCAGATCTCTATTTCTCTATTTCTCGAGAAATGACCTCTTTTTGTAGGCTATCTAATATCAAAAGGTAGACTATATTGTAAAGGTAAAGGTAAAAGTAAAAATTGTAAATGTATTCAAAATAATATAGCATACTTTATATTAAACAAATAAAATAAGCTTGCATAGTCTTGCCTGCTCATGTCTCCTCTTCTTATCTTGAATTTGAAGACTTGTTGTCCAGCCTGAAAAAATCTGGTCTCAGGTACAGGGAAGGAAAAGGCCTGGATTGACATTTTTACTCTTTTAAGTATAAATGGAACCTTCACTGGAAAAATATTAAACAAGAGGTATGGTATTACCTATATGATAAATGCATGTTTTATGTTTATATGTGTATAGTTTACTTTACAGAAATCCAGATTACTAAACAACTCCAGCTTGCTAGGACAAATGATCAATTCCGTGAGTTTCTATAATTTATAAAGCCAATACAGAATCTTTATTTTTATTTTTTTTAATTTATAAATGTAAATTACATGGTTAATAAACACCCAGAGGCAAAAGTATAAGTTACCGTAACGCCTCAAGTATTTCGCGCCAACTAGAACCTTGAAAAAGAGCGCGGGCCTGTCAGCGGTCCCGCCCTCATGTCATGAAAACAAACTCTGATTGGTTAAATGCGACATCCAGTGAGACGCAAAACCGCTGCTGCTATCTCGTGACTAGAGGTCCAACCACAAAAATATGTCCCGCCCCTTTATTGTCACATGATCAAGTTAGGTTGAGCGGGTTGTACAGCAGTTGACATAGATAAGGCTATATGAGAAAGTGTATCGCTTACTCGTTACAGGTAGAACGTAGATAAATTAGTATTGTTATTTACGTGGAACAGATCATTGAACCTTGACCGTGTTGAAGTCACTGGCGCCTGTTTGTTATTTCATTTTCAAAAAAACCTGCAGGGTGAGTTTATGTCTCTGTTAACGTTACTCCAATTTTATCATCTCAATGCATTTTAAATATATTATTCTTAATGCACATGCTTCATCACTTCATCCTTATGCACTACAGCTTTCATAGTCTCCAAAATAAGGCTTCCTTCTTCTCTCCAAATGACTGACCCTCAGCCATCTGTACTTCTCAACACTGGGACTCGGATGCCTCTGTTGGGACTGGGCACTTTCCGTTTGCAGGGTCAAGAGGACACTTATAATGCTGTGGATGCAGCTTTGACAGCTGGTTACCGTGCCTTTGACACTGCGGCAGTGTACCATAATGAAGCACAATTAGGCCATGCCCTCCGTTGCCTGCTGCCCAAGCATGGCCTCTCTCGAGAAGATGTTTTTATTACTAGTAAACTGGGTCCCAAAGATCAGGGGTCCAAAGCCAGAGATGGTTGCCTGAGGAGCCTGGAGCAATTGGGATTGGGCTACATTGACCTATATCTTATTCATTGGCCAGGTACTCAGGGGCTGCCGGCGGGGGATAAAAGAAACCCTGAAAATCGTGCTCAAAGCTGGACAGTCTTGGAGGAGTTCTACTCGGAAGGAAAATTTCGGGCCATTGGGGTGTCTAATTACACAGTAGAGCACATGCAGGAGCTACTGAAGAGCTGTAAAGTGCCCCCAGCAGTTCTTCAGGTGGAGTTCCACCCAAAGCTGGTGCAAAAGGACCTGAGGGCACTTTGTAAGGAAAGAGTGGTGTGTTTTCAGGCATACTCGTCTCTTGGAACAGGGGTTCTACTATCAGACCATGTGGTTCTGGATTTAGCAAGAAAGTATGGGAGGACATCAACCCAAGTGTTGCTGAGGTGGGCCGTACAACAGAACATTCCAGTACTGCCAAAATCACGTCAGCCAGAACGTGTGGAGGAGAATGGGCGTCTGTTTGACTTTGAGATTAGCGAGGAGGATGTGGAAAGGCTCTCTGCTCTTGATTGTGGGGAGAAATTCTGCTGGGATCCAACACAAGTGTCTTAAAGACAACTCACTGACAAAAACTCAATGAATTTTTGACTTACTGAAATTATCTTTTGCTAGACCATTTGAAAGGGAACTGTGAGAGATATTCTGATGCAAACATTAGCAAATAACCATAGAGAATATTTAGTGGGCTAACTCTGTAATAGTGTCAGGAGTGTGTTTTAAGCCGCATGTCCAAGTTCAACCTCTGCTTACAATTTCTGGTGCACCTCACATAAAACAAAGGAGTAGTGTGTGACTAATGCACAAGTACTACAGTTTGATATATTGCCAAATTCTATTACATGAAGAACAGTACTTACATGTTACATTTCAGAAAGAAGTAAGAACAACCTGTGCTGAAAGTGATTTATTCGTTTCTTAATAGGCTACATTGGTTACAAACAATAACATCACAATAAAATGTTTTTAATTAATAAAAAAGTTACAAGGCATTGAAAATCTGTTATGTTCAAGTAATACCAGTAATGATTGTGTCCCGGCTCTCTTGGGTACTTTGACCCATTCTTGTTTTAAGCTTTTGTGCTTAGTTGTAGGAACTTCCAATAGATTTTTATGACTCAAGAGATGGTAATAAAGCTAAAGGACTCTTCAAAGTGGCCAAAGTCCCTTTACAGTAAAAACTTTTTTTTTTTTTTTTTACAGCTGATGGTCTAAAAATATTGTTAAAAATTCCTTTAACAGATAATGTATAATAAAATACCTTCAACGTCTTTTGATTTCATCTGAATATGAAAATCGATGTGGCAGAGTGACAGGAAGTCTATGATTTGAGCAAGCTGATATCCAGCTTTCTCACATTCATGAGATTTACTGCATAAATATTCCCAGAGCTCAAGGAAAATTGGAAATTCTCAGGTTTTGTCATTTTGTGGATTAGCACATGCCAGTGAGAAACCGATTACGCTTTTCCACAGTCAAGGGTCCCAGTGCAGTTCATGAAAACGTTTAAAATCAGTCAATGGAATTATTCCTTCTCTTCACAGCAGTGCATCCTTTTCTTCTGCCACCAATTGTTATGTACAGTAGTCCTCTTTTCTCTCTTCCATCATTCATTCACTGTCAGTCACTCTGCGGGGCGCGACTCAGCATCAGACTCTTTGTGACTCCAAAGGAAGGCCAACCAGCTGGGGACTGCCGCATCTGATGTGTTGTTCCTGCGCTCTTCACCCTCTTCATCTGTAAGAGGTGTAAGATAAGAAAATCATTTTAATTTTCCATTGTTTAATAAGTAGGTTAAACAAAGTTTTAGTTCACCTTGCATGTTGATCACTATTCTTAATGGAATTAGGTTTCCTTACCCCTTTATCAAGGAGGATGTCAAACTCATCACTCATTCTCCTTAGCTGTCGGCCATATTTCTTAGCTGCCCACAAAGCAGGAGGAGCCGAGCGAGATCTCGGCCTGAAAGGATCACCTCCAACCAAATCGCCTTCATCTGCAGCCCCGGTCTCCAGTAGGTCCTCGTCATTCATGGAAAGATTCCGGTGTCTCCCTAGTTGTTCTCCTACAGTGACATTTGATATTGAATGACACCTGATCAGATCAGACCTTACCTTAGAATACATTTAAAGTATCTCTTAATGTGAAATAAATTTGATTCCTTATTGGTTTTAAAAGCTAAAACCAATGCCACCATAGAGTTCCTTCGAATGTACAATGTACTACATTCTTGTATTTGCTTGTAATTGTGGTCTGCTGTGCTGTGTATCCAGGATACAACAGAAATGACGTGTTGTAACTATCCTACAGGCCCTTGAGACTGACTCACCTTTCAGCTTATCAGGCACAGGGAGATGCTGCTTTCTCTGTGGTGATCCACTGTTATTTTTCATCTTTCCTGATTCCTCACGGTCTTCCGATGTCTCGGTCTCTGACTCATTGTCAGAGATACTGAACATTTGTGCCATGATTAAACTGCAAGTTAAAAGAAAAAGTTGATTAATTACATTTTCATTTATGCACATTTCTAAATTTGCTGTTTAAGTAAATGGAAACATTGGTTATTGCTGTTTGTGTGTTATTTCACATTATGAAATAGCTTATCCTCAAACAGATCAACTAAGAGCAGAGTCAGGATCAACAATATAACCTCATAAGCTACTAGTAAAGAAGAGACAAACAGTGCAATACTGCTTGATTAATACAGGCAACACTGTTGCGCAGTATTTCACTCTTGAGCCACCACCACCCAAAACAAAACAAAACAGTGTTATGGTCTGAACTCAGACAGACTTTCTCGACGCGACCGTTTATAGTGTAAACTGACACAGACATATTTCTCAGAGCTGATTTCAAAGAAATAACACGCATTATCCGACAATAAACATAATAACAGTATTACCAATATACAAGGCTTTTTAAATTTAGTTCTGCAAATGCTAACTACTTATATGTTTGTCGAGTTACGTATCATGATGGCAACCATAATTATTACATTTTAAGATAAGGTTGTAATCTCACAGGGTCACATATAAAAACGGGGATCAAAAGGAAACTTTTGTTTACAACTTTGAGGCTCATTGCCACCCCAAACCCTTAAAAAGAGGTTGTAACGTTACCGACCGCGGGTTGATAACTTTTTTAAACACTTTGTAGTGTTTTCAAAATCGCGTCGTGTATTTGTTTAATTATTAATATTTAAACTATCGAGTTACCCACCGATTTTTGGAGTCTGTCGGCGTCCCGCGTACAGTCTTCCGGGTGATTTGGATCTCTGTGTGTTTTTGTTCTGGCTCTGTTTGGATTCCTGCTGCTGTCCTGACACGCACCCGTGCTGTGGGGAGTAGAAGCGCAACAGCAAATCACCTCCAACTCACACAGTGCAGGACACAATGTAAATAACAAATTCATTGAAATAAACATAACATAACATAACATAAACATCTTCAGTGCTAAAAGGAATACTCCCAATAAGAATAGTGCTAACAACCTACTCCTGAATATATATATATATATATTTTATATTTTCTGTAAAGCTGATTTGCAACAAATTGTATCGTGAAAAGCGCTATACAAATAAACTTGAATTGAAAAAAAAACTTGAACTGAATAGAAATATAATTATAATAAATAGTATATACTTATATTAATATATAATAACTACAATATAATTCTAAAAAGGAAAAAATTAAATTACTGGGTACATATTTGATGTTTTGGACATTTTTACATTTTTATGTCCTGGGGCCTGTTCTTTGTACGTCGCTAACTCAGTTAGCTGGATTTGACTGTTGCTGATTTCGCTTGATCTTGGATCATTTGGTTCTTCGAAGCTCATCCTGGACTTGCTGTCATAGCAACAGGTCCGTAAACTTAAACCTGCTCGGGAGCAGGCTTATTTCATGTAAACAGGATTAGATTGCATCTTTTTAAGCAGAATTGATACTTAATATCTGTCCCAGCAAACGCTACTTTATTACAAGAGTACCCTACTGGTCCAGTGACAATAATTTAAAATAATAATCATTTAAAAATTAATTTGAAAATAATATGACAATGTTGTGTAGTCTATAATACTATAGACACAGCCAGTTTTACTCACTGAAAGATTTATTAGTGATGAAATAATTACTTTATAACTGTATTAGAGTCTTACAGACATGCTATACAGATAATCTGAGCCGTGCATTAATTTGAGTGGTGACAGATATTATGGGAGTGGCTTGATGGAGCGCAGGAGATGCAGATAACTCTAAGAAACTTTAATTAATGCTGTCACGTAACAAATCTGCTTCAAAGATAAATTTAAATGAATTGCTAATTACAACATTGAAATAAAAATGTAAAGCCTGTACAAATATTAGAAGTCATAAATATAAATAATTGGGAATCATGTAAAAAAATTACAAATAAATTAAAAACAGTGCACATTTCATTTATCTATTTACATCTCTTTTATCTATTTTTATCTATATATTTAGTTTTGTTCGCTTGGCTGTTTCCTTATAAAGGTCCAGAAATGTGTCAACTCTTTCCTCAGGTGTCTTTTTTAATGATATGATGTCATTACGTTGCTGTCTTGCCGCCAGCCAATCGTGGTTTCGAGTATCAATACATCTGCCCTTTTCGGGGAACACTAGAACGCGCAGTAATCTTAGACAACTTAATCCAGATATTTTAATCTAATATGCAAATTCGTTTGAAGAACCAAATTAGCCAGAGATCAGTTATCAGGATTAGAAGATGTGGCATCTTTCACATCATCTCAGATGTATTAAGCGAGGTACGAAGAACGGACCCCTGATATCCATGTTACGTTTAATAACTATTAATATCCAATGGTGGTGTGTTTGGCACAAGAAGCACAAGATGTCGCTGTCTTGCAATGCTGGTTTTGTGTTTTGAGTTGATATTACGCAGAGGTTGTAATAATTAGCATTAAAATTCTCACGTAGTGTCATATATTCAGTCATTACCTGACTGAACACATTTTCCCTCATTAAATAGCCTGAATTTAATTTTCGTTTTATATTGTGACAGGTATAAAAAGTTCATAATTGTATAATAAAAAGGGATTTTTAAATTAAACCTCTCCTCCATATGTATTCATTAAAGTATTACAAATACAATGTTGTTTTGTCCACTCTAAAACTGTTTTGCCGTAATAATTCGTTCAACAGTAATACCGGAAGTAAAAGCTCCAGTGTTTTCCCTCTCTCTCTCGATCTGGGCGCTGTGTTTGTTTGACTAGAGCGCGTCGCGAGGCTATGGAAGATGGCGAGCGCCGAGATAGCGGCAGAGCACGAGCGAATCCTGCGTGAGATTGAGAGCACAGACACTAACTGCATCGGGCCAACACTCCGGTAAGTCTTCATTAACCGTACCGGAGGCGACCGGGCTCGGGGTGTGATGTGACATTTTGGTTCCAAGGTTCCCGGAGAGGCTGTTCTCCTTGTTCCCTCAACTTCTCACTCAGACTTGCCAGGAAATCTTCCATTCAAGTTGTCAGGCTGGTAAAGTAGGTGCTCAGTAGCGGTTTAGAGAAAGTTTTAGTTAGTATTCCTCTCACATGTCCCCCTGCATGGTTCCCGGAGAGCTGGCGGATATTTGAGTATAATGAATAACGCTTTTTATTTGAAAACAAACCAAAAGAGACGTGAACACTGTGTTGTGTTGTTGCTGTCCATTGTATTTAGGGAAGTAATCTAGGTTTTTAACTTCTCAAAACAGTTGGCATTTTGCTTTTTCCTAGCATGTATTTCTGCTTGATGACACATTTGGACATGAGTAGTTATGGGAGAAATAAATTAAAATTTGCTTATGAAAAACAAAATCAGTTGTCACCAAATTAGCATAACGTTAGTTAACGTTACTTCTTGTGGAGTTTCAAATTTTTAACCAGATTGAGCTACATTTGCAAACCACAGATTAAAGTTAAATGTCAGAAAGTCTGTCAGAAATGGTTGACATTTTAAAAAGGATTTTATGAGAGGAAATCAACAAGCCAGTAGTATTTTCGGTTAACGTTAGTTGGTTCAGCTTTAGTTTATCTTTCATGGCCTATATTTATTCTCATTCAGTTATTTTTTATCATTCACTTATCAGGATGTCAAGGCATCATGACTCAACTAAAGCTGTTTACAGTGAAGATCTGCAGTGCATTTGATCTGTAATGATTAGATTCACAATATCTTGAGCAAGTACACAGAACTCAGAGAGCATAATGTGTCATTCTTCAGCACAGTAAATATAAGTGTACCTTTTCCACTAACTTTCCACATAGCTGACCTGCATCTGTCAACTATGTTGTTTGGATGCTACTACCAATCACTAATTTGATCCAGCCCCTGTTACATGATGACTAGTTTGTTTTACATGCTGTTCAGATAGTGGATGTGTGATGCTAATTTTGGTGCTAGCAGGGTGTGTGGGGGACATTGATAACAGTTTCATAATCTCACACCCTCTGATGGGAGACTTTGCAGAATGACACCGAGCACAGCCTGGCTTCCTAGCCTTGCTAATGTTTGCATGTTTAGTCATCGTTTGTGATTGGTTATTTTACACCAGTCCCATAAGACAGTTTCACCTAAAAAGACAAGGTGAGGTTTCCTTTATTAAATATGTCATGTGCATAACAAGACAGTGGAGCTAACACTTGCTGACCAACTAAAGAAAAATGGGGAGAAATTTAGCTTTTGTGTTTTTATTTTTATTTTTTTGTGGTCAAAAAAACACAACCCGAATTCCGGAAATGTTGGGACGTTTTTTAAATTTGAATAAAATAAAAACTAAAAGAATTTAAAATCACATGAGCCAATATTTTATTCACAATAGAACATAGATAACATAACAAATGTTTAAACTGAGAAATGTAAAAATTTTATGCACAAAATGAGGTCATTTCAAATTTGATTCCTGGTCTTAAATAGTTGGGACGGGGGCATGTCTACCGTGGTGTAGCATCTCCTCTTCTATTCAACAGTTTGACGACGTCTGGGCATCGAGGTTATGAGTTTCTGGAGTTTTGATGTTGGAATTTGGTCCCATTCTTGCCTGATATAGGTTTCCAGCTGCTGAAGAGTTCGTGTTCGTCTTTGATGTATTTTTCGTTTAATGATGCGCCAAATGTTCCCTATAGGTGAAAGATCTGGACTGCAGGTAGGCCAATTGACCTATCGGTAAGCCCCTCCCCTCGAACGCAGACTAACCAATGGCAGTCGAGTATCAGTTGCACGGGGAGCGGAACTCGGACATCTTTAGGTTTCAGCACCATAGAGAAACATTGGAAGATCCAAAGCTCGCATCGATTTTATGGGGTTTATGCTTCAAAAATGAAAAAAACGACATGCATGGGGTACTTGTTACACTGATTCCAGGTATCCTGAGAGGATGGGCAATATCATTTATTTTATTACATTTCCTGAATCCAAACAAAACAGAGCAAAATGTCCCTAAGTATTTAACCCCAATACAAATGAAGACAAAAATGTTAATTTTCTGTTTGTCATACACTCATTAAGTTACAATTTTCATCTGCTCAAGCAGAACGTTAATGTTATCATGTGTTTTAGCAAGGTATCTCTGGCTAAAACTAGCTAACGTTAAAGTTAGTGAGTCCATGCTAATGGACAAACCTAAATAGCAGACTGTTCTTACATCTTGTACAGTGTAGGTCAATAACACATAAATGAAGGTCCACATTTCAATGTCTCTTCATATTAAACTGGTTAAATGTACATTAATTTAATCGTACCCTGCGATACATGAACAGTGTTGATCCTGCATGTTGTCATCCGCGACCATGATGACCGACCGTAATATGAGACTTCTCCCGCTTGCATTGTGATCTGTAAACCTTCGCTTTGAGTTAGAGCTGCACGATTAATCGTTAAAAGATCGCGATCTCGATTCAAATACCCACACAATCTAATTTCTGAATGACAACGATTCGCCCGTGTCTATTAAAACTTTGAAAAAATCATACCGGAACATTCGAATCTGCATTCGCGCTGCTGCTGATCCAGAGAGCAGACAGTTAACATGTTTAGGTAAGAAAAAGCTTCACAAACAGTCTTTTCAACTACACAGTATTATTTGTCTTACAGTCATTCATAGAAATACTGGGATAAAAGTTTATAGTTCGGCTACAAACATTGATGTCTATGGTAGCGATCAAAATAGAGCCACTCGTCTTTTGAAAGCAACTGGCGCTTCAAATAACGTTTGTGTCGATTGCATCATTTCGCCACTAGGTGGCGACAAGTGACTGTTAAAAAATGTATTTGTTATTGAATCATTCATTCGAGATTCGTTCAAAAAAACTGATTCATCCATTAATGAAACAAGTGAGGTATGAGTGAGTCATTGAATCATTAATACAAACCAATTTTTCATAATTTTAATTCTAAAAGTTCACTACGCAGCTTTAAATAAACAAATTTAGTTGACTAACTTTCAACAAAATTGATTTATTTAAATGTAGCTAAAATAAATTGATTGCAACCGCTTACCTGAAAATTGAGTAAATTCAATGGATAATTTTTTTCAGTGCAGGACACAACGGCGCTTCTGGACCATGTTCACATATGACTTCCTTTTTGCATGATAGAGCTTTAGTTGGCATCTGCAGATGGCACGGTGGATTGTGTTTACCGACAGTGGTTTCTGGAAGTATTCCTGGGCCCATTTAGTAATGCAGGGCTCTAGACTCATTCTTCCCACTGGTCGCTCTTTTGTGACTAACTTTCTCAGTTGGTCGCACGAGCACATAATTTGGTCGCAATTTATTTATTTTAAAATTTTTTGCTACAACATTTGATTAAAAGTTCATCAGAATGCATTGATTATCATAGTTTATAGTTATATGGTAACGAAAGTGTTCAACATTCAACCCTTTTTCATCAGTATTATTTGTGATTTAAATTTAGTGAACAGAAATTCCTCTTTTCGTGCGCTTTCACTTTCAAATTCGCAATTTTGGTGTCACGTTTTACAAGAAAAGATAATTGTCTGTTTTGCTTATCTATACACCTTTCATGTTTTAAGACAAAAACAAAAGATGGATTCATTGTTATTCTTAATTAAAAAGCACAACAACAATAAAACAGTAGGCTACAATGACAAACTAGCTTACATAACCTTTATTAACAAAAATGAATAAGACTAGGCATGGCATAGGACACATCACATGCTGTATTATATACGACTAATAAATTACAGAATGTTTAGCAAACACTGAGGAATCAAATAAATAATAATAATACAAATTATGGAAAGCCTCCATACAGTAACGTGAGGTAAACAGCAAAGATGACAAGCTTTTCAAAACGAAAACAAAAAGAAAAGTAAAACTAAACTGGCTGTCGCTGACAGGACTTGCATGTTTTTTTCTACAAGAATACCAACATGTTCACCTTCTCTGGTTTAAGAAGCGGTCTTTCATTTTAGTTTGAAAACCAAATCCTCCGTTGCGCTCCGTCTGCGGCGCGCACCTTCACGCTCGTGCTGACGTGGCAAGTATAAACCAGGCTCTACACCTGAAGCGCTCGTGCTGAAAGCGCCTCTCTTCTCGTGATCAGTGAAATCTGACTCCTGCTACAATGTGCAGCGGCTCTGCAGATGCTTTGTGCGACCACGTCAAATTTTTACTCGCACATTCTCAAAAAATGGTCGCAAATTTTAAAGTATTCCACATAGGGTTGGGCCAATAGACAATGCCATCGTCCATCGCCGATGGCTGATAAACATCGCGATGTTGAGCCGAAATTGTGACCCCCCCCCATACCTTAGCTTATTGCCGTTACGTGGCAGCCATCCGCCACATTAACCCAATTTTTACTGTGTAATTGGAAAGAAGTTTTAATGTCGTGTACTACGGATCTTTTTTACCCCTTTTAAAGGGAATAAATACTATGAGATGGCCGAGCCTGAAAATACATATTAACCAAAAAATCTGTTAAGTATTGGGCCTTACACCATAGCTCCAGAAATAGAAAGGTCTGATGAAGAGCATCAAAGCTCGAAACATCACCTGTGCTATTATAGTGAGAGCTACATAAATAAATATCAGTTTTCTATTTAGATTTTGAAGCTATTCTCCTGGTGTGCCCACAAACTGCAGATTATATGATTTTTTGGTTCATATTCTTGTGTGGTGGAGCACCCACATAAAAATGAGCTTTTTGCCTATTGGATGTTATCGCGCTCTTGGACTGCTTTTAGGAAAATACGGTTATATTTCAATACTGTCTCTCGCAGTTATATCGTGCATCCCTGGGTAATTATACTGTATTGTATATAATTGCGGGCATCAGGGAGCCGCTATTATGCCTGGCATTGAAACTGCTTTTGAATGCACGATTGCTTTTTAGTTTCACTTTCACTTATGAGATTCACGATTGCGTGGGAGTTACTGTTTATACTATGGAGTACTTGCCACACATTTTACAAGATTAGATGTTTGTCAGTGGTGCTGAGGATCTGCAAACCATTCGCCATGGTCCTCAGTCATCTCTCCTTACTCTGTTTATGTGGTAAGTGAAATTTTATGTACTGTAATGTAACAGGCAACCGTTAGCAATCGTTATGTGTTTCCCGTGTATTTCTGAATATGGATTCATGCTTCGGGCACACCCCCTAACTCCCCCGCCCCCGCCCCCCGATGTCATCGTCCATCGCGATGTTTCACTGTAGACATCGTTCGATGCCAATTTTGTAGACATCGCCCAACCCTAATTCCACAATCTTTTTACGCACTTTTCACAGATTGGAGAGTCTCTGCCCATCTTTACTTCTGAGAGACTACCTCTCTAAGACATCCCTTTTATAGCTAATCGTGTTACAGAGCTGATGTTAATTAACTTACTTAGTTGCTAGATATTCTACCAGCTGAATTTTTTGAAAATGTCTTGCATTTTCAGCCCTTTGGTGCCCCCGTGCCAACTTTTTTGAGACCTGTTCCAGGCATCAAATTTGAAATTAGTGGATAAAAGTGTAAAATTTCTCCGTTTAAACATTTATTTTCTCTATGTTCTGTTGTGAATAAAATATTGGCTCATGTGATTTGAAAGTCTTTTAGTTTTCATTTTATTTCAAATTTAAAAAACGTCCCAACATTTCCGGAATTCGGGTTGTAGGCCTAGTATTTTCAGTGCATGGGCATAAGATGAGAAAAGCTATAAAAAATCATGGTGGTTAAAATTATGATGCAATAGAAGTATCAACAGATACCCTTAAAAAAAGGCAGGTACTTGCTTCTATCCATTGGTCATCGATTGGCTGGAAGCAGATCTGAATGTAAGTTTACAGTCACTTGTAAGAAAGGGGAGGTGTTTAAGTGGACTAAATGATTGGAGAGACATTTTAAAAAATATAAACTCAAATAAATAAATACATTTAAGTAAGTTTTTTTTTTTTTTTTTAAGAATTTGTTTTAAGAAAATTAAGGGCCATTAATATCAATTAAGCCTATTAAGCCTAAAATCTAATGTAAACCAATCTGATCTAATCTAATCCAAATCTAATTCTAATCCAAACTAATTTAAAAATAGATTTAAAAAATAAAACTTTTTTTTTTATCGGATATAAAAATGCAGTGTCGCAGTAACAAGAATCTAATAATCAACTTTGTGAATAATGGAAAGTAAATATAAATAACCTCAAAATAATGTTTTACATCTATGTATAGCAATGAAAAGTTTGAGGGTAAATTTGTATTTTTTTTTTCTAAAAATGTGACCTGGGGCCTGTTCTTCGTACGTCGCTAACTCAGTTAGCTGGATTTGATTGCTGCCGATTTTGCTTGATCTTGGATCATTTGGTTCTTCGAAGCTCATCCCGGAGTTGCTGTCATAGCAACAGGTCCGTAAGCTTAAACCTGCTTGGGAGCAGGCTTATTTCATGTAAACAGGATTAGATTGCATCTTTTTAAGCAGAATTGATTCTTAAAATCTGTCCCAGCCACCGCTACTTTATTACAAGAGTACCCTACTGGTCCAGGGACAATAATTTAAGATAATAATAATTTAAAACTTAATTTGAAAATAATATAATAATGTTGTGTAGTCTATAATACAATAGACACAACCAGTTTTACTCATCGAAAGATTTATTAGTGATGAAATAATTACTTTATAATTGTATTGGAGTCTTACACACATGCTATACAGATAATCTGAGCCGTGCATTAATTTGAGTGGTGACAGATATTATGGGAGTGGCTTGATGGAGCACAGGAGATGCAGATAACATGATCTTGAAGAAACTTTAATTAATGCTGTCACATAACAAATCTGTTTCAATGCTAAAATTAAATTAATTGCTAATTACTACATTGAACTAAAAATGTAAAGCCTATACAAATACTAGAAATCTTGATTATAAATAATTGGGAATCATGTAAAAAAAAATTACAAATAAAATAAAAACAGTGCACATTTCATTTATCTATTATACCATTAATGTAGTTTTGTTCGCTTGGCTGTTTCCTTATAAAAGTCCAGAAATTTGTCAAGTTTTTCGTCAGGTGTCTTTATTTAATTATATGATGTCATTACGTTGCTGTCTTGCCACCAGCCAATCACTGCATTGCTGATCGTGGTTTCGAGTATTGATGCATAGCCCCTTTTAAACCAACCCATGAACAAGCAATTATCTCAGACAACTCAATCCAGCCATACTAATCATCAACAATATGTGCGCTCGAAGAACCGAATTAGCCAGATCCTGATTAACGCGATGATATCATCTTGGATGTCATTTGATCTCGGATGTAATAAGCGACGTACGAAGAACGGGCCCCTGGACATCTTTTATATTGACCCAGAAGCACATATAGTAAGACCTGTATCCTTTCAAACTAGTTTTTTTTTTTTATACCAGAAGTAAATGTGTGCAGCATAAACAGCTCATATCTCTGAACTAATTACCATCACTGCACATTGGAAGGACCTCAAGTAATGCAGAGACTTCCCATGTATCATACTGTAAGGTCAAGTTGTGTAGTAAAGCAAGGGTACATCACTTTTGTTTGCTAATTGGCTGTGTGGAGCTAATGGGCTGTGTGTTCTCTCTGTGTTTCCAAAGGACAGTGCAGGGCCTCTCGCATTCTGATGTGCTTTTAGATGCCTTGTAATGGATGGTACAACACATTGCCAGACAAGGCTCAATAAACTGTAAACAAGCTAATCGATAACAGCATTTTTTAATGGTTGGCTGAAACAGCCTTCCCTCTGGCTCCTGATCATCATTTCCTCTGTCTTTTTTCTTATTATCTCGTCTGGTTGAGCTTTTTTTGTTGCCATTTTTAAATGCCTCTCTTTTTAAGCTCAGATGCATTTGATAGTGGTTTACTTTTAATCTGTTGATATAAACAGGTTTAACATCCCCATATCTCTATTTTAGTACTTCTTTCTAAAGGTTGACATTTTCTGCTTTTGGTAGCACAGATGTCAGTGAATGTGACCTGTTTTTCACAAAAAACAGTGTGTGTTTTGTTAGTAGAAACGGCGTAAATTGGTATCAGCATTTGTACCATGGACTGTCTGTGTTATATTGTGTCCATGTGATAGTTGATGTCTCATGCAACATGTTTTTCTTTCTCATGTGCACAGGCTTGTAATCACATAGTATTTAAATGAAACTCCTAAGTGTATGAGAACTATATTTGGCCTCACACGAAGACAGATCTTACAAGACTTCTGGGGTTCTAGGTCTGAAATGTGTGTGTATATCAACTGAGAAAGCCTGGGCTGGTCTGCCTTAGTGAGTCAGTTTCCCCAGACTGCGCTGCCTCCACTCCTGCTCAGCCCAGACTATAATTATTTGATTATTTTGGTCATTTCATATAAATGGACTGGTTATGGCTAGTATTAGAAATTGCTTTTTGCAGTCTGTAGTGTATAAGTAGTTTTCATCGCTCTATAGAAGAAGTGATTGGCTGTTTCATAATGTGAACACCAGTGTTGGGCACGTTACTTTAAAAAAGTAATTAGTTATAGTTACTAGTTACTTCTCACAAATAGTAACTGAGTTAGTACTGATTACCAGGGAAAGTATGTAACTAATTACCAGTTATTGCGTTACTTAAAAAAAAAAAAAAAAAATCAAATGTCAAATAACTTGGATGCCCCAATATTAAATATGTTAAATGAATGAAATGGACACTAAATAGAATAAATTGTTATTATAAAACATTGTACATTAATCAACACTATTTATCTACTGACACGTAGCATCAGTTAGTCAATCATTATAATATGATATTATGATAATTTAGCATTATATGATGATAGATCTTTAGTAATTAGAATAACCAAGTATGAATTCATATTTGTCATGTTGACTGAACTTAGGACTGGTGGTGGTGCTTAAGATATTGTTTGCCATTTAGTGTTTCTATAAAAAAAGGAGGGAAAAAATTGATAAGATAACAAAACTACTACGAATTATACCACTAATAACAATATAAAACGCACTAAGGATTAATGAGCTGCTGGGTTCATGAATATTAATCACGTTGTATGGGTTCGCTCGAATTGATTTGCTGAAATCAAAACAGGGACGATAATAGGTGAGCGCCGGCCAATGAGATTGTCGTTTGCGCAGTAGCTCTGCCCACTAGCGGAGTTCTTAAAAGCTGAAGAATTCCAAAGGAACTTCGTTAGTTTGACAGGAAAATACAACAAAGACTATCGTTTACATGTAGCGCGTCAATTCTGCATGTTATGAAAGACTCTCTCGCTCTGTATCTTTCTCTGCGCGCGCGCGCTGTGTGTGTGTGTGAGAGACCGTGCGCTTCACACTAGAGTTTACGGTACGTCAAATACAGCTACACTGTTCATCCATTCAGATGAACTGAAAAAATAAAATGATGATAATATTATAATAAATTATAGTAACGCCGCATTTTATTGTCAGTAACGGTAATGGCGTTGTAACAGGGGAAACAGTAATTAGTTTGATTACTCGTTACTGAAAACAATAATGCCGTTAGTAACGCCGTTTATTTATAACGCCGTTATTCCCATCACTGGTGAACACACGTCAGGACTTTTGATTTACATTCCTGTGGTTAAGCCCTGTTGCATAATACACACATAGAAAAGTCTGCCATTCCTTGGTCCACTCATCCTTCCCAAGATATCTGGTAGTTCTAAAATTGTCATGAAATTGAAATTCACCTTATCTATTGTCTAAATGCAAATTTTTGATCTAATTGTGAACAAATCATTCATGCATTTTTTAAATCATAATTTTTAAATCAAAGTGTCCTAACTTGATGTTCCGGCGGTGAAAAGTCAGACTTGTTGCTGGTGACATATGCTAAACCCACCCCTTATAACCGACTGCTAGCTCGCATTCAGATCTGCCTCCATCCAATCAACAACTGATGGATAGAACCAAGTCCCACCCTACATTTTTTCTTTTTTTGATAACCTGTTTAACTCTTATCACAATACAGAAGAAATGATCTGTTGTAGGGCCCTATGATTTCCGCGATGCAGAAAACGCGGACGGAATCGCGGAATCCAGTCATAAAAACGGAATTTACAGTTTAACGCGGAATGTCACGGAATTTGTCAAAGCTTGGATGAATTAATCAAAAGTAGGTATTACACTTAAATCAAATCGCGATATGGACTAGTATAAATATTAAGCCGCAAAAGTCGATTTAAATATGAATTCTGCATGTTCTGCGCGTCTCTGTGTGAATGGAGCAGACGCACGGTTTTTACTACACACACAGCGCGCGTGATGCTCGCGGTGATTTCAGCATCTGCCGTCTCAATGAGGACATAAATATAAAAACAATATCTCCAAAACTGCTCTGACAGTCACTTCACGAGCATTTTACCATGTCATTTGAGTACAACTAGCGTCATATCATTATACACACAGAACTTTAAAGGTATTCACGGCAACCTGTCAAAATAAAAGTTCGGTTTAACTTATTAAAGGGGTGGTTGATTGCGATTTCACTTTTTTAACGTTAGTTAGTGTGCAATGTTGCTGTTTGAGCATAAACAATATTTGCAAAGTTGCAGCGCTGAAAGTTCAGTGCAAACGGAGATATCGTCTTTTAAAATTCTGCCAGTTTAATGCCTACAAAAACGGCTGTTACTTTCCGGGTCCGTTACGTCAAGAACCCAGATAAACCCCGCCCCCGGGAACACGCAACGAAGGGGGCGAGGCCATGCTGCGCTGCTTCAGAGAAAACTAGGGGTGCACGTAAAAATCTATTCATATATGAATCGCGATTCTGTCTTCTAACGAATCTAATGGATTCACAAGTTTCAAAATCAATGTCCTAAAACAATGGTTCTTAATACTGTTCCTCGCTTCGCCTGCTCTGCATCTCTCTCTCTCTCTCTCTCTCTCTCTCTCTCTCTCTCTCTCTCTCTCTCTCTCTCTCTCTCTCTCTCTCTCAAGATCGTCAGACAGCCAACTGTTCCAATTATACAATTCACACCTATGAGAAGCCTTATACATGCTGCGGTGATTAAAGGCCGATATTAAAAGGAAGCAGTAGCATTTACAAATAACAGAGTGTATGAGACAACAACAAACAAACATACCAAGAGTCGTGCTTGCACAGGTTCTGCGCGATCACTAATATCCTCAGTGTCTCAATCGGGCTCAAACTGATAAATATAGACAACACCACTGGGAGCACATGCTGCTGAGGCGAGGGGCGTGACGTTTAGACACACACTAGAGGCGGTTTAGCCAATCACAACACACTGAGCCAGCTAACCAATCTGAGCCCATCGAGGGAGGGGCTTCATAAAAACAGGAAATAAATCGAGGCGTTTGTCCGAGAAGGGACAGAGTGGTGTGGAATAAAGGTAAATTATGTGAAAAATAATGTGTTTTTTAAAAAACGAAGCATGAACACATGTTAGACTGCACCTCATAAACGCAATCAAGCCTAGAAAAAAAAACCAGTCAACCACCCCTTTAAAGACATTGTGCCAGAAATAGGCTATATTACTATTATTTAGTAGAATGTACGTACTACTACTACTACTACTACTACTACTGTTGAAAAATAATAAAACTTATTATAATAAAACTTATTGTGAAATAATCACAAAATATTTTAATTTTAATAGTAAATACCTTTATTTGCCAAAAATTTAAATGCTTAAATTTCATTAATTAAAATATAAATTAAATCAATGATTTATGCCTTCATCTGATAACCAGTAAAATTTAAATACACAACACAGAATTTCTGAGGGAAAAAAAAAAACATTTCATAAGGCTACTGTAAGAATAAATAAAAATTGTTATTATGCATTCAAATAATTAGACATGCTAAAACACAGAATTTGGTAACAATAAAACATAAGGTGAGAAAAAAAATAAAACATTTCATATTGCCCTAAACATGTCATTTTTGTTACACTTTTAATAAATTAATGTTAAATTGTATAAGTTTCATGATTTTAATTAATTAGGCATGCTTTTTGATTAATAAAATTTAATTTGACCATTATAAAGGAGTCCAGAAAAATTAAAATGGAAAAAAACTGAATTTAGAAAAAAATAAAAGGAATTTGGGAAAAAATAAAACCGATTTCATAGGGCCCTACTGTTGCTACTTCCATTATACCTCAACTTTAAGATGGCACAGAAGTGCTTTGCTTACTTAAACCCATTTCAGTCTGCCTGGTTAAAAGTGATCAACCATTTAGTTATAAAGATAAATCTTTTGTGTTTGCAAAACTTACTACTTTTGCAGGTTTTATCTTCAGTCTTGTGTTTTGAGTGTTACTATGAAAGCAAATCCACTAATTCAGAGGTTTTCAAACTGAGGGTAACATAGGGGTTGCAACATTATAAATATGAAAATATTAAATTGACCCTTCGCAAAGACCTGCCCCCATTAGTTACTGTTGCTATGTCTGACAATCCATGGTGCTTTCACACCACACATCATGTTCTCACACAGTGGAAAATACATCGCAGAGCAAAGAGGACACTGGCAATGCACTGACAGGCAAGACAGAGCAGGTTACTTTAGATATGAAACAAAGTCTCAGCTTTCAAATTTTTTTTTTTTTTTTTTTTTTAAAAGAAAGTCAAACCATAAATGTCGTGATGGATTGAAGTAGCGTCTCAGTTCAAGCATCACATGAACCACTCAATCTTCCTCTTTGTTAGTTATAGCATGAAATAAACATGAACGAACATCAGAAGGTATCTTGTTTCAACCATGGAAAGACGTCAATTAAAGACATTAAATTAACGTGGGTGAACTTGCACTTGAAAAATGGTGTGTCCATTAATCGTTAATCTACGTTAATCTACTCTCCTGTCTGGTTGGTTTGTTGAACAAAAATGGCAGATTCTGCATTATGATTGGTAACATCGCCTGTCAATTGAAGGGTCAATTGCATTTTGTCTTCATGGTAAATTCACTAGAATTACATAAACAGCAAATGATCAAATAGGTTAGTAATTCCTATTTCTACTAATGAGTAACATTCTGTTTCCTGTAACACAATCCTGTAACAATTGTTGCAATTATATTTATATAAAAAGAATAAAGACTACAACTGCCACAAGTATGTGAGTTTACATATCTGCTGAAATGGACAACCATTTTAGTTCATATGTAGCTATTCTTTAGCAACTTGTTTTTTGAATCCATATATGTGCACCTCTTTTTAGCTTTTTAGGAGTGTTGCTGTGCAGTGTTGGAGCAAATGGCTCTCTGATTAATTATTTTTGGTTTCAATCATTTGTGTATAGCTACTGAATGTTCATAATTCAGAAACTTGACTCCATACTAGTGCCTATCCCAAGTATATAACATTATTAAGCAGTAACAACCATATTAAACTGCAGTGTGTATGTGGTCCTTAGAGCTCAAATGTAAGAAAATCTGAAGGAATAATATTTAGTCTTGACTATCATCAGCTGTAAATTTCTTCAGTGTGTGTGTGTATGTAAAAGTGTGTATCTCAGAGAACCAGGAATGAGTAGTCAGGTTTCTTGTCACATGTTGGACCACAGTGACTTGCATGCTAGACACTTGACTGTTTGTCCTACATATACCGTCTTAGCAGTCACAAACTCTCTCTCTCCCTCATCCAATTTCTCTTGTTTCTGTTTAAAAGTTTTAAAGTTCTGTGTATCTTCAATGCCCTTGATTTCCTGGACTTTGTGTAGGCAGTTGTTGTCTTGACCCCTGTGGGGTGATTAACCACTTCAAAAAGGAAGAGAGGACTGAAGTTTTGGAAACACGGTTCTTCGTTCCAATTAAGTCAAGAGGAATGTTGTAAATATTTTGGACTCTCTCCTGCATCCACCTGAGGAATTTCGAACAAACACTTCACAGCACTTTAGCAATTATCGTGTTGAGACATTTCTCAAGGGCTGCTTATTTAAAGAACAGAGGCAGAGAACTGTATCAATGTTTCATAGGATTTCCATGGCTTTCATTAAAAGAAAATATTGTAAAAATATTCAGTAAAATATTTGGTTATATATATAAAATAATGTGATTATTTTCATATTTTATTCATTGGTAGGTGGTTTAGGCTTTTTGAAGTCTATGTCTGCATGATATTCTGGTCCCTAGATGTGTCTTGGGATTTAGAACTAACCCCTAACCCTATGTAAGTAATATTAATAGTGATGAGGCAACTAAAGTTATACATTTTAACCAATCTGGAAGCACAAAATCGTATATCACGATATGACTAATTCATATCACGATAACGATATATATCACGTATAGTTATTTTTTTTCTTTAATTTTTTTTATGATATTAAATCTTTGATACCATAGAATTTTCATAATCCTTGTCACCAATGTCAATATCAAACTAATACAATGTAAAAAATACAATATAAAACAAAAATTCGAACATTCCAGTAAATGCATTGGATGTGAAACAATATTTGGAAGAAATCAACCAAGCCTAAAAAGAGACAAAAACAAAAACAAAATTCAAGCTCACTGAAGACAAACAGTCAGTGATGAAATAAGGATAAGAAACTAATTGCAAGCAATAGGACAAAAACCTACATAAATAAGAAACGCTACATACATTGTGTAAATTAATTAGTCTTCACTGTGTTAATTAGATATAATTAACATGTGTATTGTGTATAGATTCATAGGATATATATAAATATATCTTATTTTTTAATTTATTCTTATTAAAGTTACAAAAGTGATATAGTCAAGAGCAGTGAGAGATTTTCTCTCAGTTTGATTAATGGCAGACAGGACGAATATTGGACAGCTTCCCCTTTAAGACTGAAGTCCGGATCCACTGTTACATGTGCGTTGTTTTCAACTGTTTTCTCTCTTGAGACCTAAATCACTGTGTTTATGAGGATACTTGCAAAGACGGGGATTGCGCATATAAGTGTTTTTATGTAATCGTTCAAAGCAATAAAGCAAAAAAATGTCCTCTCACACAGAAACAGAGACGGCGCACGCATATAGCTCTGTTGTTTGTGTTTCAACGGCTTAAAATCGCTTGTTTTAAAATGGCTGTGCTTACCCTACAGATGTATGATGAAGGAAATCACTTATGGATCTCCACACTTCAGGATAGACGTCCAAGATATCTGGAAGCAGACGGTCTGGAAGTTGCAGCTAGTTGCAAGAAACTTCCCATAAATAATGCAATCTCACACAGTTATGACAATGCACTTTTTTTAGTTTCTGTTGCATAAAAATCCTTTATGACAATGCACTTTTTTTAGTTTCTGTTATATAACTCTTTTTTTCTTGTATTCTTTTTTTACTATCCCACTTTTCTTAACTTTAGACATTTCTTGCAATTGTGACCTGAGCTGTAACAAGCAACCAAGGAAGCTACATTTCTGTGACTTTACTAGAATTTTAAATGTTTTGATTTATTCGGTTCAGTTTTGATGACAGCAACAACAATCAGGTACAGCTAAGCAGAGCAGAGTTTTTGGCTAAGGTTACCTATGTGTAATGTGTTTGCAGCTACAAACCTCAGCAGAGAAGCAGAGACCAATTTACCACAAAGGTGCAGCCAGGTCCACACCCAGCTGAGTCACTGCAAAAACACACACACACGAGATTATTTACAGGCCCTGCTGTAAAACTCTGAGATGCTTTTGAAGGTTGAAGGATGTCCAGTGGGCTATGGCTGCTTTAACTTGTCGAAGATTTTTGTTTGGTGGTACCAGGGAAGTGATTAAAATAATTTTTTCCTTTTCTCTCCACAGTGGACTTGGTAGTTTACTAGATTAAGGCTTTGATAAGTGCTTAATGGCTTTTATACACAATCAAACTGCCTGTTGTTGTTTTTATTTAGTTGATTTGAAAAAAAAAGACAGAATAATTACTTGTGCACCTGGTAATATTTTGTTTGTCACTTGGTCCATATACATCAGTGCTCCCCCTGCAACTCCTGATGGCATGTATGGAGCTTTATGCAAAAGTTTTTTTCTTTTTTACTATTTAAGAAATATCCTATTAACATTTCACATATCACACATATCTATTCACATTCATATATCCTATTCATATTTGTGACCCATAACCAAGATCGTAGGGGGCTGCTATTATCAACTGGTCATGTCAAGACATTTTAGACATATTTGTCATATTTTTAGACAGGTTTCTTGGTGCATCTTTAATTTTAATCTTTGTGATCTTTTAGTCTTGTTCTCTAACTGCTCTCTAATTCATGTTTTAGATTTAAGATTGACATTTTGTGCTCTGCATGTGTGCAAGAAGTACTTGCAAAATCTGTGATGTTTGAACTAGAGGTTGGGCAACATTATGTGTTGCTCAATGCTTTGCTTCTGGCATTGCACTGCTACACACATCATTTATCAGTCTGTTTCAGCTTGAAGGATTTATTTGTTTCTTACTCTCAGCTGTTGCACTGTGGCCCATCTCTGCCCTCACTATTGCTGCGTTTAGACCCACAGAGGAATTTACAGTTTCTAGGGTGACTGCTGCTACCTTTCTCTTCTTTTTTTCAATCCCACTCTCTGTCACCTCCCACATGACCTCAGGTTTTTCTGTGCCATGCCGTTCCTGGTACATGCCGCTTTTTTAGCATGTTTCCATGCATCTGTGTTGTCTCTTATCTGTGCTGTTGCTAGAACCAAAGAGTTGTTAGCAATAGTTTTATACACTATCAGTTAATAGTTTGGGGTCAGTAGATGTTTTAGAAAGAAGTCTTGTATGCTCACCAAGGCTACATTTGTTTACATTTTTTTTTCCTGTCTTTATTTTATAGCCTAATTGTTTGCTATATTTTTTCATTACTGATTGGACACATTCTTACTGATGCTCTTAGTGATTTTTGCAAATGCACAGAATCTCTGCCAATCTCTGTGTAAAATTAACATTATGATGCTGCCATCTTTCTGAAATCATATTTACCCCCTTGTAATTTGGCTCTGAATCTCAGGTGAAAATTGCCATTTTGACCCCCCTTTACAAAATAGTGGATTACTCCATAAATATTCATCCATGACATTTATTATTTGGGCTTTCATCACTACACATGTCTGTCTTTCTTCAGAAAAAATATTAGCAAAATCAAAAATTTGAGCCAGGGAAGTTTTTGAAATTTGGTTGATTTGACACGGAATGACCCAATAGAATTTGCCTTGGCTGAACAGACCCATAAACTTGTTTTGTGCTTATTCTAGTGATTCAGAAGAGAAGTTGAGTATCTTACAGCTAGTAATCACATGTTAGCATGATCATTGCTCTTCCATTTGAACAACACAACAGTGTTAGTGTGCTAGAAATTATCATGCTAGAATTGTATGCTTTGTTGGTTAACTTTATACAAAAAAATCCCAAAGTTTAATTAAGTGAAAGGTTATTTGAGTACTTGAGATGAGACAGTGATTGAGAGTCATGAACTGCAGTGACTGTACACTCTTCCCTCTGTTAGACAGTGATCAGATTTCAGTGTTTAGCCAGTGTACTGCGTACGACTATATCCTCTTTTAGAGCTTCTAACGTTACATCAGAACCTCCAGATGGAGTTCTGCCCTCGCCATCAGAGAAGGATCTAGTCCAGGGTCAATAAAGCAGAACCTGAGGGCCAAACTTTGTTCAGGACAGTGTTCGCTTTCACTGCCTGTAATGTATGAGAATGCAGAGACCTCATGAAAAATAATTAATCTCTAAAGCAATTATAAAAAGCAATTGTTGTGCTGCAGTATGTCCATGTTTAAAGTGCTTTTCACAAACTACACATTCATTTCCTATATTCCTATAGTTTTGTTATTGATTATGAATTCTATTAATTAGTTGTTGCAGCCATAGTTAGGGAATGAGGGGACAGCCCTCTATAGGGCCTTAATCTTTTGCCAAATTGATATGACTGTCATTAAGATATTTCAAGCAATTCAGCATTTGCTCCCAATTTTTTTTTTTAATTATCTGCATTTTTGGCACAGAGATCATTACTAAGATCATATCATAATATGGCCTAGTGTTGTTGAATCTGTCATATAATAAACTGGTAGACATTTTTGATTGTCATTTCTCCTGTGGTTAGTGTAATCACTGTCCCAAAATGTCAGTGGTCAGTACCAGTACTAGTAAAATTCCACTGCTCTTTGTACCAGATGTGGTACCATAGCAGAAACTACTGTTTCTACTGTTTTTTTGGCTCTCATACAGATAGCTCTCAGTTGCAGCCATCTGTATTAGCTTTAATGTATATTTAATTCATACAGTGAAGACTGGGCAGTTTTTTGTTTATTAACTTTTTTTTTTATCTCTGTTGAACTACCTGGTATACAGTAAGTTTGATAGGATAAAAGTACAGATCAGTAGGTATGCTATTACATCATAGACAGAAAAGTGCACTGCTATTGTTGGTGTGAGGTGCTGACGTGTGTTTGTGGGGCTTCTAAGTTTAGACCCTCTGCTCTATTTCCGATCCATTCTGTTTCCCAGCTGCCATTGAGCTATCTCTAGATTTCAGTCAGCCAACAGGATATGACATAATAGCACACATAAGCATAGGTTTTCCTTAAGTTAGTCGTGGGTGACGACAGTTTGCAGAGGAAATGCTGTGAATAGGAATGCTGTGTAACAGGTCAACACACGCACACACACACACACACACACACACACACACACACACACACACACACACACACACACACACACACACAGAGAGAGCTCAGAGCAATGTTGTCATTCCTAGACCAAATGAATTAGTCTGTTTGTTCAAACAGATCCAGTATAATCTAACAGTAATATTGAAATGTCAAATTTTAAATAACTGTTTTTCTATTTTAATATATTTTAAACTGTAGTTTATGCCTGTAATGGCAAAGCTGAACTTAAAGCTATGTTTTTGTAGGAATGGAGACACATATGGCCTTTAGTTGTTCATTTTATGACACCCTTGCCTTGTTCATATCAGCAGAAAAGCAGAGTAATTGCAAAGCAACGGTCCATTGATTTGCTACAACACATATCTTGACATTATAGCTTTTCAGTTAAGTGACAGCCATGATTTTGTGTTCTCATATGCAAATAAAAAATGACATTTTTGAAATGTTAGAGCGAGTGTGTGACATGTTTAAGTGGAAACGGCTTCTTCTTCTCCTTCTTCGTCTTCTTCTTCTCTCTCTCTTTCCCTCTCTCTCATATATCCATTATTTCTCTACCAGGGAGTGTTGGGAAAATGTCAGGCTCCAGTTTTTCTCAAGGAGGGTATCACATTTCAGTTTTGGGAACGTCACCCTGTTTCCCAATAGTACTTGTAACAATGGGAGCCAGAAGTCATAGCCAATCAAGTAAGGTTGATTCATGGTTTACCCGTGCTGTGAAACAGGTAAAATCACTACATTCATGCAGTCAGGGAGATATTAATGCAAAGAAATGTTATTTTGACTTTTTAAATTTGATTATCTGTAAGGAAGAGTCTGGGAAGTGATGCCTGATGCTTATTATATATATATATATATATATATATATATATATATATATATATATATATATTATATTATATATTTGTTTTTCAAATAACTGGACTGATGGGTGTTCTTGAGCCAGATGCGGTACAGTCTCACACAGCTGGACCACTCCAGCTGGGCTATTTACAATTTGTTCAGCTTTTTGTTCCCATCCCTTTACTTGTTTTTGTGACTTTTGCTAAGGGAGTTGTGCAACACAGATTATTGAAGATAACCCTTACTTCCAAAATGTTTAGTGGTTATATTTTCTATTCTTTTCTTTTCTTTTTATTAGTTTTTTTTTTCCATTTTTTAAAATATTTTTTTAATTAACATTATTCATTAAGTCTTTTTTTTTGGCTTTCATAGAACAGTGTCTGAGGAGACAGGAAGCAGTAGAAGGAAAGAATCGGAAAAAGGACTTTGAGCCAAGATTATTACAAATGATTTATCAATGCATATATATATATATATATATTTTTCTAATTAAAAAATGGGCCCTCATAATCCCTCGTAAATATCTCCTCATTGATGATATACATCATTGTGAGGGCTGGCCAACCAACAATTCAACATTTCTCGATTGGAAAAAAAAATCAAGTCATGCCAGATTTATCTTGCGAACGTAGTTTCTGTTTTATAACGACTTTTAATAGTTGTTTCAGTCAGTGTTGAGTATTTGAGGCATCGCATGACTAATTGGAGCATGTCTGCTCATTTGTCTGTTCCAGTGTTCTTTTTCCTGTACAGTGCTCACATTTCCTTCCAGCATCTTCCTCTAGATAAAAATGCTAAATTCAGGTTGGGAAGTGCATTCACCTTGCAGCCCTGGATTTGAGGTGTGTTTACTGTGTGTGAGTGTTTGTGGAGGAAGCCATCAGTGACGTCAAGACTGTGCTAATGGACAACATTTCCTGAGCCACAGGAAGGCTGTGCTCAGGTGAAGCCACATGGTGTGTTTGTGTCCTGAATTAGTCTGTATTTTACTGAACAGGACATAGCATGCTTCCCTGACAGTCCTCCTCACATTGACATTTTCTGTTAGGCTCATTTTTATATGATGATAACCTCTGTCGGGAGAGTGAGATATGTAAGTCAAGCAGAGAGGGATGGACTCCCCTGCTAAGTCCTGATTCACCTTGAACCTACTTCCCTTACTATCATATGCTTATTTTTTGTCCATTGTCACCATTGGCTTGCTCACTGGAGGTATTAAGACAGTGTTGTCTGTAAAACTGCTCCGGGCACTGGCTGTATTGTGAAGAACAACTTAGAACCAAACCGAATTGAATCAGATCTAATCTAATTGTGTTCTATTGTCACTTGTACTGGAAACTTGTTATGGACCTCAGTCAGGTGTGTAAAATTAAACATGGAATTTACAAGAAAACATGCTGTGTGGTATAGAACAATTTGTTTTTGTGTTGGCAGAGCTAAAGGTGGGATAAAACTGCATATATATATATTTTTTTTTAAATAACCCTGGCTATTTGTTGTGTTTGGTCTGATTTCAAATGAAAAAGAAAAATATATGCAGTTACAAATTGTTCTTGGATTGATCTGAAGTTCCAGGCTTCTTGAGGAGTGTTTATTTCGTATCTTCTACTGCCATCTAGTGGTAAACACCTAGTGTCATCGACAGATTTGACATTTTACAGAGACATTTTAGCATTCACTCACTCTCTACGCGCATTTATAAAGTTGTTGATTTATATTACATAATTTCAAAACAGTTAAACAGCAACAAGGTACTTCATATGTTATATGAGATATGATAATCTTCTTATGATAATCTTTTCAGGTGTCCATTTATGTGTGTAAATAAATAATCAGTAATAGTATAATATGTTGTATGTGGCTTTGATGTAATGTAGACTACATGTATTTTTATATATAGTAATTTTGACACCATTTTCCTATTTTTCTTTTTTTTCTTTTTCTGGAAGGTCTGTTTATGATGGACAGGAACATGGACTCTTCATGGATAAACTGGAAGGGCGGATCCGCAACCACGACCGTGAAATTGAGAAGATGTGCAACCATCACTTCCAGGGCTTTGTGGACTCCATTACTGAGCTGCTCAAAGTGCGCGGAGAAGCCCAGAAACTCAAGGTGCAGAAAGAGAAAATGAGGGTTTGAGGAAATCCTATAAAGCCAGAGAGAAGAAAAAAAAGAAACATTATAGACCTGGACTAAAAAAGATTTCAACCACTTTTGTTTAATATGTCAGGAAAAATCCAGACATATATAGTTTCTGTTTCTGTTTTGATCACGCCCGGATAATTGGTTGCTTTGTCTTCCTCAGTGTCAGGTGACCGAGACCAATCAGAAGCTCCAAAATGACAGCAAGGAGGTGTGTGTCCTGCTTACTTAGTTTAGTCTTTGATTCAGAACTTGTTACATTAAAAGCAAATATATTAATAACATTAATCATTCTTAAAATCGGTGGTTACCTCTCCTGTAGCTCCTGACATCGATGGATGAGCTGAGACAGTGCCGTCTGCAGCAGAGGAATATCGCCACCACCATTGACAAACTCACACACTGCTTACCAGGTACAAACATCAGGCCCATTACTGCAGGAAGTAGGGGTGCTGAGGGTGCTGGAGTGTAGCCCACGAACAAATGGGGGTGCGGTGTTAAAAATAAATGAATGAACAATTTGTAACAAAAAATAAATTTTGTATATTCATTAAATGTCCCCTGAAATGCTTTGAAACACGCAGCGTTATTCTTTGTGTTGACGTCATTTGAACTGAAACAGGAAGACAGGGCGGGACATATCAAGCAGCCCCGCCCCTTTTTTGAAATAGCCAATAGCGTTCGATTATATCACAGCTTGGGCTAAAGCCGTTCAGAGCCATTGAGCTCCGTAAAGCCGCATTTGACAGGATTTGACAGCCACAATCTCATCCATTTTGCTATAAAATATAGCATTCTGTGTAGAATTCAAATAGGTCCGATACGTTTTGTGGTCTGCGCCGACTCGCGCATGTGATCCGCTCCGTGCTATCGTGTCTCTGGACCGGAGCTGTGTGTGTGTGCTGTGCGGTGGTTAGCATGACACAGCGCGAAACCAGACTTCTTTTTTTCCTCAATGGAAAGCATATTTACACTGTCTGAATCGTTCTCTGTCCCCTATATAGTGCACTACGTGCCATTCACCGTACGGAAAATACTAATGCTGTGAACAAGTGACCTATTTTAGCCGTGGCTTCAGCGTCTATTTATAGTGTAGGGGGCGGCCGCTTTGAATTCTAGAGAGCATTTGATTGGACAGAAAGTTTGATGAGAAGATGAAGTACGATGTGACGTCAAAAAAATCGTTGAGCCGTTTTGTCGGAAGTGACGAACTGCAAGCTTTGAATGCTTATATTTTCTAAATGCGAATTTTGTCACGGTTTTGGAGCACACTGGCATACAGATAACCTTAAGACTAACATATTGATACTAACACCCAAAAAACTTCAATTTTGATTTCATGGGACCTTTAAAATGCATTGAAAAAAGTAGCCTAAGCCTACAATGATAAGAAGCAACGGTTAAACATGAGTTAAGCTGAATCAAATTGACTGTGAAAGTCATTTTAACTTATTAAACTGACTTACTTAATTTGTTGCCATGGTTTTTTGATTATGTTATTACCTGTAACATGTCTGTGCAGTACCCAAATTAAGGATTAACGACCATTTCTACAGACATGGCAAAGAGACAGCAGAGAAAGAGCGAGAGCGTTTACCTCAGCAGCAACCAATCTCACATTCTCGCATCTGCAGCGCTTATTTTGTTTAACGTTAGATCTTTCCTATTCTTGAAAAAAAAAGCTTAAGGTTGATTCCATATTACTCTTAATGGGGAAAAAAAAACCACCCACGGCATCAGCAATGCTACAATGACAAAGTCGCTTATGTTAAGCATAACACTTTGATGAACAGAACGAATAAGACTGATGTACCCACGTTGTAACACAAATAAATGAAAGGTTTTTAGATTTTCCCCTTACATTAAATGAATGCTTATTGCTCTTAATGCTTATTATTAATGAAAAAAAAAACACAGGCTGTACAATAAAATAGTACAATGACAAATTCACCTATATTAAACTTTTATTAACAAAATGAACAAGTATATGTTTTACCCGTGTTTAACACAAATAAATATTGATTTCCCCTTAGGCTACCTTAAAAGATCGTAGGCTAGTTTGTGGTTTATTATCTTATTAATTAAAGCATCAGCCATAGTACAATGGCAAATTCGCATATATTAAACATCTAACTTTTATTAACAAAATGAATACGATGGATATAGCCTTGCATTGTAACCCAAATAAATAAGGTATTTTCTCTTATTTAAATGAATGCTTAGTTTGTGGTTCATTGTTGTTTTTTTAATGAAGACCCAGCTATAATAAAGACATTCACTTAGGCTATATTAAACAAAGAAATTAAAGTTTTATTAACAAAAGTATCGCTTTTGGATCCACTATCATACTCTTGTCACGTAACCCCCCCCCCTTTTATTTCTCAGCCCCCCCTGCTCAAAATACGTTCCTGCAGCTATGATCAGGCCCCCCCTGCCTGAGTTTTTTCAAACATCTTGCTTAAGCCTGGAATACACTACACGATTTTTGCCTCGATTTTCTCCCGATTTTACAGTCTGAACAAGTTAACGCTAGTTGAGGAAAGTCAGAGCCAGTCTGCAGATTACAGCTGACAGATTCCACAGAAAATCGGGTAGTTTATGATGGTCACAGATTTTTTTAGCTTCAGACTTTGATTCCATCCAGTTGGAGGATATCAAACATGTTTGATATTTTTAGCCGATTTTAGAACACATATTGTTTTCATTTGTCATGCGTCTCCTAGCAACAAGGCACACGTTTCTGCGTGAGTTTGTCGTGATCGGAATAACTTTAAAGTCTGGTAGTGTATGATCGTCGGTCGTGTAGTGTATGATGCCCAGTTTTCCTGTCACTATTTACAAAGTCGGTAAGTGTATGATGCCTGGTGTTTTAAAAATCTGTTCCGATTTTAAAAGTCGTGAAGTGTATTCCAGCCTTTATCTACTATTTGTTGTATTTACACTAATGTTCAAAAGTATGTTTTTTTTTGTTTTTTTTTTAAGAAATTAATACTTCAGCAAGGCAATTAATACTTCTATTTCAAATAAATGCTCTTCTTTGAACTTTCTATTCATTGAAGAATCCTGAAAAAAGGTTTTCCACAAAATTAAGCAGCACTACTGCTTGAGCACCAAATCAGTTATATTTGAATGATTTCTGAAGGATCACGGGACCCTGAAGACTGAAGTAATGGATGCTGAAAATTCAGCTTTGTTTTGTATTGTAATAATATTTCACAATATAATGTTTTCACTGTATTTTTGATCCCAAAAAATCATCCAATTTAAAGCTTTGGTGAGCATAAGGGACTTCAAAACATCCTATCCCCCCAAACTTTTGAACTGTAGTGTGTTTTTTTTTTTTTTCTGTTGTTGGTAAATGCTTGAAAGCTCACAAGCTGTTCTCTTGACTGTTTTTCCATAATTCCACTTGTATTTTTTCTTGCAGTGTTGGATATGTACAGCAAACTGCAGGAGCAGATGAGGGCCAAAAGGTATGACATCTGCGCACATGCCTTTTTTGTGTAAGCTGCAGATGAGCACTAGGTGGCGCTAGAGATAAACTTATCAAGGTTGAACTAAAATACACAAGTGCAGTTCAGTGCCCAAAATATTTTAACACCTTTACTTAAAAAAAGCTAATTTGAGAACAGGACATTCCCAGCTGGGAAAGAGAGAGCGAGGTGTTGATGATTTAAACAGACCGTAGATCACTGGAGTATCTCATCCAGTCTGATGTGACTGCAGCAGTGACCAAACAGACACAGAGAGAGGGAGTTTTTCAGATGTCTGAGATTTCCAAAGCAGCATTTGGCAGCTGTCAGCAGTCAGAGACACAGAGGACACATTTGGATTGGATTTTCTTAGCTTTAGCAGCTGCATACATTGAACTGTCCCAGCATAATCAGGCATCCTTTTTTTTTATTTATTTTTTTATATAGTCTAGGATAGTAGACATCTGATAGAAAGGTGGAGGGAGTGAAAGAGGGAACCAGGTGGAGACGATGCAGGATTATAACCTGCATCCTCATTAGCACTCAGCTCTTATATACAAGCATGTTGCAACCCTCAAGGGGCCATCTGTGAAAAATGTGAGAGAGAGAAAGAAAAATTTTACACAATATAAAACGACTGTTAAAGTTAACTGTAAAAAAATATTCAAACATCTAATCACTTTAGTAGGGGGTAGAAAAGAGATGTTAATACATGAATTAGTTTAAATGACTTTTGCATTTTCTTTTAATTTGAAGAAAATGTATAGTTGCCTTTATTTAAAAAAGAGGGTCCCTCGCAAAGGGATTGTAATATTTGTGTGTCAAAATTTTAAAAAGCTAGTCCACCTAAATTGTGTTTGAAAGTGCCACTCAAAACGATTTTGAAGCATTGGTTTGGTGTCTTTTTGTGTCCTCCGTGTGACCTGAGCATCGGCATGGGCCTGCAACATTTCCATCCATTTTGTTTTTTATTTATCTCTGCTCTCCATGTTTCTCCATCTCTCTCGTGTGCTTGGTTTTGACATTAGCCTGGAGGTAGCAGCAGAGTCGGCCAAGATAGACTCTCTCCTTGGCGTCGGGTCTGCTGTGTAATGTTGCGTGACTGTGATGCTGTATTGAGTGTGTGTGCGTGTGTGCGATGAGCATAGCTCATCTCTGAGATCATCTTGATTGGGTTAAATTGTTATCATGCTGAGATCTAAGTCTTTAACCAAAGGTTAAAAACATGTACTGCATGTGCAAGGCTCAACAGTAAGGATGGCCTGGGGAGAGTTGTGGGTCAGGTTACATGACTGTCATTCAGTGTCCTTCAGTGCAATCTTCAGTCGGTCATGTACAATGTGTGTTTTTATGCTTAGCAAACTTAAAGGATTAGTTAATTGTAATGTATTGAACTTATTTTCTTGTGGATTTTACTGATTTAAATGCCACCAAGGTAAAATTATCTTTAAATGGCTAATAAAGAAATTGTAGAAATTCTATTTAAAATCATAAATAGAAGATAGAACAAATGCAATTTTCAAATATTAAATATATAATATATAGTTATATAAAAATTAGTGCTGTCAAACGATTAATCGCAATTTGGATACATTTTTTTGTTTACATAATATATGAGTGTGTACTGTGTATATTTATTATTGATATTTACATATAAATTTTTGAAATACACACAAACTGTATATATTTTGAAAATATGTTTATGCATTTATATATTTATATATATATATATTTTATATATATATATAAATATATTTAACATATAAAACATAACATATATTTTCTTATATATATATATATATATATATATACAACTATATATATATAACAAACTATATATATATATATATATATATATATATATATATATATATATATATATATATATATAATATACACATAATAAGTCATATAAAAATGCTTATCTGAGTAGCATATTGTTTTTTTTTATTCATGATGTAAAACAATGTATTCAGAGCCTAATTATTATTTCTTCATATGCTGCCAAAATAAGTTTTCTCTCCCAACTGTCACACAAAAAAAAGTTGTTTACTGGTCTTTGTCGCCGACATTTTATCACTTTGAAAAACCATTTTTGCCCTGCATGTGAGGCCATTAATAATCTCCAAAGTGGGACTGTATTTGCTCATTTGTTTATTGAAGTAACAAACTTTTCTTTTGATATGTTTGCAATCAAAATTTGACCCTGCCGTAATTTCCCATATAAAATATTTTTGTCCCTTTGTCAGATAAAAAAAAGTTGTTGCTAATAGTGGGAAGGTTTTTGAAGTAACCCAGCATTCAGATACGAACCCTGGAACAGTTGGAGGAGAGTTGTTTGCCTCAAGCTGGATCATATCGTTTCTGCGGCATCATGTCAGAGAATATCCCACGCCTGCGCACGCACATCAGAGACGTCTCCATGTCTGACCTCAAAGACTTCCTGGAGAGCATCCGCAAGCATTCGGATAAGATCGGAGAGACTTGCCATGAAACAGGTGTGTGTGCTTGTGTGTGAGAGAGAGAGTGAGCGCTCATGTCTGAGTAATGCCTGGAGGTGTATCAGAACTATACTTTGACAGCTGCCTCATGTGCTCGCATCTGACCTGACGGTCACAGCTGGGTTTCAACATGAGGTCTCTGAGGGAAGGACAGAGACCTTGTTCTTCGGTAGTTTAACGTGCTTTTTCCCATTTTTCCTTTCATCTTATCTCTGACCATCTAGTCATCTAGTCTGGAGGAAAAAGAGCTACCAATCTGTTCCAAATCAAAGATCGTTTCAGGTCGCTTTTGTTTATGCCAGAGGAATCGTGGAACACTGTGTATGGACACTACTTCAAGGACAGTGCACGGAGACACGGAGAAGACCCAGGGAACACATATGAGAGAAATTTGAGTGGATTTTTCGTTGGAATGCAGAAAAGTCCTCTGCTTTCTTTTAAAGTTATTAGACCAAGATGGGGTGAGGAGTGCATTAGAATATGAAACGCCAAATAGACATTAAGATCTCCCAAGCACTATAAAAATCTGGCCTCGCTTTTTTCTACTCTCTTTAACATATCTTTCTTTACTTTCTTCCTTGTCCTTCTTCACTGAGGAATAAAACTAGCCATGATAGATGTTATTGTGTGAAAGCTCCGTTGGTGGTGGTTTCTGAGGCAGGCATTACTATTGCAAAAGTTATTTCACATGAATGATACCTCAAATCTTGTGGCTCACTGAGAGGTGGTTAAAATGGGCAAAACTATTTTTTTTACATTGTTACATATCTTGGTACCAAAATATCATAGAGAAGTTGGCCTCAGAACAATTCTAACAGGGGCCTCACAATAACTTAAAATGATTCAAAATAAGAATCAAATTATAAAAATCAAGTTATTTCTTATTTCAATTCACTTATTAAATTTTTCTTTTTCTATGAAGATCAAGGAGTCTCACTGTCTGGAAAAAAATGATTTCTAGACCTCGGAAAGTCAATAATTTTTTTTTACTTCATGGGCATTTTTATACATTTTATAAATACACATTTTTCTAATAATGTCAAGTTCTATTTTATTAGGTAGAAATTTTAAGTAAAAATATATTTACAAATTCTTAATCACAAACAAAAATTTATGGAGATATTGAATATTGTTGGACAGTAGGGGGCCTTGAAGCCAAAGAGATTGAGTACCTCTGCCACTTGGTTAAAACCACTCAGAGACACCTTAGCAACACCTTAGCATCATCATTGCTAATTTTGCACAAACAGTCGCCCCCCTCACATTTTCTTCAGAAAGATCTCCGCTCTTCTAACCACTAGCAGTTCCTCTCAAAATGGATCGGTTGCTGATCCTAATTATGAAACAGTGGGGAGTAAAAGTAGCCAAAAAGATGTCACAGAAGAGTTCAAATATTCCTCACTGAAAAAGACCAAAGCCAGGCCATGTGTGTGTGTGCGCATGTGATGCTGTGCTATAACACGTGTTCACTTTATTTGTGTGAACCTTTTGTTAGTTACATCACAAAACTTTCAAGAACACAAAAGCATTGATACTTCTAACTGACATTTTTCAGTAGTTGAAGTTGGTTCAGCTTTTTTTCAGAATAGTGTAGCATTTCCAGGTGTAATGCAATGAAGCACTACATGGCTGGTTTTTATTTCACGTTTTATTGTGCATGCAGCTTTACAGCCAAGCGAGCTGAGGAGCTCTCCTAAACGGTCTTCTGTCTTATATGAAGCGTTGGAAATTCAACCCATTCTCCTGTTTGTTCAGACGGTTTGTTTAAATGAAACGATTCAAGAAATGATTCACCCATTTAAGTCCCTGTGCAGAAGTGACAATGTTTTTTGAATAAAATATTTTGTTAAATTCTGCTGATGTTTCCAGCTAAATCCTATATGTTAGGATGCACTGTATTTAGTATTTTTATTTATTTTATTTTTTTTTAGATTTATTTTTGCCATTTATTTTGATAGGACAGTAAGTTTTTGAAAGAAGGGAAGTGGGAGAAATAAGGGGAACGGGACTGGTAAAGGTCCACAAGCTGGGACTCAAACTTGGAACACCCGAAGCGCAGCTGTATACAGTATGTCGGCGCAGTGCCCATGAGTCTGTCGGCGCCGACAGTCTTCTGTTTAAGTTTTAATACTCATTATCTGTGTGACAATTATATACTGCTTTTATGAATTATATAATCATGTAGTTTTAAATTTAACGACAGATATTATCCTACCAGCTTTTTATGTAGTAATGTAGTTGGCTGCTTTTTGTTTCTGGGACTAGTTTTGTAACTTTTTCTCAATAGAAGCTTTACTGTAGAGTTTCAAAGTAGCTTCCCCAACACTGGTTTCTGGAAAGTTAATTTTGTCTCTGATGTTGAAGAAGAGGGCAAGTTGGAGAATAAAACAATAAGTGTATTCATCCAGGTAGGCAGGACTGAGGTACAGTAGATGTGTGTTCTACCAGCAGGTTTTAATGCATTCACGTTCTGACATGAGCAAATGCATGTGGACACCATGAGTTGTAATCAGAGATGCCCCTTTATTCTGTTGCTGGTCTGCTTCCAGTCGCCCCGGCCCAGCCTTTCGTTCCACTTTGTCCCTTTTTCCTCTCTCCTCATCAGCCTGCACCCTGGTCCATAGTTTGAGCAAACTGTTGGCTCCCGAAGCTCTGGTACTTGGTGAGTTTCCACCGGTCCAATCTGGATGGTGGGGACTGTTTGGTTTGAACTCTCTGATGGTCTACTCTCTGAGTCTGATCATCTGCTTTGTTTTTCAAAGGGAATTTACGTCTGTTAGTTTGTGTTAGTGCCATGTGGTATCATTCTTTGGAGTTTTTTAAATTCACATAAAAAGAGGTTTATATTTGCATATGAAAGTTTCTTTAAATTTAAAGCTGACACTTTTTCCCCATTTAGTTTTTGTAAGGATTATTGCAGTAGCTGAATATATATCAGTTCAACATGCCTTATTACAGACCTAAAACAGGAATATAATTGAAGTTGTACCTATTAAGAAGACAGAAGCAAGATTGCATGCTTGTATTCATCAAAAGTAGTTAATGTTAGTTTCCCAAATCACTCTCTTCTTCACTAATTTGATCCTACATTATATCTCCAGTATAGTGAATACAACAAGAGAATACAGTAAAATAACTGTTTTCTATATTAAGATGTTTTAAAGATCTGTTTATTCATGTGATTTATTCCTTCCAGCAAAGCAGAATTTCAGCAGGCATTACCCAGGTCATCAGTGTCACATGATTCTTCAGAAATCATTTTGATATGCTGATTTGGTGTTCAAGACGCGTGTCTTACTTTGGAAAAATAAATATTTTGTAAAAGTATTTACTGTCACTTCTCATCAAGTTCAGGTTTGAATAGTAATAATGTAAAATTTACTACTTGTATTTGTTGCAATTTGTCAGCCTGCCCACCACATGTGCCTCTAGGTGATTGGTGTTTGAAACCTCCTGGTTGTAGTGGGTCATCTGTGTTCAGTATTGGGATTTATTGAAGCGATTAAGGGAGTAGAAAAGAAAGGAATCACGTAACGGGGTGAAGGGTAGATTGCACAAGATGGAGTCAAATTGGGAACAATCGGTCAATATCCCACTTTTTTTTCATAAATTTCTACTGACCGTAACAAAACCCCACAGAGAGCCATGCAGATGCGCAAATAAGTTCTTGTGCCATTTTAAACCATTTGCATAAGCTGTAAGGATTAATCCCCGAGTGTAATATTGGTTGGATGCAAGGTGGACGAGATTGCCAAACAGATAATGAAACACACTGTTCCATGTGATTTTGGTTATGTATTTTCTTGGGTGCCTGTCCTACCCTTCCAGTGGCCTCTGGCGTAGAGCAGCTAATTGTACTGAATGGTGTTCAGATTCTTGAACCACACACTTTGCAGCATGCACAACCACCCATGGCAAATGCACGCACATGTGTCAATATCACCACGTGGTGTCTTAACCATGCGCGGCTGTTCGGGTTCAAAATGTGGTTAACTGCTCTTCCTCCCACCCCAGCGTCCTTCACCATCTCCCATCACGGACTTCCATTTGACCCAAATTCTGCTGACACTGATGCGATCCATGTTTGACCCGGTCTTGGCCTCCAACTTCAGCTACTGCTCGAGTCTCTGAGATAAGCCTTGATCCAGGGTACGGCTGTAGCTGATCTTCAACGACTCCCTTTTGGGAACATACTGTTTGAATGAATCATTCTCCATTGGAGCCTGACTTCATATCCCCAGGTTTATCTACAAATAAAAGAGAGAAGGGAAGTGTGTTTTGGTGGAAACTGTAAAGAAAGTATCTGCTTTAACTGAGAACTTCCAGGTTTAGTCTACATGTCGATTGGCACCTATTAGGTAACTTAATTTAGCGCTGGTTATAAATTTCTGATCATGCCCAAATATGAAATTAGGTTGTTGTTTCCAGTTCAAAAGTTTGGGGTTAGTAAAACGTTGGTAAGAATTTTTGATGTTTTTGAAAAAAGTATCTTATGGTCACCAAGGCTGCATTTATTAGATGAAAAATACAGTAAAAACAGTAAAAATATTATAACAATTTTAAATAATACTTTTCTAATTTAATATAGAAATAAAGCTGAATTACAACAGCCATTACTCCAGTCGTCAGTGTCACATAATCTGTCAGAAATCATTCTAATATACTGATTTGGTGCTCAAGTAAAATTTCTAATTATTTTCTATGTCAAAAACAGTTGTGCTGCTTAATATTTTTGTGGAAAACATTTCAGGTTTCTTTGAAGAATTGAAAGTTCCAAAGAAGAGTATTTATTTAAATCTATTTTAGGTATATTCTATTTTTACTTTGAGCAATAAGTAACCTGGCCAAAACACTATAACAACTGCATAGCAATGTGCTAAAAAATCTGAGTACAACCTAACAACCACATACCAGCACCCTGGCATTGTGTCAAGGAGTTTAACATCACTTGTTTTTTTCTTCAGAAAATTAAATTTCTTGGCTTGTAAACCAACAGAACACCCTTTATTTGATCTCAATTCACCTTTTTTCCACCAGCCAAGGCTCTCCATCTTGTAGTTCCACTTACATCCAGTAGGTGGCAGCAGAGGTCATTCCAGACTCTGTCTGTCTCTGCTGCTCTGTAATATCTCCCGCAGAAGTGGAATGTTGGTGTAGAGTTAAACCAAAATTCAAACTCCAGTAACCTTTGAACAAAGTGGCCATCCAGCCGGCACTTGCCAAAGCCTCACATTCCTCCTATTAAAGTTTGTTTTCTTGCATGTCTTTGAGTCCTGTAAGATTTGTCTTGTTGGCGCGTGTTCACGTGCGTGTGTGTTTTGGCTGTAACCCGGCACGTGCTGATTAGAGAAAAGCTATGGAGTTGTTCCTCAAAAGTAAACCAAGTGAACGATAAATCAAGCTCTAATGTCACCTTTGCACAAGCTTTCTGTTAACTTGGAGAATCAATCTGTAACACTCTCTTAGGCTTGATTGCTGACACAGACGCTGGCTCCTGGTTCTGACCTGCGACTTCTCCTCACAAACAGATGTGACTGCTCTGCTTACATGTTGGCGCTCATTGTGGCCTTTTTGCAGCTTCAGTAGTGGTTTCTGCTGTTAAATACAGGAGGGTGCCGTCGCTCTTTCTCCTTTTTTGTGGGTTTCTGCTCCAGTGGTTTTGTGGTGGAGTGACGTTGGAGACGTTCTGACTGTAGAAGCTAGAGAAGAATGGATCGGTTGCTCTTTGCTGACTGATGAAGAACAGAGCGCCTTTTCCTCCCATCATTTATGTTTCTCTTCTGTTCAGGGGTTTCACTTTTCTTTTTTGACTCTGTATTTGTCCACTTCTTAGTCATTTTTGCCCATCCATCACCGCATATTATGGTCACATTGTTAGTGTAGTGTGGAGAAATACTTGAGGTTTCCACGTTCTTAAGGCTGATGTCACAAGACAGATGGCATTGCTACTACCGCCGAATACCTTTGGGCAATAAATCGGTTATTTCAGGGCAAGACCCTCAACCTCAAGTGGATCCACTTCCCTTTCCACAGCAGAGATGGCTTCTCTTGAGCTTTGGATGGCTCTCCTTCCCTCCTCCCTGCTCCATTCTTCCATCCTCAACTCCAGAGGAGCGAGTAAGCGCGCGAGCGAACCACTAATAACAGAAGGCTATTTGTCTAGGGGCTCTGTGATCCAGACTTGCAGACTGGTTCCTATTCCACTGGAAATTAGGCCCAGTCTCTGAGCCTGTGATTGTTTTAATTCCACTAACAAATGATCTGAAAATAAATATATTGGGAGATCCAGTGCTGTAATAATGGCTCCATTGTAAGCTGTGGAGCACAGAGAGTCTGTGTATGTGTGTGGAGTACTGTATATAGAAGTGGTTAGTCAAAGATTATGTTATAGACCTCGAGTTTGAATTTGAATCTTCCTTTTCTTTTGAATCTTTTTTTCCCCCCACGTCCCTTTTGTTCTTTCAGTCACTTTCAGCCCATTTCTATTCCAGTTTTGTTTTAGTTAACTCTGTTTGTATATTTCATCTGTAGGAACACATCTGAACATTTAAATGACAAATGTTTCCACTAGCTTCAGAATGACTGCTAAAATACTCACTTTGTCTTCTGCTTTGTGTTGGTTAGAGGTTGGTCAGAGGTTGGTTATATCTACTTATTTGGAAATCATCACCTTGTCAAGCAACATTGTTTTCCACAGGCAATCATATGAATATTCAAAACTGTGGACAGGACTATTAGTAAATCCATGCAAATGTTTGTGATTAAACATTTAACAATGCTTGAGTGTTCAGTGGGAAACCTGTTGAAAACTGACCCACTTAGTTAGCAGTAGTTCACATTGTTCTTCTCAGAAGTTTTTTATTTATTTTTTTATCAAAGAGAACATGTTTACGTTGTAGCTTATCCACACTATGAGCATAAAACTGACGATTACGTGGTCAAAAAGCATCATTGGAGAAGCGCTAATTAAACGTTGTTTAGGACAGTTGTTACAGCCCTCCAAAACTATTTTGGCTGAAACTGAAAATTCTTATTTTTTTTTTTTTCAGTTTGCTGAAATGTCAGTGCATTGCTAGCTTAAGGTTAATTGATGGATTGGTTAAACTTTTTTTGCCACTAATATGGAAATTTGTCTTTGCCTTTTCATATTTACACAGTATATAACAACACAAAGTTATGGTAAAAATTACGGTTCATACAGTATAACAATAATAACTACAAATATATAATTTGTTTGAGATTGTAGAGAAATTTCATTTACGTCTTTTGCAATAATTCAGGGAAGTTACAAATTACTTGGGCTGCCCCCTACTATCTGCGTGACTTCGCCAATGTGTATTTGTATTTATTTAAAAAAAAAAATTCTGCGACTAACCGACTAAAATAAATACAAATACACATTGGCGAAGTCACGCAGATAGTTAAGGGCTGGTCTATGTGGTAGTTAGGGATGTAACGGTATGAAAATTTCTTATCACGATTATAGTGACCAAAATTATCACAGTTATCAGTATTATCACGGTATTGTTCAAATGTGCTGGAGATTTTCAAAAAGTACTGGCACATAAATCACTTTACCAAGTTTTATATTTAAAAATCAACAAACAACAAATAAAAGGACTTTTTGTTTGCATAATCACTAAAACAATAACGTTACCAATGATGTCCGGATTTTAAATGACAACTTGACTGACGACAGTTTAAAAGCATGTTCAAATATCTAATGTAAATGTTCAAATAAAGCTTTGAAAAAGTTTCATAAAAATGTAAACCTCACATTTCAGCCTTTAAATAAAGAAAAGGGTTAAGTCAAAATGATAATTGATTAATAAATGATTACATGCATTTTATCTGCTCCATAAATAATTCTAGAAAACTTATCTGAATTGTTTAAATGTGTAGAATCCACATAAGCTTGTTTTTCATCAAGCAGGGCATGCAAATTCGTTCCGTTTGGCCAGACAGAAACTGCACACAGGCTGAATATGAATATAAGTCTCTGTAAATCCACTCTCTGACAGCAGGTGGCGCTTTATATGGAAAAGCTGAATTACAGCTGTTTCCTCCGTGCACAAAGCATTGCGATTAAAACACTACTTTATTAGGTATTACACAGAGCGAAGATGAAAACAAAATGCCATCGAATCGTTTCTGAAGACAGTCAGAGCCTTCAGAGGTACATTCATATAATTAATTAATTCATATATTCATTTGTATAATTCCCCTCAGCACTCTTTTAAATCCTCCCAGTTTTTCCGCCCTATTTTCACTCAAAACCAAACTACTCTGCTGCTGTGCGCACGTGACTGAAAACTCTGCTATATGCTGGACAGTATTTATTTATCGTGAGTTGTTCAAATCGCGGTAATCCAATACGGTTTTAATGATAATTTAAATATGAAACGGTAATACTAACCGTGGGGAATTTTATCATGATTTATCGTCAAACCGGTAATCGTTACATCCCTAGTGGTAGTACATCGGGCAGGACATCCAAACGCTTGCCTATCATTCATCGACCTCAAATATGGCTTATCATCTGAAATATGTAAGTAGGAGCAACTTTACATGGCCGCTCAATCTAATGTTAACCTAGAGAAATGTGCGCTGTTCAAGTGTCTGTGCAGAGTGTGGAAGCTGAATAGTAGCGCTCACTGCAGGACAGATGGAGGCGCCGGTGTGTAGGGTTGGGTACCGAAACCCGGTACCAATATGGCACCGGTACCTATGGAACCGGTATGTACTAGAACCGAATCAGAACGCAGATTTCGGTGCCTCATTTCGGTGCCATGCATGAGCGATCGATTAAAATATTTGTCCTTTGTTTCTCCGAAACGCACGTAAGAAGCATCACAGGCTACAACAGTGGTTCTCAACCCGCGGCCCGCGGGCCGCATGCGGCCCGTCACGAATCCTAATGCGGCCCACCATGCTGTGCTGAACACAATTAAACAATAACTTTCAGTTTTACAATTCATTGTAGTTTTTACATTACTTTAAAAATGTACTAAACAAATATAAGCTATGATGTTTTTGTTATGTAAAATAATTTAGTTTTTTATATATATTATTTTCAGACATGAGCAGCTCTATGTACTCACGTAATTAATGTTACGCATTTAACGAACACATACAAGCGCGCACTTTGGCAGAATTCAATTCAAATAGTCATCAGCAGCCATTAGTTCTGTAAAACTGAGCATCAGAATGGACAAATTTGTTAAGGGAGAAAACGAAATGTGGAAAATGCCAGCGAAGGAACGCATTCAAACAAGAATAGTCGCAGCATCAGCAGAGAAGAGAGTGCTGGACTTTCGGTTTGCCCCGCCACTCACTTGAAGATGTTCAGGTAAAAAGAAACACCCTTAGGCTACTACGTAGCAATCATCCTTATTACAGAAATGTGGCAAAACATCTCTGGAGAGAACCTCAGATTATTACATTTGAAAATGCTTTCCATATTTGGATCAACATAGGCTACATTTGTGAACGCACACTTTCTGCAGTGTCGCGCGTCAAGTCACGCGTCCGTGCGCGTCTTCTGCAACTTACAATCACAACTTCATTGTGCTGTTACTCCTTTCGAGCAGAATTTCACAAAATTGGTCAGCTCCCGACAGCGTCAGGTGTTTTATTAGGTGAGTAGAATAATTTTATTTATTTCAATAAATGTAATCGTTTAGATGTCATAATATTTAGGCTATAAATAATATTATAAATCTGGTTGGTTTGAATTGATGACGTAATATGTAAATGAGATGCGTGCGGCCCGTGAGACTTGCACTTGGACCATAGTGCGGCCCGGTGGAAAAAAAGGTTGAGAACCACTGGGCTACAACCAGGGGCGGAGCGGGGGGGGGTGGCTTCTGGGGCTCGAGCCCCGAATGTTTTTTCAAAAGCCCCGAATCTTTTGGGTTTGTTAATAGTTTTGTCAAAAATATAGTTTATCACATATTATACAGAAATATTTAAAACGGTTCAATGCCGCGTTCCCGCAGGATCGATTAAACGATATCATCAGCTGCGCTTTCTCTCACACACGCCTCCTGTCAATCACTCAGCACGTCACTCCTCTCATCCCATTCACTTCAAGCTGTTTTACCTAGCGGGTTACTTTTTGTAAATTATGTTCATTAATGTCTTGGGCAAGTTCATGCAAGCCAAATCTGCACATGTTCAGAGCAAATACTGAACTCGTGAGACATCAATTTTATCGAGTATATGGCAAAAACCAAATAAAACACACCTAAAGTGCACACATGCGTGACTACTTGATGAAGCTAGACTAACTTCGTGCGTTTACGCATTTAAAGCTAGAGTGCGTTCTGTCACTGCATGATTCAGACTATTAATAATATGCATTAAGAATGATCACATAATTCAAGATAAGGGGGCAGAAAATGTATATATTCATATTTCATATTGTTAATAAATATCTCATGAAGAGTGCCATTTTTTTCTTAAAAAATCAGCATGATTACAAATGTGATATTGATTTTATACAACTGTTCAATAAATAATAATTTAATATCAAGACTTATGTTTTAGACACCATATTGGCTGTTCTTGCTCTATTTCAAAAAATCATTTCAAACACAGCCACAGCACTGTTTTGTGTCTCTGAGCAACAGATGGTACTTCGTTCCTGAATGAATCAATCGTTTAAATGATTCGGTTCAATCAGTGACTCACTTATTATTAACAGTGATTTGCTGCCACCTATTAATTTCACATTTAGATTTTTTCATGTTTAACTCAATTCAAATAATAGTATTTAACGTTTTATGTATAATACATAAAACATTATTTATGCATTTGTAATTGCAGTTAAATGCATTCATGTCTTGCATTAAACACATCTAAATGCCACTTCAGACCAGCTTCTGTGTTGATTTGATTTGCTTGGTAACAGCCCAAATGTCTTATTATTCTAATTCACTGATTAAATGCAAGAATTTGACTCAAAAGATAATGGACACTTTTATATTAAAAAAAAAGGCTTTATAAAGGTAAAAATGCCCATAAAATGTAAGAATCAGTTTAAACTTATTGGAAAAGATGAATTTCTGTTAGTGGAATTAAACATGTAAAAAATAATATTCATGTTTAATCATTTTAGACACTTGATTTTACTGAAGGCTACCATGATAATTATAACTTGATTTTATTAAATTCATAAACATAAACAAACTATATATTCTCTATTTACAGTTTGTAGTGTGGATCATTCATTGCAGCATTTAATCTGATTCTCATGTTTAAGAATCTGTTATCTTGAAAAATAATGTATGCTTCTACTGCCCACTGACTTGGTTTTAAACCTATATTATTATCCAATTTATGAGCCTTAAAACATCTTAAAATGCACACATTTAAGTCAGGAAAATATAAATTTTCTCGGGGGAGCATGCCCCCGAACCCCCCTACCAATCTACATTTTTGGACCTCTATTTATAAAAACCTGCGTACCACCCTGTATGCCAGTGTTTATCTTTTTATGCTACTCCCTTAAGAAATACAGTAAATATTCTTCTGTTGGCCTCATGTATTCACTTAAGAAAACTGAAGCCCATATTTAAATGGTATTGTTGGACATCCTTGACTTGCAGTTAGACCACCCCATTACTGCATGTTTCTACTTAAACACATTTATCAGCTAAAAGGGGTAGTTTACCCACAATTAAAATTGTCATTATTACTCATGTTGTTCTTCTACTGAACTAAAAAGAATATATTTTGAAGAATTGGGGGGGGGGGTCGCAACAACATTTGGGCTAAGCCCCGAATGTTTATAAAGTCTGGCTCCGCCCCTGGCTACAACTACAAATATTTCAGCAAAATGTATATTTTAGTCAGAGTTATTGCGCTCCTATTTCATTGTGCACCGTCTGTTTGGCGCGCATGCGCACGGCGGCGCTCATTCTAAATGAAGTCTGTGAAGTTTAGCAGAGAATCGCAAAGCAGAAGCTCACGCACTTCTGACAGCAAAATGGAAATATTTCCATGGCTTGCTAACATTTACAGATGGAGAATATACCTGTGAATTGTAAGTTATGTATTACGGAAAACAGCAAACACATTTAACAGCGCGAAAAGCATCTGTCAGCGGCACACACAGCCTTTCTGTCAGAGCATCTGTGAGCGCGAGCCGCTTTAAACTGAAACTATAAACTATTTACGAGTTTTTTTTATAGCCCTCCCTTCATATAAAGCTTGTCACATGTTTAGAACAAATTGTATTATGTACTTTCTCCGCAGCAGTTCAGTCTGTGTCCTCCCTAGATATTTTATCAGATGCGCTCGTATCAAACTGTATATAAATATTATATATATATTATAATAGTATATTAACTGTATTGCTTCATAATAACGTATTGATTATAAAGAATATATCAATATATCGTACAAACTCTATATACCGCCCAGCCCTAGCTTTAATTAAAATGCCTAAAGCTAAAATTCTCTTGTATTAGCGTTTTTAAACCCGTTTAAACCAACAAAATAGAACATTATAACCTTTTTAGTCCACAACACCAGTTAAATGCTTCCTTTTGTGATCTGATAGCTTCTTGTCACAGAATGAGGCAGAAAATATGTTCCATAGGCTACGAATGCATTGATTAGCAATGGATTTTAAATATACTTAATTATTATGAAAATACCAGAGATGGCTTGAATAACACAGACAAACTATATATTGTCGTAGTCGAGTGTTTAATGTACTGTATTTGTTTTATCATTCAGAACATTTATATCTTCTGTTTACTCAGTTACAGGAATAGCAATGCCTTTGTCCATATTGGGGATTTCCTGGAGCTTCATTAGTTCCATATACTGTATGTGTGTGTGTGTGTGTGTGTGTGTGTGTATATATATAAATAAAACAAGTATCGGTTCAGGCACCGTTTAGGCACCGGCACCGTTTTAAAAGTATCGATTTGGCACCGGTATCGAAAAAAACCAAACGATACCCAACCCTACCTGTGAATTGTAAGTTATGTATTACGGAAAACAGCAAACACATTTAACAGCGCGAGAAGCATCTGTCAGCGGCACACACAGCCTTTCTGTCAGAGCATCTGTGAGCGCGAGCCGCTTTAAACTGAAACTATAGGCAACTGTATCTTACGAGGTTTTTTTATAGCCCTCCCTTCATATAAAGCTTGTCACATGTTTAGAACAAATTGTATTATGTACTTTCTCCGCAGCAGTTCAGTCTGTGTCCTCCCTAGATATTTTATCAGATGCGCTCGTATCAAACTGTATATAAATATTATATATATATTATAATAGTATATTAACTGTATTGCTTCATAATAACGTATTGATTATAAAGAATATATCAATATATCGTACAAACTCTATATACCGCCCAGCCCTAGCTTTAATTAAAATGCCTAAAGCTAAAATTCTCTTGTATTAGCGTTTTTAAACCCGTTTAAACCAACAAAATAGAACATTATAACCTTTTTAGTCCACAACACCAGTTAAATGCTTCCTTTTGTGATCTGATAGCTTCTTGTCACAGAATGAGGCAGAAAATATGTTCCATAGGCTACGAATGCATTGATTAGCAATGGATTTTAAATATACTTAATTATTATGAAAATACCAGAGATGGCTTGAATAACACAGACAAACTATATATTGTCGTAGTCGAGTGTTTAATGTACTGTATTTGTTTTATCATTCAGAACATTTATATCTTCTGTTTACTCAGTTACAGGAATAGCAATGCCTTTGTCCATATTGGGGATTTCCTGGAGCTTCATTAGTTCCATATACTATATGTGTGTGTGTGTGTGTGTGTGTGTGTGTGTGTGTATATATATAAATAAAACAAGTATCGGTTCAGGCACCGTTTAGGCACCGGCACCTTTTAAAAGTATCGATTTGGCACCGGTATCGAAAAAAACCAAACGATACCCAACCCTACCGGTGTGTCACTTGCTCATAAAATACTCCCTCATCTTTGGTAGGGCTGCCCTCGACTAAAGATTTTTCTGGTCGACTGGTAGTCGTTCATCTTAAGCATTAGTCGACTAAAGACTTGAATTGCCTACATTGCCTAATAAGTGCTCAGGCGCTCGCATAAAGTTTGCCATGGCACACCAGCAGAAGTAATGATTATGAATGTGTCCGGGACAAACAGTGAGGAGGCTGCATTAACATTTTAATAATGTATTGATAAACTAGTGCTGTTTTTGTTCTCGGTATAAGAAATTAAGTCGGCGACACCGACTGTAGTGGATGCGCCTGTATGCATGTTTCATATGGATTACATACTCTGAGAATATTTGTTTTCCATTCGAATTGGTTCATTTGAAAGTAGACATTTTGCTCTCTATAGATATATTTTTTTGTCTAAAGGCAAGCATACACAAAGTTTCGGAGTGTCGTGCTCAAGTTCACAGAGACCGAGATGGCAGAAAGCCATGATTTACAGATTCGAAAGATGTATTATTCTTATCTGCATGACCAAAAATATTCTTATCTGCATGACCAAAAATGAGGGAGTATTTTATGAGCAAGTGACGCACCAGCGCCTCCATCTGTCCTGCAGTGAGCGCTACTATTCAGATTCCACACTCCACACAGACACTTGAACAGCGCACATTTGTCTAGGTTAACATTTGATTGAGCGGCCATGTAAAGTTGCTGCTACTTACATATTTCAGATAATAAGCCATATTTGAGGTCGATGAATGATAGGTGAGCGTTTGGATGTCCTGCCCGATGTACAACCACAAAGACCAGCCCTTAACGATCTGCGTAACGCGTTAACGCAAATTCATTAAAAAAAATTTTATGCGCGATTAACGCAGCGCGTATTTTCTGTTAGACCTGTGGCCCAACCCGTAGTTGGAGAAATGGAGATTCACAGTGTTGCCAACTTAGCAATATTGCAGACCCCTTTAGCGACATTTTTCCCTTCAAAAAATCGGCCAAACCTAGTTTCTGAGAATTGCCGGTACTGCCGTGCGAGGTCTTGCTCTCCCAGCGTGCGCGCACACCTCTCTCTCTCTCTCTCTCTCTCTCTCTCTCTCTCTCTCTCTCTCTCTCTCTCTCTCTCTCTCTGCGTCTACTCAGTTTCTCTTCAGCGAGCGGCAGAGAGGAGCAGCGCTTTAATTCAGTTAAACACAGATATTATGTTGCATCTCTAATTTTACATGCAAGTATGGCCGAAATCACAGCACAGCTATTGTCTTTATCTTATGTGTATTTGATTTCATCATACGACGGTGCGATTATCATGATTTTTTGTGCAGATTAACATCTTGGAAGGGAGAGCTGGTTATGTAGTCTTAATGGGTTGCGTTTCAGTCACCATTTCATATTCATTCCGTTGTCTGACAACAGAAACAGTAAAATATACCAATGAAAACAGTTTTATTGAGAATTTAGCTTCATCAAAATACAGCATGTGGGCACAGAGAGGGAAACAAATGTAATAATAAATAATATATATACATTTTGCATGTTCAGAAGAAGAGCTGCCCTGTGTGCAAAAATGTAAACAGGTTTGTGTCAGTAAATTGCTCAGTGCAAAGAAAGAGAACCTGGTATTTCTTTTTTCATGTGTCTAATAGACATGAACAAGTTCTTTCAAAAACATCTATGACCTTTGAAACATGTCTACTCTTCATGCTTTGTTGACTATGGTTTCAATAATAATAAACATACATTTGCATAAAGCATCCATATTTGTCCATGCCCATGTTGATTAGAGTATTAAAAATTTTAAAAGTATTAATTTAAAGTACATTTAGAACAAATAAAAATGTGCGATTAATTGTGATTAATCCCGAGTTAACTCATGACAATCATGCGATTAATCGCGGTGACATTTTTTAATTGATTGACAGCCCTAGTAGTTTTTTTTCTTATTTTTTTTCTTTTTTCTGCGACTAATAAAATTTTGGTCGACCAAGCCTCTTCTGGTCGGCTAACGGTTAGTTGATCATTAGGGGGCAGCCCAAATTTTTGGTCATACAGATATACAGATAAGAATAATACATATTTTAAATCTGTAAAGACTCAAGCTTAATGCATGCGCCTCAGCGCTTATTAGGCAATGTAGGCAATTAAAGGCTCATTATTATGATTTAAATGATTTATTAATAAAAGTGCGATTAGTAGACTAATGCTTAAGATGAACGACTACTAGTTGACCAGAAAAATCTTTAGTTGAGGGCAGCCCTACAAATTACAAATATTTCTGAAGGAAAGAAGTTCTGTACAGATCACATAACATCTTAACAACTAATAGTGTTTTCTGGATGCACATTTAATTTTTCACAAGGAACAGTCTTCTCTCATTTGGAATTTTCCATCACTGCATTAACAAAGTTACATTCTTATTTAAATCCTGAAATTGCTGCTGTTGATAACTTGCGTCTTTCTTTTTGAAATTCAGAATTTGGGGCCCTTCAGGGGATGCTAAAGGGAAGGAACTTTTTGTTTGCCATCCTGTACCCCATCACTCTGACGCAAATGCCTCTACTTAAGATGAGGGGACCGAACCAGACAAGTGGAACACAGTAGCCAATGAAGCACAATAGATAACACACCACTGTAACATACTGCTTTTACGGTTTTTAAGTGGAATGGTGGGAAAAGATTTCATGAGAAGATCAGGACCACCTCTGGGCACCACCATACAAACCAAAACATTGAGATATGTGATGTGTATGAACAATAATGAACTTGAACGTTGGGTTGAAATGTTCACATCTCTTCCTTTAATGAAGCCCTTTAATTCTGATGCTTAACGGGAAGGAATTCTTGAGTTGCAAAGGTCTCTTCATGTGCCACCACCTGATACACCCTCGCTATGACGCACATGCCTCTACTCGAGATTAAATGAGGACTAGAACTAGGACTCCTTTTTGTGGAAACGCAGAGCAGCTACAACATTCACCTTGCATCCTATTGTCACTGCTTGGTTTCTATTCTGTTGTCCTCATGGTGTTGACGTTTCCTCACCATTCACTTTTTTTATAAAGAGGCCTTTTTTGCTTTAAGAGCCCTCCAACCCCTAATCTTCCTCCTCACCAAATAACTTGAGGGGTCTGTAAGGAGAACGTTGCGTGAGCGTTGATCGTAGTCATGACGTCAGATGGTGTTCATTAAAGAATAGTGTTCTATTGAGGAAAACTCATTTGAACTCTCACGTTTTGCATATGGGAAGTCCTTATTCCCAGGTGCCTTTCTCTTTGTTGGCACTGATGGGAAAGACGTACTTTGTCAGTGTGTAGCACAATATCGCTATTGACTTGGAATGTCACAGGGAAAATGATTGACATAAGCTCAGACTTTGTTCCTTCTTGAGCGCATGTAGGATTCTGCAGTTAGTGAATTCTAGAGTTATTTTTTTTCTCTCTTCCCCCCCCCATGGTTTATTTGATTGATAATATATATTTCATTATTGAATTAAGTGTTGTATGCACTTTAAAGTTGTTTGCAGAAATTAGTATTATCTTGAGAAATCTTTTTTAACATTTTAGTGAGATTTCATAAGAATTGTTTGTTTGAATGGGTGTGTATATATGTGTGTGTGTACATACAGTGGTGAGAAAAAGTGTTGGCCCCCTTCCTGATTTTTTTGCATGTTTGTCACACTTTAATGTTTCAGATCATCAAACAAATTTAAATATTAATCAAAGATAACACAAGTAAACACAACATGCAGTTTTTAAATGAAGGGTTTTTTTTTATGAAGGGAAAACAAAATCCAAACCCACATGGCCCTGTGTGAAAAAGTGTTTGCCCCCCACCCCCTGTTAAAACATAACTGTGGTTTATCACACCTGAGTTTAGTTTCTCTAGCCACACCCAGGCCTGATTACTGCCACACCTGTTCGCAATCAAGAAATCACTTAAATAGGACCTGCCTGACAAAGTGAAGTAGACCAAAAGATCCTCAAAAGCTACACATCATGTTGAGATCCAAAGAAATTCAGGAACAAATGAGAAAGAAAGTAATTGATATCTATCAGTCTGGAAAAGGTTATAAAGCCATTTCTAAAGCTTTGGGACTCCAGCGAACCACAGTGAGAGCCATTATCCACAAAAGGCGAAAATATGGAACAGTGGTGAACCTTCCCAGGAGTGGCCGGCCGACCAAAATTACCCCAAGAGCGCAGCGACGACTCATCCAAGAGGTCACAAAAGACCCCACAACAACATCTAAAGAACTGCAGGCCTCACTTGCCTCAGTTAAGGTCAGTGTTCATGACTCCACCATAAGAAAGAGACTGGGCAAAAATGGCCTGCATGGCGGAGTTCCAAGACTAAAACCGCTGCTGAGCAAAAAGAACATAAAAGCTCGTCTCAGTTTTGCCAGAAAACATCTTGATGATCCCCAAGACTTTTAGGAAAATACTATGTGGACTGACGAGACAAAAGTTGAACTTTTTGGAAGGTGTGTGTCCCATTACATCTGGCGTAAAAGTAACACAGCATTTCAGAAAAAGAACATCATACCAACAGTAAAATATGGTGGTGGTAGTGTGATGGTCTGGGGCTGTTTTGCTGCTTCAGGACCTGGAAGACTTGCTGTGATAAATGGAACCATGAATTCTGCGGTCTACCAAAAAAATCCTGAAGGACAATGTCCGGCCATCTGTTCGTGACCTCAAGCTGAAGCGAACTTGTGTTCTGCAGCAGGACAATGATCCAAAACACACCAGCAAATCCACCTCTGAATGGCTGAAGAAAAACAAAATGAAGACTTTGGAGTGGCCTAGTCAAAGTCCTGACCTGAATCCTATTGAGATGCTGTGGCATGACCTTAAGGCGGTTCATGCTCAAAAACCCTCCAATGTGGCTGAATTACAACAATTCTGCCAAGATGAGTGGGCCAAAATTCCTCCACAGTGCTGTAACAGACTCATTGCAAGTTATCGCAAACGCTTGATTGCAGTTGTTGCTGCTAAGGGTGGCCCAACCAGTTATTAGGTTTAGGGGGCAAGCACTTTTTCACACAGGGCCATGTGGGTTTGGATTTTGTTTTCCCTTCATAATAAAAAACTTCATTCAAAAACTGCATGTTGTATTTACTTGTGTTATCTTTGATTAATATTTAAATTTGTTTGATGATCTGAAACATTAAAGTGTGACAAACATGCAAAAAAATAAAAAATCAGGAAGGGGGCCAACACTTTTTCACACCACTGTATATAGTTCTCCTCAGTCAAGATTTTTTACACACATGTTCCCTTTCATAAGTGTGTTTGTATTTGTTTGCCAGGCACAGGTGCAGATCGCTCGTGACAATGCCGTGACGTCACAGCAGCGGTCAGCGAGTGGGCGGAGGATACGAAAGGAAGCGTGCTCGGGCACAGAGGTGGACAGAACTGGAAGTAACCCCTTTTCAGAAAAGGATTCTGGGATACTGAATGTGGAGGTTGAAGAGGAAGATGAGGTGAGAGGGGAAAAGATTTATCTCAGGAGTCACAATAAAACCATTAAGCATTTCAACTGATTTTAAGCCTTTGTCACTATGTTTGTGCCCAGGCAGTTTATGAAATCAGAAAAAGAAAATTCATATAAATGCGTCTTTTTGGGTATTATTCTCGTTTTCTTTCTGTCTCAGTCCTTTATAGTAGGGATGCACCGAAATGAAAATTCTTGGCCGAAGCCAAACAAATTGAAACACTGGGCCGAAGGCCGAATACCGAACACGGTTTTCCGCATTTTTCCCCCCGTGTAGGCCTATTTTGCCAACTTTTTTCAAAAATTTCATTTTTTGCATAAATTAAATAGCCAAAATGTGCTTTTCACTATTTTGTCCTGCTTTAAAAAAAAAAAAATCAATTACAAAACAACAATTTAAAAATATTTAATTAACACTGAATATTTTTTAACATTCTCTCAGACATTATACCAACAAAGCACAATTTAACTTAAAATTAATAAGTTAAATCAGCCATGTATTTTTTTACTGTACAAATAAATGCAACCTTGCTGAGCAGAAGAGAATTATTTTAAAACATTAGAATATATTACAGATCCCAATTTGAACACTATTGGGGAATGTTATAATAAATATATTAATACAGCTGTTGTAGGGTAATTATTATTATCATTATTATTGTCTTTTTTATTTTATTTTACAGAACAGTAAATTTACAATAGTAACATTTATGAATGTTGATGGAGATTTTATTTTGGCAGAAACCCACAGGAAGACCTCAGTGCTGCTTTTTGTTGACAAGGGAATGCTGTTATTTAAATGATTGTCATTACAAATTTGGGAAGATGTTTGTAGCACATATTGCATTGTCACATGCCAAATGTCAAATGACGAGTAACAGTGTTTTAGCTAGGGATGCAACGATACCATTTTTTCAGATCCGATCCAGAAAATTCTGAGTATCGGCCAATTCCGATCCGATCCTAGCGCAGGTTTTTTTTTTTTTTTTTTTTTATTTTTTTAATCAATTTAGAGTTTCTATACGTCTGTGTCACTCTTTTGTGTGTTAAACACAATCTACTAGACAACTTCATTTTAATGAAAAATAACATGGAAAAAAAATATATAGGGGCTGTTTACACCTGGTCACTTCATGCGTTTTGTAATATAAATCCGATCGCTCAAACCACTTCAGGAGGTGGCCTGGGCCTCATTCCAGACGAAACTGGACATGTGTAAATGCATCTGGTTGTTGAATCCACATATGTGAATTTTACTCCTCCCAAAATGTAAAAATAATAAACGTGTGAGACCATGTTATAGGCTATATGACAATCAGATATGACTGCGCTAATGCAACACGCATCACCGCGGACGAGTAGCTGAGCATCCTTCAGCAAGCAGACGCATAAACTGCTGCGAATGAAACTGAAAGTAAGATGCAGGCGGTCGACACATAATCATCTTCATTAAAAGTATAAGACAAACATATCTTTCCAGTGCTGATGCCGCGCGCTCTCCTATTGCGGTCTTTGATCTTGAAATGAGCTGATAATTAATAAAGCTTATCTTTTGATTTCGTAGACGTGAACTTCGTTAAATTGAAATATAGCGCGGGAATTAAGATTGGATTTATATCCGTTTTATGAAGACACATTTATGTGGCCAAGTGTAAATGGAAACGTTTTAACAAGTCAGATACATATCCGATCAGAGAAAACGCATGAAATGACCAGGTGTAAACAGGCCCATTCATAATCTATGACAAAAATACTATTATAAACTAGGTTAGTGGATAATTTAGCAGCAAAAGTTATTCTAGAAAAATCATGAGTGCACAATTTTATAAAATCTAAACATTTAATGAAATAACATTATTTAGTGGGAAACAAATAAAAGTGAATATGTGAAGGACTAAATCTGGTAAAATGTTACACATTGCTCTTTGCATTGTTGTAAAATACATTCATGAAAACAAGTACATGTATTTATTTATAAATATAATCTACAAAATTAAAAGACATTTCTTTTAAATATACAGTCAGGTCCATAAATATTGGGACATCGACACAATTCTAACATTTTTGGCTCTATACACCACCACTATGGATTTCAAAGGGAACGAACAAGATGTGCTTTAACTGCAGACTGTCAGGTTTAATTTGAGGGTATTTACATCCAAATCAGGTGAACGGTGTAGGAATTACAACAATTTGCATATGTGCCTCCCACTTGTTAAGGGACCAAAAGTAATGGGACAGAATAATAATCATAAATCAAACTTTCACTTTTTAATACTTGGTTGCAAATCCTTTGCAGTCAATTACAGCCTGAAGTCCGGAACGCATAGATATCACCAGACGCTGGGTTTCATCCCTGGTGATGCTCTGCCAGGCCTCTACTGCAACCGTCTTCAGTTCCTACTTGTTCTTGGGGCATTTTCCCTTCAGTTTTGTCTTCAGCAAGTGAAGTGCATGCTCAATCGGATTCAGGTCAGGTGATTGACTTGGCCATTGCATAACAGTCCACTTCTTTCCCTTCAAAAACTCTTTGGTTGCTTTTGCAGTATGCTTTGGGTCATTGTCCATCTGCACTGTGAAGCGCCGTCCAATGAGTTCTGAAGCATTTGGCTGAATATGAGCAAATAATATTGCCCGAAACACTTCAGAATTCATCCTGCTGCTTTTGTCAGTAGTCACATCATCAATAAATACAAGAGAACCAGTTCCACTGGCAGCCATACATGCCCACGCTACCACCACCATGCTTCACTGATGAGGTGGTATGCTTAGGATCATGAGCAGTTCCTTTCCTTCTCCATACTCTTCTCTTCCCATCACTCTGGTACAAGTTGATCTTGGTCTCATCTGTCCAAAGGATGTTGTTCCAGAACTGTGAAGGCAAGGGACTGCTCATGATCCTAAGCAAACCACCTCATCAGTGAAGCATGGTGGTGGTAGCGTGGGCATGTATGGCTGCCAGTGGAACTGGTTCTCTTGTATTTATTGATGATGTGACTACTGACAAAAGCAGCAGGATGAATTCTGAAGTGTTTCGGGCAATATTATCTGCTCGTATTCAGCCAAATGCTTCAGAACTCAATGGATGGCGCTTCACAGTGCAGATGGACAATGACCCAAAGCATACTGCAAAAGCAACCAAAGAGTTTTTGAAGGGAAAGAAGTGGACTGTTATGCAATGGCCAAGTCAATCACCTGACCTGAATCCGATTGAGCATGCATTTCACTTGCTGAAGACAAAACTGAAGGGAAAATGCCCCAAGAACAAGTAGGAACTGAAGACGGTTGCAGTAGAGGCCTGGCAGAGCATCACCAGGGATGAAACCCAGCGTCTGGTGATGTCTATGCATTCCAGACTTCAGGCTGTAATTGACTGCAAAGGATTTGCAACCAAGTATTAAAAAGTGAAAGTTTGATTTATGATTATTATTCTGTCCCATTACTTTTGGTCCCTTAACAAGTGGGAGGCACATATGCAAATTGTTGTAATTCCTACACCGTTCACCTGATTTGGATGTAAATACCCTCAAATTAAAGCTGAAAGTCTGCAGTTAAAGCACATCTTGTTCGTTTCATTTGAAATCCATAGTGGTGGTGTATAGAGCCAAAAATGTTAGAATTGTGTCGATGTCCCAATATTTATGGACCTGACTGTATAGCACAGTAATGAAGGCAGTAACATATGATAGAGGAGTCCTATCTATCATATGTTGCTGCCTCCATTACTGTGCTATACATTAGATTATTAATAGCCTTGATAGGACAGTACAAGAAACGCTATAAATAATATTTCATTGTGCAAAAGTATTATAATACGAAAAGCTCCAATACAGAGTGGCACAAAGCGCTTATGCGCCTCCCGTGCGCAGAATGATGCGCTTGAAGCAGCACGGAGTCACAGCGCGCAGCTCCAGAGTTCAAAGCACAGAGGGAAGAGATATTGATGCTTATTAAATCTGCGCGATAGTTTATTGAGCCTTTTCTTTTAACGGTTTTAAATCTCAGTTATTGAGCGCTCTTGAAGAGAGTTTCATTGTTTTGACTGTAGTAACCGAACTCAACACGCAGTTTGAACGCTGAACGGAAGATGACAGACAGACGCAGCGGAGAGAAGAGTTTACATGAACTTGAATTTAACAACTTAAATATTCATCTGTACCTCACATTAAACTATGGAACTCCTTCAGAACACATGGACTTTGACTTTATGGTGCTTTATAATGCTTTTGTGCTTTCGTGGGGCTTAACAATAGCGCAGAATAGTATACACAATATCGGATTTGGATCGGTCTCGTCTCATGATACCCGATCCGCAGAAAATGACCGGATCGGAGCCGATACCGATCCTGAGTATCGGATCGATGCATCCCTAGTTTTAGCACAGATTTTCCTCGCGCTTTGGACTTTGAACCCAGGCTAATGAGCTTGTGCAGCGCTGATTGAATAGAATTTGTGCGTGTATTTGAAAACATAACATTCTGCAGTTTATTTACTAATCGTTTGAGGCCATTTCGCGATTTCAATCATCATACAGTAACCAGCATCAACCACCTCTTCCTCTTCTCATCGGAGACATGAGATGCAGCGCTAAGCAGTCTCTTACTCTCGGTGCTTCGTGCCTGTAATGATTTTTGCGTCTTTCTCTGACAGTTTTAAATACTTTCACACTGCAGACGTGTTTGCTGCATTAGTGCGCGCCTCTATTTGATTGCGTCACGGCATTGTTCGGTACAATTTATTCGGTCTTTTCGCTTATTCGGAAAAATATATACAATATCGGTTGCTGAAAATTCGGTGCATCCCTACTGTATAGAGATGGAAATCATAAGGAATGTAACGATTCTTGTTCTGATTCCTCCTAGTGAGGAATTTTTTTGTGCTTTTGAGATTGATTATATTTTTATATATCAAATAGAGATGAACCGATCATGATATTTCATGGCCAGTTCTGCTTGCCATTTTTAAAACAAGCAAAGGAGCTGATTCCAATGACATGTTGAATGTTTCTTTAACTACATGGTGTCAAATAAACAACTATCCTTCAGTATGCAGTAATCGTTCCTGGTTAAAGTATTAGTTCACTTTCAGAATGTCATCCAAGATGTCTTTCTTTCTTCACTCGAAAAGAAATTAATGTTTTTGAGGAAAACATTTCAGGATTTTTCTCCATACAGTGGACTTCAAATTCCAAGGTCCAAATTGCAGTTTCAGTGCAGCTTCAAAAGGCTCTGCTCAAACCCAGCTGAGGAATAAGGGTCTAATATCTAGGGTCTAACCACAAATGCTCATCTTGCAGTAGCTCTGCGATGCATTTCCATGACTTCAGGCATTACATAGTCACGGTGGAAAGGTCACGTGTGACGTAGGCAGAAGTAGTACCGGTCTCCATCTGATTTTCTCCTCCAACTTCAAAATCGTCCGACATCGTTTTTACCTTTTTTTGTAAAGGGCGTTTGATTTAGTCTTTGCACGTTCACTTTTTAAACACTGGGTCAGTACTTCCACCTATGTCACGCGAGTTGTGGATGCACATCGAAGAGCTAGTGCATGACTAGCATTTGTGGTTAAAAAGTAAATACTAGTGCTGTCAAAGTTAACGCATTAATAACGCGTTAACGCAAATTCATTTTAACGGCACTAATTTTTTTAACGCGCGATTAACGTAACGCGTATTTTCTATTTGACCCGTGGCCCAACCCGTAGTTGGAGAAATGGAGATGCACAGTGTTGCCAACTTAGCAACATTGGAGACCCCTTTAGCGACTTTTTTCCCTTTAAAAAAAGCACCCAAACCTAGTTTCTGAGAATCACCGGTACTGCCGCGCGAGCGCGAGGTCTTGCTCTCCCAGCGCGAGGTCTTGCTCTCCCAGCGCGAGGTCTTGCTCTCCCAGCGCGAGGTCTTGCTCTCCCAGCGCGAGGTCTTGCTCTCCCAGCGCGAGGTCTTGCTCTCCCAGTCTCTCTCTCTCTCTCTCTCTCTCTCTCTCTCTCTCTCTCTCTCTCTCTCTCTCTCTCTCTCTCTCTCTGAGTCTGCTCAGTTTCTCTTCAGTGATCGGCAAAGAGGAGCAGCGCTTTAATTCAGTTAAACACAGATATTATGTTGCTTCTCTAATTTTACATGCAAGTATAGCCGAAATCACAGCACAACTATTGTCTTTATCTTATGTGTATTTGATTTCATCAGGCGACAGTGCGATTATCAGGATTTTTGTGCAGATTATCATCTTGGAAGGGAGAGCTGGTTATGTCTTAATGGGTCGCGTTTCAGTCACTTTCATATTCGTCCCGTTGTCTGACAACAGAAACAGTCAAATATACCAATGAAAACAGTTTTATTGAGAATTTAGCTTCATCAAAATACATTATGTGGGCACAGAGAAGGAAACAAATGTAATAATAAATAATAAATGTACATTTTGCATGTTCAGAAGAAGAGCTGCCCTGTGTGCAAAAATGTAAACATGTTTGTGTAAGTAAATTGCTCAGTGCAAAGAAAGAGAAGTAATGGGAACCTGGTATTTTTTTTTCATGTGTCTAATAGACATGAACAAGTTCTTTCAAAAACATCTATGACCTTTGAAACATGTCTACTCTTCATGCTTTATGTTGACTATGGTTTCAATAATAATAAACATACATTTGCATAAAGCATCCATATTTGTCCATGGCCATGTTGATTAGAGTATTAAAAAATTTGAAAAGTATTAATTTAAGATACATTTAGAACAAATAAAAATGTGTGATTAATTGCGATTAATCACAAGTTAACTCATGGCAATTATGCGATTAATCACGATTGATTTTTTTTCTCGATTGACAGCCCTAGTAAATACATTTAAAAATAAAATAAAATTATATATAATAAATAAAACGCAAATATATGTAATTTTTTTAACGAAAAATCCACGGCCGTGAAATGTTTTACTCAAAAATTTTCTTTTTCCCTTCAATTTCTGATAATCACTTTCGACTGCTCTCCCAGCGCGCGCAAACCTCTCTGTCTCTCTCTCTCTCTCTCTGCTTCTGCTCAGATTCTCTCCCAAGACATGAACATCTTCTCTAATTTTACATGGATGACATGAGGGTGAGTAAATTATCAGGAAATTTTTATTCTGGAAGTGAACTAATCCTTTAAGTTTGAGTTAAACGTGAATGAATCACTCGGCTAGTAAGTCAGATTTATTCAGCTCTGACTCATGTCTTCTTCTGAAGAATCGACTTAGATCTGCATAACACTATCACAGTATTTTACTACAGTGTTCCATCCAAGTTAGCCAAAAGTCATGAAAATCATTCAGTTTTTCAAATTGGAACCATTTCTGAATATTGATGAATTAGAGTATTAAAAATTTGAAAAGTATTGATTTAAGGTACCTAGTTCCTCTGTCTCTTAATCACGTGTCTGTCCCTCTCTGTGAAAAAGAAAGACATAGTCATGAGGGTGAGTAAATTATCAGGAAATTTTTATTCTTTCTTTAAGTTTGAGTTAAACCTGCTTTACTCTAATATCCCCATGGACTTGCTGTTAGGCTGAATATTGATGAATCCTGCCCTGTCTCTGTGTCTGTCCCTCTCTGTTAGTTCACTCTAATATCCCCATGGATTCCCTCCCATTCTTAATGGAGCGTCTCAGCTCTGCAGTCGTTTAGTGTCATTAGGGCTGCCCTGCTCCTCTGAGGCGGCAATGTGAGACGTGTGGAGCATGCAAGACGTGCTCCCCAGCTGTGGCTGCCGGCACCGGCACAGAGAGAAAGGATGATTCCCGGTCTCGCTTAGCTCCTGAGAGACAAATTAAAGTGACGCAGTTAAGACACTCTCAGTCGGTGTTCATTGTTTAGTTTACGTTGAGTTTATTTTGACGTGCTCAGATAAGCATTGTTTGTGTTGTGTGACTTCTTCACTTGTTTTGACATGGTGTTTTCACTTGGCCAAACCGAAGCAACACAAGATTGGCACTTGTGTTTGTACCGAAGCACTGGTGATGGACTTTTGTTTTCTGTTTGCGTTATGTAAAGTGGACAATTTTTTTTACCAAAGTAGCTGAGAAAAAGCTGCTAAATAAATGTAATTTGTTGACTAATGTTGCCATCAATTTCATGATGTTGCAACATTGTTAAACCATTTTGAAATATGTTTCACAAAAAAGTGAAAAACTTACCTTTAAGTGACCCTGGTAAGGTTAATGCTTTTTGCTCTCTCGTTTGACCTTTTCCCCTTCCCTTCCCTCCAAGCTTCAATCAGCCTGTGCGTCATCGTGTTTTCTTCTTCTGGCTCCTGCTTGTGCCAGCCTTTAATCTCCTCGAATCTCATCGTTCAGGGGCTTCCTGAGAAACTGGTTGTATCCAGAGATGCAGATTGTTGCCTGTTTAATGACCCCATGCCACCTGAACGATGTCCCCTTGCGCCCCTTTGTCCTGTCTGTAAACTGTTTCTAGGGGAGCATGTTAATGTGAACAAGCCGCCCCTGAACCGGACAGACATTTCCAGCGCTGTCCCAGTGGTGCATCAAGACTGAATAGTTTTTTTCCACATTCTCTCTGGGTTATTGTTGGTGGTGCCACAACATAGTTGGGTTTGTATGTCCCTGGTTGCCATTTTGCGGGCACCAGATCAAAGCTGGCATTGTTTAGTTGTCCATTTGTTTGGTTTACTTTTAGAGTCTTTCCTTACCGGTAAGGTCAAGGGTGTCTCAGGTCAAAGGGATGTAAAGAGAAAGAAAACTAGAAAAGCTATTACACGACATTCATTTTAATGACCTTTGAATTAAAAATAGATTCTAGTTGAAAAATAACATTTGAAATTGTCTGTTCCTAGTGATTTCCTGCTTTAATGCTGCTTATCCATACAGGTGATGTGTCTCTCATTGACTCGTACTGTTTTGCAGATTCCTGGTGCACAGGACCTGGTGGACTTCTCTCCTGTGTATCGCTGTTTACACATCTACACTGTATTGGTGAGTATGTCTTGTTTGTGATCTGTTTTCTTTCAGGTTTGATTTGTCTGATTTTTTTTCTTTCAGAATATGATCTCTGTGTTGGCCCTCACGCTTACAAATAACCTTCACTTTGTTCCCCAAAGCCCCTTGTTGCAATGTGTGGTTCTCAGAGAGAAAATGTCTTGGGTGTTTTAAGAATATGTTCATGAAAATGTGAGTTTGTGTGAACGAATGTGTATTTTTAGTGTGTGTATGAGAAGTTGTAAAATGTGTTAATGTGACTGTATTATGAGTCTTTTACATTACCATTCAAGTTTGGGGTCAGTCATTTTTTTTAATACATAATACTTGAATTCAGCAAGGATGCATTAAATTTATCAAAAGTGACAGTAAAGACTTTATATTGTTACAGAATATATTTATATTGTTTGTTGCTCTCTTACACTTTGTATTTATTAAATCATCTTAAATAAATGTAAGGTTTCCACAAAAATATTAAGCATTAATTAAATATTAATAAAACAATGTGTGTGTATATATATATATATATGTATATATGTGTATATGTATATGTATATGTATATATATATATGTATATATATATTAGAAAACAGTAATATTTTACTATATTTTGATCAAATAAGTGCAATCTTGGTGAGCATTAAAAAGAGACACATTAAATTTTTTTTGAATGGTAATATATGTGTAAATCATTTTGTTTTAATGTAAGGTTGCTTGATTTAAGTAAAAACATTTTTTAATCGCCATGGCCAAAACATAACTTAATTTGAAGTCAAAAGGATCATTCTCTTTATATAGAATCAGTATAATTTCTCTTTATGATAAGATAAATAAATGATAAATCAAAGCAGCACAGTTGTTTGTTGATGACTTTGCTGAAATTTGCCAGTGGAAACTGCTCCATAGTTTACCAGCATGTTCTCCACCCAAAAGTACCCTGGAATGTTTCCTGCACAAACAAATATTGCATTTGACACAGCCACAAGTAATGAAAAACACTTTTTAAATGCATCACTGTTAATTTATTACCTATTAACTTGCTAGACAAGCATCTATGGAGTCAAGAGTCTTTAAACTGTTTGCTTTTGTAGTATGCTTTAAAATATGACCAATAATTGGGTGTAGGTCTACGTGCTTGGGTGGGTATTTCAGTTGTTTTTTTTTTTTTTTTTTTTTATGTGAATACGCACGTGTTTGTTTTCGGAGTGTACGTGCTGACAGCTCCTCATGAAGACTCCCGAATTGTTTGAGTTGGTGGAATGTCACTTTTATGACCCTCTGGTCTGTAAATTTCAAGTGTGAGCAGACAAACTGTCATTACTACAATGGTCTTTGTAATGGAAGCTGGTGAGAATGGCATGCTGGGGAATCTGGGTAGGGAGGAAGTCTTTAAAGTTCACGTCTTGCCCTTTTTTGACCAGTTCTGGAGACCAGGTCTAGGAGCCGTCTGAGGACGCAAAGGAAAGGGAGGAAAAGTAAAGGACAAGAGTTGTTTGAAAGTGACCAGGGAGTCATAGAAGGGACACACACAAACACTGTTTTGAGGTTACAGGAAAGAAAGCAAACAAATGAGAAGAGAGCCCCGATAAGCTAGTCGATGTGTTTCTTTTTAAGAAGGAATGTTCAAGTTTTTGTGTTTCCTTTCCCTGGTGACCCTTGAGTCACCTCAGACCCTGGGAAATCACACTGCTTACTTATACAAAAACAATCAGAATTGCACTTTATATGTCCCTGAAGGGCTTTTTTGTTTAAACGGTGAGCACACACTCTTGAATGCCTGTGTTTGAATGCACATATGGCAGATACTTCCCATTCACTGTATATTAACTGTCCTGAACGCCCCCACAGGAAGGAAGTTGTTGAGGCTGTTGTATGTTTATATGGCGATCGGCCTTAGTGTGACATCGCTCCTGATAATTTAAACAAACTTTATGTAAACACGGCTGCTTGCTACTGTAAAGAGTGAGAGGGGCAGAGAGACACTTATGGAAGGGAGGGAAATGAGTCAAATATAGAAATTGTTCATGACCTTGGTGCTGTACATGTACAATGGCCCTTTTTTTGGGTCTGCTCTGACTTCTTAACTGGCTGCACTCCAGATGGCCCGAGCTGGGAATCGGCAGGAGACGCTGAGGGGGTTCACCTGGGTTTCCTTCATACCAGAGGGTTGTGCCTCGGCCACGGTGTCCCTTGCCTTTTTTTTTGTGCATGTGTGTGAGACAGTACAGGCCTGTGAGGCCTGGAACTATAAGTGTGGAGCTGCTGTGAATCTGCTGCGGAAGTTATTCTCCCGTTGGAAAGTCAAGCCGAGGGATTGAAAGAATAAGGATGGAGAAAGAGAACAGGACAAGGAAGAGGTCAGAGTGCCAGAGGGTACAGCCTGTTCTTTGGTCAAGTTTGGCTTGAAAAACTTTAATTGAAGACAATGTGTTTTCAGTTTTTCTTCACACTGCCGTCAAACAATTGACATTTTTATGAATCTGCAGATAATAAAGTTCAAACGGACAGAGGAAAAACATTATCCCTCTGGAGTGGTGGAATTAAAAGAGAACAGCGGACTGCAATAGAATAGAAAACAGAGAAAAGAGGAAGCATGAGTTGTTGAAAGTGTGACCTCTATGCCTCAAGGTCTTGCACTTACCATAAATGCTTATTGTTTTTGCATTGCCAGAAAACAGCCAAACTGAAATGGCATTTTCCTTTTAAACCAGTCTGACCTACTGTGTCAGAGATCAGAGGCTGATGGAGATCTCAAGGGGTCAGTTACCTCTGTTTGCTCACTCTTTTTGTTATTCGTTTGAATTCTTTCTGTCACACATTTAGTCCATTTTGGACTTTATATTAGAATGTATTGGTGGTTGATTTAGTAGGATTTTGCCCAAGAATACATTTATTGAATTTCTTGATCAACGTCTTTAAAGCAGCACACGAGTCCATTTTCTGGACAAGAACATCTGAGATAGATTAAATTCTGTTCTATTACTTTCTTTCTTCCAGCTCAAACTCCTCCTCTTTACTCCTGATGGAACTTAAGGTCTGAACAGTGTCTCAGTTCTCTGACAGTTCTGGTCTGTGTTCTGATCAGTGTAAACACAGGCTAGTTGTGATGGGCCAGCTGCAGTGGGAAACTGCAGGAGAAGGAGAACCACAGTTCAGGCCTCCATCCTACTTCTCCGACCCAGAGAACCACACCCAAAATTCAGCTGGCCAACACCGATGTATCCGTCACTGTCTTTATTAGTGGAGCTCTGGAGATCTGAGGCACCAGACCTTTGTGGAGGGAAGTTCAGCTGAACTTTAGTGCGCAACTTTCTTCGATAGTTGATGTTGGCACTGTCCTCCTTTGATTTTGACTGTTTAGGTTAAGGAACATCTATAAGAGATGGAGCGTTTGGACACGATTAACTGGGTTTAGACTGCAGTTGGTAGACCTGCTCTTCTCAGTCCTAGTAACCGCAGAAGAGCTTGCATAGCCAACAGGATGGACACACTCGGTTAAACTCCCTTCACACAGAACATGGCATCCTTCTCAAACATCCTTTTTTCCTTCTCCAAAATTTCTTTTTAAGGATTCTGAGGTAATACACATCCTGCTCCAAAGAGTCAGTGTTGTCAATGACTGTATATTGTGTAGGAGTCATTTTGCCCCACTGTGGACTGTACAGTTTTGGTGAAGCTACTTTAAATTATGGGCAGCTTACAGTTTGACAAGTTGCAGCTTCAAAGTAGAGTGGTTATGAATCATTGAATCCAATTTTTTTAATAAGCTGATGAAATTAACCCACTGGCTAAACTGAATCAGACTTCCCAGCGAGAGAGGAAAGAAATGGAGCATTTGGTGTTGAGCAAGTTCATTTCTTTCTTTTACTTTCTTCTTATGTTCCTCACTGAATTGTTTCACCTTGTGCTCTGAAGGCCTCTGTGGTCAAAGCAGAATATCTGTTTGATCCCTGCTGTTATTAAAGGTTTAAGGTTGTTCTGAAGTCATTCAAATTTATATAATGCTTTTCCATTTCTGTGCCCACTTTTTTCTCCTTCAATTCTTATTTCTCAAACCTTATTCTTCCCCACACATCATTACATTTGGGTGGTCTGGGTTAACTATTTGGGCTTTGTAACCAAATAATTACTGGTTTAAACCCTTGAGGGACTCCGTATTACTATTGTGCCCTTACTGAAGACTCTTGCATAATAAGTATGCTGTAATTCGCTGTAGCGTCAGCTAAATGACTAGGTTGTAGACTACAACTCTATTCAAAAACCTAGTGAGCTTCCTTCATAGACAGCATTTAAGTCATCATAAGTTCACCAACGTTCTGCAAATCCTGCATTGATTTAATCAGTGCAAAAAGTCATTCAAAATGTCTACTATGAATACTCATGTTATTCAATGCAGAAAATTCTATTAAAATACATTAAAAAGATTTTTAAATGGTTAAAAAAATGCACTGTTAAGAATAAGTAAAAATATCCCATAAAATATTTAGTAAAAAACTAGTAGCTGTGGTTGCCAGAAATTTACTGTAAACATTTCTCTGGTATAACGAAATGGCATATACTTGCAAGAAAACAAATGTGGCAGTATTTTACAGTAAAATGGCATACAATGTGAAGCGATTTACATTTTTTTTAACAAATATGTTAATATAAGTTAGGTTTCTACTGTAGTATTTTACAGTAATTTTTCTGTTAAAATTCTTTACAGTGCATTATTTCTGGTTGTTATGTGTTTGCTTGCTGTATCACTTTATTTTCTTAGCAATCTCAAACTCTACTGGAGTTAACTGACATTCAAGTCTGTCTGTGGACTTCACATGAGGAGCTCTATTAGTGTGTCACACAGTGTTGCAACTATCTAGACTGAGGACCAGCAAAAAAGCTCACTAGATCTGAAACAGAGCTTATATCTCACTTTTGTTATTTACGAAATAGCTCTGTGTGGTCAAGTCTTGTCCTGTTTTATTATCTTTGTAGAAGAGGAACAGTCACCCGCTCTGGCTAGATAAATTCAGAGGCCCTTGACCGGAAGTAGCGATAAGTCCCACCGTACTGCTGCTGTTTTCTGTTTTTATCTCTCTTGCTCTGTGCGTTACTGTGTTGTTTCTGCACTCTGTCCTGACCGGGTCGTGTGTGCATGTGTTGGTGTCATGCCCGAATAGACTTTGATAGCAGTCTATGTTAGGCGGACAGGAACTGCACTCTGGGTTTCTGGAAAAAGGATCAAGTCTTTAAGCGGTGAATGCGGGCCTTTGTTTTTAGACCACAAGCCTCTGCTGTGCTGTATTCTGAATCGTACTATGAGATTAGGAGAGAGAAAGTACCTGATATGCTCTTATTTGAAGTTTAGCACGGCCTCTGTAAGCGAAAATCTGTTTTCCTGTGTCAACTGCTTCATCATGAGTCATCACCTCCCCTCTTTCGTTCCTCCGTCTTAAATGACTGGTACTCAGTGGTCACAGAGCTGTTCACACAAAATGAGAGTCATGCCTGTTAGTAAACAGCCTTATTCTCACTCAGGTGTTTAGAATGTGTGTCTGCTTTACCCAGGGTGCCCGGGACACGTTTGAGAACTACTACAGGAAGCAGCGGCGGAAACAGGCCCGACTAGTGCTGCAGCCTCACTCTAACATGGTATGCCATCACTCAGCCTGAGCACATGCTTTGTCTGACTGCCTGTTTTACACCCTTCAATCATATTCACTGCACCACCCCCAATCACTAACATCACCTCAAATAAACTCTCAGGAACTGTGAGGTAAGCCGTTATCATTTACATAACGTACACGTTTCTGCTTATTTGAAAATGGATGCATGTAAGAAACTTCTCATGTATAGCTAATTTAGGGCCTGAAAATTAATATGTAGATTTTTTTAGTGTAGAGCAGTGGTGTAGTGGAGGGTATACGCAGGTATACGGCGTATACCCACTTCTTTATCAGTCGGCATTCCATATACCCACTTCTAAATCCCCTCTGATGCGCGTCCTGCACTAACCAAATCATGACAGTCCAGCAATGAGTAACTAATCCAATCACATGTGATAAATGCAAACATTCTCTAAAAACATCCAGAAAACAGGATGCGGTCAGGAACGAGACGTAAACACTCATGCAGTGTATGTTTCATTTATAGGCACTCGCAGCCGGATGGCGCTCTCGCGCAAAAGTCCGATCGGCCTCAGAAGTACTAACTTAGAGTCACGACGTGCAAGAACCCAGCTTGCTGTAGCCAAAGCACTTACTGTAGCCAAGCTGAATAAAAAGAAACGTGAAGATAGTAAACATGATCGCGACAATTGATTTGTGTGTTTTTCAAGTCATCTCCAGGTAATAAAAAAGCATCTGATTCTGATAATGCAGTGCTAATTGATAGCATTTATTACACTTGGCAATAGATAGGCTACAAAATATATATTCTGCTTTATTCTGTGATAAAAATGGGGAAACAATTTAGTATATAGGCTAAACAAATCATCAATATCATTAGGAAAATACAGGAAAAATATTATAAATTATTGGTTATTGTCAAGCAGTGTTTTGATTTCTCAGCCAATTAAAAGCAAGAGGTAATAATTTATAAATAATAATCGTAATAAAATCTGCAATTAGACAAAAAGTTATTATATTTGACATTTCTGTCTCCCTCATTCTGAAATGATTGAGAATCAAATTTTTTGTTTGTTTCAAATAGAGATCACAATTCTCCCAAATTCTGAACAGACAACTAAACAAAATAGCATGTAATTTACTAGAGGTTCTGACAAAATGTCATTCTGCAGTCTATTTATATTTATTTATTAAAATTATTTATTGCAAAATCAGCACCTTTCTGTGGATATTATTATTTTCATAATGATCCTTACTCAAGCACAGGGCCGTCCCCAGAAAATCTTCAGTGGGGGGCATTTCGTTTTCAAGGGGGGCAATTTTTTATGTTCAGAAACAGACATTCACCAAAACAATACAACCTGTATTATTACTTAAATTGATCAAGTCATATTAAAACTTTTAAAAAGTAGCCTTCATAATCTGCACTTTTGTGTTAGTTATATTATGCTTTTATGTAGGCTATTAAATCACCAGAGTTTAGTTCTGCACGCTCGCGAATCTTCTCTTTATAACACTATAGAATTCACTGCGCAGTGAGAGAGAGATTCGTTGATTATAACTTAACTTTGTAATCGTGAGAACAATGGGTGACAGCTTTTTAATTACAAAAAGGGAGCTTTCTATGTCATATATAATCATTCAGATTTGAATTAAGTTTTGTTTATCTGCTGCTAAGCATGACAATAGCAATATAAAATGTGATTCACGATCGCATGCGCTGAGCAAAGGGAGATTTTTTTAGGGAATTTAAGGGTTTTAGGCTATGTTTTAAAGTTAAGACATTATATGATTTATCATACATCATGTACACTATTGCTACGCTAAAACGTTTTTTTTTTTGCTATCTGTAGGCTTATAACAGTGAATTTGTATTTTAAAATGGGAATACAACGAATTTATGACAATTTTTATACATTTTAAATTTTTTATACAAGTTAATAGTGAAAAGTTCTTTAATACCTGTAATGAAAAAGTAGGCCTAATTTGCATTTTTTTCGACATCTTTAAAACATTTGCTGCATGGATTAAAAAAAACTGCTAAGCCTAACTCAATCAACAAAATTACATAGAGAGAAAAAACAGAAGTTGTCAACAAATCATTTAAATGTTACGGTTGCAGAACAAAGCAACATAAAAATCAAAAATGGATTAAGCAGCTATAAAATTATAGTATAAATTTATATATACAAATCAAAAATAAAACACAAATTATAGCCTATGGCATATCATTTAAAGAACATTTATAAAAGTCTTGCCAAAACGAATTATTTATTGAGAAACTAGACATTCCACAGTATTTTTTTTTTTTTTTTTTTTATATATATATGTTCATTATTTAAGCGAATTACATTTCGTTCAGGACATTTATTTATTCCTTTTATATAGGCCTATGTTGTTTTATGATGTTTTTCTTGATGCAGGTGCGAGGTGACGATTTGAATCTTTGTGCTGCTATTTGCCGCCCCGCATGCGTGCCCGTCTGCTACGCCATGTGTTATTAGCTTCCTAAATAAGATTAGTGGTTCTTTGAGCTAAATGCTGCTGAATACATGATCCCCCCCCGCAATATTCATCGATAGATCAGTAAAATAAATTTTTCGTTCTCATTTAAGTACTCGTGATCAGCGCAGGTGGGCCTAGATTTGGGGGGGCCCCTTAAATTGGGGCATAAATTAAGAGTATACCCACTTCTCCAGGCACCACTACACCACTGGTGTAGAGGTGTTCATATATAGTTTTCATTGGCTTGGACAAAACGATTGGAAAAGGATGTGGAAACATCGTTCCAGTTCAAATATAGCTCAGTTGTTGAACACTTAAGTTTTCCTTATAGTAGAGCTGAATTGTACATATTTTCCGAATTTCTTTCTAGTTTCTGTTTTTTTAATTGCTGTGCACTTAATGTCATTACAAAATACTTAAGGTATACGGTACCATTCAATAGTTTGAGGTTAGTAAAAATGTTTTCATACTACAGAATCATACTTGTATTCAGCAAGGCGGTATTAAATTGATCAGAAGTGATAGTAAAGCAATTTACAATGTTACAGATGTTTTCTATTTCAAACGGTTTCCATCAGTATATTAAGTGGCACAACTGTTTTCAACATTGATAATAAGAAATTACATTTTACAATGAATTAAAACAAAAAAAAGTTTAGATTGTAACAATATTTCACAATATTATTATTTTTTTATAAATAATTATTTGTTTTATTTTTTATCAAATTAGTGCATCCTTAGTGAACATAAGATTTCTTTCAATAATATTTAAATATTTTAAAGCCCCTAATATTTTAAATATTTTAAAGCTCCTAGATATTTGCAGAATGTCATTGTACAGGTATGTTGTTATTTGGTCAGTCATATGACTTATTGTTGAGGTAATAGAGGTAACATTTTCAAAGAAATAATTAATTCTGACAAAAATAAAAAAATGTTTTGAGGTCGTAATTTAGTTTATTCCATAAATAATGAAAACCTTAAAAAGAGCTGTAATAGTAGACTGCTCAGTTAACTGATGTTCATAAACTCTTCTTTCTCTTTCCTGTGGTCTCCAGCATGAAACGTTAGAGGGGTACAGGCGCTACTTCAATCAAATTGTCGGGTAAGTGCAGTGCACTTTTTGTTTTGAATGGCCAAATTAACAGAAAATCAATTATACATGCTTACTACGTTAATTTTTAGTATAGAAGAGAATTAAAACAGCCGAAGCCTTTTTTGGCTTGGCGTTCAGACCCTCCCTTTAGCCAAACGCTCCCTTTCCTCTGGCCCTTCCTGATTCTCCATCCCAGTGCTGCCGAAAAACACTCTTAGCTTTAGAATTTATGGTTCTGGGGATGTGGAGTGGCAGATTGGTGTTATTCCGGGCGTCTGAAGGGGAATATCGGAAAGGCTGGTGTCTGGAATGGAAGCTTTTACAAACATCCTAAGTGGCACAAAAAAGGCTTAGGGCACTCGCACAGTGGGATCTCTGGGATTTTTTTGGGAATGTTGCTGGGATGTTCAATGACTCTGATGCTTTTGTGTGCTGGAAAGCCTAATTGTGCCCATTTGGGATATTATTGACATAGTTTAATGATATGTTTTCCTGTGATGTTATAATGTACTTACTGTTTCTCTTTCATACCCTTTCCAACATTCTTTAATTTGTTCCTGTATTTCCCAGTTTTTTTGTAGTGGAGGACCACATCTTGCACACCACACAGGGCCTGGTAAACAGGGCTTATGTGGAAGAATTGTGGGAGCTGGCCCTTTCAAAGACCATTGCAGCCTTGCGTACACATTCAGTATGTCTTCACACTACACGCCTAACATACACTAAGCAAGCTGAGCTGTTCAATCAAGACATCATTTTTATGGCCAGCCTGGAAGGGTAATGGCTTCCCTCTGGAGTTTCTGATGGGTTTTTAGGATTGTGGTTTTCTAGTACAATAAGGTGTGTGGTTACCATTGAAATTACTATAGTGTTTTATTTTGTTATATTTACAACATACACTAAAAGTTTGTGGTTGGTAAGATTTTTATGTTTCTGTAAGAAATCTGTTATGCTCTGCAGCCTGCATTTATTTGTTCAAAATTACATTAAAAACAGTAATTTTGTAAAATATTCTTAATTTAAAATAGCTGTTTTCGCTTTCAATATTTTAAAATGTAATTTATTCCTGAGATGGCAAAGCTGAATTGTCAGAAGCCATTATGTTGCACGATCCTTCAGAAATACCTTTTTCATGATTCTTTGACCAATAGAAAGTTCAAAAATTTGAAATATAATTTTTTTTGTAACAATGTAAAAGTCTTTACTGTCACTTTTGATAAATTTTAATGCATCCTTGCTGAATAAAAGTAATAATTATGTCTAATATGTTAATTAAGAAAAATTGACCCTACATTTTTTAACAGTAGTGTAAATTACACAAAGATGTACCTTAAATGTTTACAAGTTTGAAAACATTGTGATTTTAAAAACATAAGTTGCAAGTTCCTGCAAAAGGACTGCAGCGGTTGTCAGAGAAAGTAAATGCACATCTTTGTGGTATTTGTTGTCCTTATGTAGCTAGCAAACTGTAGGCCTTATTTTACTATTAAATTAAAAACACAATTCTAAAAACAATATTCTTAAATTTCAGAGAGATCCCTAATCCTCTTCTGGGGTTTAGGACTACAACTGAACAGCTCTTTTAAAAAGATATATTTTTCTTGCATTTTTGTCAGGGAATCCAAATATCCTTGTGCTGTCCTTCCTCTGCTTCTGCTGTAATCCATCACTCTCTCTCACTTGTGTCTCCATAGTCTTATTGCACTGATCCAGACCTGATATTAGATCTGAAGAATCTTATTGTGCTGTTTGCTGACACACTGCAGGTGAGTGGGGGAGTACCTAATGATAACATTTAAGAACTTCAGGTGTCACTGGATAAGATTGATCAAATTAAATATGTTGATTACTTCACGTAGTTATAAATAATCACATACCGAAATATTTTCGGAGAAAAGGGAATATAATAAAAAAAATATTGTGACAGACGAGCATTGAATAGACATTGCAAATGTTATAGTGCTGTCAAATCGATTAATCGCGATTAATCGCATCTAAAATAAAAGTTTGTGTTTACATAATATATGTGTGTACTGTGTATATTTACATGTATATATAAATACACACATACATGTGTATATTTAAGAAATATTTACATGTATATATTTAAATCTATATATGGTTTTTATTATATGTAAATATAAATATATTACATATATTTCTTAAATATATACATGTTTGTGTATATATTTAAAGATACATGTAAATATACTCAGTACACACAAATATATGATGTATATCGAGATTAATCGATTTGACAGCACTAGTATGTTGTTTGATTTATTTCCATATAATTAATCGTAATATCAAGTGTAAATGTATAAACACAATTTCATCCTGTTTTCTGCTTAGAGTTGCATTCATTTGCTTCCTGTTTTTAACTGAAATGGATATTATCCACCCCTCTCTTCCCCTCTCTCTCCCTGCAGGGTTATGGTTTTCCAGTAAACCAGTTGTTTGATATGTTGCTGGAGATGAGGGATCAATATGGAGAGATCCTGCTGAAAAAGTGGAATCAGTCCTTCAGGTGCTTTCTGCCTTCTCTTTCTCTCTCCCTTTTCTCTGTTTTCTTCATCTCTATCCCTCATTTGAGTAAGGATAATGATAATTTGGTTATCACCTTATGACCCTTGAGAAATCCATACTGAAGGAATTACACTAATAGGGTTATGTCCAAATCAACTTAAATCAGATTGTGTTTACTGTATGTCATTTGTTCTGTTCTTCAATTCAATACTTGGTAACCACACATCCATTTTTTTATGAAATATCCATTTTTAATGCCCTATATCAAACTACCATTTAAGGAAATTGCCTGAATGTGATACCTGTAGTGCTCAGAGATTTATATTTGCAGAGGTTGTGGATTGCAGGACAGTTGAAGGACAGGGAAATTTGGTCAGGCCAAACCATCTAAAATTACTGATCAAATTATCCCCATATGACTAAATCATATTGCTTGAAGGACAAATATTTTCTTCTTTTTTTGTGCCGGGATCCCTTTAAAAAGCATTTAATCCAAAAAATGTAAATTCGTTGTTGAAAAAAAAATATGTTAAAGCTCCTTGGAGGGAGATGGTTACGATTTGTTTGGCTGAATCTTAAGAGCAGATGACATGGAAAGGTTGTTGTAACCTTGCTGGAGTCGTTTTTCATTCCCTGTCAGAGACACTTGACTTGACTCCATAAAAGAATGATGCTTTGGACTCTTTAAATGGCTCAGAATGTCATAACTGTGGGAAAAGGCATTCAAGGAGATGTGTTATGTGTGTTTGCTATGACTGAGTTACACAAACACAGACACACTGCTCATGAGTCCAATAAATGGTTTTTAGATTATTTAGTCGTCTTTAATATCCTGCTCTTGCCCTCAGGTTTATGATCAGTTCATCTGTGAAGTCAGGTCTTTTTCCCCTCACACTTATTCTGTTTATTCAGGCAAATCTTGGATCAGGACAACTATAGCCCCATTCCCGTGGCATCCCCTGAAGAGTACCAGCGAATAGCAGGCCAATTCCCTTTCCAGGATCCAGAGCTCGACAAGGTGAACATTAGGCACATAAGAAAGCTTTTATCCCACAGATTTTCTCACAGATTCCCTCAGTTACACACCCTCTGGTCTCCTCAAAGACACAAATATCCTCCTGCTGTCCAAGAAGTTGATTACTAACATGCGCATCCCCTGAAATACTTGAGCTAAGCCATACATTTGAATTCTCCCATTGACGTCAACAAGAGCTACTGCCCAATGCTGTTATAGTAATCAAGGATGCTACCTTTCTTGGTGATACTTGCAGCTGTTCTTTTTCATGTAATTAAGCTGTCTTTGTTTTCTTTTATAAAGGAAATCTCCCAGTGTGTTCTATCAACAGCATTTATTACAGATTGTAAATATTTTTCATTTTGAGCAAAAAAAATTGATTGCATTTAAAGTACTTACAATGGAAGTACACATGTCAAGGCATCTGTTAAAATGCACTCCAGAACCAGAATTGTCCAACTAGAAAAGTAGTCCCACACCAAAAAAAGATTCACATTTCTTTAAACCCTTTAGAACACCTGCTCTGTGCTGTGCTGTAATATACTGTATTTATTTACTTACTCTTATAATTATTCTAAACAGATTCCTTTTCCGAAGAAGCTGCCATTTTCTGAATTTGTGCTTAAAGTATACTCGCAACTCAAAGAATTCATCTATGCCTGCCTGAAATATTCTGAGGACTTGCACCTTAGGTAAGAGCGTGCAAACACACTTTAAACTGTTTCACACCTGCGAATATAATCCTCCCATCCAAATGTTCTCATTAGCAAATCATGCTGCCTGGATGCCAGTTTACATACCTATTTTTGAACTGAGATTTTTTTTTTACCCTTCATTCTTTTGCTATGAAGTCACTAAACCTGCCCCATTGTCTTTGCCTATCCCCTAGAGTAGCCGCTGAACTTCAGAGAGGAAGTTCCAACGGCACCAAACAGTTTCTGTGTGTTTTCCTAATTAATTGCATGCTTGGTGCTAGTGGGTGTTATTTCAAGGAATTTCTCCCAGTGTTGACTGATCTCTGGTCAGTTTATGAGTTCTTAGAATTACTGATGAGGTTGCCAGATGCGCCGAGCTGTTTAGTGTGGCCTACCCTGAATTCCCAGTCTGCAGACTGTTGGACAGAATAAACGGCTCTGTGAAATGGTGCTTCGGTATGATCTCCCTTTATGATATTTCTCAGAAGAAAAGTCCATTTCACAAATGTACAAAACAAACAGTTGTGAAAAAAAGCACTTTTGGATTTCCCAATAAATGACTAAAGACCTGTTTAGCAACCTGTTATATAACGTCAGAGAGTGAACTTAATTTAATAAGGCAAGTATTGCTATTCTTGTTGTTCATACTTAGGATGCCTGCGTATTAACTTTTTAGTAACATGCTCGTCTAATCGAAATTTTAATTTGAATCCAGACTGTATTTAGGGAGCAGACTTGGAGAATGGAGTTTCACCACTATAATCTATTTATTCATTTATCGGCTAAGGCCTGTTCACAATAAGAACAATACATATAACTATTATATTGTAAAAATTGCTTTAACTCCAATAATAACGAAGTCCATAATTATGACAAAAACAATCAAAATCTATCTGACAATCCACAATTGCAATACAATTTTTTTCCTTTCTTTTTTTTTTTTAAAGAAAATAATACTACTTTTCAATACTAAATTTAATTGTTTAGATATTTTGACATTTGATCAGATATGTAAGATATTTGTTACAAAAGACTTCTGTTACAAATAAATGATGAGATTTTGAACTTTATATTAATGAAAAAAGACTGCTAAAAATTTCAAATTTTCCATCACAGAAATTAATTAACTTTTAAAATGTATTCAAATAGAGAACAGTTATTTTATATTCAGAAATATAAAAATCAAAAACATAAAAAACGTACTTGACCCCAAATGCTTGAACTGTTGCGTTTGTTTACAGAACGTAACTGTGGAGCTCACTTAAAATAAAGGGAACATTTTTGTCAATTGGTATCTACGCTTATATAGTTATTTCCATAGCCTTTGCGTCACTAATTAAATAGACATGTTTAATTTGGACATATGGTTATCCAATACATTTTTTTCAATAGTGCACCTTAAAGGGGTCATCGGATGCAAAATTCACTTTACAAGTTGTTTGAACATAAATGTGTGTTGGAAGTGTGTGTACACATCCATCCTATAATGATAAAAATCCACCCAGTGTTTTTTTTAAAATCCCTATATTAAAATTCTCTTTCTCAAATCAGGCTGTTCTGCGTTTCCTGTCAGAATGACATAGTTCTGCTCAGGCCACTCCCACGATAGTTGATTGACAAGGCTGTCTTACCTTAGACCCGCCCTGAGTGAGCTGTCATCAGTCCGCCATTGTGTCGATTCCGGTGCAGGGGAAGACAAGAATGTCTCTGATTAAGAGATTGAGGTGTTCTGTTGTTGGATGTAATAATGAACATAACAGTCGTCATTAACTCCATTATGAACATTACACATTATAAATCTTTGCAAATCGCCTTTCCTACTAATGTGCTAGTTAGCCAGTTTCGTGGCTAAAGTAAATAATACTGCTCCTCACCCCATGGAAGAGAGGGGCGGGGTCAGCAGAGTCATTAGCATTTAAAGCAACATGAACTATAAAACAGCTTGCTGAAAACAGAGCTGATTTTGACAGGGGAAAAAAGTTGTTTTTTACACTACTATTGAGAAATTTTAACCAAAGTATGTTATAGACTTTTTATTAAGACCCTAAAGAATCATATCAACTTGTGGAAAATTGGCATCTGATGACCCCTTTAAAATACAGTAGTTTTAAAGATTTATTTCCTCAAACTAAGTACCGTACTCACGCAGGATTCAAATTCTGGGTCACCTCTGTTTAGGACCAAACCTTCAACCTTTTGTATTAAAATCTCCAACCATTAATCTCCCAAACACCCCTTAACCCCAGTCACGTTGTGTTGTGATCTGATATCTCACCCCATCTCCTAATCTCCTAAACGGAACAGTAGGTCAAGGGGTCGAGGCTAAAAGTCACTGTTTGTAGAACTATCGTTGGCATTTCCGTCTGCCTCCTTCTGATTGAGCCATGCAATAAGACAAGTCCTCCTGATTGTTATCGTTTGATGTTCTCTGTCTTTGGCTCTTTCTTTGAGTGCCCCGTCAGGTCTGGTTACCTAAGAAGCGGATGTCCTGGTTGGTTATCCTAATCCTTGTGTGTATGTTTCTGTAGTTTTTGGGTGTGTGTTGCAGTTTAGAGGTTTACTGAGGAAATGAGGGAACATGATTCAGGACAGAGAACACGTAGATACCTGCATCCTACCAAATTACTACTCCATTATCATCATCATTAGCGATTAGTGTCTGAGACACTGTCTAGCCAGCCAGACACTCTTAACAGTGTCGCCTGTAGAGTGGTCAGATAGATGATGCCCATGATAACAGTAGAAAAGACTGAAAAGGCTCATTGGCTTAATTTCAAGCAATGATTGCCCTGTCCAAAGACTACCTGTGCTGTGCAAGTATTGTTTTTGGAGATACATTCTACAATCACTGCAAGAATGACTTTAAATGAGCAATAATACCTTTTTCCTGTCTGACAGAATCTGTGCGTGCTAAATTCTTCTAAACTGTCCAGATCCTATAGAGAGTGTTGCTGCTCTGGACGTTGAGGGTAACTGCTTGGTTTATATCAGAGGTATCAAAGTATTTGCCCAATCCCGTCTGCAGGATGATTTAAGGCAAAAACTATGCTAAAAACATTTGAAACTATTAATTATATGAGTATTATTCTCATATTGTTGTTCTGTTGATTGTATTATTCTATTTTTTTTTCTTAGGACAGCCTAATTTGTTGTGTTGTCAAAGCTTGCGTCTGAAAGAAGCAGAACATTTCTTTTAATTTTGTGCAGCATCACACATCTACACACGTCTTGCACACATCTACCAAATGTTTGAATGTAACTTAAATCTAAGTTTATGTGAAATGGATATGTACAAGTAAAATATTAGGAGTAAGAAATTAATTGTTTTCATGTCTCCAATCGATAATTATTAAATGTAATAAACCTACATTAGTAATACTGATTTGATGCTGTTAAACTGTTACTGAGAAGCAGAACCCTAATTAAAATTGGGCCTAACATACACTGTATATATATTTTTTTGTATTTAGGAGCTTTTAAATGTCCAATTTGTATTAATAATTGGAAATATGTTTAATGTTATTCAGCCAAGAACAGTAGGATTCTCTCTTTCTTGTCAAAGTTAATTATTTGGTTAAATCTCCCTAATTACTCATTTTGTATAATTATTTAATCTGCATGCATTCACACTGGTGACATTTATTTGCTTGCAGTTTTGCTCAATCTGGTCCTCGATTATAAATGAGACACCCTTAGGTTAGATAGAAAGAACATATAGAACATTATCAAAACTGATTTATTACATGGCTGTCTAGAATTATAAATTCTGTCTGATCAATTGTGGTGTTCTGCAGTCACATTTTTTTGTCCAGTCATCACTAAACATTATCCTATGCATAGTGGTAAAATCCAAACATTGGCTTTTAAACTCTGTGGGATTAGTCTTGAAAAAGAAGCCATTTAGTATTTTACATTTGTATTGTGTTTTAAAGGTGTCCATGCCATAATATAACACTGTATGTATGTTGGCAGAGGAAGTTGTCTCACTTTTATTGGGACCCCTACCAAGACTTTGACTACTCACTTCCTCCTCACATTCACCATTCATGTCCTTATGTGGTTTTTAGAATGTGGCTGATCCCCACGCTCAAATGTCAGTTAAAATTCAACAATAAACATTTGACCCCTTTTGGCTGCGCTTGCAGGAGTCCGTGCCTCGGCGTGTGGGGTCCAGGGGCTCCAGATCAAGCCAAAATCCCCCAAACACACAGCTAATATAAGAATACTGTCAAATAATGTCTCGACTCGCTGGATCTTTCCGTATTTGACATATTTGTAAAAATGAATCCCTATTAGCACAAGTGCGATTGAGTAAGAGGGCAAGAGGCAGCCAGATGGCGTTCAACCAGAGGTTTTGGATGATGGGGTCAGGATTCTGGGTATAAATGGAAGGGTGTAGAAAAAAAAACCTGTTGCTATTGGAAACGGAAACCTATGACTGACACACCAAAGGAGCAAAGGAACAGCTCTGCATACTACCCAGACTAGTCCACCGGAGGCAATTAGTCTTTGTGGTCTCCCTCCGCTAATACTGAGATGAGATGCGGTCAGAGGGGGAAGGAAGGGACTCAAGTCCATATGCAGGTGCCTGGAGACCAGACGTATGTGACTCCCCCCTTCCTAATGCATGTCCAGCGAACTTTAGACCTCCGTCACGAGAGCCACTTTACAAATGCGCATTTACCGTATTAACCTGAAGTTACCCTTGAGTTGAAGCTAGCTGTAATGTTACTCTTTGTGATGGTTGAATAGCTAATGAGCTAGTGTTGAGCTAATGAATAGCTAGTGTTCCTGTGGCTCAGTGGTAGAGCATTGTGTTAGCAGCGCAAAAGGTTGTGGGTTCGATTCCCAGGGAACACACAGTGATAAAACATGTATAGCTGAATGCACTGTAAGTCGCTTTGGATAAAAGCGTCTGCTAAATGCATAAATGTAAATGTAATGAACATACGTTCTGTGCTAACTGATGTGAGCCGTGTCTGTCTCGCTTGCTCCTTCTGTTTAGTTTTTCTTTTTCCAATGAAGTTAATTGGACATTTTCAGTCTCCGTTGGTTCCCTGCTCATCTGTTTCTCTCAGATCATTGTTTATCAGACCGAACCCCCACCCTAATTTTCACTGAAAAAGCGAGAGAGTTGAATGGATGAATAAATCAAATGCAAATGGCAGTAAAAGCGTCTGTGTTTAATCAGACTACAATTTCTCTTTCTGTTTCGTAGCCCCCTCCCTCTTAAGATGGGGAATAGCCAGAGGCCTTTGGATTCATCGAGACACTGTCAGTTTCCAGATCGTCACAAAAAGACCAATGCCTCGATTTAAAGCCAGGCCTTTCTTTTTCACCTTAGTTGAGGTTCTGTACTGGGAACATTTCCATATTGTAATGTACAAAATCAGAGCTATGTTATGGTAATCAACATCTGTAAACCGATGACCATAACCCAGCATGCCATTTGCTCAAATTTTGAACAAAACCAACACAGAAAATGTCTCACAGGCACCTAGAGTTTGCAGTAGATGCTAATATTTTAATCTGTATATTGGTCTGGAAGCAACTTGATCGGATAGCACCTCCTTTTCTCTCTTTATGTCCTCCATCTCTCTGCTCCGTTCGGCTCTCCTCCTGCCAAGTCAGTGGAGGGAGCTCAGAGTTTTTCCCCCTGCTGAGGAGAGGAACGTTTTTCAAATTCCTCCTCTGCTTTTCTCAACACAATGAGAGACGATTTAGTAATTTGCGAGGAATGCGTTTGTTGCCCAGATCGAGGGGGGAAAACTATTGCACCCTGGGCCTTGGCTCACATTGATGGACACGTTTGAGACATATTGTCCCTTTCTTTCTTTTGACTCTCCTCTTAATTATTTGTGAACCAATCTGTGGGGGGAAGTAGAGGAAGATGCAGCTGCAGCCGTACTAACGAGCGCTAGCCCCCTTTACTCCTCCCCACCCCCATCGGTCTTCAATAAAACAGAAGAGAAGAGTAAAGAAAAGTGATATCCCCCTTTTTTCCTCATGTTGATTTAAGCCGTATATCTGTGTGTGGTTGTTCTCTGGTTTTTGGAACATGCGTTACTGAAACCCAGAGGGTGTTATTGGGCCCTGAAGAGTGGTTTTAAATCCAGCCCATAGTCTGTGAGTGTTCATGTGTGTAGGCCTCTCCATCTTATTCACTGCATTTTTTTGGTTCCACTTTGTGCCTTTTTTTTTCTCAGAGGAGGTGGAGTATTAAGGATTAAAGCACATAGGACACACTGTGAGTCAGAACTATGCTTATGTAAATCTGGACCACAAAAACATCTCGCTCGGGATTCTGCTCTCCATGTTGGGTCTGAATGTTATGGAAAGGAGTTTCTTAAGCTCACCAGTGCTTCATTTATTTGATAAATGCAGTAAAACCACTAATATTGTGAAATATTATTACCATTTAAAATAACTGTTTTCTCTTTTAATGTATTAATGCATTTTAAAATGTAATTTATTCATGTGATGGCAATGCTGTATTTTTAGCAGCATTACATGATCGTTTAGAAACCATTCTAAAATGCAAATTTGGTGTTTAAGTAACTTTTTTTCTTATAATTATTACCTGTTGTGCTACTTAATATTTTTGTGGAAACGGTGATACTTTTTTTAGGATTATTAGATGAATAGAAAGTTCAAAAGTGGAACAGTTTTTATTTGAAAAAAAACTTTTTTTTTAACAATATCTTTTGTCACTTTTACTGTTTTTGTAACTAATTTACTGTCACTTTCTAATCAATTTAAATGCATTCTTGCAAAATAAAAGTATTAATTTATACAAAAAAAACTGCTGACCCCAATCTTTCTAACAGTAGTTTGTTTAATTTAAGGGCTTTAAGCAACTTAGACATTGAGCATCTCACTAATTTTTAAGGTCAGCTAATAACAGATTCTTTCTTATAAAAAAGGAAAAGTGAATCCATTTTTTTGTGCATGGAGCAGGACACAGCCCTCTATTGGTACAATATGTCCCTCCAATCCTGAATATGTGGTTATGGATTTGCTTTATAGATATAAACAAAAATATATATTTATAATTATTTATAATTAGGTGAATTTTCATGTTCAGCTCCACAGAAATTGATGACATGATCCGCAAGTCTACAAACCTCCTGCTCACACGAACCCTTAGCCACTGCCTACAGTATGCCATAAAGAAGAAAAACGTAGGACTGGCAGAGGTGAGGATCTTTTTTATTTTCTTCCATCTGTTTCTGTGTTTATATGCCAACATCCATGTTGCTCTTGATTGATGTTGTATCAGTCCAGCCTCAACAGAGAGTCTGTATCTGGGCTCTCTGAATTCTACTTTTCTGGCCTTGAATAATATTATTTTATTCTCCACATATCTTGTAGATAGACCACTTTAAAACTCTAGTTGCCTTTCTTTTCTCACTCAGGATGGGAACCATTTTTTTAAATTTTTAATAATGTTTTTTAATTACCAGCATTTTATATTATATATTTCATATATATATATATATATATATGCATGTTATATTAAAGCATTAAATTGCACTCTTTTTTATTTTATTTTTTACAGTTTGCAAGTTATAGCATGTTATTCTCTTATGGATAGTATTGACTACAAAGCAAATGTCAAAATCAAGTAAACAATTTTGCTTTCCTTTTAATTTCTATTGAAGTGCTCACAAATAAGGCTCTTGATCAAATAATGATCAGACTCTTCAAAAGTTGTTACTTCAGCAAAAGTGCATCGCTGTTTCTAAACAACAGCATTTAATGTCAAAGGCCATTCTGAAATGAACTGTGCGCAACAGTGACAGGCAGATTTGGCAGAATTACCTGCCACTGGCTGGTGGCACCCTACTCTCACTCCATCCCTGCTTTACTCTGCCTGTGTTTCTTGCTCAAATGTGGTTAGTTTCTTCTCCGCTCTGCTGATTCTGCTTGCAGTCTGGCCTGTTTATAACCCCTCAAATCCAGATGTGTTCAGTTCAGTTGGGTGCCGCTGATGAGAAAATTATGAAAGAATAGCAGAGAAAGAAAGAAAGACATTCAGTGATGTATTTTAAAAAAGCAAAAGCTTTATTGTTGGTTTCAGGTAGTTTGCACAGCAAAGTCTAGTCTTACTACTACCTTTACACACACACACACACACACACACAGATCAGATATCAAGCTCCTTCCTCCCCCTGTCTTGCCCCGGATCTGGCGGAGGTGCGGAAGTGTGACCCGGGCTCTGCATCGGGCTTCCCTCCCTGCATGGTGCATCATGACTGGAGAAAGAGAGGGAGGGAAGACCGGGTCCAAGTTAAAGGTCTGGGCTCAATTAGCACCAATGTGCCTCAGCGCCTTGCTGCTGACAGCCTTGCCCTGACTGTGGACCTCAAACTCTGCACCACAGAACAGCTAACTGTACGTAGAGCAGCCCCAGGTCTGTTTCCCACAGACAGATTCTCTCTGTCTTTAAACGCACCCTTGACTTCCTCTCTATGCCCTTTCCCCTTTGGAATTACTCCCACTTGGGGCTTTTGCTGGTTGTTATTACTCATACCTCCAGAATCTTTGCCCCCAAAGCACTGCTTTTCTCTGTGATGACTGTACTACCTATGCAGTAGAAAATATGCTGGATTATTATTAAATGTGTACCTACCAGTAAAAGTTACAGATGCTGATCCAGTAACATAACTTTAAATTAAGTTTAGCAACTTACGAGTTTGTGGTTGGTAATTTTTTTTATGTAAAGAAGTTTTATTTTCACCAAGACAGCATTTATTTTAAAATACAGTAAAACAGTAATATTGTGAAATATTATTACAATTTAAAGTAATTATTTTCTATTTCAATACTTTGTAAAATGTATTTTATTCCTGTGATGGCAAAGCTGAATTTTCAGCAGACGTTAGTCCAGTCTTCAATGTCACAAACCTACAAATCTTTGCCTTTTCATGCATGTAACTAATTGCGCTTTGTCAGTAAAAACTGATTTTGACAAAAATGGACTAGTCATAATTTGAAATCTCATTTGATTCCCAAAGTTGGTTCAGATCATCATCAACACCACTCACCTGGAGCAGTCCTGTCACTATCTAGAAGAGTTCATCTCCAACATAACCAACGTGCCTCCTGACACCATTAATGCCACCAAACTCTATGGAACCTCCACCTTCAAGGTACGAACCTGCATGTCACATCCTACACACACATATGGATTTTGTGGATTATTATTTAGTATTTTTACAATACATATTTTGACTGGTTAGGGATCTCCTCTCTTATCTTTCTGTATAGGATGCAAGGCATGCTGCTGAAGAGGAGATCTACACTAACCTGAATCAAAAGATTGACCAGTTTCTGCAGCTGGCTGATTATGATTGGACAGCAGCACAGGGAGGTGGGCAGGCCAGTGACTACCTGAGGGATCTCATCGCTTTCCTCTGTAGCACCTTTGCAGTGTTCACTCACTTGCCCGTGAGTATTTCATCCACATACGCATTAATATTTTTTATTATTTTTGTGTGAAAGCACTCTAATTACATGATTACTTAAGATAACTAAATATTTTTTGGACACAGCCAAGAAGAGGTAATGGTCCTGTGCAACTGTGCAGAATTTTGACTTTCTGTCCTTCCTGATATTGCAGCTTACAACTTGTACTCCTTAAAAATAAAGTTGGTATAGATCTGAAGTAAGATATCTTGTAGTGGCGACAAAGGCGACCGTCTAGGGAGGCACTCACTCCACTTCTCTTTTGCTTATTTACATCAGTTTTATACACACTACCGTTTAAAAGTTTGGGATTGGCAAGATGACCCATGCTCACTAAAGCTGAATTTGTTTGATCAAAAATACAGTAAAAACAGCAATATTGTGAAATGGTATTACAATTTAAAATAATGTTTCTATTTTAATGTAATTTAAAATGTAATTTATTTAAATGTAAAATATAATTCAGTGTGGTGACAAAGCTGCATTTTCAGCTGACATTACTCCAATCTTCAGTGTCACATAATCCTTCAGAAATCATTCTAATATGCTGATTTCGTGCTCAAGAACATTTCTTATTATTATCAGTGTTAAAAACGGTTACTGTTTAATATTTTTACTTTTTTTTCATGATTTTTTGATGAATAGAAGATTAAAAAGAACAGCATTTATTTGAAATAAATATTTTGTGTATTTACTGTCACTTTTGATCAATTTTATGCATGAATAAAATATTGTATTTAATTTATTTAAAAAAAATCATACTAAGCAAAAACTTTTGATCAGTAGTGTATATCAATAAATTATTATTATTATTATTATTATTATTAATAATACAGGTAATTCATTATTTCATAGTAATTTAAAACCCCCCCTGTTTGTCATGCTATTTGTTTTTCACCTCGAGGTCCTGGTGCACAGGCTCTGTTGGCCCAGGCCGTAATCCACCCTTGTACCCAACATGCTCTGCCTGAGCCTGTGGTCTCCCCTATTTGACACCATCGCTTTAAAGGAGATTGTACTCACAGTACACTTGAACTTTGATGGAAAGCGAAGTATTTTCGTAGCAAGTAAGAGGATTGCAGTGTTCTGGGCTTGCAAGCCCCAGTGTGGCTCAGCTGACATGAAGTTAAAGAGATCGTGTGGCGTGACCTTAGGTTTCAGCTTTGGGTAAGGAAGTCTAGCACTGGCACAGCCCGGCCCTGACCCCGTCATGAGGGATTTCTGATAATCAAAGAATTTAAGGGTTTTCCTTCCTATGGGCCTCAACCAAACACCTTCCCGTGTCTGCATGACTGGCTGGGATTGTCTCTGATCCAGGGCTGGTGGCAGTAATGCGGCTTCCTGCACTCCTGTAATCTCTTTAATTCCTGACTGCCCTTTTTCTAAGCTTTCAGTAACAGAGAAGCACAACCCTTTCAGCCCGCTGCAAACAGCCCTCACATTGTTGGCTGGATTTCACCAACAGGGGGCAATGTTTGTACGACCCCAGGTCGGGTTACGGTCAGGCTGAATGTCTCACTTTCTCCGTCGACGCATACACACATGTACACACAAAACAGCGAACAACACACGTACAGTCAAATGATCTTGTACTCTTCCAGATATGCCACTTATATTATTGTGTTTGCACATTCCAGCTCTGCATGTGAACATAGTGCATCCTGTTTCAATCAGCCCCAGTTCACACTCCTGATGGTTTTCAGGAAAGGTCAAGAACTGATTGTTTGTGTGTGTGTGAAAGCGGCCCTGCAATCAAGTTCACAGCCAAAAACTCTGGTAATGACTCCAAAGCCACAGTCCCATCAGTCACGGTCACTTGCTCGGCCTCTCCCACCTGACCACAAACCATCTTTGACACTCAGAGGGACTTTCAGTATCGATCGTAAACAGTTCGGCCAAGTTGATACGGGACACTGCGGTTGACCGACTTCATTTGAACCCAGGGGAGTCATGAACTCTACCTTTGACCAAAATTTTGTCTTTGTCTATCTTCTGTAGGGCAATGCTATAGAGCACGCCACGTTACCGGTGAGTATGGTTGCAGTGTGGTCTAACTTCAGGCATAACCTTGGCCATTTCTCGTCACAGTACTTCTGCATGCTGCCTGGTGTTCATCTGACCCTCTCATAGATTTTTGGATGGATTTTTAATGCTTGTTATGGAACACAAATGAGGTGACAGTAGTGCTGCTTAGGTTTCTAGAATTTGTTTGTAGATCTTTACCGTAAAATTCAGCTAATGGTGTGAAAACCATGTACTGACAACTTAAAGCATCATATGATGGCGATTTACTGTGCAAAGTATGTTAAGGCCTGTATTAAACACACAAGGCCCACTCATGTACACTTAACAACAGCGAGAACGATCGGTACAAGTCAGGATTTGAGTTCCTGGCTGTGCACTGTGCACATTTTATAAATAAAAAATTTCATGATGCCAACTCCTTTCCTGAAGTTTATTGGAAAAACTGTATTTTTCTTGATGGAACTGAATGACTGGCAGGGCACTTAGAATTGTGGAGCCTTTTTGTGCCATAACACGCTGTTTCTACGTGGTGGTCTGTTCATAGACTGACATGCTTCAGCAGACATTTTGTGAGTGTTTTTGCTGTCTGATCCATAAAACCTTTTGTGTGCAATTTCAACATTGTGTGCTTTTGTTGCATTAACTTGTCGTTATGAAGCTGATGCTGGCAAGATGCTCTGAAAATGTGGGGAGCTTTATCTTGTAGTGTCTTATGCAGCCACAGCATAGACGTCCAAAGTCGTGATTGTTGCAGTTTACATGTATGAGGTGGATCACATGAGCTCCCCTGTCTGCTCTCCCATTTGTAGTTGCCGTTTACATCACTCTGTACATTTGCCTGAAGTTGAACTCTGTTCAGCTTCATTGCATAACCAGTGGTTGTTGTTGCCTTAAATCACCAACATTTACTGTCAACAACTTACACTGCTATTCAAATATTTTGGGTCAGTAAGATTTATTTATTTATTTTATCTTTTACAGAAGTTAATGCTTTTGTTGAGCAAGTTAAACACATTAGTGACCAAAAATTAGAGAAAAAAGTAATTTTACTGAAGATTTTTATTTCAAATAATGCTGTTCTAGCATTACAAAGCATCACAAATGTTTTTAGGATTAATAATTATATGAAATGTTTCTTGAGCAGCAAATCAGTATATTAGAATGATTTCTGAAGGATCATGTGACACTGAAGACTGGAGTAATGGCTACTGAAAATTTTGCTTTGCCATCGCATGAATAAATTGGATTTTAAAATGTATTGTATTTTTGGTTAATTTTTAAATGTATTTTTGATACATTACTGTATTTTATGTATTTTTGATTAAATAAATGCAGCCTTGGTGAGCATAAGAGGCTTTTTTTAAAACACATTTTTAAAAATCTTACCGACCCCAAACTTTTGAACAGTAGAATGATTGCTTTGTCATTAGGTGTTTTCCATTCAAGTTTGACTCTGAATAGAACATTGATAAAACAATTTCTAAATAAAGCAGCCTTTCCATTTCAAATAAAATCTCATCTTCATGCTAAAAAATGTCTATATCAAATGATATATATTTTTTCTTTTTCTTCTTTTAAATGTTTCCATTCAGTATTTTTAATACAGAATCCCAAAATGCGCATAGTGTGATTTTAGCCAGGCAGGTAATCTTTAAAAAGTCTTTCAAAGAGTGGCAGCCACAAGCATTTTTTTTCTGGTTGAAAACTTCACCTGGCTTTTGTTAAAACTTTTAAAACAGCTCTTTTGTTAATTTCCAAAGCATGGTGTCAAAATGTGTGTTGGATTTCTGATTTGCTTCTTAGCCTACTGTAGCTGTGGAAATCCAGAGGTAAGAGAAAGGCCTTCCATATCAATATCATCAAGCACCTTGTAAGAGGAACACTATTTGTCATTATTTACTTAAAACCTGATTTGAGCTCCAAACTCATTGGCTGGCGTCTCTGTTTTCCCTTTGTGTTTGTGAAATGCTGGAACGGTACAGCATGGTGTCGGAAAGTTCAACACATATTATCACCCTTCCTCCGACCAGAGCGTAATCAGTGCAGACAGGCATCGGTTCTCCTCGAGCAATAGTCTCTGCTTCTCGTTAGGATATCGTGAGTGTACATTCGTTGTTTTTACAAACAGGGATCGGTGTGTTGCATAAATAAGCGGTAGCGTTTGAAATATGAGCGCAATGAAAGAGCCTTTGCTGAGTTTTTTCTGGGGTCGCATATGGTGTGTGTTGGGGTTGTTTGTAGAAGTATTGTGACGTTTCAAACGTATTATTATTAAGAAATCCATCCTTGGCCCACCATCCATAACCCCTTGTTCTAGTATTCCTCCTCTTTATCTCTCTCTCTCTTGCTTTATTATTGTTTCTCTTTCTGTCTCACTGTATTGTGTGTTCTGTTTATTTTGACAGCCAATTGCTGTTGAGTAGTTTTTGATGAGGGCTTTGATGAGCCTTTGTTTAATTAAGGGGACTGGAGAGGAGGAGTGCAAGTGGCCTCTAACTGTTCGCTCATTTCACCCTTTCCTACTTTCTTCCATTTTTTTGAATTTCGCTCCCTCCTTTGAGCCCCTGAGCTAATTGTTAACATCCCCCTGCCCTGAACTGTAAAACAAATGTGCTACTGTGAGAGGGGTGTGCCATACGAAGCAGAACTGTTTAAATCAGACCCTAAACACACATATCTTTGAACGAAGGCTCCTGTGTTTAAGTGTTGACAGTAGCTAATCTGTTCAGATTTATACATGGCTGGTTGAAGCCGGGAAATGGATGCATCTGAGATTAATCACTTGATTCGCCTGTGAAGCCCAGAATTTTACTGTTTTCAGTCCATATCAAAATTCTTCACTTATGAACTTATGATGCACAATGTGATACATGCACTATTGTTCAAGAGTTTAGACACATCTTCTTTTTCAACATTTTGAATTAATTACAGTCTTTACAACTCCTTTATTTTAGCCACTTCAAAGGCAGCCAGCTTAATGTGATGCTTTTTAAAGTAGTTTTTCCTTCACAATCCTTTTTATTTAACCTTTATTTAACCAGGCAAGTTAATTAAGAACAAGTTCTTATTTTCAATAACAACCTGGCATGACAATTAATATCTCCTGAGAAACATACAAACATATATTACAATACATAAAACGCATAAAAGAAAAATAATAATATCTCAGTTAAAACATTTACAGGTAGCGGTCAGAGCACTTTTTAGTAATTTTTTAAATGCACATACTGGAATATTTGTCTCTAGTTTCAATAACTTTTGTAGCACATTCCAATCATTTGGGGCAGCAAATTCAAAAGTGGAATGACCATAAGAAGTTTTCTTTCTAGGGATAGTCAAGGAAATATAATTAGATGATCTAGTTATATTTGTAATAAAGTGAGGTTTCAGCAACTTTTAAAGATATTCAAGTAATAAGCCCAGCAGAACTTTGGAAATAAAAATATACCAGTGAATTTCCCGTCTTGTATGCAATGATGTCCAATTCAAATGATCCGTTCTGTAAGGTGCATTAGTAATCAATCTAATTGCTGCATGATACAACACATCTAATTGCTCCAGAACACCTTTACGTGCATTTCTATATATCACATCACCATAATCAAACAAGGGTAGTTTCAACAAGACATGGTAAACGCAGATCTATTTCAAAACAAAAAACTAAGTCTAGATTTAACTTTCTTCTGGAGATTAGTTATGTGGATAGTAAAAGTCAAGGAGATTCCGAGATATTTGTATGAAGATACTACCTCAATTTTTGCCTCATCCGAAGTTATAATTTCTTTATTATTATTATTATTTTTTGCCAAACCACATTACTTTTGTTTTTGTGCTATTTAAAACTAAATTCAGGTCATTAAAAGCCTCTTGAATATTATTAAAACTATCCTATGCCTGTTTTAAAACGTCATCATATGACCATCTAGTTCAGTTTATCTATTAAAAAACAGAAATCATGAACAAAAAAATTATTACTTATTTAAAATAATAAAATTACTAAATTAGAAATGTAAATTGATCAATTCCAATTGCTCTTATGTTATTTTCTTTGCTATTGTCCAGTACCTCTGTGTGCACACAAAAAGCGAATTTGGTAACACTTTATTTTAAGTTGTCCTCGTTACAAGCAGTGTTGGGGGTAACGCATTACAAGTAACGCAAGTTACGTAATAATATTACTTTTTTCAAGTAACTTTCAAAAAAGTAACGCCAGTTACTTTTTTCCCATTTATTGACTGACAGTTATTGAAAAACTAACTGAAATAAAATAATAATTAACAAAAATTAACAATCGTTTTCGTAATCATGACGTTCTCACCCCGTGGCGGAAAAAAATATTTGAGCTGTGTGACAGTTTAGGCAAATACCTGTAAATGGCGCATCACACACATGGGGTTATCTGACGGAGAGACGCAAAGCAGTTTAAAGCAGAGTCCTGTACGGGTCCTGTTTGATAAACGTGCACCAGCAGTACTTTACAGAACACCCGACCCGTTATCCCACAGCAGCACTAATTTAATTCTGTACCAGACCAGAACCGTTTGACATAAAGACCGCGAGTCGCGACCCGAACCGCACACGCATTAATCTACAACATCAGGTAGGCAAACTTATTCATTTTCTCGTGTAACACAAGCAATCAATCCAACATTAGGCATTCTAAGTTGGTGCTTTGAAGAAAAACAGACATGCAGAGCAACGTGATAATTAACAGAAAATAAAAATAAGAACGTGCCTTTCTGTAAACAATACAAAACTTGGCCGAGCATCTCGTGATCACTCTGCCAAACTTTAGAACAAATATGCATAGGCTAAATCACATCATACACATGCTTATAATTCTTCATAAATAAAGAAAAGAACATATTCAAATATGAGCCTTTACTGTTAAATACGATTCATTCATTAGATGATTTATGCACGGCTGTTCATGGAAAAGTGAGGAAGACAGGACAATACCATGATTATGGTTAAATAAAAAAAAATACATCTAATATAATGAAATTAGGCTACATTTATTTTCATATTAATATCTCAACACACCATTAGATTACATTATCGTAACTTGTGTAGATTTATGCGTTTCAGCATGCGTTAATTTTGTGTCGCTAAACGTTTGCCTCAATAAGGTTAAATTATGCCTACGTCTTTCTTTGGCCTTCTCTCTGGAAGTGATCTGTTGATTCTGCTAAACTTTAATTAAAACCGAAACTAAACTATATAAAAACTAAATAAAAATGTGTTCACAAAATAAAAACTAAACTAAAACTAACAAAAATATTAATGAAACTAATAAAAACTAAACTGAATTTTATAGCAAATTTGAAAACGATATTAAAATAAAACGAATTTAAAAATTCAAAACTATAATAACCTTGGTGTGAACATGCTGTTACTGTAGTTCTAGACTAAATGTGAATGTACATTAATTCATCCCACTCACAAAAATACAGATTTAGTATTCATCAAAATGAATTAAAACAGTGAAATGCAAACTCAGAATATGAAGCAAACCTGCAATAATGAAATATGTTAAACAACACAAATGTATCTAATCCCATTTTATTAAACAATGTCTTTGCTGCTGACCTTTGATAATCCAGTTCAACCATACTAATAACCAAAAATGACTTTATATAAACTAACAATTGTGCTTCATTGTTTTTTAATTGCTGACGAGTGTTGAACCTTCTCCTGCGTTCTACTGTACAGACGTGAATTTACTCTTCCTTCAGCCTGACGTTTATTCATTTCACTTTTTTGGTGTGAAAGGGCTTTTACATTTGCTATAATTAGAACTTCTTATATTAAAAACAAACAATCAAGCCCTGCTCATATTTAAAAAGTAACGCAAAAGTAACGTAACGCATTACTTTCCATAAAAAGTAACTAAGTAACGTAATTAGTTACTTTTTTAGGGAGTAACGCAATATTGTAATGCATTACTTTTAAAAGTAACTTTCCCCAACACTGGTTACAAGTTATATGTAATTACTAATATAATAACAATTAATTATGCATAATTACATGCACTTAACCCTAGACCAAACCCTAATCTAACCTAATTTCTGGATGTGCTGTCGTGCACTACACTAGGCGGTATAGCAAATCACAACACACTGGGCCAGCTAACCAATCTAAACCTCTTGCGTATTTCTGAGGGACGGGCTTCATAAAACCAGGAAATCATCAGAGTGTTCATAGGAGAAGGGACATAGCGGTGTAGAATAAAGGTGAATTGTGAAATTATGCTTTTTTTAAAAAAAAAAAAAAAAAGACGAAGCATTAACACATGTTAGACTGCACCTCATAAAAATAATCAAGCCTTGAAAAAAAGTCAACTACCCCTTTGAAGATATAATTACACTGTAACAAGGACACCTTAAAATAAAGTGTAACCGTGAATTTAAGTATTCACGCGAGTAGATTACATACAACGTCAATGCAAGACACGAATAGATGCAAAATCGCACTGCGCGATATTCGCCTCAGTCGTGTCTTCCGCATCTTCCAACTCGAGCGGAAAATTCGCATGATGCGTTGCTGCGCAAACCAATCAGCGAAAAGCTTATTGACACGTCCGGTTTGACATGTCCTGTTGTGTCAAAAAAATGGAGGAGGGCATTACGCAATGTTTTTATTCACACAAGTGACACGAAGAACATCCCAAGAGTAATCTGAAGCGATAATGCAATGTGAATATTCGTTTCGATTTTGGTGTGCACACACCATAGAATTGAGGGCTTCAAATGTTTTATTTTCTTCATTAATTGAACAACAGAAAATAAGAATGCACATATAAATTACAGATCAATATAAGGAGTATCTATTCACCCCCTTCACGATTGTGCAATCCTCAGTTATGACTCTGTTGCAAAAAATCAAAGCTTACCACATTGAGTTTACAAATGCCTCACTCCAATCAGACCAAATGACTCATGAGTGATTACTATGTCCCCAGTAGGAGACAGGTACCCGTGTGTCTTCATTCCACCATGAGGACCAGAAACCGCAAACCCCTTACTACTTTGGCCTCTGTGATTTATTATGGCTATTACACATACACAGACGGTAGGCCGGAAAACAAGCGTGTTTATTTTTTAATCACTGCAGTGCATAGCATGCACCCTAATCATCTGTAATCGCCTAGTTAGTGCTTCAACCTGATTAGTGGCTGACTGAATACTACTGAAATGTTTGTACATGTGTAGCTGTGCTGATTGTTCTGCGGTATTTGTTCAGCCATGTTCTGTACCCATCATGTCGAACACACTAAACTGTTTTCGACTCATTATATCCATGTCAGCTGAAGATTAACACACAGGCCATAGGTATTTCAGAAGCTGCTGGAGATGGATTAGAGCAGTTACACATGGGACCTGACCCCACACAGGACACAATCACACTCCTCCATCTTCCACTTTTCCTGCTGACCCCACCTGACCTGAACCATTCAGGTCTTTGTTGGTCAGGTGTGTGTTTGTACTGTATACTTTATATGACTATGTACAAAGAAGCCTTAGGCTAAGTGAAGTTCATAGCCATATGGCCAACTGATGTGCATGGTGACGCTGACTCTTCCCAGTTCTCGCCGTCTGATTCTGTAAGAACAACCTTATGTCGGGGCTTTGCTGCAGCCATTGGCACATGCTTACAACATGAAGTGACCCTGAAAAGTATTTGTAAACTTAAGACACTTTTAAAACTGTGTGAGGTTCATTGCATTCGATGTGGAAGGGTCGAAGTGGAATTCAATTTTAAAGATGGTGCAAGTGCAAAACATGTCCATATAGTTAAAGTGATAAACAAGTTTGGAGTAGTTGGTTAGATCTGGCTCAGAAAAGTTAGTTGAGAATAGGTCACACATTATTTGCTTTTCTGATGCCACCTGGCTTGATATTTTGTTTTCAAATGCAGTGACATTCATTTAGTGTGGCTTAAATACTTTAAGTTTCTATTTTTATTTTACTTTGTGTTATTCTTATTTTTTATTTGAATTTTATTATAATTTATTAAAATATTTATACATTTATTACTATGTTTTGTCTTAATTTTATTATTACCTTATTTGAGCTTGTTTTAATTGATTTTATTTAACCTGAACATTGGTTAGTTAATGCTAGTGGCTTTCAGAAATGACTACAGTGGAATTTCCATGGCACGTGGAGAGAGACGGAGGAAGAAGAGGAAAGGATGAGATGACTTCGAAGCAAAGAGGGCATTGTCTTGATTTCTGTTTTCCTTCAATTCTCTGCCCATCTCACATGGACAAAAAAGGGATAAAAAGACTTTTCCCTCTCTCTCCTATGGATTTACTGTGTATTCCTCCCTCATTTCACTAGATTTATTGCCCAAGTGTTTCCAATGTGCAGGAAGTCCTCTTGTATAATGGTGTTTTGTTTTTATTTTTTGACCCCATCAGATAGAAATCCCACATAGACTCTTGGCCCTTCAGTCTGCTGTTTTCTTTCAGGTTTAGTGTCATATTAATAGCTTTGGATCTCCCCTGAAGTATTAGCCTGATTGTCAGGAAGGCGCTGGACGGCAGACAAGGGCATATTTGAGGTTTTCGGCTTGGAGCTGGAATTGTGTGTGTATCTGCATGTGTGATGGTGAACGTGTGTTGATGTTTAAACAGCACTGCGGTTCTCCCGGCTTAAATGTCCACCAGAGTGCCGCTAAGCTCCACTTTTTATGTTTTTAAGATTGCATGTAGGCATGGACTTGTTTGGTTGTAAATACAATGACAGTAGTGTTTCTTGTGTGTGTGCTCATGGAGACTCCATTAGAGACCAGAATTCAACAGACTCTGCCAATCGATTGAAAGAAAGGAGTATCACATGAGATGTTTGACAGGAATAAAAATCAGGGGAGAAACATGCAAACTGAATTCAAATAAATGTCTATACTCCATAGTTTTACCACCTGCTGGAGAGGGTCATACTGTATATGAAAGATACCCCATATGTGAACCTCACATTTCTTTTTATCTCCCTTCCCTTTCCTTTTTTCTCTGTAGGGGAAGGTGGCTCAGACAGCATGTATGTCAGCCTGTAAACACCTTTCAACCTCCCTGCTGCAGCTGCTGTTGGAGGCTGATGTCAGGCAAGTGTCTATGGGAGCCCTGCAGCAGTTCAATGTGGATGTCAAAGAGTGCGAGAGTAAGTTTGACCTGGAGAAAAAGCTGAATGATCATTCATAAGCCTCCCTAAACCTGATTGCATGATTGTGCTTCATTCTGTTGTGGCCCAATTACAAATTTATGGCACAATGCTGTATCCAACTTTTTATTTGACACCACTTTATAGAGATTGAGGTGAAAGTTAGAGAAAAAGGTGAGAAGAGAAGAGTATGCATTTTTGGCTAGCGCCTGAGATTTTTCGCTTGGATCATCTCTCCTCACGGCTTTGCATGTGACCACAGCTGAAACTGCTTTTGAGCGCCTAGCCCCGGCTGGTTAATGGATTTCCTATGATCCTCCGCCAGCGCACGCTATTGCACGTAGGTCACAGGCAGAGAGAGAGAAACAACCCCCGTCATAAAACGGTCATGTCAGTCACACCGTATGCCGCCTTTTTGGTGTGGTTTGCTTTGGTTTACCAAGCAGCCTGATAAATACCATATCAGTGATTGCTTTCATTTTCAGAGACCACGTCCTGTTGATTTGGATGCCCCCCCCCATGTATTTGCATGCCTCAAACCACAAAACTGAGCTTTAATCAAAATGCCACTCAATTAAAAAAAAGCCCCCTCCCCCATACACAGTCTTGGTGAATGAGTTACTAAAATACCTTCTTAAAGATGTAACCACTTGAATGCACAGATGATATGTCTGTGGTTAAATCTATCAACAGTTTGGATGTGTCCTGCGCTGTGGGGAGGGAGGGGGATGTGAAGACACAATGAAGTCAAGAAACGATAAGGATCTTTGTATGAAGCTTGATCATAATCAGGCCCAAAAAAGGTGTAATATGTTTGATCACAAGCAGACCTAAATAATGTTAAATATGGATAAACCGTAAAGTGCAGGTATTTTGGTTGCTGCGTTTTGAATGTCTGGAAACTGTTGAAAGAATGGCATAACAGTCACCGTGTAGTGTTGAAGGGGCGGATAAGCATTCTGATGGTAGCAATGTCAGGAAAAATGTGCAAAAATTGTATCTTTAAGGGTGCAACAGCTTGTCACTGGGACAGTACCCTTTAAAGGACAACTTTGTACCCCATTAATTATGAAACTTTTAGGGGTGAATACGTACAAAGATGTCCATTTGAGGGTACTGGCCAAGTGACAAGCTCTTGTACCCTTAAAGGGGTCTAACAAGTTTGTGCTTCTATAAGCATGACTTCAGTCTTAGTATGTTTAATTGAACTATTGTTAATGATACTGTTAATTATATCCAGTGCATCAACTAAGGAATTGTTACTGCAATTCATAATCTCTTCGTTTAAAATTGGGTACATATAAATAACTTTCAGTGATATACTAGAATGCATTATAATAACTTTCTTTTCTTAATTAAAGGTTATCAGTCAGCATGCCACTGCAGTTTTATCTCGAGCCCACAAGAGGCTCTGTTAAGCTGAGATTGGCCTCTCCCATGTCTGCTGTGCCTCTCTGACCTGTATGACTCCACAAGCGGGCGATGGAACATTCAAAGGGAGCGAGCATCATGAGTTGCTTCCTGTTCAGCTTTAGGAAGTATAAAGATCTTGACAGCTTGTCCCTAATAATCCCTTGAGAGGTTTCTTAGCGTAGTCACTAACAGGGCTTTATGTTGGTATGTGGCAGTTAGGTGAAAGCCTAGAGGTCCCTGTTCTTGAATCTTGATGAGATGCACTCTGACACGCGTCACGTGAACTTTTACCGCAGGTCGCTCTCCTATAAAAAGGCGAGCGGGAAGTTTGCAAAATCGACAGATTCTCGGACCGAGACGTGGCAACAAAAGCGCGATGGTAAGCAGTCGCTGGCTCAGCGCTTGCGGGGGTCAGAAATAAAGATGGCAGGCGTGTAATTTGCGTGAGAGGCAAGAAAGGCACGCAGCATCACGAGGTGAAAGGGATTTCTCCTGGCCCCGGCTTGTTTTGTCCCCGCGTGTCAAATGTTCCGTTTTTCAGAATGGCGAAGCCACTTGTTTACGGGTTCCCGTCCAAAGACACAGAAAGGTCCAATGATCCTCTGAAACCTCTACAACTCCTGCGCTCCCCACACACCCCCAGCCCATTGGCTTTTCACAAGTTTTGTCAGCCCCTTCGCTCAGTACCACACCACTGGTCTGGGAGAGCGGCCTCATGGGAATCAGCATCAGGTTTTGGGTTACGGGGTAAAGGCAGCCCCCTCGTCCCCACACATTCCCCTCTATGTGGCTTGTCAGATCAACGTTGGGGGAGAATTAATGAGAGTTTGATGATGATTTTTTTCCATTGGGCCGCACAAAGCCGGTGGCAGACCAAGAGACATGACTCTGCCCTGAACCACCCAACTAACCCTCCACCCCCTCTGCCAGCATCCCCAAAACCTTCAAAGCCCCCTTCCATTTCACCTCCCCCGCCCCCACTGAACCTCCCCCTGTCCTCCCCTTGTCCCGGCTGTCATCCGTCTGCCAATCTCCCGCTCCATGGCGAATTCCCTGCTCTCTTTATCCCTCTCTCTTTCCCACAGGGTTTGCCAGGGCCGGCCCGGTGCCTGGCTTCCAGGGGGACACTCTGCTGCTCGCCTTCATCGACTTGAGACAAGTAGGTCTTTGTTTTTTTTCCACTCCTTTTTCTTTTCTTTCATTCTTCTTTCCCCTTTCTTCTGTTTTCCCCTGTTTACCCCTTAACACCCCCCCCCCTTCTTTCTCTTATTTTCCCCTCTATCGCCAAACACAACCCCCTAAACCTCCACGCTAGCCTTAGTTTTGTTTCAAGGTTTCTTTCCTCAATGTGTGAGCCTGTGTGTGTTTGTATTCATATCTGTGGTCCCAAGGCCTGGCCTGCTGATATTCACCTTGGTGGTTTTGTATTTACCATTGTGGTGCGGAGGTGGCCTCAAGACCTCCTCCTGTTCAGTTTAAGGTAAGAATATTTTTAGATGGTTCTTTAGGGGTCATCTTATCCCATTTGCACCTCTGCACTCTTGAACATTGCAGAGCTGGAGCCGTTTATAGGAAATGTTGGCCTGTGCTCTGGCTTGAAAAACACAAACTGAAACACACTGAGAAGAACATCAAGGTGATGTTGCAACCAGAAAGGCAACAGCCCAAGGCATTACTCTCTCATCCCATTATTTATGTTTAGAGGACATTTTGATAGCACTTTGGTAGCACAGAATAGATTTTGTTGCTGCAGTTCATTTGACCATTCAAAATTTTGTAGCCTAGCATGCATACCCCAGAGCATGAATGTTGTGGGCATATGTAAGCACCTCATAATTTTATTCTTCTATAGGGAGTCTTTTTCCAGAAACGATTATCATCTTTTCCCAGAAATGGTTATTGATTGGATTTATTCTGTCATGCAAAGGCAAAACACAGCAACTTGACTTGATTTTGTCAGGAGTTATGAACAGATCTCCTAGGTTTGGTTCAACCAAGAGACAGTTGCAGTAACTACAAAATCCACACTAAAACCATCTTTTTTTTGTTTGTTTTGTTTGGTCTAGTTAATGCTTGTTACAAAAGAAACACCTTTTTTCCATTGATTTTATAAAAATGTTGAATATTCTTTATACTGAACAGTGATTATTTTGCAACATTGTGGCTTTCATGTGCATTCCTGCTTGGCTGCTCACGTCTTCCGTACTGCAAAAAACAGTGATCGAGTTAGTGTTTGTGCATCTCCCTGAACTTATCTAAATCAGTTGTGAATCAATTCAGAATGGTTATGGAAACTAGGGCTGATCCGAATACCATTTTTTGAGCTTCGAAGCTTCGGTAGTAATCAACACCGAATATTCGGAGGGAGGGGCCTGAACATATTTTTCTCTCTAATATAGGCAGGAATCTCTGTGTGTCTGTCTGTCTGTTTGCATTTTTATGATGTCGAGAACCGTTCATCCAATCGACTTCACGGGTGTGTTGCAGCGGACCCAAGGGAGTGCAGTCTCGCATTTTGGTGCAATATGGACACGCGACACGTTCAGAATTAATAAACTTTTAATAAAGTACAGAACAGCGAAAGCAGGAAGTGGCGCACCTCATGCGGGCAGGGCTTAAATGCTCCGAGAACGGACACTGCACTAGTGATACAAAACACACAGGTCTGTTAAGAGCAATACTTTTAATAAGGTAGCCCAGTGCTTAATTTGTAAATTGAGAGGTCCCGGAATAAAGCGGGCTAACGGATCTGATTGAAAGCGTGCATCAGTTGCTTTTCAGGTTTCGAGTTTATAATGAGGGAAATTCCTGCAAACATTTATTGAATATAGCATGTAGGTTAGATGAGTAAATAAATCCACACAAACTAGCAGATTAAATCAGTCATTTGAAAACAGCGTGAGTGATTCAGCTGTACCGCGTCTTCTCTCTTTCACTCTCTCAAAGCGGCTTCACATCAGCGCATCTCGTCTGCACTACAAGAGCTGCACGCTGATCCAAGACTTTCGCTCGCATCTCGGGACAGTTGACAGAAAGAAAACGCATGCATCGCATTCGGTTTTGTGATAGCAGTTCACGTCGCGTCTTTTGCACGCTTAAGTTCATTATTTCAAATGTAGACGTGCGGCAAGCACGCTTATAATAGAAGATTTTTCATAAAATATATGCATGCTATAGGTCAGCACCAACGTCTTTCATTGGCGAACGGTCTGTTGCAGATGTTCAGCCAGGCGGACAAGTTGAGAACCATTTCGCGGGGGATGCCAGGTGTTAAAAAAAAAAAAAAAAAAAAAAAAAGGATATTCAAATCTCAAAATTGAAAATCGAATGCCAACCCACTGGACGAATATTCGAATAATCGAATATTCTGGTCCAGCCCTAATGGAAACTATTGCAATACATTGAATCAGTTTTGCTCCCCAGTTCTAGTAAAGCAGTGATGCACACATGGGAGATTCAAGTTCGATTACGATCTCACTTCTCTCGCTGCTTGTTTCATATTTTCTACCCTCTCCACTGTAAAGTAGGCAACAACTAATAGTATAAAATAGTAAAAAAAATATAAAATAATTATATTAGGTTGTGCATCAGTTGTATCAAACATAACTACAGTTTTTTGGGGGACACGTCAAATGAAAGTTTGAAAAAAGGCCGGTAAGAAGAATGTAGCGTGTGTTTGTGAATTCCGAGATCTTGAGAGGATGGGAAACAATAATAGTGGGGTTATAAGGGTCCATATTTGGGACCCCCTCCCTCGTTGCCGAAGTGGCCAACCTGGGCGGGTGTCAGAGACTGAGAGGGGATGACGGATGGGCTGGATGCTCAGGGAGTACTGGATGAATGAGCTGACAGACAGTGATGGATAGCTCTTTCTTCCACTAAAACAATTCCGTTTTGTCCCGCCTGCCATCATGATGCAGTGCCACTTGTTTTCCATTTAGTTTTTTTTTTTTTTAAACCTGACTTCACCATGAAGGCGCTTGTGTGGTTTTGCTTTGTTTGTTTTTTAAAGAGAGGAGAAAAGAGGATGCTGAAGAAAAGAATGAACAAAATAGCCATTTTGGTTTTTTTAATGTCATGTTTTGCTTTTGAGCTGTCATGATGCATGACTCTCTACAAAGATATCTTTCATTATTTATACTGTTATTGTTATTATAATTTCGATAGCATCCGATGGAAGTCGGTAGAGGTGCAGTCTTCTCTCAAGAGGTGGCTTTTTCAAGGGGTTGTTCTGGTGATCAGAGACGTCAGAACCGTTCTGTCCCCCTGCGTGCCTGGCCCTGAATACGCCCGATAAATCAACCTGAAGGGGCCCGTTTGTGTCCCGGTCTCCCGGGTCCTGGGATGGGGCCGCGGGTCAATCCTTATGGAGATAGACAACGAAAAGGTCCGGAAGCACTGGGAGGGGTTTTGGTGAGAGGCTGGAACCTGGATTCACTCTCCTATCTGAAAAGACAAGAATACAAAAAGAAAAGAAGAACGTCCAGGCTCCGCTTCAAAGTGCTTTAAATGGTGAAGAGTAAGAGGATGGATGGAGGACTGATGTGATGAATTACTTATTTCGTGAGCCATGTTCACAAAGCAGGGGGGATACTGCTGTTTGGAGTGCTAAATACGTTGGTCTTTGGGGTTGATTCTTCAAACGAAATGCCTACCTGAAATTTTCAGATGTCACGGCTGAATTTGAGAGTGGGTTCATCTGTCATGGCAAAATTAATTATGTATAGCATGAGCACATGAAGAATGCCTGGCTATCTTCCTACATAATATTATACAATAGAAATAGTGGTATTTTGTAGTCAGGGAGTAAGGTAACACTTCAGTTTAATGTTGAGGAAAACGGGGAAAAAGTATGACATAAGAGCTGGACTTGAGAAACTTGAACTCAGCAGGAGTTGCCTGAACCATATAGAATATAAATAACATCCTTAAAGACCAAATAGATTGTCATTCCCAAACACTTTGTGAACACGGCCTTTCTGTAATTTCAAAATGTGTTTATTTTAGCAAGATACAAAGAGTGATTTTACAAGAAAAAAACAACAGATAATAGACTCTGAAGAATCAGAAAAAAGATAAATTATAAATGGCATGCTGCAGGCTGTAGTTCTATATTTAGGAGTCTTATATTAGCAGATTATATTAGGAAAGGTTTGTGGCGCTGGGAACCCTTGGCTGGCCTTGGTGTGGGAGGCCTGCTGGCCTCTGCGGTGAGGCTGCCCCCCCCAGCAGAGCACGTTCTTGGGGCTGCCGCATGCCTCAACTCTTGCCCTGGATCTTCTGCCTTCCCAAATTCCTCTCAGCTCCAAGGGGTGGGGGTGGAAAGAACCAGCAGCCAGGCCTCAGTTGATGCGGAGGCCCTCATGGACTCACAGAAGTGTTATTTGGTATGAAGTGCTGATTTAAGTAAAGTTTTGTTAGATTTGAGAGTTTTGATGTATCTATCTATCTATGGTTCTGTCATTCTATCTATCTATCTATTTATCTATCTATTTGTCTGTCTGTCTGTCATTCTATCTGTCTATCTGTCTGTCATTCTATCTATCCATCTATACGTCTATCTGTCTGTCTGTCTGTCATTCTATCTGTCTGTCTGTCATTCTATCTGTCTATCTATCTGTCTGTCTGTCTGTCATTCTATCTGTCTATCTATCTATCTATCTGTCTGTCTGTCTGTCTGTCATTCTATCTATCCTTCTATACATCTGTCTGTCTGTCTGTCATTCTATCTATCTGTCTGTCTGTCATTCTATCTAGCTGTCTGTCTGTCATTCTATCCATCTCTCTGTCTGTCTGTTGCATTCCATCTGCCTGTATAACCTTCAAACTTAAAAGATGTTCAAATTAGTTATATGAATTTAGATATTCAAATTCTGCTGTCTTACACTCAAATTCAAATTGCAATTCTGCATTCATATTCATTATAAATTCTCTAACTGAATTGGTATTTTTAAAGGCATTCTCACGTCAGTTCTGATTAGTGGGTGACTCTTCAGGGCTCATAGTAATTTGGTGCTCTGGTACAGGTGCAGAAAAGCCACAGGCCATTTCAGAAGTTAAGATGGAATACCGTTGCTTCCAGCATCCATTTGTGCCATAGAGAGTGACGGTTGTAGGTATGAGAGACATTTATTTACATCCCCTACGGTGGTGTCTCTCCTCCCCACCCTTCATGACCCATTCTGGGGCACTGCATAGAAGAGCAGAGGGGGCGGGGGACCGTTTTCCTGGTCCCGCGAAATCGGGAACCATGAGGCTGCTAAGCATTCCTGTGGCCTGTCCACAGGCATTATCCTAGAATTCCTGGAACGTTGTTAAAAGGGTTCAATGTAAAATGCTTTTCCCCTCTCTAACCCATTCCATTCCTTTCTCTTAGTCCTTGGCGGTGAAAGCCTAACACCAGTGACACCACTAGAGGCTTATGCTTGTGTCCTTCTGAACCCTCGGGGCAATTTCTTAGTGTCCATACTATTCTAACTAGATGTCCAACTGCAGCTGTGTCTGATTTCCTCTCCTCACAGTCTCTTATATTTTTTTTCTTCATTTCCTCCTTTCTTTTTCTCTGTCATCGCTTTACTTCTGTGATTGTGATAACTCTGTGCTCTGAGGTGAAATTTTGCTGTCAGAGTTGGTTATGTTGGTTTAAGCGTGGTTTGATACTTGTACAGAAAAGAATGATTGAAATGTAATCCTTATAATGTTCTGGCACCATCCGATGATTTAATACTCTCAGGGTTATTTTGGAGTCTGTTTATATTTCTTCATTTTTGTGTGTGTGTGTTTGGTAATCGCTAAACAAACTCAGAGTCCGTTAGTGACCCATAGTGAAAAAATGTTGTTCCGGCAACAGGGTGCAAGGCGGGGACATGTTGGCGGGCCAGAAAGTTGAAGCCCCCCTCTGAAAGGAGTTCACTGCGGTTTAAGGAAATTTGCTGCTTGCTCCCAATTCTCAGTCAGCAATCTCCTCTGGAGAGTCAGGGAATCTGGAGAATGTTCCCTCAGTTATAAAGACTTCTCGTAACAAAACGAGCAATTTTGTTCTCCTTTTCAAACTTAAAGTTGAAGTCCTTATTTGTGTAGCTGATAGCCAATTTTTTTAAAGAACATAACAATATATGTAATTTAAATATTGCAGGCTCTCTTGAGGTCTGAATATTGCACTGTGTGTGAGTTAAGTATATACACTTCAAATGTTTGGGGTCAGTAAGATTATAAGATTAAAAAAACACCAATGTTGCATTATTTGATAAAAAATTTAGTAAAAACAGTTATATTGTGAAATATTATTTCAAGTTAAATAACTGTTTCATGTTTTAATATATTTTAATTGTAATTTATTCCTGTGATGGCAAAGCTGAATTTATTTAACAGTCATTACTCCAGTCTTCAGTGATACATAATCCTTCTAAAATCATTGTAATAAGCTGATTTGCTGCTCAAGAAACATAATTTTTTTATAAATGTTGAAAGCAGCTATGCTGCTGAATATTGTTGAAACTGATACATTTCTTCAGAATTCTTTGATGAAAAGAAAGTTTAAAAACTTTGAAATAGAAATCAGTTGTAACAATGTGAAAGTATATACTGTAACTTTTGATCAATTTAAGACAAACTTGCTGAATAAAAGCATTAATTTCTTAAAAAGAAATAAAAAAAATAAAAAAATCAGACTGATCCCAGATTTTGAATGGTAGAGTATCTTTCCTGTTGTAGTTGTAATATTCGTTTTTTGTAAGCTCTCATTATATTTTTTTCCTGATTTGTGACACTATAATTAATCTTCGTATTGTTTGTGGTATTGGAGGAAGTTCAGAGAAATGATTAACGGGAGTGTCTCATTCAAGGAACATTTACAGTATCAATGTGTCATTTAGTTTCAGGCAGTTGCTGCTCAGCATGTACCGACATGCAGGCTTTGGGGAAAAATGGATCTATACATGGCGTGATTTTCAACTAACAGTTTCTAGTTAAGTAAAAGCGAAAGGTTATGACCCTGCAGCTTGAAAAGTCAAAATGAAAGCAAACTACCACTGAACTCTGATTAATGTCAAGGCATAATGTGATCATTATTGAAGAAGTGGAAATACTGGCTAAGCGATGAATGAGCTTATGGTGCAAATAAATGCTGCTTTGGAAAATGAAACTGAAATCTATCTAGTTGTGGGATTTCCAGCTATTTCCAAAATTGCTGTTTGGTATTTCCCTGTCAAACTTGTGCCTTTGGGAGAGGGAATCAAGTGTCAATCTGCTGTCTGCGTGATTGTTATGCCACCTTTTTCCCTTATACGCACATCAATGCAGTCAAAAGTGTTGTTTTTGTGTTTATGTAGTTAAAAATGAAGAATTCAAACCGATATTGGACCCCACTGACTTTTATTAAATAGAGAAAAAAAGCACAGAGGCATTTTTTTAAATATCATCTTTTGTGTTCCACAGAAGAAAGACAGTCATACAGGTTCAGAACAACATTATGCTGAATCATGACAGAATTGTCTTTTTTTGGGGGTGAACTGTCCCTTTAAATGTTGCTTATATTGTGAGCTCTGACACATTATTTTGATCAAACACCTTAGGCTATGGTGCTCATGTAGATGATGCAAATCCAAATTCCTGTCCTCTTGCCACTACAAAAGAGACAGAAAGGCCCAAATTAGGATAAAAATAAATTTGTTCAGTAAAGACATTCCATTTCACAGTTAATACGATTTCCAGTCAATTTTTTTGTCATCCACTGACCGTTCAATGATTGTATGAACCATGGAACCTTTGGGGGTGGTGGGAGATTTTAGGACCATCTCTGTCCCACATTCTCTTCTAGTGACGTCAGTAGGATGAACCAGAGCCTGAGTGTGTGTTTGTGTTTTTAATGGAGCCTCTCGGTCAACTGCAGTCTCCCTGAACCCTAACCTGCCTGGTTCAGTAGCTGGGGTCAGACAGACGGCAGTGAAGGTGCGCAGGAAAGCGAGATTGAGGATGAAACCATATGGGCCGTGCTCTTCTCCTCACCCCGTTCAGCTACAGCCTCCCACAGATCAGCTCTTTGTGTGGCTCCTTCAGGGAGAGATAGAAAGTTTGAAAGAACGAAGACTACCACAGAACTTTGATTGTACAAGCAAACCAGCTCTCTTGTCTTTGCTTATGGAAAATAAGTAAAAACGAATGAGAAGGAGTGGAAATGTAGGAAGGAGAAAGAAAAGGAAACGTCACAGGCAGTGCTCTCCTCAGACCATTTCTCCATAGTCGACCTAAACAAGCCAGTGACAGGTGTCACAGTTTAATCGTCCCCCATTTGCTTCCTCTCAATGCCTAGTGAGTGTGTCACGCTTAAATCCATCCCCCCTGCTCCTCCTCAATGGCGTGCTGGTGTGTGTCAGTGAAAGGCCTGTTTGAGGCGCTGTCACAGGTCTCCAGGGGTCAGACGGATGAGCTGCCCTGCTTGTATGGAGTCAGTGAGGGAGCAGATATTCTCTGAGCAGGGGGTTGACATCTCTCTTTGCGGCAGGGTCCCATTCAGCCCTATGAGGATGGCAATGACATGCATCTTCTTTCTCACTCCAGCATGAACACAAACTGTCAACCGATTCCTGCTTCTCCAGCTTACCCTTTTCTGTATTTCTCTCTCGTATATAAAAATGCAGTGGATGATGTGAAAGATCAAGGAATCTTAAAAAGATCCCCCTTGTGTTGATCCTAACCTGTATCACTTTCTTACTTCTGCGGAACACAGAAGATATTTTGTTGAGAGATTCAGCATATTATGAAAGTCAACGGGATCGAGACTCTTCAAGGTCCAAAAAGGACATTAAAGTAACTTGAAATTAATCCATACAACTAACTGGTAAATCTGAAGTGACAAGATCACTTTGTATGATGAACAAAATTTAAGCCACTTTACTGTCAAATCAAAACAAAACATTGGTCAACACATGTATATTCAGTCTACTTTAAATATGGCAACACAAACTTTAAGATGTTTGGCCACTTGACATGCGTTAATCGATTTGACATTAAGATTTGACATTAAAAGATTTCAAAAAGATTTGACATTAGTTGACGTTTGAGGTTTGTGTTGGCGTATTTGATGGTGTTGCGTGAGTTGATCAATGCTTGTATTTGATCTAGGAGTGAACAATGACTTATATCAGTATCATGATATTAATATCATGTATGAAATAGTTTCCTAGTACATTTGTCTTTTTTTTGGAGCCTGAATGTTTTAGACCCCATTGACTCATTGTATGGACAGAAACAGTTGAAGTTTTAATTCTTTAAAGGTGGTCATGAACTTTTTTTATTATTATTTTGTACTGTTCTCTGAGGTCCACTTGTCCACTGTCGTCAAGATTTTTACATGAAAAAAAATCATAATTTAGAAGTAATAGGCTATTTTCTGTCCTGTTTTGATCCCCCTCATCAGAACACAGCGAATAGGCTTGGTGAATCGGAAGTAACTACGTAATAAAAACAGTTACTCACACTTGCGTGGTGCGATACTTACTGTCGAATACAATATAGTCGGCACATCATTGTCTTTTAGTTTCAATCTTTCTGAACAGTCCTGTGTCAAATTGTGCCTTATGTATGAATTCTTGGCAAAATTAAGTGAACAAAGTTCTTACTGAAGCGGTCTGGAACTTCATTAAGTTCATCCACTCTCTCCTGATTTTTGGATCAGAAGGAAGGCAATGCAAAGACTGTGTTTTCCCACAATTTGGCATTGCACAGTGTCTTGTCTTCGGAGCCGTTTGGTTTCTGCGTAGACCCGCGTTTGCCTCTCTCTTTATTTACTTACTACATGTGCAAATCGGTGGGCGGGGCTAAACAGGCAGTGATGTAGAAGCAGACATTGATCTTCTTCTTTGGAGGTGGTGTTTAGCCACACTATTACATCATAGAGTGGTACATTCCACAAGCTGTTGTTTTGGCAGATCGGCTTTAATAGAAGCTGTTTTTAGACTAACAAGAAAGTTTTGATTCTGAAACTTACAGGATGTTTTTATAGTACAAGGACCTCTTATGTGTCAAAAGATCAAGGTGATTTTGATTTCTCAGTTCATGACCCCTGTAAAATATCTTCTGTTGTGTTCCATAGAAAGTCATACTAGTTTGGAACAGCATGAGAGTGAGTAAATGAATCTCCTTAAATTACACTGCTTCTAAAAATACATGTAAAATACTCCAGATCAAAACAGACTATCCTGTTGTCCAGCAGCTAGACGAGCTCCACCACTTTTCATGAGTAGAATAGAATGTTTTTGTGAGAGTGTTGCTGGGTGTGGAAATAGGGGTAATTTATGAGACCCACATATCTGTGGTTTTCCCTCAGTTCTGACTCTTGGTTCTGGTAACTTACACCATAGGAGCCCTGTTTTAGTCCGTTTGCATGGATTGTATGTTCCTGTGTGCAGAACATCTGGCTGTAAAGGAGACAATAAATGGGGAACAAACGCCATACCAGGGTTTAATTATTTAACTGCAGGTGGAGACAAGTAGATGTTTGTTTTTATTGATGATTGTCATGCCCTTTTATTGATTATTACTAATACATACTGTTATGAAAAAAATATTTAAGAACTGGTGATACCCTGCAGCTATTCAGTGGTTTTGTTTTCCAATAGAAAGATAGAGATAGATTACAACTTGGAAAGCAACTTACACATTTGGAACGTCTCAAAAAAACAACTGCTCATGATGGATCACTTCTACATATCGGATCTACAGAACTTCTTTCTTAGCCTTTTGAAAGCAATGCTTTTTCTTTTTCTTTTCTTGGATGCATTTGGAGTCTTCCTTTTTTAACACAGTTTTCATGCACATAGCAATATTGTTGTGCATATTCATCTTTTTAATGTGCACAAATAGCTGTGTTTATGCATGCTAACTGCAAACTTCACTCATTGTATTATTTAGAGCACATAGCTGACAACTCTAAGTGATGAGGAAAGAGAACGGGGGAGCGAGCGGGAAGATGCATGAATGTGACGTTTTGGACAGTGAACTCATCCTGGCCCTGGCGCACGCTGGCTGACCTTCCTCTAGTTAACAGCCAGAACCAGACCAGGTGTAATCACTTTCTCCAGCCTTCCGCCTGTCTTTCCGTCCAAGGGAGAGAGAGTAAGCGAATGGGGGTGGGCCAGTCGAGTGGCCTCCGGCCGACCCTGCAAGCATTCCCTCGGAGCCAGCGGGCGATAAGCCTGACATGCTATCTGTCTCGCTCTTTCTCCCTCTCCGTCTCTCACAGGCTCAGTTAGTATTGGCAGGCCGAGGGGGGTTTGTATGGTAAAGCTGTAAGTCTGTGTGTGTTATGCATGTTATAAATGCTGGAAAGCGGGAGAGAGAGAGAGAGAGAGGGAGAGCTGACCCTTCGGTAACCTTGGCTTTGGTCCAGTCAGGGAGTCAGGTGGGATCTAACGTCTGAGCCCCTCAACCCGTACCACTTCACCTTCCATTCAGATCAGTCCTGCGCCAGGGGCTATGCCCTCACGGGAAAGCACGGGGGTACTGAAAAGAGAGCCTGGTATTATTTTCCTCTTCTCTCCTTTTTTCTCTCTTTACCCCCTGTTTCGTTTCTCTCTATTTTTCTTTCCTTATTTTCTCGTTCTCCTCCTCCCTCTGTGAATTTGTACTTAAAGGCTTGACGGAGAGGTTGTTTTACCGGTCTTGCCTCTTTAATAACCTCCATCTCAACCCTCATCACCTTTTTACCGGAAAGCGCAATGTGTTGTAGGCCATTTACAAATGCCAATTTGTTTGCCATTAAGAAAGGTAAATAGGATTTGGTGAATTCCATCGGGATAACAAGCACCAACCTGACCCTTAGTTTCATTTTGTTTTGTTTTTCTCTCTCTCACTCTCTCTCTCCCTTTCTTTGGCAGCTGTTTATCTGTTTGTCTTCATGCTGTGGTGATCATGAGCAAGCAGTATTCAGTCTGTAGCCTTTTGGTGACCCTGATCATGAGGGCTATCAGAGTTCATGTCTATAGAGACAGCACCACGCCATCACCAAAAAAGCCTTTGATCAGATTATATCGTTATTCATGCCCTGTGAAAGGGGTAGGAGTTCTGTAATGCTGGTTTATTGTCTGTCACCACACCACACGCACAAACACATGCAGATCCACATTCCATCTTCATTTTCTTACAGCAGCTGAAAGAGTCGTTTTGATTCGTCCATTTCCTGTAAGCCTTAAAAAGGCTCTTTTCTTATAAACGTGAACAGCCTTGACACCAATATGATTTCTGGAAACCCCTCGACAAAAGACACTGTGTCATGCTGGTAATAAAGCTGTTTTGAATTTCCTTTTCATATTTGAATATTCCACAGCATTTTATCCTGTTTTAGCACATTTTGGAATAGAGCACATTAGTTAAGTTACAAAAGTAAAAATCCTGTGTTTTCTTCATAGGCAAAGTGCTTTTTCTACAATAGCTTACAAAACCTTTAAAAACAGACCTTTAAAAGCAGTTATTTCAACTTTGAAATTGTCTAAAATCACAATTCCTGATAAAAAAAAAAAACACTACTATTTGTATGTGCATGTCTCTGTCTGTGTATACATATACAATACTATTTACGTTTGGGGTCTAATAAATCTAAGTCTCTTGTGCTCACTAAGTCTGAATTTATTGGATCAAATCTAAGTAAAAGAGTAAAACCAAATGCTGATTTGGTGCTCAAGGAACATTTGTTCTTGTCAAAGTTAAAAACAGTTGTGCTGCTTAATACTTTTATGAAACACGATGCATTATTTCATGAATAGTTCAAAAAAGTATTTATTTAAAATATATTTTCTTTTGTATTCAATCTTTTGTAAAATCATTAGTCACTTTTCATCAATCCTCAATTATTAGAATTTTCATGTAATGTGAAGGCACAAATCTATCGTGTACATCTTTATAATTCTTTTTTATACATTTACTTCAGAATAAGAGTAATCTATGTCAGTGTTGGGTACATTAGGTAACATGCTGTATGTAGATCAGGCATAGAACATTATTTTGACTGCATGTATTTAAGAATAATAAAACCTCTCTAGTAAATATTTCAAACTCATTCTTTTTTTTTTTTGTTCTGTGTTCCTCTCAGCTCTTCTTGCACATTGCAGACTGTTTTAGATTCTTGCTACCAGCTCTTAGCTCTGACTGTTCTGTCACACTGCTGCTCCAGCAATAACTTTTACCTTGTCGGAATCCACAGGAAGGTAAAAGAGAGGTCATGTCTTCCCCAGGCCAGTGCCAAGTTTTTCAGTCTAACAGTTATTAATTACCACCAGCAACACCTTTAAACGGGTTGTGTGGAGAAATGGACAATGAAAATGAGCTCATCTTCCACCTGCGAGACATTACTATTCATCCATAGATGTTGTTCATTCATTTATTAAAACTCATTCTTAGATGATCTGTCCTGCATTCGACCGAAAGGGCTTGTGACTGTTTTGTTGTCATTTTGACCTGGCAATAACTCTCTTTTGTGAATGGACAGGAAGTTGAAAGTGAGGCCACCTCTTCCCCTAGGCTAACGTAAACGCTGTCAAATGTCCATGAATTACAGTCTGTAACTCTATTAAAATAAGTGTCAAAACAAGTCAACCAGAAGGTCACAGAGTATACAGAGGGACGTGCCAAATCAACTGTTCTGTGACCCAAAGACTATGTAGCACCTTATAATTAATGTAATATATATATAAATGCTTTATATATATATTTATTTATTTATAGTTATACATTTATTATTATTTTTTTTAAATTTGACATTTGTTTGGATAACTTTTTGTAATACTTTTTTTAACGATTTTACTAAGATTTCAGTGAACCAGGTTTTTCTAAGGTTCACTTACGCAGCTATTTGAAATCTTTAAATGTTTCAGAAATGAGACTGTTTTGCATTCTGTGGGATTTAGCCACTTTCCTCAGGTCTCTGTGACCGCTTCACCACACCATAACCCCTGAGATAACTCTTCCATGTCTGAAGAGGACAGGAAGGTAAGTTTGAGGCCAAGTCTTCCCCAGACTATGGCTCCTCAGACGTTGCGGCCTCAGGAAGAGGGCTGTTTTCACGTGTCCCAGATGTGGCTTGCTAACAGAGCGAAAAGGACTGATAACAGAACAATGACCCGAGTGGGGTTCAGCTTCGAGACAGAGTGTATCGGCCACCGCAACCATCGCCATCTTGACCACCCACTGACCCCAACCTCCCTCATGCGTTTTGGACCTGCTTAGAGTTTCCTCAGCAAATGTTCATTTTGCAGTTAGAGATTAGCAGTGTCCTGTAGTGACTTGTTCTATACACACCCAATAAGAGTAAAAACTCTGTATCAATTTAGTATTGTCATTGAGTTGAAAAGGTGGAACCTTGTTCACATGAACTCTTTGTATCTTGCGGTCTGTGTTTGTTTTAATTTAGACATAGAGATGCTTGTACCCTTTTTAATCGAGTTACGGCTGTCAGAATACTTTGGGTTTGAGCTTCTGCTCTGCTGAAATCCTCTGAAGCTCTCTTGAGACTTCTGTCCGGTCTTAATCATGTAGGTCTCTGCTTCTCCTAATGTAATTATATGAGCCACTCAGTTGTGCCACAGCCCCACCAGCATCCTAGCAGAGTGGACCAATGGTAAGTGGTCATTGTTCATTTTTAAACTCAGATTTTCCTCTGTTCAGAGTTCAGTGCAGGGTGAATTCTATTTGAATTGGAGCATCACTATGCCCTACTCACTCCGGCGTTCAGTTCAGTCTCTTTTTGGTACACCCTGTATATAGACATACTTCTCTGCCACTATTTTGACATGATAGTACGCAGTAAAATTTTTGTTTATAGCACTTAAAGGATAGTTAATCCAGAAATGAAAATTCTCACTTCTCAAGTCATGATTTACTCGTCCTCATGTTGTTTCTGTATGACTTTCTTGCTTCTGCAGAACACAAGAGAAGATTGTCAAAACAAGATTAGACTTTCATGGTACATATACAAAAAAGAAAAGGAAAACAAAAGATATTTTTCAAAATATCTTATTTTACATTCCACAGAAGAAGGACAGTTGTATTTTAGGAGTGACATGAGGTTAAGTAAATTATAACAGATTTTTCATTTTTGAGTGAGCTATGCCCTTAAGATTGTGGCAAGATTGTGTTTTGATTATTACTTGAATATCTCAGTAACACTTTACAATAAAATGGTATTTGTTATTAGTCGTTAATGCGTTAGACATTATAAAATTATAATGGTCAACACTTCAACAGCATTTATTAATCATTATTTTTTTCCCACATTTTTTGATCTTGTAATTTTTAATCAAAAACCTTCCAGTGAAATGACAACCTAATCTTTTAGTCAGTTTAAACCTCACCACTTTCTTATCAACTACAAGCTCGCACTGACTTAGACCAAAGTCTAATCCTTCATTTTTTGTCATTTCAATAATCCGATTCAATCAGATGTACAGTGGGGAAAGAAATTATTTGATCCCCTGCTGATTTTGTATGTTTGCCTACTGACAAAGTAATGATCAGTCTATAATTTTAATGGTGGGTTTATTTAAACAGTGAGAGACAGAATAACAACAAAAAAATCCAGAAAAATGCATTACAAAAAAGTTATAAATTGATTTGCATTTTAATGTCAAATAAGTATTTGATCCCCTATCAATCAGCAAAATTTTTGGCTCCCAGGTGTCTTTTATACAGGTAAGGAGCTGAGATTAGGAGCACTCTCTTATAGGGAATGCTCCTAATCTCAGTTTGTTACCTGTATAAAAGACAACCTGTCCACAGAATCAACCAATCAATCAGATTCCAAACTCTCCACCACGGCCAAGACCAAAGAGCTGTCCAAGGATGTCAGGGACAAGATTGTAGACCTACACAAGGCTGGAATGGGCTACAAGACCATCGCCAAAGCAGCTTGGTGAGAAGGTGACAACAGTTGGTGCGATTATTCGCAAATGGAAGAAACACAAAATACCTGTCAATCTCCCTTAGACTGGGGCTCCATGCAAGATCTCACCTCGTGGAGTTTCAATGATCATGAGAACGGTGAGGAATCAGCTCAGAACTACACGGGAGGATCTTGTCAATGATCTCAAGGCAGCTGGGACCATAGTCACCAAGAAAACAATTGGTAACACACTACGCCGTGAAGGACTGAAATCCTGCAGCGCCCGCAAGGTTCCCCTGCTCAAGAAAGCACATGTACAGGCCTGTCTGAAGTTTGCCAATGATTCAGAGGAGAACTGGGAGAAAGTGTTGTGGTCAGATGAGACCAAAATCCAGCTCTTTGGCATCAACTCAACTCGCCGTGTTTGGAGGAGGAGGAATGCTGCCTATAACCCCAAGAACACCATTCCCACCGTCAAACATGGAGGTGGAAACATTATGCTTTGGGGGGGTTTTTCTGCTAAGGGGACAGGACAACTGCACCGCATCAAAGGGACGATGGACGGGGCCATGTACCGTCAGGGCCAGGGCATTGAAAATGGGTCGTGGATGGGTATTCCAGCATGACAATGACCCAAAAACCTGATTGACAACTACAAGAAACGTCTGACCTCTGTGATTGCCAACAAGGGTTTTGCCACCAAGTACTAAGTCATGTTTTGTGAAGGGGTCAAATACGTATTTGACTCATTAAAATGCAAATCAATTTATAACTTTTTTGAAATGCGTTTTTCTGGATTTTTTTGTTGTTGTTGTTCTGTCTCACTGTTAAAATAAACCTACCATTAAAATTATAGACTGATGATTTCTTTGTCAGTGGGCAAACGTACAAAATCAGCAGGGGATCAAATATTTTTTTCCCCCCACTGTGTCGATATCTGTTGCAATTTGTTATATTACTATTTTAATATCGACCTAGGTTAATAAATGCTTCAAAATGTGTTTTTCTATTGTTAGTTATATACCTGTATTAACTAAAGATAATGAGTTGAAAGTTCTGACCATGTTTCTCCTTTATTTTTATTTCCTCTCTTTGACCTGTCTCATCTGAATCCTGCACAACAACTCCCTCTTCTTCTTCTCTTGCTCTCCCTTGCTGCCTCCTTTTCCTTTCCCTCTCCATCATTTTTCTCTTCCTCCTCCACATCATCATCTTTTCATTATAAACCCCTCGTCTCTTATTCCTCTTTTACTCTTTCTCTTGTTTTGATTGACATTTGCTGTTATCTCCAGCACTGGTGCTTCTAGGACTTTGTCATTTTAAAGTGTTTTTTGACAGAAAAGAAAGCACATGTTCAACATTGTTAATCCTTGATGATTGACATGAGTATCCTTTCCCAGCAGTTAAGAGCTGTATGTTTGCATAGCCTGAGATTTGTGTTTGAGTGTCTCATGCTTGCTGGATGCTTTAGTGTAGATGGAGCCTAAGCCAAGATAACCTCTATGGATAACCTCTGACCTCTGTGTGCTACTACTGTGCAGACTGAAATATGGCTTGAGAAACAGGGAGCCACTTTTCCTTTTTGTTTTCAGTACCCAGATACTGCTTATCATTTTCCTCCCGGTGAACTTTGACTGATGTTGAATGATGCTTTAGTTGCTGCTCCTTCCCCTTTTTTTCATTCCGCTCCTCTCTCTGCATTCCCATGATCCAGAACCACGGAAAGCTGAGCAAAGTGTTTTTGATTCAGACCTCTCTGTTCATTATCTGCACAGGTCATTTTTAAGATAAGACTCTTTTTGACCTTCCTCAGTAACATTAACAGATTTCCCACAGAAACCTCTAGAAATAACCATAAGCGGTGATGGTATAAGGATCAGAATGCATGGGTGTTAACTAGGCATAAAGTTTCCACTCTCTGATTTTTCCACCATTTTTATTAGCCATAGACCCAACAATTTTGCTCATCAAAATGTTTTGCACCTCTTTCTTGATCTCTTTTTACTCCTATTGAAAATGCTCCAACACAATGATGAGTACATCAGAGAAAACTGTTTACAGATCATTTGAAGAGGCCAACAAAGATATACTTACTATACTCTTGATTTCAGTTGTTTTATTTATTTTTTGCTGACGTCTCTCTCTCAGAGCACTTGAAGATTTTATGAATCTCTTATGCTCATATTTGCTCCCAGCAGACGTTTACTGCTGCTGTGTCTGTATCGGATTTGCTCGTCGTTCACATTTACGACCGTGCACTTGAGCTCATTTGCTGTGGTTCAAATCACAACTCACATACCAGCCCATTGTGACTCATCCTATCTTTAGTAGACTTTTAAAAGACATTTTTATTAAGACGTAACCTGAAGCTACTCTGCCAGATAACTGAGTAGGCCCTTCTGAATATAGGACAGCCACGTATAGGTTTTACTAAGTTTTACTTTGGCCTCTTTTTCTGGTTGTTTTAGGTGAGGGTTATTGCTTTCTTTACCAGGCTTATCTCTCTTTTCTGTGCTGGTTATTATCAATGTTATCGTTATTCAGGCTCAAGCTCAACTGACTTTGGCCTGCGTGAGCCTTTGGGGCTGACGGCCCAGTTCTAGAATGCACTAAACAACGCTGAGTGCCAGAGGGCAGCCAGAGGTGAGAGGAGAACTACTGAGAAACTGATGAGAGGAGAAGGCGTGGATGAAGTGATAGTGGCAGTGATGGCACAAAGAGAACAAAACACGTTAGCTTTAGTGACTAGAGAACACAAAACTAATTGACTTCGAGGTTAAGAACGTTATCCTCTCATCTTAGTTTTCCTTCTTTTACATAGCAGCTCATTCGAGTTGACCTCATTAAGTCGTAATGAATAATTGTACTTCATTGGCTGGTTATTCACAAGCCGTTGTAGGTGGCTACTAGGTTATTGGGGCATAGGTGATCATTACATAACAAGCTCCCCACCAGAGCATTTTTAGATTTATTGCAACAGTAAAGTGGCAAATCAAACCTTGTTTTTCCAGAACTCTGTCAGAAAGAGCAACACGTTTTAGGAGAGAAAAGAATAACACAGCAGTCAATTCCCAACACCCCCAGGCTATTAACGAGAATAGCTATTCCTGCCGCGTTCCAAACAAACAAGTACGACGGTCGGAATAACTGTTATAAGCCCTTATCCAAACGGCCCAGAGCAGGGAGAGATAGTGTGGACGAGGGGTGACGCTGAGGCTGTGAGGGAAACGAGAGCAACACATCAATGTGCAACGTCATGTTTTCTTTCTTCCCTCCCTTTCTCTCCATCATTCTTTCTTTTAGAAGAATGAGAGGAAGTGATAATCCAGCGCCCGCCCGCCCCCATGCCCCAGCTCCTCTCTAGCATGGCCCTCTGTTTGTTCAGAGAGGGGCCGATAACACTGTCGGGGGTCACGCCAAGGTCAAAGAGAGAGACAGAGTGGAAGTTCATTGGGAGGTGAAGGCGGGGTGGAGAGGCAGAGCGGAAAGGTGAAACCCGGGTCATGGACGAGTTTGACACACTAGCTCGCGCTATGTGGAATGCAAGTGCATTCAGATTACAAATGACAACGGCAAAACCTGGCTTCTTTCTCTATCTCTCTCTCTCTCTCTCTCTTCTCAGCCTTCCTCCCTTGGTGGGTCTGTGCAGACCATGCCAGCGGGAAGAAGAGAGAAGAAAGGAACAAACAACATATGAATGCAAATCCAAAAAGCACTTATCTTACACAGGTGCTTATCTGCCATCGCACAGGGTGTGTGCACATGGTTTGAAAAGCAGGTGGTTTAAGTTGTTGTTTGTCAAGGTTGATTTCAGATGGATTTAATAATTGCTGACGTAAATGCTTTAGTCTGATATTGTACAAGTATTTTTTTTTGTGAAGTCGGACTGAAGGTGACTTCACATTTACTATTATTTGTCCAAATTTTTTCGTAGGCGAGGCGAAAACCAGTCATTTCATCAGCAATCCATACAATCGGGAGAAAGATTTCCCACACGGATCCCACATAGCTCCTTGAAGTTTGAAAGTGACTTCATTCATTGATACACTATTGAAAATTGACCTTTTTGCCTGCAAAATTTAGCTATTTTGTAGCCTACGAAATATATTCACTTAACAGACCTAGGTAATGCAATTTTAGCTTGGCTTCATCTTGTATATATAAACTTTAATCAGACTTTGATTGTCCTCAGTTTTGTGTGCTTATGCTGAAAGACAAAGATGATATGTGACGTATATTTAATCCTACAAATTTTCACTATATACTTGGAAAGACAGCTGAAGACTGTAGCTTGACTACACAAAAACCTGCTGTAGCTCAATTACAACAGTAAGTTTAACGTGCATTTAACAGCTATGTCTTGCTGTCATTGATGTATTTTCCTCATACACACATAGGCACATGTTTTTTTCTGCGTCCTTTGTGCATCTTTGCGATTGAATACAGAGATTGTTGTATAGTCATTTGCCTTTTTTCTGTTTGCAAGTTTGATGACATGTTTGATTGTGTTTGTTTGCATTCCCAGCACTGAATCTGCGTCTAAATGTGTGTGTTTGTGCGAGTGGGTTTGTTTGGGAGGGAGGAATGTGCTCTGTTGTTTATTGAGCCAGTGCTGAGGGGTGCATTTTTGGCCAGGCTCCAGCAAGGTCAGTAGCTGGCCAGGTCAATGACGGGTCATTACCGGCCCATTATAGGGTCAGGTCCGGGTCAGAAAGAGCCCTGCATTCAGGGTGAAAGAGTGTAAATGGCTGTTCTCTCTTTAACCTCCCTCCATTCTCCTCTAATCCCCTGCTTTGTCATGTTGCTTTCCCCTGTGTCTCCTCTATAATCTCATTTAAGAGGCCCTGCTCACTTATGTAACATTGGGAGAAGTGAACTGGCCTGATCTAACAAGGGCCAGCGATGGTGTTTAATGAACTTTAATGATCTCTCTTTGTCTTTTCTTCCCTGCACCTCCACCGTCCTGTGTTTAGTTACTGGATCTCTTCACTCAGTGGGACTGGTCCACGTATCTGGCTGACTACGGCCGACCCACCTGCAAGTACCTGCGAGTCAATCCTCACACGGCTCTGGCCCTCCTAGAGAAGTGAGTCTCACATTGGTCTCTCGCTCTTCTCCTCATTCATCAAACCACATGCACTTATGTTAAGACATCAGATCACATGCAAACCATTTTTTCCCCTCTCATCTTATATTACTCATGAGCAGGATTTCTCGGTCGTAAGTACTCTGCATTTGGTGTTTATGTGATGAGAGTGCCTTTACATGGGTGAATTTCATTAAATGTCCAGGTAGTATTTCACCCTGAAAAAGAATTAAAAACAATACTTTACATGTCGAAAATAGGGCTGTCAAATTGATTAATGACAATAAATCGCCTCCAAAATAAAAGTTTGTGTTTACATAATGTATGTGTGTGTACTGCATATACTTATGTATTATAAATATACATGCATATATAAAAGAAAAAAAAAAGAAAATATATATATGTATATATATTAGGGGTGTAACGATGCATGTATTCATATTGAACCATTCAGTACGAGGCTTTCGGTTCGGTACGCATTAGAAACCGAACGATTCGACTAATCCAATTACATTTGGAAAATATAATGTTCTCAGTGCCACTGCGCTCAACAAGGCAGCACAAATGACGTAACAGGCAACGTGCTGTCTTCCAGTGGCGTAACGTTAGTGGATGGCCACGCAGGGCACGCATTGCGAAAGGCCCTGCAATAACCTCCCCTTGCTGGGGTGCGTCGAAATATGATGATCTTGTATCGACGATAGCCAGAGATATTGTCAAAAACATCAATTGTTGGCAATATTAATATATTTGGAATTTCCAATTAATGTAGGCCTGTTACATTCTTATTTTTATTAGGCCTATTATTATTATTATTATTAAGTTACTTTTTTATTAGTCTCAGCCTCAGACGTCACGCCCATGGACCGTTGGCTAATTGTCTGATGCATATGGCACACTTATCTGGAAACACTTCAGGAGTGTCGAAGTCGTCGTCGGATTGGTTGAATTATACAGGATTTCCGGGAGACGTGTGTGTCGTGTTCTTTAACGTTCCGCCTGGAAACAAAGATGCCGTGACTCCAAACCCCCTCACGAAAGAAGAAAGCTGTCGTGTTTAAAACTGTGACGACAAACGCTTATCAGGATCAAATAAACGTTGGATTTTCAAAAGTATGTGAAATATTTAAAGTTCGCGGCATAGAATCTTTAAAATACATCCTAGAGTTTCACACACCGGTCTGTTATCGTGGCGACATTTCCACGCCCCGAAACGTGATGCTGAACAAAACGAACTGTGATTGGTTGTTTGACATGTCGGTCAAACGGCCTCATGGGTGGGCCTTGGCCAATGAAACCTACCATACATTCCAGACCTTCAGCCGTCAGTCTGAAGGTCTGGCTACGCGAGACTACTTTTTTATTAAATTAAAATTACAATTGATTTGCCCTGCAATAATTACCAAATAACTGACGTGCTGCGAGGATAACAAAAGATTAGGCTATATATTTACTCCTCAATTAAAATGTTTTAAATAAAGGTATTCTAAAATATGTCTATTATACAATGAATTATAGGCCTATTAAAATATTAACACCGCAGTCATCAATAAAAATCTTTCTGCATAGTGCATTGGCTGAGATTAAGACGTTCACCGAAATAACTCTTGCGCAAAGTTTACACGTTTCTTGTGTGTTATCCATTGGCTCGCCTTCATGGTTTAAAACAGAAATATTTCCAACATTGCGACGTGACCAATTACCCCCGTACCGAACCAAACCGTGACACCACTGTGTTGTATCGAAGAAAACCGTGAATCTTAAATATATACATGTATTTGTGTGTATTCATATATAGATATAAATATATACAGTACACACACATATTATGTAAACAAACTTTTATTTTGGTTTCAATTAATCGCGAATAATCGATTTGACAGCCCTAGTATAAAATTAACCCTTTTTAAGATTTTAGTATTGTGACATTATTTTCATGACAGTTAAGCATATTTTATACCTAGATTTCCATTAATATACCTAAAAAAATCTCACTCTTGTAATACAGTAATGAAAAACTTTATATCCAGATACAATGATCTAATCTAATTTTTAAATATAAAATATTAAAACCATATTTACTGTATACTACAAAATTAAGTACAATATTGCTACCATGATGATAATATAACAATACTGATACTTACAATTACAATGTACTTTACATTTTAAAAAATTCTATCTTTGCCCAGTATATATTAATGATAACATATTTATCAATCATTATGTTTGTGTATATATGTAGAAACGCACAATACATAAAAACACACACACAAAAATAATAATATTATATTATTTACATCTCTGTTTTTCTGTATTTTGGAGTGAAATAAGACCTGGACCTTTCTTAACAATATATATATATTTTTTTTTTTTCAATGAACGTGAGTGAATATTGAAAAAATAATAATAATTGCATTATGACTTTTACTGTACATTATATACAAGTGTGAGTGTTAATGTCAGTGTTTTGCATGCTGTCATTAAAACTCCGTATGTGTTTGCAGGATGCATGCATTCCTCAGTGTTGTTTATGTGTGTATTTGCTAGACTTGTGACCTCAATCACTTCAGCTTTCCTCTGTCACTCTCTTTTTCTTTCCCTCCCTCCTTCCCTCCTTTGGCTGTCCTCTTGTATCTGTGATATAAAGCAGCAGTGGATTGGCATTACACAACCACACACACACACATGCACACACTCGCCTGATCCCATTTGAGCTGCACTTACCTCAGCCTTACCCTCTTGCCCCTCTGTCTCGGTGAAAGTGATCTGTATTATTTAGCCTGGCGAGGGTTAGCACACCACTGAACACGAATACAGTATGTGTGTGTGTGTGTGTGTGTGTGTGTGTCTGGAATCAGAGCACAACTGGCTCATTGAGGAGAAAAGCTTTCCTTTATTGGAGTGTACTTGAAAAGACAAGGCTTTTTAGTTGCTTAGAGGGGGAAATGAAGATTAAATGTAAGAATATGAGTTTTAGTTTGTTTTAAAAAACTCAATCCAGTAAAATCTTGATTGTTTCTAAGTGAAGTAAGCATCCAAACTGAGGAAGTGGACCAGCAGTGATGTGGTTGTGTGTCACCTCATTACAGGAATATCCAATATTTCACTGGTACTTGCTGAATATACAATTTTCTAACATTAAGAACAAGAAAAAAATAGAATAAGAAAAATATAGTATAGAAATGCACCAAACTTATGACCGTCATAGCAAGCATTTTCGTTGCCGGGGATGTAAAAATGCACTTTAACTTGGACGTGAGGGACACAAAATATGGTTTTGTAAATGCTTAATAAAAATGCAGTTTAATTGTTTGCATTTAAGATGATCGGTCCATTTTTTGTTTACTACTTTTATAATTTTTAACATGAAAATTAATGACTTGTGAGTGTCAATTTATTTGTCAATTTCAAAAGTGACTACATTACATTAATACACCGATAATTGCTTGCTTTTTTATTTCTAAGTGGCACTCCTAGTTCCCCATAGCATCTATCCACATTAGGCCAGTGCCCTCATCTACACAAGGTAGAAGAAAATACGGGTTCACTTACAGTGAGAATAAACATGGTTTGTGCCGACCACAGTATGTTTTGTGCAGTGAATTATTGCCAACCAAGAGCATTAAACCATCAAAATTCAAGAAACATTTTAAACCCAAACACTCAAACTATAAAGACAGGTCTGTGCCGTGTTAATAATTTTAGTTTACAGTAAACAATTTTGCTTGTGTCGGGTCAGTAGCTAATCTCCAATGTAAAATCCTTGCCTGAAGCAGAACCAGTTGAGCGTCACTTCTCTAAAACTCTGTCCGCCTCAATCTCCACTCTTGTTTGTTGAACTCCAGAAGCGAGTCGCAAACTCTCCTGCTCAACAAAGCAAGAATTCTGCACTAGGCGGTGGTGGTTCTTATCACCATGATAATCACAGGTGGCTCTCTGTAATAAAGCAGTGATGCATTTCACTATGGCAATACAGTCATGCATCCGTGGCCATGGCTATCTTGCCTAATACTTCTAGCGAATAAGACTCGCAGGATGAGTTGACAGAAGTAGAGCGAGTGGATTTGTTTCTGTGGTGATAATGAAATTGCTTCCGTAACAGATCGACTCTCTCTTTAACAATATTTGAAACTTGAATTCTGTATTCATAAGCCCTTATTCTAGACTTTGTAGTATTTTATGGTTTCCCTGAAGTTTGTGAATGTTAATTAAATGGTTTCTTGCAAAAAAGTTTAGGTTTGCCCCATTTACCTACTGTCTGACCCTAAACAGGCTTTTTTCCCCCTTTTTTTTTTTTGCTACTGTACTTTTAAAAATTATATATGTATGTACACTGCCATTCAAAATTTTAGGATCAGAAAGTTATTTTTTTTTTTTTTTTTATAAAGGAAATTAATACTTGTATTCAGGAAGGTCACATTAATTGATCAAAAGTGACAGTAAGACCATGTTAAATAAGATTTAAGAAAGAGTTCTTTTACAAAAGATTTATATTCAACCCTCTGGGGTCTGAGGGTGTTTTGGGGCCCTGGAGAGGTTTTGACATGCCCTGACATTTGTGCTTTTTTCAGTTGCTTATAAACATATCAATGGCTAAAGTTTAATACTGTATTCAGGACAAACTGGGCTAAAATAATATGTGAGCAGCATGTATGATTGTGTTTTTGAGAAAACAATGTTTATGCATTCTGTTCTCTTCAACTTCCTATTCATGTAAGAATTCTGAAAAAAGTATTATGGATTCCACAAAAATATTAATCAGCATGACTGTTTTCAACATTAGTAATAAGGAATGTTTTTTGAGCACAAAATCAGTATATTATATAGATTTTGGAAGCACCATGTGACACTGAAGACTAAAGTAATGGCTGCAGAAAATTCAGAAAAATGCCATCACAAATAAATTACATTTTAAAATGTAGTAAAACAAGAAATAATATTTTGCAATATTACATTTTACTTTGATCAAATAAATGCAGCCTTGGTAATTATAAGAGACTTCTTTCAGAATCGTTAAAAAAACATTACGACTACATAGTTTTCAGTTTGAAATGAGCAAGGAAAATACTATTTTCCATAATTTGCCCCCTTTCAATTTTCAGGCTGAGGACTACAGACTATGCAGAATAGAATGTTTTTTTTTTTCTTTCCTTAATGATGATGGGTCACTTCAGTATTTTGTCAAACTCCGAGAGCTTGGCCAGGATTTGACTGGTTGCGAATGAGAGGAATGTGCAGGCATTGGCTTAGTGATCTCCAGGCTACGGAGAAGAAGCGTTTGGCACAAGTGGCATGAAAGTGAGCAGGATCATTAGAGCCTCCATGCAGGACTGCTCCAAGGCTCCTGCATGGAACACCATATGGAGCGCCTTTCTTAACCACACAGTGAAACTCTGTGCCCTTCCTCGAGCTCCTTAGTGGTGCAGCACCCTGTGACCGACATGATGTTAGGTCAAGTGGCCCTCTTGTTTCATATTCATCTCGGGTCATATGAATGACGAATTTGAATTGGTTAGGCTTTCTCTGTTTGGTCTTCCTTTGTTCTGATTTACTGTTACGAGCATTTAATTCTGAGGATACAAGAGTGTCCAAGTGGAAGAAACCAGTCCATTTTTTACTGTTTTTGCAATCTAATGATCTCTTATGCTTCATTCATTGTGTGCAGGATGAAGGACACCAGCCGCAAGAACAACATGTTTGCTCAGTTCCGTAAAAACGAACGGGACAAGCAGAAGCTCATAGACACCGTTGTCAAACAGCTGAGAAATCTCATCGCCACCAACCAGGCCTGAGAATGCCATCGCATCAGCACACAGCCCCACGTCCTGATGAGTTGCTACCAGACTGCGTGGACTGCGCTTGCACACCTCCATTAGTTGGACGTATTGTTCTATTCCCACAGACACTTGCACTAACATGCACATATAAACGCACCTCTCTGAAAGGTGCGCCTGTTAAACCATCCCGTGCCTGTGTGATATGGTATCCATGTCTTCCTATGTGACTACCTGAACACGTTAAGGACACCAAATCACATTTTGCTCTTTAAAACAGGTTTTGGTTGCCTTTTATTGTATTGAGCATCTTACAAAAGGACTGTCACACAATTTGAATTACCTTTACAATAGTTCTAAAGTATTATTTATCTCATTTTTGAATTTGACTACAGTTACACTGTATTGTGGATATTACTTCAATTGCTGCAGAGTTAAAGTTAATTTGAACACTAACTAGACTTGAATATTGTTGTCATAATTTCTAACAGATCAAATTTAAAGGGATAGTTCCCCTAAAAATAATAATTTACTCACCCTCCCTTCATTCCAAACCTTTCTATCTTCTGTGACACACAAAAGATGATATTATTGCATTTATTTTGTCCATACATTGGAAGTCAATGATAGCCAAATTTATTTGGTTGCCAAAAAATATTTTATTTTGTGTTCTACAGAAGAAAAATCATACAGGTTTGGAGCGACATGTGGATAAATGATGACAGAATTATCAATTTAGATGAACTATCACTTTAAGATGTGTGAGAATATAAATGAATATTCTCACAGATGGGTCAAGGCTTCATTTGAGTGCTGATTATAATGAGGGTAGTTCTCAATACAGGGAATCTAGTTACTGTCCTTGTTAAATCTTTCATGTGTAGTAATTGTATACTAGACATACTTCAGCTTTAGTCTGTTACAGCCAAGACATAGATTATAGCTTAATACCTTAAAAAAACAACAGCTGTGTGGCAGTTTTGGAGAGGATTAGTTTACTATTGTCATGAAAGTGACCAGGTTAAGATTAAGGTTTGGTGTTTTTTGACTAGACTTCAAATATGCAGAATAGAGGCTTGTCTCTTGTATTCATTAATTGCAAATATATCAGCCAGCATTCAATGCCAAAACTGACTGAAGATGTGTAAGGTAGGGGAACATACCAGAGCAGGCTAATGTCAGCACATTTATACAGTCATGTGAGTTCATGTACACCGCTGTACATTAAAACCTAATATAAATTGCTTTTACTATTTAAACAGTGTCGTCTTCCCATAACTTTGATATTTTCTCTGATAGGAATGAGGGTGCAATATTACATATTTCTTTTCAGATTGACATGAGAGTTTTAGGTAGCAGAGATTGTTGTGTTTAAAGGGAGTTTGCTTTTTCTTTCATTTCCAATTTTTACTGGCACAAAAGATGTGTGTTTGAAGCCTGATCCTTACAATGGATGCAAACCCATTAAACTATAAAGGGAATTCTTCATTTTTAGGGACGGAACGAGCGCCATGTCAAATTATTTCGAGATGTTTTCTGGATTCTGCCGTTTCTGTCTGTGCCTTGAATTTTTTCCATGCCTATAATTGATTGTGTGTGTTTTTTCCCGCACAGCACCTGGTCTTGGACGTACGACCAGGGAATGGACATGTGCTGGTGTGTGAACGCGAGCGTGCTTGAGAACATTCAGTCTTAGCAGACAGCTCTGATTGTAGAGAACAGTACTGACTCCCGAGAGATGCACTGTACAGATTGTTATATTAAACCACTAATGAATATTACAATACTAATAAATTCAGCAAATGCCAACAAATAAGTAATAATCAAGAATGTGTGTTTTTATTTTGCATCTGAATTGTAATTTTAACAGCATTTTACTTTCAGATTGGGCACAGGGTCATGAGAGGCTTTTTTTTGTATTTGTATGCCATTATAGTATTAATATTTTAAAATCATTTATTATTATTATTTTTAAAGGTTTCCATGTTATATTTTTTATTATTTTTGTGATTTTGACTTTTTGTAACATTTTTATTTCTGTTTAGCTTTAATTTATACCCGTTTCAATTTTAGTGATTTTATTACTTCAACTTATTTTATTTTGCTTCGTTGCCAAGGTAGCATTTAATTTAATATTTAATTTTACTTTGTCAGCTTTATTTCAATTAACTGTTTAATTTTTTTTTTTTTTTTTAGATAAGACTTAAGACTAATAAGTCCAGATGTACACTAACCACAAGTCAGTGGTGCTGATAGCCTTAAAATGTTTATATGAAAGCAGTGCAGTGGAGCATTATGGTGGTCCATGACTTTTTTAAGAGACCTCAGATGACCTAGAACTGCTTGATGTATACAACTCTTCCCTCTTTCCTTTCCTCCCACTCTATCTTACTCCATCTTCCGCCTTTTCATTGTGGCACAAAACCTGCCTTATCCAATTTTGTGCGATCACTGTCCCATCATGCAGTGAGAGATGCCCCCTGCCACCACCATTTATGTCTGTGTGTGGAGAACGTTACTGAACTGTGACCACACCACAAACACATTTTCCTTCATCCTCTCAGATGAGACACCGTGGCCCTCCGGGGCTGTTGATCTCCCACATGTTTTGAGCGAGTCAGGCAAAACAAATCTTTTGGGGCTCACTTGAGCGCGACAGGCTTTTTGTTGGGGTTCAGGAACCGAGCAGTGCCAGCTTATAACCGGATGATGAATCCTGCCTCCTACTGCCCATCTCAGCGCCCCGGGACCGATGGCGGAGTTCGGAAGTTCTGGCAGTTACGGCCCTGTTGAGCCAAATGTAAAACTGAAGATTAATTGTTTCTTCTTACGGTCCAAGATAAAGGACTTGCTTGAATGATTTATACTTTTGTCATATAACCCATGGTGAGGGAATTTGGTGATGCAGTCCTCTTGGAAAGTTTTCTATAACAATTCAATAGGCAGTAATTTTATGCTGGTCGTCCACGGACAAAGGTGACTTCACATCCAGTGTGAGTTCAAGATGACTTCAAGTCACATTCATTGATTGATTCTGTTATTTAAACCTTTCCAAACTAAGGACTGCTTAATCCATATTTTATAAAGCTGAGTATCACATTTGAAGCAAAGACCTAAAATAACACAGAAAAATACTGTACATATACCTCCTTTCTAAAAATTTGAGGGGCAGTAATAACATGATTTTTTTCCCCAACAGGGACACATTGTTACATATACCCCAACAGCAATGTTTGGTTAAAGATTTTTGTGCGTGTGTTCGAGAGAAGGAAAGAGATGACAGAGTAGATGTGATCAAGATCAGGCTTCACATTTGCATGTTTTTAAGCAGAACAAAAAGATTGTCCTGTGTCCTCAAATGGGCCATTACAAAGAAGACGACGGATGATCTGCCAGAAACAGATGTATCTCTTGCTTCAACAGATGTTGTGATCTCCCGGGTAGCGCTACAAAAACACATCAAGATGAAACAGATAATGTATTTTACATGACACTGAGAAAATGTCTTCATTGCAGATCATGAATCTGCATGCACATTTAGGGAATAATTGGCTAATTATTATAAATAGTTTTTTATATCACATTTTAAATTTTTATGTAAGTACTGGGAAATGCTAATAAACTACATATGTGTATTTAATAATTATATCTTGCAACTGCTCAATTCCACGTCGGTAGCACTGTATAACTATATTCAGATGCTGAGAGAAACATCCAGGTTTTTACATGTTTTAAAATGTGTATTTCAACTGAAAAGCATGTTTTTTTTTGTGCTTATTTTTTTGTAAAGTAGAAAATTCCCCGTTAAGTAAATCTGTTGCACATAATTATAATGTTATTTTCCAAATACATAAAATTGGTCAGCAATTTCAGTAAATTAAGCCATTTGTTTGTCAGGACATTGAGATCCAGTAGATCTTTTAGTAACGTGTGGGAATATCATACTGTATATGCTTGTGTCTGTTAGGTGTACAAACATTTCTTGCGGCAGACCTTGTTTAGATCAGTATTGCCTCAGAATATGGTCAAAATGTTAAAACAACCCAAGATGAATGGAGGTGCATTGTAATTCAGTATTTTTGATATCTGATAATGAATTCACTTTAGAAATATTTGTTTTACTAACTCTCCCATTAGGAAAGACATTGAATGTATCTAGTAAAAGTGGCATTGTTTTGTGTGTCCGGAGCAGCAGAGGTCAGGTGAGGTCACTGCTGTCTCAATATCCAGAGAGACAACATAGTGTGCAGGGGAGCATAGAATAAACATTTGCCCAGAACAGAAAATGAAACCGATAAAAGCAGTTTGCCAGCGATGACGAGGGCTGATAGCATGTCACCTATTGATCTTTGTCTCTTACGGAAGAGAGTTAAAAATAACCTTCATGTTTATATGCCTTTATATAAGTTATTTTTAAAATCTGTGAGTGTGTTTGCAAATGGGTCAGATGAAAACGCCGAAGAGGGAAGAACAGTGGCTTGATGTTTGCATAGTGTCTACCACGGCTTCATATCTGACTGATTATGGAAATATGGTGATCTGTGAACTAATCTCAGTCTGTCTCTTTCTCTCTATGCCGCAGTTTATCTGTTCAGTACCAGGACAGTGACCAAAAATCACTTGGCAAACTGATCAAAGCTGTATTTGATGTTGACAGCATACTTATTTTTGCATTGAGATGGATGAACCTCAGTGTAAAAATAAGACTGAATATTAAACTGATCATGTGTAATAAGTCAGCAATGTGTCAAATAAGCACCTTAACTTTAATTAGGAAACGTAAGCGGTTTATGTACATCAAATCCTATTGTTGCCTGTTACCCTGGTTTTAGTAAGACCGGAGAATAACATGATAAAAATATTACATCAAAATGTTATAATATTTTTTTATTAAGCAATGATTGAATTAAATCAAACATAAAGACTTTTATAAAGTTACAAAAGATTTCTATATATATATATATAAAAAAAACTGCCTTTTCATTAAAGAAGCCTTTATTTTTTTATCATAGTTTCCACAAAATATTAAGCAACACAACTGTTTTTAACTTATAAGAAATTATAAGAAATCTTCAAATCGCCATATAATGAAGTCTGGAATAATGGCTGCTGAAAGTTCGACATTGCCATCACAGGAGTATATTACAATAAACTGAATTAATGGTTTTCTATATGAATATTGTAATTTAAATTGCAATAATATTTCACAATTTTACCGTTTGATCAAATAAATACACCATTGGTAAGTACAAAATACTTATTTCAACAACATAAAAAAAATCTTACTGACCCTAAACTTTTGAACAGTAGTGAATATAAACCTTGTGTTTCATAGTTTTCAGTGCTAAAAAATATTGTAGAAGCAGAAATTGGTTTCAATGTCATTTCTAGTTGGTTTGGTTTATTTTAGTTGAGGTGAAAATCTCAACTCTGCCAATTTGTATATCTGATTTCCTGTACATCAACATCAAGATTCACAGGCGACAACCCGAACGTTAAGGGAGAGAGAACTGACAAGACAAAAGGTTGTGAGAGAAAGTGAAGTGAGAGTGTGGGAGAAGATGGAGTGATAGGGGAAGAGAGGAGAGACAGCGAGCGCACGTTCTCCTCTCCTCCAATGAAGATGGATGACAGCCCACCCTCCCTCTCTCAGTGCTGCTGGGAGGTTATTGATGGGCTCCGGGAGTCAAAGGTTACAGAAACAAAACTCTGGCTTCCTCTGTGCACTCTCTGTGTGTCCTCCCCTTCAGTCAAGGTGTTTGGGAGGGATTCTGGGAGGGGCTCGGGTTTAATTTGAACACTGACAGCGGCACACACCCCTGTTCCTACACAGGCCTGAAGGGGCCCATCTATCATTGCTGTGAAGCACAGAGGGTGTGCGTGAGTTTGTGTGTGTGTGGGATTGGCGATTTATTGTTACATGGACATGCTAATAGCACTGGCCCCCACAAAGCCAGTGGGTAGTGGGGGTTATCATTGAGCCATCCATCTCCATCCACCTAGCCGCTCAATCACTCCACGTTTTCCTCTTAGTTAACACACTTTGTGTGGTAAATCTCCATCAGTCATCTACAATATGGCCATAAATAATACCTTGTCTACTTTGAATTGCTTTAGCATCAACTTTTTGACCAAACCAATTTGTTTAAGATTATGAGAAATTACTTTGAAGGCTCTCTCCAGCATCTTCACATATGGCCAGCACTCCAGGCATTAAGATGCTTGCTCTTTTCATTTTTGCAATGTCACGCCTTTGTATTTTGTTGATTAACGCTCATTTCCTTCAAAAACATCTCTTGTCATGTTTAACAGTTGTTTTCCTACATGAGTGACTTTTAGAACATAAAGCAGGGGGTAAATGAGGAACCTGTTTCTGACTATAATAAAAATGTACTGGAAACCCTAAACCACACATTATCCATTACAGCTGATGCTAGAGACAAAGGACCTGGCATTTTGATTTTTCTCTCTTTTAGACAAAATTGGATTGAATGACTGCTTTGGAATGTAGTTGCTAGGAATTTAGGTTAGATTAGATTTGGACTCCCTTGGTTGTCAGATTCTTTTGGGTCCTGTTACTGTCCAAATGCTGATATCTCTATTTTAGACGCTTGACCTGAAATCAAAACCTCTGCTCTTCAAGAAAAAAAAAAGTGATTTAGGGTTTCAACAACAATTTCGATTCAGAGATTTCATACCAAAGCTGAACGGTATGTCAAAAAAGGGCTAATTTTTCCTCTTTAAACTGCTATTTATTCTAAAATTACTCACATGTTCTTCATAGAATCCTAAAAAATAGTTTTCAACTCAATAATATAACATCATAAAACATGTCTAAATGTTCATCTTTTTGCCATCACATTTTAAAGTGTATTAAAATAGAAAACAGTTCAGTTAAATCGTAATGCACTGGTTTTGTAATAATTGTTTATTACAAAAAAAAATTGTTTAAAATCTTACCAGCAAACAAACATTTGTTCACATCCTTCTCTTCACTCTCCGAGGCAGAAGTCTCCAAACTCATCCTTTCTAATCATCCTACTACTTGTCCACTTGATCCTATTCCATCTCATCTCCTTCAAGCCATTTCTCCTGCAGTTGTACATGCACTCACTCACATCATTAACACATCCCTTCACACTGGTGTTTTTCCCTCAGCATTTAGACAGGCTCGTATTACCCCACTACGTAAGAAACCCACCCTTAACCCATCTCTTTTAGAGAACTACAGACCGGTTTCCCTTCTTCCTTTCATTGCTAAAACACTTGAACGAGCTGTGTTCAACCAAATCTCTGCCTTTCTCACACAGAACAACCTCCTCGACAGCAACCAATCTGGTTTCAGAAGTGGACATTCAACCGAGACTGCCTTGCTCTCAGTTGAAGCCCTAAGACTGGCAAGAGCGGATTCCAAATCTTCTATACTTATCTTGCTGGATCTGTCCGCTGCTTTTGACATGGTTAACCACCAGATCCTCCTGTCAACCCTATTGGAAAAGGGCATCTCAGGAACTGCACTCCAGTGGTTTGAGTCTTAACTCTCAGATAGGTCCTTCAAGGTATCTTGGAGAGGTGAGGTGTCCAAGTCGTAACATCTAACTACTGGGGTGCCTCAGGGCTCAGTTCTTGGACCACTTCTCTTCTCTGTCTACATGGCATCATTAGGTTCTGTCATTCAGAAACATGGCTTTTCATACCACTGCTATACTGATGACACTCAACTCACTCAACTCTACCTCTCATTCCATCCTGATGATCCGACGATAGCTGCTCGCATCTCAGCTTGTCTAACAGACATTTCTTGCTGGATGAAGGACCATCACCTTCAACTCAAACTTGCCAAGACTGAACTGATTGTGGTTCCATCAAACCCATCGTTTCATCACAATTTCACCATCCAGTTCCATAACTCCTTCTCATCAACCATAACTCCTTCAAAAACAGCCAGAAACCTTGGAGTTATGATTGATGAACAGCTGACTTTTTCAGACCACATTGCTAAAACTGCCCGGTCCTGCAGATTTGCTTTATTCAACATCAAGAACATCAGGCCCTTTCTTTTGGAATATGCTTCACAACTCCTTGTTCAAGCTCTTGTTTTGTCCAGGCTGGACTATTGCAATGCTCTCTTGGCAGGTCTTCCAGCCAGTTCTATCAAACCTTTACAATTAATCCAGAATGCGGCAGCAAGATTAATTTTTAATGAGCCAAAAAGAATGCACGTCCACACCTCTGTTTATCAATTTGCACTTGGCTACCAATAGCTGCTCGCATAAAATTCAAGGCATTGATGTTTGCCTACAAAACCACCACTGGCTCTGCACCCCTTTACCCAAATTCATTACTTCAGACTTATGTGCCCTCTAGAAACTTGCGTTCTGCAAGTGAACGTTGCTTTATTGTGCCATCCTAAAGAGGCACAAAATCACTTTCACGGACTTTTAAATTAAATGTTCCCTCCTGGTGGAATGACCTGCCCAACTCAATCCGAGCAGCTGAGTCCTTAGACATCTTCAAGCATCGGCTAAAAACACATCTCTTCCATCTTTATTTAACCCTCGAACTGTAGCACTCTCTATTCTAATTCTATTCTTAAAAAAAACTTGTCCCTTTTATACTTGCACTCTATTCTTTTACTGCTTGTTCTCTTAAAGAAAAATAACACTAGCTTTTCTAATCTTTTTGTATTCTATCTGTTTCTTTTTATTCATTATACAATTAACAAAAACAAAAAAAGGCTTCTAACACTAGCTTGCTCTATTCTATTCTATCTGTTTTCTTTTTATTTATTATATAATAAAAAAACTTGCTACATGTATTGTGTTAAGCTAACTGAGACTTGTTATAGCACTTGCATATCATTGCTCTTTTGTTGATTTTGATTGCTTCCATTGTCCTCATTTGTAAGTCGCTTTGGATAATAGCGTCTGCTAAATAACTAAATGTAAATGTAATGTAAATGTTTATCATGGTTGGATTTTTTTAATCTCAAGTCTCCTTCTAGAGGTCCAACATCCTGTAGCTCCAACACACTTGACTGGACGTTTCTAGTAAGTCTGAAGACTTTGATTAGCTCAGGTTCAGGTGTGTTATTAGGGTTGGAGCTACAGGAGAAGGTCTGGGAGATATACAGATGATTGCTTTCGAGAGCAGAATTGTTCTGTTTGGTTCACAATATGGCCTCAGTTGGTGTAAACACTGTTTGAATCGATTTGCCCAAATAGGACGTTTCTGGATTAGCATCCTTGTTGATCCTGGAACATCATTGCAGCAACATTTCTCTCTGATTTTCAGAGGGACATTAGGTTTAGTGTTGTGCATCTAAAAATAGGAGTGAGATATTGAATCACTGAGCCTGTGTTGTTTGTCTTCTGAGGCATTGACTCTTCTTTGGAATTATGCTCTCCATATGTTTGCCCACTTCAGAGTCACTTCAGTTACGGTCTTTCGGTTTCACTCACAGATGTTTGCAAGGCAGGTGATTTGACAGGGAACAAAGCAAGAGCATATGCTGGCTAAATTAAGAGAAGCAAACAATGAAGAAACACGTTTCAAACATATTGTGTTCTGACATCCTGACAATATTAAATATTTACTTGTGTCGTTATTCAGCTATTAGTTATTATTTTATTTGTTTTTTGTTGGAGGTCTTTTATTATTGGACTTATTGCATAAGTAGTTAAAATAATGAATAATCTCTATAATACTAAACTACCAATACTGATAAGCATAAACCCTGAGAAGGATTTTAGCTCATTTGTTACTTGTCTTAGATATCCTTTTACTTAAACTCACATTCTTACAGCACAACTGAAGGGGATTCACAAGAATATAGTCATTTGTCATCTGTTTCTTCTCTCCTCCATCTGTTTTGAGGTACAGGAATATGTCTGTCGTTGAGTAGCAGGTCACAAATGTTCTGCAGAATTTCTGTATTTTGCCACATAAAGTTGTCAATTATTTGCTAATATCAGTGCGTAATTCTCATTTACCAGGGAACAAGCTGATACACGTGTGCATTCAGAGGAACAGACATATTTAAACAATCCAGAGCAGGGTTTTCCCCTTTGAGAAAACATACTAATACAAATCCTCTCAACGATTTTCAATAACAACTTTTAGGTCTGTTTATCCTGCTAAAATTACTCAGTTGATATTTGATTTTTCACTCATTTTCTTTATGGAAATGAATATGTAACTATTGTAACCAGCATGAGAAACATTTTTTTGTTATTTATAAGTTCTCTTTCTCTTTCAATTTTAAATTTCATTGATTTATTTGTAGTTTTCCCCCCCAGAAAAAAAACACTGTAAAATGGTATTATTGGTTAACTTTGTTCTTATCACATGAAAATTGTAAATATTTTAATGTTGCATTGCATGAAAATCTACTGTAAAATACTAAAATACTGTTTTTGCAAATTAACACTATGAATTACCATATAATTCAAGAGAAAAACCGTAAAAGAACATTCCTAGAAGTGACGCATAATGTATCATTATGTGTTTATGTATACGGTATGCTTTGCTTATTCTTATTTTTGTCATCAGTAATGCACATTTGGATGTTTTACGTTACATTTTCTTTTATTTAGTTCATATTTATTGTATAATTTTAGCGTTGTGTTTGTTTCCCTGATGCTGTTTTGTTGTTGTGTGTATGACTCTGTGCACATCTACGGTATATAGACATGTTTTATGAGTTCTGATCCATCATTTGATTTTGTATTGTGCCCCCTGTATTATTATGATGATTATCGGTATATTTATAGGTAAAATTTAGATTTTTTTTTTTTAGTCCAAGTAGCTTGGAATGTTATCATTATATCACTTAAATATACAGTTATATGTTTTAAAACAGGCACCACTGTGCCATCTTGTAATACTATGAATTTCTGGTAAACACAGCTGCCAGTTTTTTACCGTAAATTTCTCTTTCTCATGTATGTATTTCTCACCTGTTTTCATTTGCCTGTCTCTCCCACCTCATTTGACCTTGTCTTTCCATTCTGTCATCCAGTGAATCATTGCAGCTCTACTCCTGGGTTTTCTGCTTCTGCCCGGAAACTCCCAGAAGCAGGCACAGTGAGTAAAGTGTACCTGACTTCCTGCCACACTGGATCCTAAACCGAAAATAATGCCATACACTGTTTTTTTTTTTTTTTTTTGATCTCTGATAAGAGACAAAATAAACAAAAACAATAAATTGGGCAAAAACGTATGGACAGATTTCACCCTGACCCCACATCCTATTTTGGAATCTTTGTGTTTGACTATTTAAACCATTTTCACAATTTCCATTTGAGCCTCTTTTAGATCCACCACCACGCTTAAGATTTACATAAGATTTATTTTTTTGTTTAAGTACGTGTAAACCAGGTACTCCCAAAGCAAACTACCAAAAAGCTAGCCTCAAATGGTACATTTACATTCAAATATTCCTTTTAGGAGGCAAAGAACAAAGTAATTCAATATCCCCAAAACAGGCTTAGGGTGACAAGAGGACATGAGAAACAACTTGACAGTGTTAATGTGAAACACACTTTCTGCATCTTATTGTTGAATCGACCCCAGATGGACCTAGAGGCAACCTTGGTTTTGAGTTAGTGTGGGGCACACATGTCCTTTTGAACTGTGCTTGTGATTTGAGATGCTGCGTTTGTGTTACAGACATGTTCCAGTAGTTTTTTATCCCCAGTGAGTTTTGGTTTCAATATATTTATGTGCCGTTCCTGTTATGTTGCACAGAATTCTGGGTCCACGTGTCTTCAAATCTGGCTTTTGTGCCTAATTGTGTTTATTCAGTTGACATCAGGACACCAAAATAAGTCATTAACCTCTTTACCGGGTTCACTGATTAATTGTGGCAGGCTCTACACAGCTACACATGCAGGACCTTTAAAGACATTATTTACAATTCTTTGACAATGCTATTAAAAGTGTCATAAATGTAATGCACCATATTCCAAGTCTTCTTAAGCAATACAATAGAGTAGTGCAAAGGCCAAGGCGTTATTTACTGATGATATTCATCTCTAGTGGCATGTTAAAGTTTGAAATATATAGCACAAGTTGTATGGACCACAATTCTGAAATGTTTTGTGTATTTTTATTTTTCTGGAGATTGACAGCCCCAGTTGTCATTCTTTTAAAAAAAAAATTGTTGAGACTAAAATGTTTAAGTAAAAGCACTTTTTTTTATTCCACAGACAAAAGAAAGTCATACGGGTTTTGAGTGTCAAGGGTTGGTAAATGATGACAGTATTTTTATTTTGGGGTGAGCTATATTTATAATGCTGTTTCTGGGCCTCACTCAGAATTATCTTGCTCATTTGTTCCCATTTTTGACTTTTAATATGAGTCATGCATTAATGCTGGAATACACTATGAACTTTACAATATAAACAGGTTTCCAAACACTAGTCAACATACACTTGCCGACTTTGTAAATGATTACAGAGGAAAAAAATAGGCATCATGCACTAAACAAGTGCGGATCACACACTTTCAAGTCCTTCTAAGCACAATTATTATTAAGAGATGCATGACGAATGAAAACAAATTCGGTTTTTAAAAATGCTAAAAATACCAAACATTTATGACTAGATGAAATCATAGCCTGATTTTAAAACACTGTAGTGAGTCCATCATATACTGTGATTTTCCTTGAAATCTGTCAGCTCCGACTGCTTAAAATCTGCAGATTGGCTCTGACTTTTTGTATGTAACGCTGACTCAGACTGCAAATATGGGCAAAAATCTGGACAAAATACATGTAGTGTATTCCAACCTTTAGTCAGAGGCTCTTTGTTGGTGCTTTCTGTCTGATAGCCACTAGTGGACAGTAAATAATGATTCCTGTCAAATCAATAGCACAAGTAAATATACAGAGAAGAACTAGATCGCTGAAAATCGTATGGGGCTCCGCTTGAATTAATGGCAGAAGTTTAGTACTTGTGTCTCTGAGCAGGTTTTCATGGAAACCACAGTGTTAAATTACTGAAACCCTTAATCCAAGCTAATTTGTTTTCTATACAATTGGACTGACATTATCAGTTGCCTAGAGTGTGCTTTATTGTACATCTTTGTCAGTGATGATGACCTCTGATGATTTCCATCCCATTAAAGGAGAGATGCCATGTGTTTCTTCTCACTAATGGAAGGGAAAGAACGGGATTAGCACGATTTCATTGAGTGACAAAAACAGGGAAACTTGCTGGTGTTCTTACACTGTGATTCACCTGGTCTCTTTAAGCCAGTGCTAATGTTCTATTGGTTCCAGGGCAACAGTTTAATGAGGTTTGGTTACGTTTATACATACTACAAGGTCTTAAAATGGGCTTAGGAAACACTGGAAATGACCTGGCTTGATTTTTATAGGCAAAACACAATGATTCAGCCTCTATATCAGGTAATGTACTGTAAACTGTTGTGGCTAAACTGCGTCCACTAGCTGTAATGCAAACCAGATTAGCAGCTGAAAGCCATCAGACCTCCCAATGACCCTTATATTCCGGCTGTGGTCTAAGTAATCAAAGTGAATTGGGATATGCTGCTGATTTTCAGATAACGATCTACCTACTATCTAGTATCTGTCATATATAACTCAATTTAAGGAATCATGAGCGCCACAGTGACAGCTGATAATGCTCTGTTTCTCTCAGCGCCTGAAGTTGTAGTTGTTCAAAAGAAAGAACAGCAAATGATTCATCAGAGCTTGTTCTTCTTGGGAAATTAAGTCTTGTTTACATTGGTAAATACGTGAGCAACTTTAATCACTTTATGGAAAAGAGGATCATTAATGATTATTTCTCGGATATGTGTCTGTGGAAACATTCCCTTTAATGGTTCTATTTGTATATGATTTGAAAACTTGTGGGTTTGATTTATCCTTGAATCATGTGTGTGGCCCTAATGGTGATTAGTCACTGTACCTTATTTCCACTGTCATTTCCTTCATTACTGTGAGCCAACTCAGAATGGATTCATTGTGTTTGAATAGCACTGGTGAGTCATGTTACACTCACAAAACATGCTCCTCAGTGTGTCCTCAACAGGAAGTGTAAGTTGTATAATATAGAATCTATAGTTACTACAGTTTTGTGTGTGAGAGACCCTTATAAACCATAGGTGTATATTAATTCAATCTCACCCCTCTTTCATTTCCTGTGACCTTGGTTTGAAACGGTGTTAGCATTGTTTATCTTATTTAAAAGCTGTGTTCCAACATCAGCGATGTGTGCATGTACGTATGTAAGCCTACTTTGAATTATGTAATGCTTATACAAGGGCATAATGCTGTGTCACAAGGTCTCAGGGTCAGTGCATATCAGATTCACGTTATAGTACAGGTGCATCTCAATAAATTAGAATGTCGTGGAAAAGTAAATTTATTTCAGTAATTCAACTCAAATTGTGAAACTCGTGTATTAAATAAATTCAATGCACACAGACTGAAGTAGTTGAAGGCCAATTCACACCGCACAGACAAACGCCAACAAACAAGTTGGCTCAAGTTGGCTGTTGGATTTAGAATCTTATGAAAAATAACCGTCATGTTCACACTGCACCAACAGACACCGACCAACTCTATATCTATAAGCATGTTCAGTCGGGTGAAAACAAACTCCAACCAACTCCAACCAACGCCAACAGGGGTAACACACTGATCCAACAAACTCCAACAGACTAGTTTGTTGGAGTTTGTTGGCGTTTGTCTGTGCGGTGTGAATTGGCCTTAAGTCTTTGGTTCTTTTAATTGTGATGATTTAGGCTCACATTTAACAAAAACCCACCAATTCACTATCTCAACAAATTAGAATATGGTGACATGCCAATCAGCTAATCAACTCAAAACACCTGCAAAGGTTTCCTGAGCCTTCAAAATGGTCTCTCAGTTTGGTTCACTAGGCTACACAATCATGGGGAAGACTGCTGATCTGACAGTTGTCCAGAAGACAATCATTGACACCCTTCACAAGGAGGGTAAGCCACAAACATTCATTGCCAAAGAAGCTGACTGTTCACAGAGTGCTGTATCCAAGCACGTTAACAGAAAGTTGAGTGGAAGGAAAAAGATGCACAACCAACCGAGAGAACCGCAGCCTTATGAGGATTGTCAAGCAAAATCGATTCAAGAATTTGGGTGAACTTCACAAGGAATGGACTGAGGCTGGGGTCAAGGCATCAAGAGCCACCACACACAGACGTGTCAAGGAATTTGGCTACAGTTGTTGTATTCCTCTTGTTAAGCCACTCCTGAACCACAGACAACGTCAGAGGCGTCTTACCTGGGCTAAGGAGAAGAAGAACTGGACTGTTGCCCAGTGGTCCAAAGTCCTCTTTTCAGATGAGAGCAAGTTTTGTATTTCATTTGGAAACCAAGGTCCTAGAGACTGGAGGAAGGGTGGAGAAGCTCATAGCCCAAGTTGCATGAAGTCCAGTGTTAAGTTTCCACACTCTGTGATGATTTGGGGTGCAATGTCATCTGCTGGTGTTGGTCCATTGTGTTTTTTGAAAACCAACATCACTGCACCCGTTTACCAAGAAATTTTGGAGCACTTCATGCTTCCTTCTGCTGACCAGCTTTTTAAAGATGCTGATTTAATTTTCCAGCAGGATTTGGCACCTGCCCACACTGCCAAAAGCACCAAAAGTTGGTTAAATGACCATGGTGTTGATGTGCTTGACTGGCCAGCAAACTCACCAGACCTGAACCCCATAGAGAATCTATGGGGTATTGTCAAGAGGAAAATGAGAAACAAGAGACCAAAAAATGCAGATGAGCTGAAGGCCACTGTCAAAGAAACCTGGGCTTCCATACCACCTCAGCAGTGCCACAAACTGATCACCTCCATGCCACGCCGAATTGAGGCAGTAATTAAAGCAAAAGGAGCCCCTACCAAGTATTGAGTACATATACAGTAAATGAACATACTTTCCAGAAAGCCAACAATTCACTAAATTTTTTTTTTTATTGGTCTTATGAAGTATTCTAATTTGTTGAGATAGTGAATTGGTGGGTTTTTGTTAAATGTGAGCGTAAATCATCACAATTAAAACAACCAAAGACTTAAACTACTTCAGTCTGTGTGCATTGAATTTATTTAATACACGAGTTTCACAATTTGAGTTGAATTACTGAAATAAATGAACTTTTCCACGACATTCTAATTTATTGAGATACACCTGTATGTGTGCCTTCACACCTCATCTGTGGTAAGTTTCAAACTTTAAAGACATATTAGATCTCATGGATCTTCTGCAGTGAATGGGTGCCGTCAGAATAATAGATGATAAAAGCATCACAACAATCCATAAATAATCCACAAGACTCCAGTCCATCAATTAACAACTTGTGAAGTGATAAAAGGTGTTTTGACTTCAAATAGTTGCTTCTGGTTAAAAAATGGGTCCTTTGTCCATAATATTGTTTTCTTAAGTAAAAAGTCATATTGTCTGAAGTATGCACAGATCGAGCACTGTTTATAAGCGTAAACAATCCAAAGCAGTTCTAAACAAACATGTTGGTAGATTTTGATGTGAGAGGACAACAGGTGATGAATTTTTCCATGGTGTCATGTAAATTACTTGTGGATTGTGTGATGTTTTTATCAGCTGTGTGAACTCTCATTCTGATGGCACCCATTCACATCAGAGGATCCATTGGTGAGCAAGTAATGTAATGTAAAATTTCTCTAAATCTGTTCTGATGAAGAAACAAACTCATCCACATCTTGGATGGCCTGAGTGAGAGTAAATTTTGAGCAAATTTTCATTTTTGGCCAAACTATTCTTTTGAAATCAATATTTTCTGTATTTACTTTGTTAAAGCCCATCCTGATCTTATTTTTTAACTCATTAGGATTCATAGGTGGATGTTATTCCACAAGGAATGAATAGATTGTCTTTGTAAACTCTAATCAAAATGTAGTAACTTGCTCTTCCTCTGACTTTTCAGTAACTTGAATTTGGAAGCTGTGTGCATTGTATGCAGTTTACAAATCCCCATAGCAACATTTCATGAATCAACCAGCACCTTCAACCCATCCACTTTAATAGGCTTCTGGAATAAATCTGGTAATTCCAGGCCCCTCAGGACCTTGCGTCACTGCTAATTCTCTCACATCAAACAAGAGTTCATCAAGATGTGAACTTGCTTACTCTCTAAGCTGTAAATCTGTGCATTTCCCGGGGGAAACAGTGATATGAAAGAAAAAAAAAAGATGAACTAGGCATCAGATTTATGTATTGGATCCAAATAATTCTGTTCAGAACAACTACACCTCTTATTTCTGAATTCATTGCTTAAGCTTGTGTGAAGAAATACATTTTTTTATACAATAACATGAAAATAATTTATTTTATGTGATTTTCAATAAGGGAATATTTCAGTCTTATTTTTCTATCCCACGTTGGAAAATGTTAAGTTATATGTACATATGTTAGATGCATGACAGCGTGCGCTGGAATCAGAATTGAGAAGTTCCCTCTGTCTCCGCTAGGCGGCAGTGTGACGTTGAGAGACGCGTCCAGGTTGACCGCGAGAGACAGCGTGAGCGAAAGAATGTCTTAGAAAAATATCATAAAAAGACAGAAATCCCTTGCATTTCACAGTGCAAACTCGGGACAGGTTTACTTTGGCTTAAAACAGATAGAAAAGCAAAAGCATAAGGGAGAGAATGCGTAAGCTTGCAGAAGTCGCACTCTTTCAAACGGACTGAAGAAATTAATGGATGGTTTTAACTTATAGGCACGCGTTCGAGAGCTCTTCGCTTTCATCTTATAAGCGAAAAGACGAGTAACTATCATTTATACGCGTCCTTTGTAAAATGATGAGAATTGTTAGGTTTCAAACAAGTAAGCAGAATATCTGACGAGCATCCCTTCCTCTCTCATCCTGCGCATCAGCTGCGCGCCTCGGGATCAGACGTAAAGAGAGTGAGCGAAACAGCTGGAGCTCTGAGTTCTGGTCTGCAGTGCTCGTCTCATATGCTGAGAACAATTACATAACTGTCCTTGAGTGATTGTGATCATAAGGTGACCGTAATTGAAACCACGTACCATCTGTAACAGATGACACCAGCACGAATCGGTCACTCTCATCGACACGCTCAGCAGTGTCTGTCGAAGGGAATTCATTTTACACGAGATAGATAGATAGATATTTTAATAATTAGTTGGATGTTTTAATAGTTTTCCCCCTGTTAGTAACCACAAAAGTTAGTCAGAACGCAAGTGTCCATAGTGACAGTTGGCTACATCAGCACCTTGCGTTCATGATTTATTTAATTTGCAAAAATATTGAAATATTTATAACATTATTACTGATGTTCACAATAAACCTTACTGTTTTGATTAAAACACTTTAATATAAGTTAACTGTGGGCACCAAATAAGAGCTAGGGTTGCGCAAGACGCATCTTAACATATTCGCGCCCCGAAAATGTCCTGTTTCAAAGAAATTATTTTAAAAATCTTGATCCCCTAAAAGTTATGGATAGACAGAAAGCCACTTCTTAAGAAAACAAATAACGAATGAATGAGTCAATGAATGAATCACTGTGCGATCGAACAGATGCGCATCATTTGTTAGAAATGTTAAACTGATGCTGAACCAACATGTTTATTATGGTGTGTTACCGAGTCCGTATAAGACAAGGTAACAGTGTTATAACATTACGTCTCCTTTTTTCCTGTGGTTTTTGAACCAAAGGTTTAAATTCATGCTGAGTAATCAAGGTAGCTCAGCGTGACAGCATCATTAAGCCCATGCGATTAAACCATATGCATATTCTGCGAGCGGCAGGTGATACTTTCTCGAACGTATGAGGCTTAAAGTATTGAAAGTCTTCCTCTCTCTCTCTCTCTCTCTCTCTCTCTCTCTCTCTCTTTGGGCTCTTCTCCAGGTCCCGCACGCTCCAGCGCCCGGCCCGTTCACTTTTCACCCCGCCTCAGTTCTGTGGGGTGGGGTAAGGGGGGAGCCGCTTGCACCCTGGCCGAATGCCGCCTCACTGCCTCCACTATATAAACACACATTGGAAGCTCGCTGTGCGACTCGAACTCACATTGAGAAACTGTATGTGAAGAGAGAGCTAGAGCGCAAGAGAGAGGTAGAGAGTGAAACCGCATCAGAAAACGGGCTAGCGAGACGCACTACAGTCATCTGAAGATTCTTTCTGCTCATAGACATCAAACTTCGGAGGATTATTTCTTTCATTTATTTCTGCGTCTTCCTTATGACCATTACGACCATTACTTGATTTCAGTGCATTTAAAAAGTTTATATCGAGCTTTCCTGTAAGATATTTTTTAAAATAACTGAAAACATTTTTTTTCTTCAAAAAGTAACTTAAAGCTAATTTTTAAACAAGAATTTGGAATTTAGAACAAAATTTCTAAATCAGCTTTCAAGTTTGACAGGTTCACGCCAAATTTACATTTTGAAAATTAAAAATTGAATTTAAAATTCACAGGAATATTGGAAAGCGATTTGCATAATTTAAAATGATATACAAACATTTAAGATCGCTTTGTAATATCCAGCACTCTGTTAATTAAACACTTCAATTTATTCACTTACTTTTCGTTACAAAATTTTGTTGCGTTGCCTTTTGGTGAGAGAGATTCTTCTCAGTTATTTTTGCTTTTCAGAATAGGCTAATTGTAGCAGCAAATCATATATAACTCCTATATAAGTCACCTCATATACTCCCGAGAAGGCTTAACCACTGTAGGGCTCATCACTCCAAAGAAATATTTGAGACAAGTCCCGGACCTTCACAGCCATGCTCTTCGAGAGTTTTGACCTTGTCTCGGCGCTGGCGACGCTGGCTGCGTGTTTAGTGTCCATGGCACTTCTTCTGGCCGTGTCCCAGCAACTCTGGCAGCTGAGATGGACCGCAACACGGGACAAGAGCTGCAAGCTGCCTATGCCCAAGGGCTCCATGGGGTTCCCCATCATTGGAGAAACATGCCACTGGTTCTTTCAGGTAAGCGCTCCATCTGCTTGTGTCTTTCCAAGTTTCCAGTCGCCTTGCTGTCGCACGCACACCGCTCCGGTGCGCGCCAGGCACCGCGGATTCGTGCGCTCACCAGTGTATATAGTCTCCCTGTAGGTAACTGGGTTGTTAAATACACATCAAGAGTAGGATAACGTCCACTAATGCTTTTCGCACGTGTGCGCTCGAGCGTAATATTGCGCTTTAAAAAGTGAGCAGCCTGCAGGTTAGTTATTCCCACGTGCGCAATTTCATCCGTGCCATATTTCCATGGTGTTAATAAGCTGTCTGTTTTAGATAGCCGACAGTTTTTGTTTCATACAGCCAGTTCTCAATCCACGTGGAACAACCTGTTTGTGGCTGCCAAGAAAGGCGCGCTCCGTTCCAGAAATATTGTAGTCCTTGGCTTCCGATGCGCGCGAGAACACAGCCACTGAGCACCGCTTGTCAATGCGCGCATAAACTCCTCTTGGCGCGCGGGGTGGGATTGATCGCGAGGGCAGGTAGTGTCGCGCTCTCATTGAGCTTCTGTGTAATTACGCGCGCCGGTTACTCTAGACGAACACGCGTGGTGTGAATGATGCCGTGCCGTTCTGTCATGATACCCAGACAGCGCGTGGTGCGCATACAGAACATTCAGGGAGTCTCTGTGCCATCTTCCTTAATAAATCAGAGAAGTTTGTGAACGCTCACTGTGACATGGCTGGTTTTGAACTTAGAAAATAAGGTAGCACATGAACTGAATTAAAATCAGCACAGCGGCCATAATGTGGTATTTTAAAAGTACGTTATTACACGAACCGAAGCTGTAAAAAATCATTCCATACAGTAAAAATCGTGAATAAATGTCTTAGGAATTCTTTCCATATTAAATCCATGGTGCGCATTAGGATGTCCCTGGACATTGGCTTGCAGTAGCTGGAGTGGGTTGCTTTCAACTGAGATTTTCAATAGGGAGGAATGTCCTGGTCTGAGTGGTGTACAGATCAAATTCTCTGGTCAGGATTAGATTCTCCAAAGTTGCTGGAAATCCAGAAGAGAATTTCCATGCAGTTGGCAGGCTCTCTAGAAAAACAAACAGGCTTGACTGCATCTCAGAGTTATATATTTAAAATCAATAGGATTTGGTCCAGTCCATTTGTGCCAAACTTGTGTCATTCCTTATTGCTACAGCTCAAGGCATGACTGTGAGGCGACTGAGAGCTACTGTGCAAACGTGCAGTTTGAAATGTTGATCTCTCTCCTTCTTGAGCTTCTGAAAACATGTATAGCTTTTTAACAATCTGTGTATATCGATACATTTAAGACAACCCCTTAAATTGGTCGGTTAGCCCCTTTTGTGGTCCACATCGCTTCGTAAGGCTCAGCAGAGCAGCAGTTGAATCCAAAAGTGGGTCAAATCTGCGATTGACATAGATTTATGGACTCAGAAGAGTGTATTTTTTTTGCGTTCTCTTGCGGTGTGTCTTTCATTTTGAATTATGAAATGATTTTGTATTTTGTCTGTGTATAAATCTTCAATTGACCACAAAAAATATCTGGTCACAGCTTTCTTTTTTGTCCTCTTCTCAACAGTGCTCCAAGTTTTGCTGAAATATCCATATGGCGCATAAACTTAACTGTTTCTTTGCCAGGGCCATTACTTTTTAATTGTGTGCTGATCAGTAATGGTGAGTTCAGACTTAAGATTAATAATGATCATTATTTAAGCACAAATTCCTTTGCCATTGTAGCAATAACTCCTCAATACTGCAGTTTCTCAGTACACAGGGAAGGCTGTCTAACATGAAAGCACAGTTCACCCAGTGGGCAACCCTCCCTTACCTCTACCCCACGTCTCCACCTTGACCCAAATCGCTCCAATCTGGGTGGCAATAAAGCTGCCTGCCGGGGGGGGGGAGTCAAAAACACACCCACACCCTGGGACAAAGACTGCACGGCTTGGGGCTCTGATCAGAATTCCAGAGAGCATGGCCTATAGAGACCTGGGGGATTTAGGAACAGTCTTCCAGCATCCCCTCTCTCTCGCTTTCTGGCTTTCTCCTGGGGCTTGTCGGGATTAGCGAGCATGAAACGGGCATGACTGGCACCAGTGCGGTGTGGCCCCTTTTTCACCTCTGGAACGCACCGCCAACCCCTCAAACAGCCTCTTGTCTTTAGGAACAGGGGACGGGGGGTGAAAGCGAAGGGGGCTTGGCAGCAGTAGTGGGAGGAGGAGGAAGGTAGGGGGATAGAAAAGAGAAGAAAAGGGGTCCCCGGGGTGAGCGCTCACACGGCACTGAACAACCATAATCTCTCTCCACAAAGTGTTTCCAGGTCAAAGGGGAGCCTATTCTCTCAGCTCGGCCACATTTAGTTTCTTTGCGCTTGTCTCGTGGGCTTTAGCGTTCGCTTTGCATTAAGTGAAACCATTGCTCTCTGATGCGATTGCTGATTCTCACTGCGTTGCCCGAAATTCCCATATCTCCTTTCATTTATGCAGAGCCATGTGCCTCCACGAACACCCTCTTTGGCGGGTACACCCAAGGGTGACTGATGGCCAAATAATGGGACCTCAAGTCTTACTGCCTCTGCTCGCTTTCCCCCTCTCTCTTTGCAGAAATGCCGTCTATACCCCAATGGAGACGGGCCAATGCACACATCCTGAGAGATTCCAACGGGCTATTTCAGTAAATGGACATATTATCTTTATTTACGCTGAGACTGTGGGTCAGCGTACGGAGAACTCCTCCTGCGCCGTTACCTGCCGCTCTGAACCAATAAACACAGCAGCCCCTAGACTAAGCCATGCAGATACAGAAGGACCTGAGGACAAGGGTCAGAATAATGAGTGATACAAATAAAGAGCACGGAGCAGAACGATGTGCCAAGGAAAACTTGCCGTACACTTTTCAATTCCCGCCGCTCCATCCATCTTTCTTTTCTTCTTATCTTACTTTATGGCAGTCATATGCTGAAGAAACACATTGAGGTGATTGAAATTGCATATGAAATTGCACCCCCCAGTCCCTCGCGTAGCACCCCCTGTGTTCGGGTCAACCGTAGCTGATCTGAATAAATATAATTAAAAGTTTTTTTTGTGATTTTAATAAAGGGGTCATTTGTATAACATTTCCACTGGCACACAAAGGCTACATTTATGTAGCAGGAGGCTCGACTGGTGTCCAATTTACACAGAAATTTGTATTTTTAGTCCTGCGCACTCTGTGTGGAATGAGCCAGTGGAAAAAAGTGGTCCTCTTTATTGCGCCCCCTTGTAAAATATCTGATAAATTTATTTTCAAAATAAAAGAAACTACTGAACGTGGTGAGTTAACCCTTTCACCTCCAGAGGCAGAGAACAGGCATGTTTTGTGTGAGGTCGAAGTGCATGTAACTGAACACACACATGTACTGTAAACACATCTGATCCATTCAGCTGTTTTCAAATACAAGTTTTGCCTGTTTATTGACTGATCTATTTCATTTTAATTCTAAGGCTTTAAATACGCCGAGTAACAGAAACTACACAGTCACATGAGCTTCTGACACAGATGCTCTTCTCCCAAGAGCCCTGCACACTTTATTGTCTTCAAGCGACGTCTGACATGTGTTTTGCGGTCCTAATGAATGTGGAAAGCTTTTCTGTCTTATCGCTGAAGATCATCTAACCTCAACCTCTAACGGAGTTCTTGAACCCAATCTGCCTTTGCTCAAAACAAACAGGCTGTTATTTGATTGACAGACGATTTCACTTGGTTTTTAAGGAAATGCGCTCAGAGCAACAAAGTCACCATGACCATGCATGCGTGCAGAAGTGAACGCTGCACCGGCCACATACGTGTGTGTGTGTGTGTGTGTTTTGACAGTGCGAGTAAGCTGCAGATTATTACCTCATAGCTTTTCCAGGGTGTGTGGAGCTTTTGTGCGTCAGTGACCCTTTTGGGTTTTTTGTTTTATTTTCGTTCTCTGCACGTCTGAGCTTCTGTGGCCTTGTGAAATGAGGGAGGACATTTCTCACCTTCTAGCCAAATGACATCTGCGCGGCCAAGCCCAGCGCGTCTGTCTCCCCATTTTGCCTCACGACCTGTTCTGCTATTTTCAGTGCGCCGAGTCACTTTTCGACGAAGTAGATGGTGACCATTAAACCATCCTAATCACATTTTCTTATGCGCACCTCACTGGCAGTCACTTCCAAGCCGGAAAACCATTACCTTTTCCCATCTTCTAGCACGTCTTTTGCACTTTCCACTTGTACTACACAGGTCAGGACTGGATCCTCTCTGGCTGCCCGTCTGTGTACATTTGTTTCAGAGGGAACTGTTGGCCCCTACATGTGTAAATACACACATGTAGATGTGAGAAATGTATATGTGTTTTTGGTGATGTAGTGTGTGACCATACATTGCACACTTTTACTACTCATGGAGAGGTGGAAAAAAGGCCCTGGCCTGGTAAGGATGACAGCATGTGGTGTTTAAAATGGATGTTCTTGTTCCCAGAATTATCAAACACTCCAAGTTCACGCAGGTTACACATGACGTCAAAACAGAAATCGTCTGAAGGGGAAAAATGACAGAACAAAGACATAAACAAACATAATATAATACAAATTACAAGTTCACTTCTGCGTAAATGTGTTTATACATTGAAATCAACAGAGAGAAAGTTAGAGAGTGCCCTTATGTTGGGCATGTGTGAAAGACGGCCTTGTCCTGGGTCTGTCAGGTTGAAAACGGCTCCTTTCTCTCTCTCGTACTGACTGGTCCCACTGCTGAGAGGTGAGCACACACACATACACACAATCATCCATCATCACACACACTCAGTTCTCACCATGTGGTGAAAGATACTACATTTATTTTCCCCCTCTTTGCTTTTGGATGTGTGTGTGTGTGCATGTGGTTGTTCATGTCAGCATTACCTCTTGCCCTCACACTCACCTGATATGTGAAATCCTCAGTGTCTTTAAGTGTAGACTGGCTGTGAGCTGGCCAGTGAACATTTCTCTCACCCCACACACTGTTCACGCAGTGGCTGTGCCCCCTGTCTAACACCTGTCGAGGTCCCGGGATGCCATGTGTCTGTTTGGCCACGGACAGAGTTCCTCTGTGGGAAACTTCGGTCATACTGTTTTAGAACAACAGTCTAAAAGTGTTTCTTACTGACTAAACCTTGTTGTTCTAAAGTCCAAATTGGTTGGTTATGATTCTAGAATCAGGAATTCTTTCTCCTCCTTCCAACGAGGAACCAAAAATGTTTGAATATGACAATCCCGCCAAAACTATAAAACACAAAACAGGCTTTTGCAGGAAAAATTGTGAAAACTGAGAAAAAAAAGTGTGAAAGTGTGAAATATGTTTTAAATTGTCCACCACTGCAGATTTTACAGCCATATTTTTCCCACATGTTCTGCCAGTTCTGGTTAAACTTTGGCAGATGAGAAAGTGAGACTTAATCTCCTTTTGTCTGACCTTGTCTAGCCTCGGTGTGCATACGTATATCTCATTAGTCTGATCTAATAATCTCACTATTTAATTAAGCTGATAATTTTTTATAGGATTTTAGGGGCCAAGGTGCCATGCGGGTCATAAGACATTTTCTAAATCTTCAGACATCTCAGCCAGTCTTGAGCTAAGGTTGTCATTTATGGTCTCTGACATTATGGAGGTGTTGGAGGTGTCAGTCAGCCAAGGTCAAAGGTCAGAAGAGCATAAAAGAGGATCAAAAAAGTGGTCAAAATAGAGAAATAAAGCTTCCACTGACAGATGGTTTTACGTCAAAAATTAAAATGTGATGCATTTCGGATTATGCCCGTACATTTACGCTTTTTAATGTTTGCCAACATACAGTATGTGATAAAAGTTCAACGGCAAGACATCATTCATGAACTAATCTGTTTATTTGTTTATATATAGAGGTGAGAAACCCAGCCTCTGGCCACAAGTACACGAATAGGAGTGGAACGCTTATTGCCCATCTCCAAAGAGACTGGTTGCTGGACTATAGGGCAGACAGCAATGGCATTGGGAAGTGCTTGCCATCATAGTTAAAGCGGAAATATGCTCAGGACCTGTCCCTCATATTTGAGACCAGGAGATGGTGGGAAAGTGAATGTGTCAAAAGCTACTCTGTCCATACACACGTTTTGAAAAGACTATAAAATGTGCCAGAAGTAGGCAGTTTGAATTTTGCCACATTTGCTTGTGGGTTCTCAATTCTGAACATAAGTGATATTAAGCCAAACACCTAAGCCGTAAATACCATAAAAGCACTCCAAAAAGAAATCTGTCAATGGTAAAACATCATCTATAATAAAATGAAATACTTTAATTCATGATTTAGCAGTACTTGCAAAAACAAATTTGCTTCACATTTCAACTGAACAGGCATTAACACACAGAAGCATGCATGTAGCATGCTGAGCTGAAATGTATTCAGACTAGTTTCTCTCAGCCAAACAGGAAAAAAAGATGTGCATGCTGCTAAATTTATCCTCGCAAATAAGAGTGTGAGTGTTGGAGTGTGCTCGATGAAACTGGTCACAAATTTTGGAAAGGGAGGGGGTAGGGTGGCAAGGGGAGCAAACAGCTCTACTGCCACTTCCTGCCATGGGGTCAGTATGTGTGTGTGAGGCTGAGAGGTTACAGGCCGTCTTTATGTGCTCAGCAGAGGTCTTGAGGGCTACAGGCAATTACTGTGTGTTATACAGAGCAACTCACTCCAGAGCTAAGAGTCTTTATCATGTTAGGAATTCTACTCAACTGAACTTGAATGTGCATGATGACTTTAGTATTGAGCAAAATAATGCATTTAATTAAGTGTATATTCTCTACAATACACATAACATTAAGACATTTCAGTCAGGCCAATGTTATGGCTACAGTTGAAGTATAGGCCATGATACACCATTCAGGTTCAGGTCTCCTGCCCTGAGAAAGCCTGACATGTGTTTCTGTAACCCTTAAACATCTCTTTTAGATGTTTGGGGTAATCACTTTGCTTGTTCTCAAATCGTAGAGGTGAAGGGATCAAAGGTGAAAGTTTGCAGGATGTACTGGATTCCTTGCTGATTAGCACTTTCAGCCAATCTTTCACACAACACACCGACTTCTCAGAGCTAATGGCTGCGCTCATATACTTATTAGATCACTTCTCTCAGCGTGATCCTGAAGGCTAAGACTGAGCCCCTTCTTAGCTAAAGCTAACCCGATTGCATAAAGAATGCTGTGAACGGGACCCTTATGCCCTTACAATACAAAAACAAACAAAATGGGCTAATCCCACAAGGCTAACACCCTTCATTCCAAATACCTATTAGCCCTAACACCTCATTACATCTGTGATATTCAGACAGAAACTTCTTAGCCTACAGTGTTGTGTTCAGTTTTATGGGTTATTGCTAGGCTAAAGGTTAATAATGTGATTGAAACTACAAAGGTAATAATTCTGTTCAATTTACGGTTTAAAACCAACAGCTGTTGTTGGCAAAAATGTTGGCAAAAAAAAAAAAAAGTACAGTGACAATGTTACAGGCGTGTTGGTGACTTATTAAAGTCATAATATTAACGATATAGTATTATTTTAAAATAAAACATCCAAAAATAAATTAAAAGGTAATTTATACTAATTTATATCCACGGTTTAATGCCTCTTATCTGCAACTAATGTATTTTCTTCTTCTTGCACCTGGTTCTCTTTTTCAGGGAGCAGGTTTCCATGCGTCAAGGAGGCAGAAGTATGGGAACGTATTCAAGACTCACCTGCTCGGACGGCCGCTCATCCGGGTCACGGGGGCAGAGAATGTACGTAAGGTCCTGATGGGAGAGCACAGCCTGGTCACTGTGGACTGGCCCCAAAGCACCAGCACTCTACTGGGTCCCAACAGTCTGGCCAACTCTATAGGAGACATCCACCGCAAAAGGAGAAAGGTAAGGTCCATGTAACCTCAAATGTACTTTTATTATCTGTGGGAACCATCCTTATCTCCTAATGGATGGTTTTTGTGTGCACCATTTCCCTGCCTTGCCAGTGAAAGATGTTTTGAATTTGTGGAAGGACAAAACAGAGTAAGAACCATAGATGGAGTGAAAGAAACAAGATAGAAGGTCAAATGGAAAAGGCTTTGCCATCCTTAGGTCCAGATTTGGAGACAGATACCCACAATGCCTTGCTCCCCTGTGCACTATTGTTACACATAACAGTCTGCTCACAATCGAGGATTACGCTCATAACTAGCTTCTCCTCAAATCCAACCCATTGTTTGGGGACAAAAAAGCTTTTTTGTGGACCCTGGTTCTCTTCAGTCCCTTGGAGGCTTGGGTTTCACCCCACACACCTGTTCCACTGAGGGGTCAGCGGGGTGTAATCAGTCTGGTTAATCCTCCAGGTCCAGGGCCTCACGCAAACCCCCTAATGACTGCTAATTAGTCAGCCAGCCTCAGACGGACAAAGACCGCCTTATGGACCCCCTTCAGCCAGGTTTAAACATCCTGCTCTGTGTACTAATGTCATAAATATATTTTAATTTGTTCTTGAACCTCTCTGGAGGTGTACAGCAATGTACAGTCTATATTTTAGACTGGAAAGGTACAGAATGTTCATCAGCACGGCCTGTTACAGCCTCTAAGTTCTCTGGGACGTCCCGTTCTAGGGGACGTTTGGGAAAGAAAAGAAGTTACTGTAAATGTCTCTTTGAATACCACTGCTATACATGTACTGGAGAGATGCTGAATGCAAGCATTAGATCCAAACGGCTCTGTGAGCTGTGGATGTAGCTATAAAAAATATATAATTTCCTAGAAGAAAGCAAAAAGTTATTTGATGTGCTGGTCATTAAAAGGATGCACAACAGCTCAATGATGCAACTAAATTACACTTGTTGATATAGCCATTGAGCAGAAGGCCTATCAAATGGTGGATTTGGTGAGTTGAATTCATTAGGTTGGCCAGTAGAGGGCACAGGATCTTAATTCTGCACTCACCTGCCTACACAAAGTGCTCTCGTTCTGAATGAGGGATTTTGTTTTAGTCAGCAGGGGAGAGAGAAAAGAGAGAGCGAGAGAGAGATTGGAAAAGTAGAGAGAAGTGTAAAGAAAGTGAATGGTTTGGGGGAGAGAATAAAGAGGTCTTTACATTCTGGTCAAACCAGCAGCTTTGAGCAGTTTCATATAATTTAAGACATATGGAAATTATTAGGGTGGGGGAGTTTTAAAAGGCCGTGTGTGTATGTGTGTGGAAAGTGCAGTCACGTTTTGTAATGAAGACAGGCGGCTGTTTTTTTTCCAGTAGTGTTCAAAAGCCTGTATAATGGGGACTGGCATTAGTGGAGCTTGACTGACGTCTGTCTAGTACGCAAAGACTTGCAAAAGGAAAATAGTAACCTTCAAAAAAATCCCAAAATCAATAAGCAGTATAAATATGGTGTTGTATTGCATATATTAATTTATGAGTAGAAGCTAAGAAAGAAGTGTGACACAAACATGCTTGTAGCCACTCGTTTTTTCACCACACATGTGAACCACTGTGACGTGCCAGAAAAGGATCCGATGTTAATTATGTAATAGAATGGACAGATAATTTGTGGTTTTATATACATGAAGAAGGACACTTAAAACCAAGTGTAAATAGGTGTGAAATAAGCTTTTAATACTTAAATGATATACTAACAGCCAGTTTATCATTAGAGTTAGAAATGAAGTGGGTCTGAGAAGAACAGCACAGAAAGGAGACACAAAGAATCGGGCCTTGGCGAGAGAAAGTCAGACGGAGAGACAGGAGGAGGACACACAAGTCTCCGCCCCCCTTCCCTTTACTACTGTGGAAAAAAGTGGGGCGGAGACGAGGTGTTTGGAATGAGATGGCATATAAAAAGTGCTATTGTTAGTCGTGGGCACTGGAACATGGATGTTATTTCACTAAACAAACCAGCACAACTGAGGTACATTAGAAATGCGCTGCCACGGCCAGGAAAATCTTACCTTCGCCTTTCACCCTCACTGCTGATGCAGAGGGAAACTCTCTCAGATATTCTGAGAGCGAGGTGGAGGTAGGTGAGTGGCAGTTAAGAGTACAAGAAGGTCAAAAAATAGTGAGGACTTCAGAGTTAATGAGAATGTTCCATGCTTCAAACTATTAGACAAATAAGCTTGGCCTTTAGGTGCTGACTGTGGCTTCAGGATAATATTTTTGTGACATTTCTTGCCTGTAGAGCACAGACGTGCTAGTTTGTTATGGATGATGTGATTCATGGGCCAGTTGCATTGTGGGAAGTGTAGTTCAGCAATACAGGTCCATAAGCCTGAGTCAAAAACAAATGTTTAGTATTTTTGGAACAGTGCAACTCTGTTTTCATGTAATATACTGTACATCTAGATACAAACTCTTAAATAATGTTGCAGTGTCAAATATCTGGTCATGTTCATAAACATGCGTGTTTTTGGAAGCAGATCCCTCCTATTGCTTTCTTCGGCCAGTTGATCATGTCATGTACTCTTTGGTAAAATACATCCTTCTTATGAAGATGAAGTTTTGGGACTTGTAGCTATAAATTTATAAAATTATCAACTGATTGCAAAACGGTTTATCCTGTCAAATTGGTTCTCTATTGGTGCAAACACCAGAACACAGCAGACTGACTGCATTTTCAATTGTTTTTCTCAGATCTTTGCTAAAGTCTTCAGTCATGAGTCTCTGGAGAGCTACCTGCCCAAGATCCAGCTGGTCATTCAGGAGACCCTGCGGGTGTGGAGCTCCAATCCTGACCCCATCAACGTTTATCGTGAGTCCCAGCGGCTCTCCTTCCACATGGCAGTGCGTGTGCTCCTGGGTTTCCGCGTCTCTGAAGAGGAGATGAACTGTCTTTTCCGCACTTTCCAGGATTTTGTGGAGAACGTTTTTAGCCTTCCCATCGACCTGCCGTTTAGTGGCTATAGGAAGGTAAAATGTCAATATGTATTGTCTACATCACTTCAAAATGGAGATTATGCACATTAGGAACACAGTGGTAGATCAACTAATAAAATTGTGTGTGTTTGCAGGGTATTCGTGCAAGAGACTCACTCCAGAAAAGCATAGAAAAAGCCATCAGAGAGAAACCACTCCACACCCAGGGGAAAGATTACACTGATGCTCTCGATGTGCTTCTAGAGAGCGCCAAGGAGAACAACACAGAGCTTACGATGCAGGAGCTCAAGGTGAGCGAAGCACTGCTAATACACTACAGCTTTGTTCTAAAACCTTGTTCCAAAAGCTGCCTACATAGACAACATTTTAAGCCCTCATATGTGCGCTTTCCTGTGTTAAAGCTATTCCAAACATCACTCACCAAATTCTGAAAAATCATGACAGAAAGTGGGAAAAGCTTGCAGTGAATCAGCTACTGTGAGGAGAAATGTTGATTATAAATTTATAGCATAATGATACTAAAAACTGTTAATAAATTGTATCACCAGACTGTTTTTTTTTTTGCTTATTAGTCTATCATGTCATTAGCTTAGCAAAATGCTAATGTCAAACTCCACTGGAATCAAAAGTGAGCACCTCTTGTGCACTTTGTGTCGTGTGTGAGTGACTTGTAGCATATGTAGGCTCTTTCAAATCATTCACTAAAGAGAGTTTTCACTTCTGTTGGGATGCTTTCTTAGAAGGCAGCAGACTAGGTAGGCAGTAGAAAGCGAGGCAGTCTGTGTTAAAAAATGGCCACCTAGTCTGCATTATAGAGGAGTTCTCTCTCAGTCTTACTGAAATGGGGATATTTTATCCTACATTTCAAAGATTTGTTTTAGCTGTATTTTGAGACGTCGCGTCTATTTAATGCTGTACATTACACATCCGTAAAACTGGTCATGGTTTTCACCACACAGTCATCCTCCCAGTCTGTATGCTAATCATTTTCTTTTCACCAGATGATTTAGTTTTCAGTGTGAGGTCAAATTGTGATTACTTGATTACATATTAAAGCAAAACAGGAAGTCAACACTACGATATTGAGAGGCTTGCAGCGACTCTCTGGCTGCACACTTTACCCACTGACTGCGCTCTTTATTTCTCTTCTCTCTCTCCTGCTCAGTTCTCTAGTCCCTTGCTCAAACTGGGATGACAGACATTTAATGGCACAGATAATAGTCAATAAATGCTTCCCTGTAGGCTATTGTTACCTGGTTATTCCGCTCGGCTCAGATGTTTCAGCTTCTTTCTTTTGTAAGGTACATGCGTAGGTTCCTCAGACAGTGGCGGCAGGGGTGGCTCCCAGGCCTGTCAACACCAACTCACTGGCAAGCAGTTAAAATAGGGAGGGAGAGAGAAAAGAAACCTGTGTAAGAGGGCTGCCAAACCTCAAAGAAAAAAAGAAGAGAGAAGGAAAGAAAAGAAGTAAAGAATCTCCAGCCTAAGAATTACAGAAAAAGTCAGATTGAGGTTAAGTAGCTAGACTAGAGACAATATATCTACACTACTGTTCAGAAGTTTGGGGTCAAGTAATTTAAAAAAAAAAAAAATTAATACTTTTATTCAGCAAGGACGCATTAAAAGTAAGAGTCAATGCATTTATAATGTTTCAAAATGTTTCTATTTCAAACAAATACTGTTCTTTTAAACTTTCTATTCATCAAAGAATAAAAAGAAAATATTAAGCAACAGAACATTGATAATAAGAAATGTTTCTTGAGCACCAGAGCAGCATATTAGAATGATTTCTGAAGGATCATGTGACACTCAAGACTGAAGTAATGGCTGCTGATAATTAAGCTTTGCCACAGAATTAAATATCATTTTAAGATATATTAAAATATAAGAGTTATTTTGCATTGTATCACCCAATTCAAGTATCAATGACATTTAAAAATGAATTACGACAGATATGAGTTTCTGCAAAGTTTTATCACAGCAATCAAGCCACAATTAATCAGTAACAGATGTCAACATGCCAGAATATTAGTGTCAAATATCTAGGACTAGTGTCCATATATGTGTCATTAAACCACAAACCTCTTTCTTTCTCCCGCAGGAGTCCACTATTGAGCTGATCTTCGCTGCTTTTGCCACAACAGCCAGCGCCAGCACGTCTCTGATCATGCAGCTGCTGCGACACCCTGCAGTGCTGGAGAAGCTGCGTGAGGAGCTGCGGAGTTGTGGACTGCTGCATGACGGCTGTCTGTGCCCGGGTGAACTGCGACTGGACAGCATCATTAGCCTCAAGTACCTGGACTGCGTGATCAAAGAGGTCCTGCGTCTGTTTGCCCCCGTGTCCGGAGGTTACCGCATTGCCACACAGACCTTTGAGCTGGATGTGAGTTGTTGAAGATCTGCAGCTGTTTTAACCCAAATATAAAAATTCTGGCATCATTTACTCACCCTCATGTTGTTCAAAACAAGTAAGAAATACTATTTTTCTGTGGGAAACTTGTTCAGATGTTTTAAATGGAAAAAAAGGTATCTATACAAGTTCCAGTTAGACCACAGTCTTTATAAAAATATCAAATAAAAAAAAAAAGTCATATAGGTTTGGATAGACTTGACGATGAGTAGATGATGTTGGAATGATCTTTTGTTTTGTTAACTATGCTTTTGTTTTATTTTGTTGTTAATGTGAATGCTCACCTGTTTTATCCTTATAACCATATACTATTGTATTATATTACTAACTGGGACTCTTTTGTTGGTTTGATTGCTTCTATTGTCCTCATTTGTAATTTTTTAATTAGATTTTATTTTTATATCATCAGTTTTCATTAAAAAAAAAAATTCATTTAAATTAATTTTTTATATTTCCATTTAGCTTTAATTTATATTTATTTCAGTTTCAGTTTTAGTACTTCACTTTAAAACTTGTTTTATTTCCGTTAGTTTCCAACATTTCTAATTTTCATTGAAGTTTTTCAGCTAATATTTATATTTGATATTCTTTTTATATTCTATATCATTTATATCATATTTATGTAGTTTTTGTTAACAATAACAACACTTCTAACCTCCTTTTTGCCCGTCTCTCAGGGTGTACAGGTACCCAAAGGTTGGAGTGTCATGTACAGCATCCGTGACACCCACGACACCTCAGCTGTGTTCAAGGACGTGGAGGCCTTTGACCCGGACCGGTTCAGCCCGGAGCGAAGCGAGGATCGCGAGGGCCGCTTCCACTACCTGCCCTTCGGAGGTGGCGTTCGCTCCTGCCTCGGCAAGCAGCTGGCCACTCTCTTCCTCAAACTCCTGGCCGTGGAGCTTGCGGGAGGGAGTCGCTTCGAACTGGCCACGCGGACATTCCCACGCTTGATCTCGGTCCCCGTGGTGCACCCCACCGATGGCCTCCATGTAAAATTCTTCGGCCTCGACTCCAACCAGAACCAGATCATGGCCAAGTCGAACGAGATGTTGGATGCCACCGTGTGACAGACTGGCCAGAAGAAGGAACAGACTTCATATCTTGAGCTGTCACCTGAAGTTAAAAAGACTCTCATTTGCCAAAAATGTATAGTCTATCATTTGTAAAGAAGTATATCATAAATATATAAATTTAACTGAACGTATTACTACATCAGGAGAGCACAAGAGGAAGGTTTCAGAAAAGAAGAGGTGAACGGGACAGTCATATAAGCCGATGTAGATGTCACAGGGTCTTGAGATGAGAAGTTTTGTGTGAGTGTTTTTTGAATTCATTTATATGTATATACAGTATGTGTGTCCTTTTTGTGTGTGCATGTTTAAATGTGTTTTTTCTTGTGTGAATGTACGTGTGTGCCTGTTTGCGTGCGTGGACAGGTTGTTTTTCAGCTAAGGTATTAGGAGTTAGAGTAGGCAGTGTAAACTAGAATGAATGGGAGGATTGTGTAATTTACTCAGGTGTGTTAGCAGTACAGAAGGAGCTTTCAGACTAACCCAGTACTTGTTATACATGCTCTGTACATAAGTGACAATTCATAATATTCTTTTTAAGAGAGCGTGAAAAAGAGGCGAGAGATATAACTAGACAGAGACTATAAGAGAAAAGTAACCTGTGCAAGCTCTCAAAACAAGCTATAGAGGGAATGAGGGACTCATTCCTGCTGCAAATGTTATATCTGAAGACATGTATGAAAAAAAAGCAAAATAACAAGTCATAACTGTCGTATATGCTGCTTTGGGGGTCGCTTTTTATTTATATGATGGAGCAGAGTGCCAACTGACCTCTGCAAAGAGGAAGGCTTCTTTTTTTCCTGCTGCTTCACATCAATATATGAAGAAATCATACTGAACATACAGTAGATGATGGTGGAACTGATTGGACAATCATCAGTCAGTAATTCTATATACCACCAATCAGGAGAGTTTTCTTGAGATGCCTCTGAAGGGACTTTAAAGGCGGTTGGGCGAGAAGCACTAGGACTCTGAGCAACCCGACGAGGGTTCTTCCTTCACTTCCTCTACAGGCCACGCAAAGGACTTTCCTTTGATAAAATATGCCACTGATCTTTTTTTTAACAATTAATGAATGGATGAATTAATGTCTGCTGCTTTCAGTGTACCATTCTCTAACAGAGAGTAGATTGCTATACCTTCAGCTACAGTACAGTTTTGCTATTTCTAAGCAAATGTTGTGAGAGCAAGAGGGATTTCACCTATTAGAAAGCCATGGGTAAAGCATATTTGCATTGTCTAATATCCTAATATTCTTGCTATTAATATTATTATTATTATTGTAATAAATCTTATTTTAAGTGCTATTTTTGTTATATTTCAGAATAGAGTTCTAGTATAAGTAAAGTCTGTTGGTAAATACTGTTCTATTTAGAATGATATGGATTTCAGTTATACTGTATTGTACACAGTGTTTAAATGTTAATATGGTTTTATGTTATTGTAATAATTATCATTTTTGGTTATCATTATCATCATTGCATTTAGTTAATATTAATAAACAGAAGCACTTGCGAGGTATGTTTATTTTGAGTGCCATTTGACTACATGTTCTGCTCTTTTGTTGATTGTTGAGTTGGTCTGTACATATATTTTATTCCTTTTTACAAATCCACATTTCACTTAGTTTAAATATGAATGTTTTCCCATCCTTTTTTGTTACAGTGATTCGTAAATATACTTGGTAATTTTATAAACCCTTGTAATAAACTATAATGTGAAAATCAATCATTCGGTCATAATTCTTCTTGCCTCATTCTGCTTAACAACATTAACAGCTTCTTTTGCCACTTAGACTCAAGGGTATCTGGATGTGTTTTGAACTTGATTTTCTAAAATTATGGCTAAATATTTTAATTGTTAACCACATGCGAGTCTGTTTTACATCACCTAGGAACCACAGGATAGCCCTTTGATGGTTTGCAGTTATATTCTGTGAGGGAAAAAAGAGAAAGCTGATCTCTTTGATGTTCGCTCTTTTTGATTTGTTGACTCTTAATGTTCAGACCTTTGTGTTTGTATATATACAGTAAATATACAGTGAAGTAACAATACACATTGTTAAACTGACCATGTACAACCTTAAGTTTTCAACCAATACTTACAGTAGTGATATAGAGACACACACATGCACACTGCCAACAATTCAACAAACAACAGCTTTATTCAATAGACACCAGATGTGTTGACCAGCACTCACTTCAAAGAGTTGCCTTAGCACACAAACAACCATACTCACCATGCATGTTCTCATTTTTGCTTTGGAGTCTTGCTTATTCATTTATGGCTTTTTGTTTTTCAATAATTATTGCATGCTGTTTAGTTATTAAAATCATCCAAGCATGCCCTAACAGCATTCTGGAAGTTGTGTCAATTAGATGTGACTAGCGATACTCGGCAAAAGGATAATGCCTTAATCGTAATATGTCTTTCATAAGGACATTCACAGATTTTCTTTGAATAGAGCTTAATAAATATTTAATGATATTGATCTATGGTGTAAGTGAAAGCAGAATAACTTAAGGGAGGACCATCCTGATGACCTGGACCACAAGAAAGCTTATCTATGCTATCTGGTTTCTTATTAGAGATCACTAATGGGGTCACTTCCTTTTCACTTGATCTGAATTTTAGTATTGATTAAAAAAAAAAAAAAAAAAAAAAAATATATATATATATATATATATACACACACACACACAGGTGCATCTCAAATTAGAATGTCGTGGAAAAGTTCATTTATTTCAGGCCTTCTGGAAAGTATGTTCATTCACTGTATATGTACTCAATACTTGGTAGGGGCTCCTTTTGCTTTAATTACTGCCTCAATTTGTCGTGGCATGGAGGTGATCAGTTTGTGGCACTGCTGAGGTGGTATGGAAGCCCAGGTTTCTTTGACAGTGGTCTTCAGTTCATCTGCACTTTTTGGTCTCTTGTTGTTTCTCATTTTCCTCTTGACAATAGTTCAGGTCTGGTGAGTTTGCTGGCCAGTCAAGCACATCAACACCATGGTCATTTAACCAACTTTTGGCGCTTTTGGCAGTGTGGGCAGGTGCCAAATCCTGCTGGAAAATGAAATCCGTATCTTTAAAAAGCTGGTCAGCAGAAGGAAGCATGAAGTGCTCCAAAATTTCTTGGTAAACGGGTGCAGTGACGTTGGTTTTCAAAAAACACAATGGACCGACACCAGCAAATGACATTGCACCCCAAATCATCACAGACTGTGGAAACTTAACACTGGACTTCATGCAACTTGGGCTATGAGCTTCTCCACCCTTCCTCCAGACTCTAGGACCTTGGTTTCCAAATGAAATACAAAACTTGCTCTCCTCTGAAAAGAGGACTTTGGACCACTGGGCAACAGTCCAGTTCTTCTTCTCCTTAGCCCAGGTAAGACACCTCTGACGTTGTCTGTGGTTCAGGAGTGGCTTAACAAGAGGAATACCACAACTGTAGCCAAATTCCTTGACACGTCTGTGTGTGGTGGCTCTTGATGCCTTGACCCCAGCCTCAGTCCATTCCTTGTGAAGTTCACCCAAATTCTTGAATCGATTTTGCTTGACAATCCTCATAAGGCTGCGGTTCTCTCAGTTGGTTGTGCATCTTTTTCTTCCACTCAACTTTCTGTTAACATGCTTGGATACAGCACTCTGTGAACAGCCAGCTTCTTTGGCAATGAATGTTTGTGGCTTACCCTCCTTGTGAAGGGTGTCAATGATTGTCTTCTGGACAACTGACACACAGCTTCTTCAGTCTGCTTCCATCAGGGAGGAGACTGAGGAGTCTCCAAGCCAGGACAAACAGACTGAAAGACAGCTTCATCCACCAGGCTGTCAGGAAGCTGAACTCCCTCCCGTCCTTGCCCCCCCTCCCCTCTCTTACCCCACGAATCACTGAACTCGGACCCCCACCCCACCACCACCACCACCCACACTCACACACACACACACTCACTCACACTGAGACAAGCACCGGTCACTTGTACAGCATTGGACTGACCTCATTCATTCAACTACCTCTTCTGGCAGTCTGAATAAAAAAGACTGCTCCTTGTCACTTTAAATAGTCTTGATAAGCTCTTTGCACTACACCATTTATATTCTGCACTGTCTGTTTGTTTGTTTATCTCACTGATTTGCACTATCTGCCATGTGCCCTATGCCACTTTATCCATTTTTTTTATATTATTATTTTTATTTTCTTTATTTAATGTTTTATTTTTTTCCTACATGTCCTTATTTGTATATTTGTAATAGTTGCATTTTTGTGTATGTATGCGTGTATGTGTGTGCATGTATGTATGTATGTATATATATATATATGTGTGTATGTGTATATATATATATATGTATGTATGTGTGTGTATGTGTATGTATATATATATATATATATATATATATATATATTGATTTGTACTTATCTGTATTTTTGCGTTCTACTGTTTGTGTTTAGTGTTATCTGTATGCACCAGGGAGTAAGAGAGTAACGCAATTTCAATTCTCTGTATGTATGTACGGTACATGTGGCAGAATTGACAATAAAGCTGACTTTGACTTTGAACTGTCAGATCAGCATTCTTCCCCATGATTGTGTAGCCTAGTGAACCAAACTGAGAGACCATTTTGAAGGCTCAGGAAACCTTTGCAGGTGTTTTGAGTTGATTAGCTGATTGGCATGTCACCATATTCTAATTTGTTGAGATTGTGAATTGGTGGGTTTTTGTTAAATGTGAGCCTAAATCATCACAATTAAAATAACCAAAGACTTAAACTACTTCAGTCTGTGTGCATTGGATTTATTTAATCCACGAGTTTCACAATTTGAGTTGAATTACTGAAATAAATGAACTTTTCCACAACATTCTAATTTATTGAGATGCACCTGTATATACAGTGCCCTCCATATTGGCACCCTTGGTAAATATGAGCAAAGGCGGCTGTGAAAATAAATCTGCATTGTTTATCCTTTTTATCTTTTATTCAAAAAATTCCAACCTATCATTGAAGGAAAACAACTGAAAGTGGGGAGAAAATCTCATTGTGAAATAAATGCTTTCTCTAGTTCACGTTGGCCACAATTATTAGCACCCAATTATTGCAACGTCCTTTTCCCAGGGTAACAGCTCTGAGTTTTCTCCTATAATGCCTGAACAGTTTGGAGAACACCTGATAGGAGATCAGAGACCATTTTCTTCATACAGAATCTCTCCAGATCCTTCAGATTCACAGCTCCATGTTAGTACTTCTTCTCTTCAGTTCACCTCACTCATTTTCTGTAGGGTTCAGGTCAGAGGACAGGGACAGCCATGGTAAAAGATTAATTTTGTGCTTAGTGACCCATTTTTGCGTTTATTTTGATGTTTGTTTGTTTTGGATTGTTGTCCTGGTGGAAGATCCAAACATGGCCCATTATAAGATTTCTAACAGAGGCAGTCAGGTTTTGATTTTTTTTATCTGTTGGTATTTGATAGAATCCATGATGCCATGCATCTGAACCAGGACCTCTGGCAGAAAAACAGGCCCACAACATTAAAGATCCAGCACTATATTTAACCGTGGACATGGGGTACTTTTTTATCCCTGTTTGTACTAAACTCATCTGGTGGGTTTGCTGCCAAAAAGCTATTTTTTCAGTTTCATCTGACCATAGAAGCCAGTGCCATTTGAAGTTCCAGTCGTGTCTGACAACTGAATATGCTGGATATGTTTGTTTTTGGATGAGTGATGAGAAGTGCCAATAATTGTGGCCAACATTCATTGGAGAAAAACATTTATTTCATCATGAGATTTTCTCCCCACTTTCAATTGTTTTACTTCAATGATAGGTTAGAATTTTGTGAATTTTTTGAGTGAAAGATCAAAAGGATAAACAATGCAGAGTTATTTTCACAGCCGCCTTTGCTCATATTTATCAAGGGTGCCAATATTAGTGGAGGGCACTGTATATGTATATATATATATATATATATATATAGATAGATAGATAGATAGATAGATATAGATATAGATATAGATAGATAGATAAAAAAAACTATTTTGGTCTCAAAAATTTAATGTCTAATTTATTGAGTTACATGTCATTTCTTTATAATTATCTTTGCAATTTATTAGCAATTTCTGAGGCAAATTTTGTTGACGTAGATTTTGCAGACCACTCACCTTGCCAGGTGCTGTATGATGGGACCTGTGAAAGAACTATATACTTCTTTACCATTTTACCTTGATATTCATTTCCCCACCATTGCCTTTTCTACAAATATCTATGTGACTCCACTTAGCCTCGTTGTCTTATCTGCCCTGATGCAGAACAATGGATTCCTTTCAGTTTTCCACCCCCCTTTTCCCAACCCTCCCAGGAATCCTAATTTCCAACCACAATGTCTGCGAGTACGCCTGGGAGCAGATATTTGGAAGACATGGAGATGCTTCCAGGATTCTTGGGCCTGCTCATTGTTCTCAGTGGAGAACAGTCTGAGACATCCATGATCACTACTGAGACTGCCCTGAGCTAGCCATCGCTCCTCTCCACAACATTTTTGATGAGCACTCAGATGTTTCCATTTCCAGCTGCCGTTTGCCCTTTTTCATGGATGAAACAGACATAAGTCTTGCTGAATGGACTCAAAAATCCAAGGACATGCAAACAGTTTCAACAAGCAGATTTGGACTACATTTGGGAACAAAAGGCTGTGACATTTGGAAAAGCACATGTCTGATGTTCACACAGACGCTGAGCAGATTTAGGATTCAAATGCTGGCCGGATCGTTTTCTTAACTGCTTGACATTTTGTTAACTGCAGATGACAGAACAATTACTGTAATGAAGTTGACCTTTGTATGTTCTTAGCATTGCTACACAGTGTAATCTTAAAGTGGATCTTATTTATAAATTGATATATAAACACACACACACACACACACACACACACACACACACACACACACACGCATACAACAGAACAGGCAAACATTGAAACTGACGAGCAAGTTGACATGAGTTACATGTTAAAACACATTTTTAAAAGAATTTATTTCTTCAGTTGTTCTGCCATATGTTCATGGCAAGAGAGTTCATGCCTTTATATTTCTGTCTGTCAATATACTATATCAATAGGCAAACATTAAAAATAAGAAGTGAAGTGCAGTGGACATCAGTTATGTGTTAAAACATTTCTTCAAAAAATCGATTTCTTCAGTTCCTCCTTTTCTCAATTTTCAGATAAGTTATTCTTTCATTCCGTCCTTCTCTTCTTGGCAAGAGAGCTCATGCTTTTACATTTTTGCGGTTGTTTAGCATCAAATTTGTGATGGGAACAACCCCTGGCTTGCCAGAGAAGTACACTAACAGTGGGAGCAACGTGTATCGTTACAAAGTCACTCCGATGCACGTTTTCAATTTGCCGGTAATTGCTACAAGCTGATTTGGGGTTTAAAACTCTCAGCTGAGAAGCCAGGATGGAGTGATGACAGGACATGCTTGGTCCATGTTTGGTCACAGAACTACAATCAAACCAAAACCCGCAAAACAACAGGCATTTGGTGGGGTTGGACCAAGGTAAGTACACTTCCAACCTCTCTTCAGGAGAATCACTGTGTGAGATCATACACCTGACCTGTCTGAACACCAGACTTGATTGGGCTGAGAGAGTTTGGGACAGATGAATAAGGTGTGGTTTAGAGGATCAAAATTTAATTCAGGACAGCTTATGTCAAGAAGTAGGGGGATTTTATGTTGGGTATTCTTTTAATACTAGTGGTTAAATCTTTCATCTTTTTTTTTTTTTTTTTTTGAGTATTTAAACTAAACCATATTAACTTCCTTTCTAATTTCAGTCTGAATTCACAAGGCCTTCATTGTGCTCTGGGTCTGGCGGACAGAATGTAGAACCGTGTACATGTCTGTGTTTAACTGTATTCAGACGTTCATTCTGGCTTGTTTATGAACAATGACCTTTCTGGAGTGTGCTTCACACCATGTCCAGACCCTCCAGTGAATGGCCATCTATGTGTCTGTCCAATCTGGTAGAGTTTTTTTGGGAATAATGATTGGAAATTCACAGCATGATTCATTGACACAGCAGGGTCAGGCTGGAGACTAAAATAAACTCAGGTCTGACACTGCTTAGATATTCCAGAATAAAATAACACTCAAGTCTTTCCCATATGAGCATTTTCCTCTGCAGGTAGAAAGCAGGATGATGGTTACATTCAAAGAGTTTGCAAGAGGTGAAGGTGGAGTTCCTCGCATAAATATACGGGTGGAGATGGAGCAACTTTCTAAAGGTTAGATCTGGATGATTGCATTGATTGTTGTTCTAGGAAAAAACACTTACAGGTAAGGAATGGGGTCCATATCATAAACATCTAAAATTTAGAACGATGCGGTTTAAATTCTTGGATCTTAAACTGAATGTGGAAATACAGAGCCATGATACTGGAAAAGAATGAAATGACTGGTTAGAAGAGGAGGACAACCTAAAACCACGATGTAAAAGAAAATGCTATGAGGTTCTATTAAGCAACAACCATCTTCAATAACCACGGGATTCACATTTATTCCATATAAAAATTATTCAGTTCATTACATAACTCTATTTGTCTACTGCTTCAGATTATTTGCTTCTCAAAGTTTTCTGAGGTACCGTTTCATGCAAACCTTTTAAAAACGTACAGTCATGTTTACAACACAGTCAAGTAAAAACATACTATTTTTTCAGCAATATTTAGAGTAGCATGCTATTTCATGTTCATATTTTTTTTTGCAGCTGAAAAAGTCAGTTTGCATCATTACGTCACTGTGTTTGCTTCACTGCGTCACTCTCAGTTCCGCAGTGTTCCTGTAGAATAAACAAAATCTCTTCTCAGGACATGCCTGGTCATATCAACTTGTTTATTTTCCACTGTCTGTTTGTACCTTTTTTATTTCAAGAATTTAGCGTTAAGTTTGTCAAAAACCACATAAGACAAAATCTGTGGGCAAATGTTGCAGATGTATGGTCCAAGCTGGAGGAGATCTAAAGCACTGGACTGCCAGCAAAATGAGAACGTTGAAAGGGGGTTGCTTTATTTTTCAGTCTCAAATTACGTTACAACTTTGAGTGGAAATAAATCTTTCATTTTTTTCTCAATAGTTAGTCACCACTGGGAAAAAATGACCAATGAAACATTATTCTGATCAAATGATTTTGAAAAGATGAAAAGATATTACAGGTTTTCTTATCTGAGTCATACACACACAAAAAAGTGGCACAGTTCTATAAAGTCTATGCATTGGTACCCAAAATGCCTAATTTAGGGGTTCAAAACTCATCCATATTTGTGTCATTTAGCCAATATAGTAGTTTTATTTGTTTATACATGGTTCTCCACAAGTTCACACGCCACTGACTTTTAAAGTTCATTTTAACCTAACAATTGATTAAAGTTTAGGTGTGTAATTTCTGCATCACTAGTGGCACCAAAATGACTTGTAATCTGTTTGAGAAGCTTGACATGGCTGAATATAACATCAGGCACAACTACTGTATATGATTGTTTAAACAATATGAGAAGTGAACCAAAAACAGATTGTTTTGTGCCATAGAAAATGACACACTTCACATTTGTGTTTGATATCTTTCTATACATTTTTACCTGCCCATACATTTTAAATATATCCTAAATATATGTTGCAAACAGTGAAGCTCAATGAAATATATTTTTGAAACTGAAAATATATTTAGTTTCAATGTTGATATACCAAAATATATTTCAAAATGTATTTGGGGGCAAGAAAATACATTTCCATCCAACAGTAGCCTACATTTAGGCTAATGCAATGGAAAGAACATGTTTAATTATTTTATATATTGTTGTATTGTAATTTTTTAAACAGTATGTTACATGCCAGTTTTTTTTTAAATGTGTTATACACTATATTGCCAAAAGTATTGGGTCACCCCCTTCTAATGAACAGGTTTGACTACTTTAGTAATTTCTGTGAGTACAAATCTTAATGTTAAAGCATATAATGATATTCTAGGAAATTGTGTGCTTCTAATATTATAGCAACAGTTTGGACAGGACCCTTTTCTATTCTAACATGACCATGCCTCTGTGTATAAGGCAAGGTTCAAAAATAAAATGATTGATTCAGTCAGTGTGGAAGAACTTGACTGGTCTGCATAAAACCAAGTCCTAATCCCAGTTTAACACCTCTGGTGTGACTGTAAATGCAGACCTTGAGCCAAAAACTCATCACCAAACACCAGTCACTTGTACATACACTATATAGACAAAAGTATTGGGACACCCCCCTTCTTTAGAACAGAAAAATGCACTTCCAAATCTGTGGCAACAACGATGGGAACATAATTCATGTATTTAAAAATTGTATTTCCATCTCTGTTGCAACAGTTTTGGAAGTGTCTAAAATGACTGAACCCATATGTACAAGTGATTGGTGTTTGGTGATGAGTTTTTGGCTCAAGGTCTGTATTTACAGTCACACCAGAGGTGTTAAACTAGGATTAGGACTTGGTTTTATGCAGACCAGTCAAGTTCTTCCACACTGACTGAATCAATCATTTTATTTTTGAACCTTGCCTTATACACAGAGGCATTGTCATGTTAGAATAGAAAAGAGTTCTGTCCAAACTGTTGCTATAATATTAGAAGCACACAATTTCCTAGAATATCATTATATGCTTTAACATTAAGATTTGTACTCACAGAAATTACTAAAGTAGTCAAACCTGTTCATTAGAAGGGGGCGACCCAATACTTTTGGCAATATAGTGTACATTCACACATTTTAGACAACAAATATTTTTTCTTCAAAAGTGACAAATGTAAATATATAATTTGCGGAGGGTAAAATATATTTTTTAAACCTTTAAGAAATATATTAATACTTTTAAAATATTTTTTTAAAATACACAAAAAATGGCCAAAAAATATATTGAAAGAAAATATCTTTGCATAATTATATATTTAAATATTAAAAATATATATATTTTACCAAATATATATTATATTAAACAAACAAATAAATAAATAAATACATAGGATATTTTTGTATATTTTTTAATATATTTAAAAATATATTAGAATTTTTATTTATGTATTTATTTATTGCAGAATAGGTGCAAGAACAACTGAGCTGAATGAGTACAGCCTGAACATTGTCTCTGTAGAGTTGCAGAGTCTGAAGTCTTGCTCTGACAAACCGCATGATGAGTCACAAAATTGTCAAGGGTCCAGAATCCAATTAGCACATCACAGCAACATATTACTGCCTTTCCTATCAAATACAGCTTGTCCAAGTGACACCATCGGCACTGACATATCACCACACCCTGTTTGAGCTGCTTCTAAACACGCGTTTGATCTCCAGTCTCAACAAAACACCACTCTTTTGTGGTGGCGTATCTGTCAAACTGTTTTGTCTTGGTGGACACAAACTGGCCACTAATGTCCGGACAAAGACCAGGTCTAGAGGTTCATTCATTTGCTGGAGTGTCACATCAGGTCACAACCCCTAAATCATCAGGACTCCAAATCGTAACAGCATTATCTGGAATAGATTTACACTGAAATAAACTTCAGATGTGCGAACCTCTCTTTGCTTCCATTCATCCTCTCTTAACCGCTTGCAGTTTCTTAACTGAGACATTCAGACGCGTTTCTGGATGGGCCCAGCGGAGGTATTGCTAATGTGAATTGGCTGAGTGGGCTAGCCAAAGTCCCTCATCCTGTGTTTTCATTGACTCTCTCTCTCTCCCTCCAGCCCCAGGAGAATGAGAGCTAAGCTAATTAGCGCACCACTGGTCTTTCTTCTCCTGCTGAAGTTCAGATATCTGAGGTTTCATTTCTCATCTGGCTCGTTTTGTGGCCATCGCAATCAGTTGGAACATTTAAACCTCCCCGCCTGACAGCTCCCAGTGTCACTGGGAAAAACAGTACCGGGAACGCAACTTCTCTTGGATCCTTAACGCCAAATGCCCAGTCACGCTAACTTAAACCACCCTGGATATCAAGCGCAGTTCCAAAAACCTAATATGTAAATGTGAATCATGGATACTGGTAGCAGCATTGCAGTGCATGAATGCTTTTCCCATAAACAGCATTTAAGCCATTCAAAATATAAAGATCTACAAACATCTACAGATAAATAAGAATTGTACTCACAAAATGTTTGCTTGCTTAAAGCTTGTCTGAATTGGTTCTAAATCATCAGACATGACATTACCTATACGGCAATATGCAAATGCCGACCAAAATATATTTCAAACATATGCTGCAGCGAAAAGAAAATAATTTTTTAAAACTGAAAATATATTACAAAATCACGTACTTCAAAGGGCAAGAAATACATTTTGGTGAAAAGCAAAATTCATTATTTTAAATATACTTTAGACAATACATTTATGGCCTATATATAGACCTATATACAGTATATATATATATTAGGGGTGTAACGGTTCACAAAATTCCCGGGTTCGGTTCGATACGACACAGTGGTGTCACGGTTCGGTACGTTTTCAATACGGGGGGTGGGGCAATTGGTTACATCGCAATGTTGGAAATATTTCTGTTTTAAAACATGAAGGCGAGCCAATGGATATCACACAAGCACGCGTTTGCACCAGGGTTTACACACGTGCAAACTTTGCGTAAGATTTATGCTGGTGAACGTCTTAATCTCAGTCAATTCACTATAAGCAGAAAGTGAAAGTAAAAACGGAATGATGGGAGTAATGACGGCATCTGACGCCGCATATTCTCTCAGAGACAAAGAAAGACGAATCTACTTCAACATATGCTGATAACGGTATAGCCTAAAGCTGTTTTCATTCTTTCATTCTTAATATTTCTCTTGTCGCCCGTACATACTGAAAAAAAAATAAAAAATAGAAGAAACGTATTTCGTGTTAAACAAGGTGTTTTTGAAAGTCAGTGCTTGAAATAAAAGCTTTTTATTTCATTTATTTTTATTGATGACTGCAGTGTTAATATTTTAATTATAGGACCATAATTACCACATAATTACCAAATAATTACCACATAACTGACACGCTGCACTGTAAAAAGTGATAAGTTGACTTGAATTGAAGTTGAAAAAAAATTAGGAAACCTATTGCCTTAAAATTATTAAGTAAATAATAATTAAAAAAATAAGTTAAGTGAATTGTCAAGTTTTTGAAATTATTATTTACTTAATTTTAAGGCAACAGGTTTCCTAAATTTTTTTCAACTTCAATTCAAGTCAACTTATCACTTTTTACAGTGCAGAGTGTCAGTTATGTGGTAATTATTGCGGGGCAAATTAATTGTACTTTTAATTTAATAATAAAAGTAACTTCATAATAATAATAGGCCTAATAAAAATAAGAATGTAACAGGCCTACATTAATTGGAAATGCCATTTCCTCTTAATATTGCCAATAATTGATGTTTTTGACAATATCTCTGGCTATCGTTGATACAAGATCATCGTCTTTCGACGCACCCCAGCAAGTGGAGGTTATCACGGGGCAGACAGCATATTGCCTGTTACGTCATTTGGGCTGCGTTGTTGAGCGCAGTGGCACTGATATTTCACACACTTTAAGCTCTTTTATTTTCCAAACGTAATAGGATTAGTCCAACGAATCGTTCGGTTTGTAATGCGTACCGAACCGAAAGCCTCGTACCGAACGGTTCAATACGAACCCCTAATATATATATGTGGCATGGTACACAGATGTCACGGTTTGGTACGTACCTCGGTTCGGGGGTCACGGTTCGATACGATTTCAGTACAACAGGAAAAAAAAATCTACTATGCTCGGTTTCTTTTCATTTATTTTTAAAAATTACAATTTTTTTTCCATCTAGATGTGAAAATACTAAATATTATTACATGTTATATTTAAAATCTGTTTTCATTGTGAGTGTACACAAATAAAAGCAGACCTTTATACAGTGATTATTAATAAGACAATAAGTGTTTAAAGTTGATTCTGCTGGTATAAGGAAACAGTTGAAGTGATCGCGCCAGACACACACAGACACATGCACACGCACACGCACACACAAAAAATATCAGTTCAAGTATTGCTAACTTGACAGCGCAGTTGGCACTTTATCAAAATAAAATACAGTGAACCAAAATTCAGCGCCCCCGCCTCTGTGTCACCGTTGGAACGTGACTGAAGGACAAAGCCTATAATTTACATAATAAATAATAGTTTAGCATTCAGATGCGTTATATCGCAAATATGGAAATATTACGGAATATTTGGGTGTACTCACTTCTGTGAGATACTGTATATATACAGTATATATATCAGCAATTATTACTGCATGAACGTTGATTTCACAATTAGGTCAGCTTGAGAACAAGAGGAGGGCTTCACAGACTTTTGGTCCTCTCTGTCCGTCCAACAAAAGATACATATGCTATGATGTCTTCTTGTTAGGATGTGCAGGATAATATTTCTTCTGTGTCATTTAAAAAGATCATTAAACTGCAGGGAGGCAAGATGGTTCAATCGCGATGCACTCAATGTCACAGTTTAGCGCCACATGTAACACATTATGGGGTCAGCGACTGAACTTTTACAAACCCCACTGTCGGCCTCTTCTCTGATGACCTCACCGGACTTTAATGAAATATACAGCAGCGCTCATTCACACACAAATACGTTCGCACACCAATCATAAGTCATGATGACTTCATTTGTTAAGTTCACACTGATAAATTAAGCAATACAGCAGTAAGTAGAAGCTTTTGGTTGTGGCGCTGACACAAAAATGATGTCATTTTCTACATCATTTTATTTAAAACTGAATGGAATGGCTGTTATGAAGCAGGATGAAAATATAATTTTCTGTCTTTAATAAACTGCTGTGGTTTTATCTCCATTGTGGTTTACTTGTTAACTTATCAGGGTGCAGTATTAAACCATTAAAGGGAGAGATTTCTAAATTAGAGCACTATTTAACACAAAACGTCTGGTGTTCACCCCAGGGTGGGCTCACTCTAAAGTGGATCTGAAAGGCCGTTTTCAACCGATGTCTTAAAATTATGGTCATGCAAGTTAAATATGAACTCCCAAAGGCTAATGGAATCATACTTTATTTCCATACTTAGGGTGGAAGCTGTTTTAGGCTGCCATTAATACAGTCGTCTCCTCTGCTGGCAGGTGTCTCTTAATAGATGGGCTTTTCTTCCATTATACTGGAAACACATGTTTCATATCCATATTCTCCAATGGAGTTACGAAATATTCTGCGGTTCGGTGAAGCAGCCAAAACATTCTGCAGCTAAAGAGTGACACGAGTGCTTTGTCTACATGCAGGAACCTCAAAGACACAAACAGAGGAGAAGAGGAAAAAAGAAGTTGAAGAGGTAAAGGGAAAAGAGGAGAGATGTGAGAAGATAATGAAAAACAGAAAAAGTGGACTGAGCACTGAAGAAAAAGAGAGTGTAGAGTAAAAACCTTGGGTATTTTATCCAGCCATCTTGGTAAAGGCCAGTCTGGAGTCAGTAATTGGATTCATATTTCAGGACGTGCGATGGGGTGATACTGATCTACAAGAAGCCCCCCTGCCAACGCCGCAAATCAACACACGTGAAATGCTGGAGACTCTGTAAAAATAAACATATTTGACTTGCTGTCCATGATGAAGGGGCTCCATTCAAGATCTAACATTTTTTATAAGAATTCTTGGTAAACCATGTTAGCCGTTTCACTAACCATTCTGTGTTTTGCTAACTTGAACCACGCCCTTTCTTCAAAAACCTCCAAAAAACGTCAGCGAACTCATGAAACATGAACAGCGAACATGAAAAACAGAGAGCATATCTGATAAAAATCAGTTTTAATGTGAGCGGTCTCTCTTTATTTTCGTTTGGCCTGAGGCATTTCTGCTGTTGTACAGTCATCTACCTCAATCAGAGCCCTGTCCACACAAACTCACAGGGCCTAGCATGGACACACACACGCCTCTGGCCTTCCAAAATAAGAGCTAGAAACAGAGAATTAAATCCAGATGATGGCTGAGGAGAGAGATAGATGAAGGATTCAAGGTCAAATCTGATGGAATTAGACATGCAGTTTTGAGAAGTCAAGGGACATGTCTGCAGAGCCAATCCTCTCTATACGCAGAATACGCAAGCTGCGTAGGGCTCCCGAAACACCAGGGAGCCCCCTTGCTCTCAAAGATGTTTTAATTTTAGTTTTGTTTTTGAGTTTGGCAAGCGGTTATTGAAAACATGAATGATCATTTCTTTTAATGCAGTGCGCTGGCACCCTCTCTACGTAAAAATCTGTCAAATCATGTAACGTGAATGTCGTACAGTCTCTTGCTCGAGACTAAAAAAATTAGTTGAAAGCGTACCGAGCCGCGGAAGAGATACTGTTTCTCGAGCGCTTTCCGCGAGCACGATTCGAGATGGAGTGAAACACGGATAAATGCGTTAGTTACATCCATTCTTTCATCACATTCTTTTTTCCTGGCCTATGCATTAGTTCAAGCTCTAACAAGTGTGCAAAGAGCAAATCAAAACAATAATTATATAAATTATATATACAAAATAGTTTTACTTTGAAATTACAAAAAGAGATATATATGGACTCAAAAGGTTAAAGTTAATTTAAATGTGTCATTGGTGTTATTGTTTATCGTTTTATTTAATAATAAAAAGATTCAATTTGATATGATATCAACACCTGGTGTCAATCAGAATTCATAATAATGTCAAGATGGTAAAAATACCATCAGCCTTTATGTAAAAATACTTGATTGAATTCAAAGCTTCAACATTTTATGTAAAAATACTTGATTGAATTCAAAGCTTCAACATTTTGTAAGCATGAAAATCAACATTTTTAGAGAATGATGTATGCGCATACACTCTTCTACTCACTTGTGCTTTGTTTATTCTGGGCAGCCACATTTAAAACACTCATTACAGCGTCTTGTCATCACGTGCTTGACATGTTTGATTTACTGCTGTCAATGTGCAATTCCAGTCTATAATATGAAGCAGGAGATCAAATGACCACATATTTTATTTTCAGTGGCCGGGAACATAATGTCTTACCCTCTGAATGACCTTTGCGTTGTCTGACTGAGAAAAGAGAAGGAAATGGGATCAGGACAGCCTTAAGGTGGTCTCTTTGAGAAGATGGGTGTTGGCATGCTTATCAGCAGCTGGTGTTAGCAGGAACAGATATGGGACACAACAACACGCTGCAGAGATTTTACAGATATGCAGTGCTGAAGCACCGTGCAGCCAAACACACACACCTTTGTAAGGAAGCTGCGATGATGATCCATGTCCTCTGTGTAACCCGGTCACTGCTGGAGATCCCCCATCAGGCTGGAAGCTGTTTTGCTCGCCACTGCTGTGTAACACACTGTCTGTATCAGCCTGCTTCGCTTTTATCTCCACACACTCATTACATCATCCACTTCTCTCACAGTGAGTGTGTTTCTGTTTCTTTCACTCTCGCTTTATTTTAGATCTGGCTTGTTTTACTCACTCACACACACCCCTCACCATCTGACTGTAATAACAATGACTTTGTCAATAAAATACTCTCTCTCTTTCTCTGTGGACCTGAGAACATCTTTGCGGTTATCTCTCTCTCTCTCCTGCCTGAGGCTGCACACAAAGCACTCTGATGTAGTTGTCCAAGCAGCGCTGTGAGAAGTTGCATCAGTGTGCCACAAGATATGAATCACACTATTTTACACTGTGCTGCCATTTAGAAGAACTCCACTACATCCGTTAGCACTGTCACTGGGGTTAAATGTCATTGACCTTAAAGAGCATCCATTTAAAAACACTAGACCTCTGAAGTCTCTTATGGGATTTTCAGTAAACAATCAGAATTAAGGAGCACTGATGATTTTTTGTTAACATTTATGCCATGCAGTAATGGTGAATACTTGTGAGACTTAAGAAAAACTGAGAAAATTTGCATGCTGAATAATTATATGCAGTGCTCACCACAAAAACACACACATCCTCCTATCATTTTGAAAACATTACCTCTCACATTAGAGTTCAGTTTAGGACAGCAGCAGATAAATAGCCATAGTAACTTGTTAACAGAGAAATGGCAGAACACATGCTGATGCCAGTGTGAGCTCATAACTGTCAGAGTATGTACTGCTTTTAATGAAGACCGTTAATGAAGCATGCATGTTATACAATGGAAAAATGTGCCTCCATCTGTACTTTTGCAAACCTTAGAAAATGTATACATAGAATTTACTACCCAGACATAAAATTTACTCCAGTTTCCAGTTCACACAAGTGGCAGTAAAACACTCAACTTTTATTCCTTTGTACACAAATTATGATTACAGGGGCAGATTATCGATTAATAAAGTCTTATTTTTGCATGGTTCCTTGCACAATGCTCTGTAATGTCCTCAAAACATTTTTACCACAGTGCATGATTTGCAAACTGCTACACTGTCATATTTGTGTCACATAACCAGCTCCATATGTGTATGGCTTTTCTGATGTAGCACACTTGCTCTGTGGCTCGCCTGGTACAGCATTGCACTTGCGATGTGGATGACTCTAGTATGACTTCTGTGAAACACATGTCATGATAAAAGAGCTCAAAGACTTGTAGAAGAAAGATTTCGATGCACGTTCATGAGAATGACGCATGTGTGTGCATTTCTCTGCTTGCAAACAAGCCGCGGCACATCTCTACACCAGTACGCCAGCTTCTGCATCAGCAGCATCGCACACATGTGTCGTGAAGGCATAATAAAGTCATTATTTTTGTTTTCTTTGCACACAAAAAGTATTCATGTAGCTTCATAACATTATGGTTGAACCACTGATGTCACATGGACTATTTTAATGATGTCCTTACTACCTTTCTGGGCCTAGAACATGTCAATTGTGTTGCTGTCTATGCAGGGTCAGAAAGCTCTTGGATTTCATTAAAAATATCTTAATTTGTGTTCCGAAGATGAACAAAGGTCTTATGGCTTTGGAACGACATGAGGGTGAGTAATTAATGATATAATTTTCATTTCTGGGTGAACTATACCTTTAAGGAAGGGTTTAGTGCAGGTGGTATGATATATTAAAATGCAATGAACCATTAACATTTCATTTAAACATTTTAGCATCATGCACTGAACATTCCAACTGGAAAATTCCACAAAACATACAAGAAGCAAAATAATTGTGATGTTTTTGCAACAAGCATATTAATATGTAGCTCCAAACCTGAACGACTTATATTTTTCTTCTGTGGAACACACACACACACAAAGATATTTTGATTATTTTCTGTCCAGGCAATTAATGTCAATGGGGTCCAATGTTATTTTGGACCCCACAGACTTTCATTATATGGACAAAACAGTTGAAACATTCTTAAAAATGCTTTGTTTTTTGTTCCACATGGAACAGTCAGAACTTTACATACTGTAGGTTTAGAATGACATAAGGGTGAGTAAATGGTGATGCTGGTTTTATATTTAGGTGAACTACTCATTTCAGTAATGTCCAGTTTAACTAATTCCATGCAGAAAACACAACACCTCAATGTGATATTAAGGTCTTACTCAGCAGAGACTGAAAGAACTCAAGGCTAATTCTAAACCAAGTACACTCAAATGGCTGATTTTTTAAGCTCACGGGGTTCTTTCATTGCTCATCAGAAGCCCCCTGTTCTCTCTGTTCTCCCCAAGGGTTCTCTCAGATGAGGAACGTACAGCATCACTGGTTTTCATCTCCCCTCAATCCCTCAACAACTACTAGTTGTGCTCTGTTTGGTGCAGATGTTATGGGAGAAACACATTCTGAAAGCTTATATCCTGTTTGCATGTTTTCAATTACCAAATAAATAAATATATTTTTTGCACGTTGCAGGCACAATGGACCAAGATTCATGTTGGAATTTGTCTGATCTGATTGTCACCCAAACAGATTGTCTCTGTTGGTTTCAGGGCCTGACTACAAGCCTGCGATTTTAAGCCCTTGAAAACTAGCCCTATAAACAATGTCTGACTTGATATGATTTTGACAACAACTATGTAACAAGTATTGTTCATATTAGGTCACTAATAAGAACAGTTAATGCTATTTTACTTACAAAGGTCAGGAAAATTATGGGCCAGTTTAAAGCACTAAGAAGAAACACAACGAAAAAAAAAAAAGACAAGACAAGCTTAGTGCATGTGGCAGCAACAATTGTTTTTTTTAAGTATAATAGAATCCAATATCTATAAAAATATAAGTGTGGAACTAAGCACAATTAATAGACCTTATTATTAAACATTAACAGGAATCTCAACAACACCTGGGGTCCGTTCTTCGTACCTCGCTTAATACATCTGAGATGATCTGAAAGATGCAAGATCTTCTAATCGTGATAACTGATCTCTGGCTAATTTGGTTCTTCAAACGAATTTGCGTATTAGATTAAAATATCTGGATTAAGTTGTCTAAGATTACTGCGTGTTCTCGTGTTCCCCGAAAAGTGGCTATGTATCCATACTCGAAACCACGATCAGCAATGCAGCGATTGGCTGGCGGCAAGACAGCAATATAATGACATCATATCATTAAAAAAGACACCTGATGAAAAACTTGACAAATTTCTGGATCTTTATAAGGAAACAGCCAAGTGGACAAAACTACATAAATGTATATAGATATAAATAGATAAATGAGATGTAAATAGATAAATGAAATGTGCACTGTTTTTAATTTGTTTGTAATTTTTTTTTACATGATTCCCAATTATTTATATTTATGACTTCTAATATTTGTACAGGCTTTACATTTTTATTTCAATGTTGTAATTAGCAATTAATTTAATTTTAGCATTGAAACAGATTTGTTATGTGACAGCATTAATTAAAGTTTCTTCAAGATCATGTTATCTGCATCTCCTGTGCTCCATCAAGCCACTCCCATAATATCTGTCACCACTCAAATTAATGCACGGCTCAGATTATCTGTATAGCATGTGTGTAAGACTCTAATTATAAAGTAATTATTTCATCACTAAGACATCTTTCAATGAGTAAAACTGGCTGTGTCTATAGTATTATAGACTACACTACATTGTCATATTATTTTTTCAAATTAATTTTTAAATGATTATTATTTTAAATTATTGTCCCTGGACCAGTAGGGTACTCTTGTAATAAAGTAGCGTTTGCTGGGACAGATATTAAGTATCAATTCTGCTTAAAAAGATGCAATCTAATCCTGTTTACATGAAATAAGCCTGCTCCCAAGCAGGTTTAAGCTTACGGACCTGTTGCTATGACAGCAAGTCCAGGATGAGCTTCAAAGAACCAAATGATCCAAGATCAAGCGAAATCGGCAACAATCGAATCCAGCTAACTGAGTTAGCGACGTACAAAGAATGGACCCCTGCTCTCTATTTGCTACTGTTGACCTGCTAACTAACCTCTCCAACTAAGGGGTTCATGTGTGAACTGCTCTCTAACAGAAAATGCAAAAGAGTTTGCCTACTCTTTCGTTTGCAAAATTAATTATATAATATTAGATTGGCAATTAGCACAACCTATTTTTTTTCATTCTTTTAATTACTTTAAATGCATTTTAAAATGTATTTGTTTTGTACTCTTAGTCCTTAAATGAGTTTAAATTGGACTTTAAAAAGTCTTCTTTCTCGCTTTATCACTTTCATATAAAGCCTGGGTCTGTATGGTTACAATTTCCATAGTCATCATTAGATCTTGACTGCACAATGCACAGTCCATTTAAAAGCAGAGAGACATAGGTCTAAGGAAAACAAAAGAAAGACTGGGAGGAAAATAGAAGAATGGAAAGCTGATGTATAAATCATTTGTCTACAGCGCTGGTGTGGTTTATCCACGACTCTGAGCAGCGTGAAGGGGTTTATATCCAGTCTAGCCATACTGAGTCAAATCATTTTTTACAAGACACTGGGCAAACAGAAAATGAGAGGAAAGAGAGAATGCACGTGAATGTCACTTTTAGCTTGCGTATTAAGACATCAACATCAACATCCTTCCAAATCAACCAATGTTCTCAATTCACTCTTTTTTTTTTCTCTTCACTTCTTTCACCAATGTTTGACCCACGAGTTTCAAGACACTTAATAACAGAAAAATCCTTGTCGAAGGCAGTGACATGACATCATAATCACATTGACGTCAAATAAGTCTAATGTGTCCAAATGCACTATTGAGAAACTAACAGAGGCATCCAGTCAAGTTTAGAAACAGATTACTCACACTAGGGAGTGACAGCGTGCACAAGGTGCTGGCTGCAGACTCGTGTCCTGTTTCCCATCACTTTTTCCATGATGATTTTCAACGACCTGGTCACTGTCCCTTATTTCTTAATTGAAACAATAGAAGGCCTTTTTATGTCCTTGCACACTGACAATTCAGTTCACTGCTGTGCGTTTATGAGGTTTACTTTACGGTTGAAATTGAGCAAAACCATTTTGTCTCTGCTTTCATGATTTGATATACATTTATAGGTCACATATCTCCATATCAATACATTTTGACGCTCTCAGACCGATCCATACAAATGCAAAATGACTTTCCTCCAATAAAACACATGCTCTGAACTCTGTAATTAAATTCATTTTCGGATGATCTTCAGAAACGACATGTGTAAACTCACGGTTAAGGTTTTGCGGTCGGCGTAAGGTTTGCTGTGCTTCCTCCATCTAAACCTTCTTTTCATCCTCCATCCTTTCATTTCCATGTGACAAGCCATTAATCATACAGATGAAGAGAAAATAATTACAGTCGTGGTTAAAAGGATCAGATTTCTTCCTGTGATGTGGTTCGGAACCCAGAGAAATACATATTTTACATCTACAGAAACACTGATTCATGGTTTAGACATTGTAAAAGCAAATCAAGCATAGGTTCAAATGCTTTTAGCTTTCGTAATGGTCACAGAGGCCAAGTCTAGTGATAAACGGCCATGACAAGTGTTTTAAACGGTCGAACGTATGATTTCAGGGGGCTTGTCGCATAATGCCACAAAAATGTGCTGACATCATAGACCTTAAATTTCATCTGCTTTAAACCGTACTGAAGTTTATCTGAGTAAAAAATCCCTAGTTGGCTTGGAGAGGTGCCTGCGATGGCACAAGACCGTCTGGCTCTGATGATGTCACTGCCGATTTGACCCCTGATGTCATGCCTAAGATGGTCCAGACACTTAAAGAGCCATCAGTCAACCGGGTTCAGCCACACAGGCGGATGGGGAGACAGAGGAATGAAATAGTGTGGAAGAGAAAAAGGAATATTTTCCATTTGAATTAATGGAAATTTATGAATGCTCCTGTATTCCATGCAAACCTGAGGCAGTAGGAAAGGAAGGTCACTTTGTGTGTCAGACATTCTTGGAAGGCGCTGGAAACCTCTGCAGCCTTGGGAGAGGTTTATGGAAGGGTTGTGAAATATGGCAGCAAGGTCACACAAAGGGTGACAACTCGGGTCATCAGAATTACACCGAGCCCCCAAAGTGCTGGATTACCCAGCAGTCTCTCTTTCTCTTTTTTTACCTTTAATTACACTCTCCCGCAGGGTCTTCGGGGAGATTTGTAACATGGAGGCACCTGCGTCAGAGAACAGTGTGAACAAACGAAGAAGGTCAAACAGAGTTGGCAATTCCTTGATGACTCCCACACTTTCGAATCTCTTAATTGCGCTCAGTATACACATCTATGCACCTCCTCGACGGCCCCTGCGAAAATAAACACACACACACGCTAACTCCAGCACATCTGTTGCAGGAAATCTGTGAGTTTAACCTTACAAGCAGCCTGGGATTAACTAAACCCAGAGCTAACCCCCACCAGGGACAGATAAATCCTCTTCTCACCTCTGCTACAGAGCGAGGAGCTACCTACACATCCTCCACGCGGCTCCCCCTGCACTTAAAAACCTACAGCTGATCTTGATTCAACAAGAGAGGGGTTAAAAGTTTAGCCCCAGAGGGTTTTAAGGGCTCAGGGCATCGGCCTTTCCCGGTGTTCTGTCTGTAATCCCAGCCTTGTGTGTTAGTAGTGCTCAAACTCAAATAAACAGGTTAGTTAGCTATGCTATACTTAGGGCGACATGACTTTTGCCATGATTTAAAGTATGGAAGAGTTGTCAGAGCCAGCAAAGCAAAGTTTATGATGGGCACAGACTCTCAAAGAACGATTTTCTAGCTTTGGAATATGATTCCATCCAGTTGGAGTATATCATTTGATTTTTTCAGCCGATTTTATAATACATATTGTTTTCACGTTTCTGTGTGAGTTTGTTGTGTTCAGAACGACTTGAAAGTCTGGTAGTGTGTGATCTTCAGTCGGCAAGTGTATGATGCCCAGTTTTTCTCTGTAACCATTTACAAAGTCAGCAAGTGTATAATGCCTAGTTTATTTCAGCCTTTAGTCACTAAACTGCTGAGATGCTAAGATATAGATGGTTGAATAATACAATAAAAAAAGAATGCACAGTATAGGCCTATCTGTACCAAATTGGTCATCAGCCAATCATTGGCCAATTATCGTATTGGTTGATACAAGGTATTTAAACATTTATGCGCATTTCCTGTCTACTTTGCTGTTATATAACATTTAAAGTTAATTTTTAAAGACACACATTTATTTATTAACTGTCAAATATAATCAAATCTCAAAATGAATATCATTTTTTCATACTGTACATTAAGTATTGTACTGTATATTGTAATATGATGCATTTTAAACCTTTTATTTATTTATTATCAATATTATCAGAATGGTATAGAACGATAATATTGATCATTTATTAGTTACTGAACATAATATTAAAATTCTCAGTTAGTATTATCACTCTGATTTGAATATTATTGCAACCATACAATAAGTAAACTATTTATTGCATGGAAATAAAATGCACAAAGTGACCAGTATGCAAATTTGATATGGTGAGCAGAAATTTGTGGAAGTCCGAATCTGATTTTCTCATTTGTGTTTGGATGGTTGATGAAGAGAATACAAAAGACAGAGTAACTGCTGAAAGCCAGTGTGGCAAAGTCCCAGCTGCTGTTGCTCAATTCACCTCACATGAATCTTTGACTGCAGTGACTACACAATATCTGCTGAACTCTGAAAAGAAAAGTGCAGAAGAACGCTTACATATAACATTTTACGATTGTGTCGCATTTACAGCTCTACAATTTATGACAGAAACTAAAGTGAGATGAGAAACATAATAACACTAAACAGCGAGGCAGGCCGTACTATAAAAACTTTGGCATCTCATTCTACGACAAAACACCTCGGGAGAGAAAGTGAAATGTGTCGACCCAAAATTGTGTGTTTCATTAAGGCAGCTAAAGCGCAACAAACTCCTTTTGAACTCCACAGCTAAAACCGCACCAATCCAGAAGCCCGAGAGCATTTATGTAACTCTCTCAACTTTGACCTCTGATGACCTTTTGTCATCTTTGTGACACGTCACTTAGGTGCTTCTAGAAAAGTTTGTTTTGCTGCCCTCATTTCAACCTTTCCTCCTCTGCCCTCTCACTCTCCCTTTCACTTGTTTTCTTCTTCTCTGCTTGTCCGTGACCAAACGCTCTCCCTCCATTATTTACTTTTCCCTTTGTTTCTGTTTTCTACACGACAACAATCGCAACGTTCGATTCTGGTGAGCACATGAGGGTGTAGCGGGGCCAAACCGCAAATGTGGTCTGGATGTGTGTGGGGATTGTGCCCTGTGACCCTCCTCATCCCCAAACAAGGACACTAATTCAACCATGAATCATAATGGGGTCCAGTTGTGGCTTGTCGCTTGTTTGTTTCTTCCCCTGAAAGATTTACCCGCGCACGTCCCGAAGGATCATATTTTATTCATTCATTCGCTCTTTCTTCCTCTGTCTTATTTTTTATTTGTATTTTTTTTTTTATCTCAGCACACACAGAGGTCAGTGAAAGAATGAAGAGATAGAGACTGTAAATGCGACTGCCTTGGCAGGAAAACGCAGATAACAGCACAATAATCAGATAACCAGGAAGTGTGATAAGAGCTGTTTATTTCAGTCTATCATATCGCGTTTCCACCTTCCATATTTTGACAACACTGGTTCTGGTGCTGTACATATGTTTGGGTGCAATCTACTTCTTATTTTTTCACAATTTTTCCTTGCCTATAAGTCAATAGGTCAACAACAATCTGGTACCAAATAATGTGTGAAATATTTAGCATAAACATTGACAAATCAAGTTTTTTTAAGGATAAAATCATATTCATCATATCATATTCAACCTCATTCATCATATAATCAAGCAGGAGCCATTTTGCTTTTTATGCTGTTTCTAGTCATCTAAACTAACTAACTAACTAACTAACTAAATTCATTCATTAAAAAAACCCCAAATATTAAATAAATATAATATAAATTTTAATATAAAATATAAACACAATTACTTAAAATTAAACACACACACACACACACACACACACACACACACACACACACACACACACACACACACACACACACACACACACACACACACACACACACACACACACACACACACACACACACACACACACACACACACACACACACACACACACACACACAGCTGAATTTCCAGCAGTCATTACTCCAGTCTTCAGTGTCACATGATCCTTCAGAAATCATTCTAATATGCTATTTTGGTGCTCAAAAACATCTATTATTATTATCAATGTTGAAAACATTATGCTGCTTAATATTTTTGTGGAAACGGTGATAGTTTTCCTGGAATCCTGGAATACTTTTTCCAGGATTCTTTGCAAAGTTCAAAAGAACATAATTTTTAAAGCAGAAATCTTTTGTAACTTTATAAATCTATCGACTGGGAATTTTAATTTAATACATGAAAATGTAACACATCCTTGCTAAATAAAAGTATTAATTCATTTATTTAGATAAATAAATACATAAATACTTACATATATAAAATAAAATAAAATATTACTGACCCCACACTTTTGAACCTATAAACATACAGCAAATAAACCTTTTCTCAGGGCATGTATTAATGGAAGTAATGTTACTTTGAAAGATGCATGTTTATGTTCCTGATGGGTAATGAGTGAATGTCATGACATTTCTAGATATGGAAACGTTGAATCTTAAACACTAATGGCAGGCAAAGTTGGTACATGTTTTGTCTCATGTCTCAGCAATCAGTGACGTCTGTCTCATTGTGTGTAGATGTTTGTGTCTGTCTGGATGTGCAGGTTTAGCCACTGAAACTTACTCAATTGACTTACTCAACTATGATGAACTTGATGAAGGACAGTTACTGGAAAGACAGGCCACACACACTTTCTGCCCACACAGGTGCCGTTACGTGATAGGGATCAACTGAATCTACTGATAATGAATCACAGGTGGTGTGAAGACAAAAGAAATAGGTCAAGAAAAGCATTGTTATGTTGACTTGTCGTACGTGACCACACAGATGCCAACAATAATATTCTCAAAAGCACAAGACGCATTCGTCAATAGAAGCTTATCGATTCACCTCTAAACTGATTATAAAACCAATATAATTTCTACATTTAACATCTGGTTCAGATATAACTGTTTGTGCTTTGTATCACTACAGAGAATCTCTGGGTCTGAACAGAAACTACATACAGTCCAACAGGCTTTTAACAGCATTAGATGTGAAGTACGACTGAATGCATACTGTAGATGTAAAATAGACTTTAACAGTTTCTTTTATCACATTGTCCTCCATTTAAATGTTGTCATTGTGAGAGGATACATTAATTCTAATGGGACCTGGGCTCTTCAGAACAAATAGATTAAAAAGTTGGTGAGAGCTTAAGTGTTAGGAAATGTTCCCATATAATTAATTAATATGGATTATGTATAAATATGGCAAAATCTGTAAAAATAATAATAATAAATAAATAAAATAAAATGAAAAAAGAATATGCACACAAATGCTTATATAGTACATATCTAAAATTATATACAGTATATATGTTTTTTTCTATGCATATCTTTCTGTGTATATATATTTTCCTCTCTTTGATCACAAAATATTGGCATATATTTATAGATATCAAGCTCTTTGCAATTAATGATTTAAAAACCAAATGTTTCCTTCCTTGATTCTTTTTTTATATGTATATATTTCTATGTATATATATTTTCCTCTCTTTGATCACAAAACATTGGCATATATTTATAAATATCATGCTCTCGGCAATTAATGACTTAAAAACCAAACATTTCCTTCCTTGATTCTTTGCCATATCGTTTAAAATCTGATATTGGCTTATTCTGACAAAACGCTCTAATTGGTCTGTTAGATCTTTAATTACCTCTGTCTGCTATGACATTCTGACACAGCCAAAATCTGGAAGCTTGTCTTTCACTGTGTGCATTGGAATGTCTCAGAGTAATAGCTTATGGAAAAGTGCTGATAAAGAAAACAATTTGGGTCACATTTCATTGCTCTAGGACCAATATAGCAAGGGATTTGAGACCACAGCGGTTTTTGGAGCACAGCGGTTCTTCCTAAGCCAATAAAACAACATTATCTACAACAAGCCCAACACATATTTAAGTAATGTAGACTTATTAGATTTGACTCTTCATTCAAACTCGGCTATAATATCCCCCTGAACTATACCCAGAACTGTCATTTAAGCCAAAACTCAAAATAAAGGTGATTGGTGGAAATGGCACGCCAAAGCGAATTGAACAGATGGAAAAATGTGGCTGTGGTGTCAGAGAGTGAACGCTGTGTTGAGGTGAAGCTGATTATAGCCCCTCACTGTGGTGAGATTAGACTGAGCTTCAGAGAACAGCAACAATCTCCCTCCCGTGCATCTCAATTTAGCCACAGACCTCGTCTCTTTTGCTTCTTTTTTCATTCCTTACCTTTTCTTTCCATTCCAAGACAAACACTCGCAAGCCCACCAACCCACAAACGCACACGCTCACTCGTGCACACACACGGTTTACAACTGAGAGCTGTCCAAGGTGCTGATCTATCCCAACATGCCATACAACACACTCACAGAGTCTTTAATGTGTTTTAATAAACAAACGTAGCAGGTTAATTCCACCTCACATCCCTTTTACTTTTTAGGATTTTTCTTTCTGTCGTCAAAGTGTAACATCATAATATCATCAGTAACCATTCACCATCTTTATGACAGCCCGATTACCCCGAAGGGAAGTTTTCATTTTCGCCTGGCCGAAGTTTGAAGGATGTGTGTTGTGACTGTTCCAGCTGTGGCACACATCTTGGAGCACCATGGGTGTAATATGGCTACTTACTTTTAATGTTCCCTCGCCCCATTGAGTGAGAGTGTGAATCACGACACCGACGCGTCAACCCACTCCCTTCCTCATCCACCTTGAAAAATTATTCCCCCCAAACTTCTATTTTTTTCCCTCCAATCTGTTTTCACAGCTGTCTGAAATGTGTGTACTCTGCTGACTTTGCCGTTGCTTTCAGAAAGAAAGAGAGCAGGAGAGAGAAACAGAGAATGAGGGCAAAAAAGAGAGGAAAAATGTGTTTGACAATTATTCCTTTGTTAACGCTGAGGCCCTGCTCTTATTGCACAATAACAGTGCAGTGATGGAGAGCGACTGTGTACATGAGTGTGTGTGTGTGTAAGCTCTGCTGGAGCGGAACACAGAAAAGTACTCAGGTCGAATTGAGGTGGGCCAGCGCAATACAAATACGTCGACTGAAATAATCAATCACCTCAGAACTTTGATTAATGAGAGCTTGTGTTTATGTGTGTTTTTCTGTGAGTGTGTATGAGTGCATGAAAGAGTGTGAAAAAAGGAGCAAGTTTATATTGGTCAAGATGATACATACATACTGAGTGAGACTCAAAATGGCATACATTTTTGAGAGGGAGACAAATATGTGTGTGAGCTACCTCACCTCTCCTACTGCATGACCGTTCAGAGGTTCAGGGTTAGTACATTTTTTTATATTGCTTTTACTCAGCAAGGACACATTAAATTGGTCAAGTGACTGTGAAGACTTTTACAGTAAATTGTTACAAAACAAATGCTGCTCTTTTGAAGTTTGGTTTTCTTGCAACAAAAGTTTAGTTTTGCAATGTTCTACTTGTCTAAGCCTAAACAGGCTTTTTTTTGTACCTCTAAAAATTACATATGTTCACTGCTATTCAAAAGTTTAGGATCAAAAAGTTTATTTTTCTTTTTTAAAGGAAATTAATAGTTTTATTCAGGAAGAACACATTCATTTGACCAAAAGTGACAGCAAGACCATGTTAAATAAAGATTTTTATTACAAAAGATTTATATTTAAGTGCTGTTCCCTTGAACTTCCTATTTATGTAAGAATTCTGAAAAAATGAATCAAGGATTCCATGAAAATATTAAGCAACATGACTGTTTTCAACATTGACTGATATATATATTTTTTAATCAAATAAATGTAGCCTTGATGAGCATAAGATGCTTCTTTCAAAAAACATTTAAAAAAATCAAACCTCAAACCTTGGACATAACGTATTATTTAAAACTATTTTCATCTATATAATTAATTCAGAATGGAAAAATAATATTATAGCTAATCAACATATCTAAGGATGCACCATATACCAGGCTATATTGTGACAATGAGCATGCTCATTTCCCTTATTTTTACATTTGAAAAATGTTTGCCATCATCCAGCACTCATTTAGTCTTTAAAAACACAAATACTTTAATTTAACCATAATTTAAGCCAACATTTTTGCAAATCTTGAAATTAATATCCATTTGTTTTTATACAGTACATTATGATGTGTAGGTTGTAATGCCTACATTCACTTTAGCATGTATTATTTAAAACAACATTTTTTTATATAACTTTTAATTTATTTAGTGCCTTCTCCATTATTGTTCATAGTTATTAAATAAACGACCTTAAAATGCAGCCTAAAAAGGCAGCTCAATAGGTTTGATAAGACGTGTGTATGAGGTTGTTTCAGTCAGTGCTGTTCTCAATGACCTCTAAGCCTGTGCTTCGTCCCTCTTGTTACTCTCTATGGGTCTGGGTGGTCCAGCGGATCCATGAGCTTCCCCTAGTTATGCCCTTCTGCCTAGTGCTGAAGAAACCTCAATAATCACCATCATTTGCGTTAGCTATTACCTCTGAATGACCACATCCATCCATCACCACCTCTCAGCTCAGATATGTGTCTCCAACCCACTTTAGCCACTGTGAGTCAACATGACCACCTCCGGCCATAACCTGGCACCACGAGAGAATCGGCCCGTCCCACACAACAATAAATTCAAGCCAACCTACAGAGTCTTTGGACAGACGCCTCGTACTTCTCTTTGGACAATAACGGCCATAGAGAAGCAGCAGAGCCATCAGCCCACCGTCATGGCAGTGAGAAGTGTGTGTATGTTAGTAGATGGGTCAGTCACTCACCCGTACCTGACCAGGCCGGGAGGTGAGTCATTATGTCTAGCTCTGGCTGCTCCCTGTGAGAACTGCAATTGTCCTGCACTCACACACACACATACACACAGCTGCCATGTTTACTTTTTCTTTCCCAGTAAAATAATCAGAAAGCTCCAGAGTGGTGGCGGCTGCGAGAAGGAGGAGAGAAAACTGTGAAATGACTGCAGGCACACACACACACACACACACACACACACACATACATACATTCATGCGTGTTCACTGGCCAACTTCTGAGACCTGGGACTCATTCAAGGTAACTATTGTCCTCCTTCCAGGAAGCTCTTTTCTTCTCACTCGTGTTGTTTTTACGAGCTTGTGTTTTCAACGCATAGGGCAAAACCGCAACATAGCAAGGCTACTACATCATACCGCTAGAGCAGAGGTTTGAAATTAGACCCAGGGTTCAGACGGCCACAGGGCGATGCCACCAGAAACTGTTTAAAGTTCAAACAATGGCCCTGAACTTCATGTGAATAACAATGCAGTGAAGGACAAGTGGCTGTTTGAGGAAGCCAGAGAAAACACAGAGGCACAAGCATGCATGCCAGGACTTAAATCTTCCACTCCACCCCTGTTTAATGCCTTTTTGTGGATGTACTGTACATGATTTTAATGAGGCTGCTTTGAATAAACTTGGGCAAAAACAAATTTGGCCATTAACACCTTATAAACACCAGTTATTTCCCTTTTAAAGCTTTTGAAAGGGAGGGGAATATCTGCCCACAGAAAGGAATATTACAAAATACAATAATGTGGGAATATAAGCAGAATGCTGTAGAACAGACTGCAGAAAACGCTGAAGGACCATCTAAATATTACTACTAGCAGTCAAATTATGTTTTGTTGTATATAGGTGTTTTTACAACTTTTATGTTGCAGGGTGATTCTAACTTACACATTTTAGTGTTTTTTTTTTGTTTGTTTTTTTATGTAGATAGTCACAATAAAACTGACCGGGAAACTATTTTTTTGCTACATTTAAATGACTTTTATATATAGATTTTATTGCTTTTAGTCTTGTCACAGACCCAGATTTCCATCCATCTTCCATACCACTTATCCTATATAGGGTTGCAATTTGGGCTGAATGCAGGAACACAGCCTACACTAGTGGCCACAGAGACATAAAATCTTAAAACATGACTATCTATAAAAATATAAGTCACTACATGTTTAAAATTGTCATCTAAACAAATAGTGAAATACCAATAATAAAATAAAATAAAATGAAATAAAATAAATATTGTGTGAACGTGATTCATATAAATTTTACAAAAATTATTACTGTCCCATAACTGTGGCATCATTTCCACCACACTGAACAATTTTGCTCCAAATAAACAGTTTTTCTGAAGTTAGTGCGAGGAGACATTGTCAGAAAAGAAAATTGTGAAAATTCCAAAAAATATGGAATGACGTGTGAAGAAAACAAGGAGAAATCAAGGTAAATATTACTTGTGACTAGAATATGTTTGTGTGTAATATTTAAACAATAATTTTGTAAGACTATAAAAAAAAACGTGAAAATGGTATTTAACTATTTAAATTAAAAATCCGTAAAAAATCTAGAAATTAACAAGAAAAAAAGATGGTAGTTTTATTAAAATGTAATTAAAATCAAATTTTCATCATAGAATGCTATCATCATACACCTCATCAAATGAGTGTAAGTGTTTTAAGAGACTTTATTTTCCTAAAGTCCACAAGGCCAAGAGCGCTCAAAGATGAAGAAACGGCCATATATGTGTGTGTGTTCTGTGTGACCTCATTCTCCAGGGGTGCTTGATGAGCCGGGGAAGTGGAGTAGAGTGACTGAAATCCGATCTGGTTTACCCGTTCAGAACCACACCAGTTCTCCTCAAGCCTCTGCTGTGTATTGGATTGACCCCAGACTGACCTAAGAAAAAGTCATTTGGGGAAACGGTAAATGAAAGCCTAATGACCGTGTGGTAGGGACAGATGTATTGAGTGGTCCAACATGGGAATTGTCGACTGAGGGTTTGAGTTCCATCTATTTCACATTAAGTGCTAGTTACAGCTGCTCAGTATCTCAATATCTGTGCGTAACAAGCACACTTTCTTCCGACGCTCAGTTTTTGTGAATTAAGCTATAGAGTTTGCACTCTTTTCAGAAAACAAAACAAAACAGTCTATATTTGCTAACGTTCGCGTGTTACACACAAGCCATTACGAGCTAGATGACATGGCACAGCTGAAGAGATGGTTGAGAAACGTCCACTCTCAATATTTTTGTGCAATTCTTTTGATTTCAAAAACCAAATAAACAGGCTAGCGATGCGGAGAGTTTTCTCCATATGTGTTTATGTCTTTTTGTTAGAGAGATTTGGGGTCGGATTGAGTTGCTTGGCAGCCATGATGCTTTAAAAACTTTATGTATCGACCATTAAAAGATTTTAAGTAGATAAAATAAATCAATTTGAGTGAGCTACATATGAAGTTACAGAGAAAATGTGGGATGTTTTATGAATATGAATCTATATTAGCTCAGAGGCTTTTCGAACTTTGCTTTGTTTGTATAGACTTTGTGTTTGGCCTTAGACTACACCCAAACCATCCGCATGATTACAGCATTTTGCTAATGAACTCTTTCGCTTTGTTTGTTCTTCTGTCTCATGCTCTGTAGAACGCAAAGAACATTCATTTTTACCAAGAACTTGAAAAGTACTTTGTATGAAGCATAAGGTCATGTGTTAATGTAACAGAAGCATAAAATGTCCTCCATACTTCACACCCTTTACACTACAGTAGTGTCTGAGATAGAGACTCTATTGCCGCTGAGAGCTACATGCTTGCCTCTCCCTGTCCAAGTTATTTTCGGGAACGAAGGCCCTCTCTGCCTGTTTGAAAAACTGTGGTCGGAAGTGGGTGCTGAGGCACAACCAGATGCTCGGGTTTTGGGGACTCTGGGATATGATGGGCTGGGAGGGGATTGGTTGAACTCCACCAACAATAAAGGAGAAAAGGGAGGGAAGAGACGGAGACGGAGACACATCATGAATCTTATGTATATCATACAAAAACCACATCATCTAAATGAGAGGCTCTTCCATAGAAAATGTCAAAGGTCACACAATAGCACTGAATAAAGTTTTAGTGACAAATAGAAATAATTTACAAAAAAAACAAACTTTTGACTAATTTTAATCGTTTTGTGGAAAAAAAAACATTTAAATTAAAGCCAATCTAGAAAGAAAATATATAAGAGCACAGCTAGTCTAGCAGTTGTTCACAACTACATCCTATTGTATGTATGTATGTATATATATATATATATATATATATGGCTGGAGATTGTTGAATTTATTTAAAAAAAGTAGCCTTTGTAGCCTTACAGTATGTACAGTGTGGAATAAAACATGATTAGATGTGTTTGGATTCGCTTACTTCACTTAGAATGAATGTGTAAACTCATTTTATAAAACTGTAGAATTTTATCCAGTCAACAATTTTTTTATTAAAAAACATTAAGATTTTTTTAAAGCTTTTTTCAATGAATTTATAATAAATACAATCACTGTACAAGTGCTGTAGATATGTTGACATTACCAAGCTACCACACAGTTGACTAGCAATCAAAAACATAGACATCATAAATCATTTTTAAAAAATACACATAAAATAATGCAGCAAAACTTGACAAATCTGTTTTCATATTTAAACTTTAAAAACTCATAAACAAAACATTACCCTCTCCACATCATTCTCTCGGTCTTGACTCTAGTTGATTAGGAACGCTTCTGTTGCTTGGCAGTGCCACACACCATTACAGGCTATTATGAAATACTAATGCATTTTTATGAGTTTGGTCCTTAGTGTTAAGTCATTTCACACTATATTACTGATCTCCAGTGTTTGGAGTTTATGCATACGTTTCTGTTTTTAATGATCTGCTAAATTAGTTTTCCATGTGTGGGTTATAAAGACAGAAACCTGGAAAAATATGAATAAAACATTTTAAGTTTTTTTTTTTCCTTTCATGAAGAACCAACATTCTAAGGGCCATTATTAGATTTTTTTCTCAGACTATGTAATTGGATTTAGGTATTGGAGACATACTGGTACGACTGACTGAAATGCAGACTGCAGACATAAACATGATCCCTTCTCAAAGAGAACGGCAATGAGAGAAACATGGAAGAAAGGCAATGTGGGCAAAAAATGAAAGTGAGGGTTTAAACAGAGTTTTGAAAAGGTGAAGGGATAAAGGGATAAAAGCATGTTTGCAGGAAAGAGGAAAGGGATGCTGTAAATAAACACCTTAGTCATACCTTTGGTCTTCACCACTGGCCTGTAAAAACACAGATGACCAAAAGATGCTGAAAAACAACATGCGGCAATTTGCCTCAAAAGCCAGTCATCTGATACTGAACTGTAAGGTTTGTTTGACAAACAACAAATGCATTGGCTCAACTGTGTTGTATAACAAAGACAACAGGTGAGTGTATGTTTATGAAAAAGATAGAATAAAGGAAGGAAAAGAGTGGTGGAAGAAAGAGATGCAAATGATGTATTTGTAAATTATGAGGTTCTGGAACAAGCAACAAGCAGGTTTGGACATGCAGGGTGGGTGGCTGGTTCGGCGGGGGCGGCCATAAATGAAAGAGTGTGTTCCCATCTAAATCTTCAAGCAAGTATGCGGTTGTGTGACAGCAAAACGACATCACTAAAATTCACATAAACAAAATGTTGCTGATGTGGTGAAACAGATCTAGTTCTGGTTTTATTTGTAGCATGAATTGGGTAGATGGGTGACAGTGTTGCTACCAGAGTTGTACTTCATTCAGAACTAAATTGAGAACTGTAGTAGCAAACAAGATATACAATAGCAATTTCAATTTCAGTGTAAAAGATATTAAGTATTCACAAAGCCTTGTTTGAAAGTTTTGAAAAAGTCTTGAACCTAGATGTTTATAAGCCTTGAAGACAGACAGACAGATATACAACTAGCTAGAAGGACGGACAGATGGAAAGACATTTCACTAATAACATTTATATTCCTCTGTACCATTAAATACACACAAATAATATTCAAAGTTGTTACTGTGATAAATGGTGAAAAAACTGTGCAAGCTTGTCATGAAACAGGACCTAATACCTCTGTGTGTGTGTGAGAGAAAGAGAGAGACAGTGAGAAGATGGGGCCCTCAGGACTGATGTGATGTATCAGCTTGGCTGAGGTTGCTTAGGGACTTAGGGAAAGAGACAGAGACACAAACAGCATTTTCCACCTGTAACACCGAGCGAGGGGACAGCCAGAGGTTAGAGTGTACCGAGAAAACAGCCAGAGCAGATAAACATGTCAGCACAGGCAAAATAAAGACAGAGAAACACATCAGACCGCACCAAGAAAGAAAAACACATGATGCACATCTCTCACAATGCCATACTGGCTGAATACATATAAGGATGATTAGACAGATTGGGACCTGCCACAAACTTAGCCATGTCACATTTTCTTTATCAAATGTATGTTAGGTTCATGGAAGGGTGAAATATGTGTGTTGTTACTGTCAGAAATCCCAGATGTCAACTGATTTTCAGTAACAACCAAATTGCTTCCAGCTCGGTAGCTAACGGAGGGAGAGAATGAGGATATCTGTGGGAGATGGAGAAACACTTTCCACTGCAGGCTGTGAACTTTTTAAGACCTTTAGTTTTGGCCTACTCTCTCACACATACACCAAAACACACACACACACACACACACACACACACACACATGCATATACAATTTGCAACATCCCTAAAAACAGAGGTAAAATCCTCGTAACGTGACACTTATGCAACATCTGCACTTTGGAAAGTATGCTGGAAAAAATAGTGTTTGTCTTTGGGCTTTCACTGAGGGGCTCTGAAATGCTGCTATTGAATGCTTGGGCTTGCGGTAAAAATGTCAACCTGCTATTCATAGAAACCCTCAATTTATCAAGAAGCCACTTTTAGAGTGCGAAGAGGTGGAGTGTGTGTGTTCACGCCTATGAGTGTGTGTAGTACATGTACACATCAGAGAGAAAAGCCATCATAGTTTCATAGTTGTAACCAGAAATGTAATAATGTTATTGGGAAAATTTACAGATCTCCTTTGGATTTTAATTTTTTAATGTATTTTTGAATTAAAATTTAATTTTAATCTGCCCGCCTGCCTGCCTATGCCTGTCTATGTCTGCCTGCCTGCCTGTCTATGTCTGTCTGCCTATCTGTCCATCTATCTATCTATCTGTCTGTCTGTCTACCTACCTGTCTGTCTGTCTGTCTGTCTGGCAGTATTGTCTTTTTTTAATATTTGAGTAGCATCAACCCACCTCGTCTAGAGAAAAATATCTTTCATGAGGGACCGTACAGTTTTCTGTACAGCTACAGAGGAGGCATTGGAAGTATTTAACATTAACATGCCGGGATAGAAACAGTCCTCCATCATCAGAGAGTATGATGGCTGAGAGCTTTGTGAAACACATGCAGAGTTTGTTTATTGGAGTTGAAAGTAAGGTCACCATGCATGGGGTTCCACTTCAATCAGTGCTAAACAATCAATGCAAGAGTAATCAATGCTGAAACACAGGAACCCCTCCATCTGCACAAGTTTAACAACACATTCTGTGGTGTGACTCCTTTCCCAGAAAAATCATAAATAATAAACACACAGCCAAAATCGCATGTTGTATAACCGTGTATGGATTATCAGCCTATTAGGGCGCAAGGGCTTGAGCGGAGCTCGTGAAAACGGTTCCCAGATGAAGACAAGCACAGCTGCAGTCAGCATGTCTGCCGGGTATAGATGGCCTGTGATTGAAGAAAATCTCCTCCAGTCTCCCTCTGTTCTGATGTAACCAACTAATGACAATGTGGTTTAACAGCACTTTCAGACATTCTCGGCTTTAGAAAAGAACGATAGAAAGAAAAAAATCCTGGGAACTTTGAGGTCCCTGCACATTGTGCGAATGCTCTTTGGACTGTGCACACAGAGAAATGAGAAGCTATGAGGGAAGAAATGGAGAACAAAAGAGTTTCAAAAAGAAGAAGAAGAAGAAAAATGATAATCAAAAGAAGGTTTTCTGTGGATCCTGTGGATCTGGAGACACTAATTGAATTTCATGGCAGTGGACTTTTGGTCCCCAGACACAAATACGACTCTGATTGCATGGCAAAATAACAGCTTAGAGAGAGAGCGAGAGTATGGAGAATGGCTGTATAGCGAAACAAGTCTGTCCTAGTCATCTGCCCATAAGCACAAAATGTTTTTTCCTCTTTTTTTCTCAACAATAAAAGCTTTTGTTCTCTATTCTCATTCATCTGATATGAACAGGCCTTACCATTTAGCAAGCAGATTAAACAGGGTATCACAGAGCATAGACTTTCTGAGTAATTCCTGCAGCCAAAATATGCATTTCATGCTTAATCAACTTGTGCTGCTAAGTGGGGAACTTACTGTGCTAATTGACTACTCTAATTTTCTAACCACAGAAATGTAGTTTCCAAAACCATATAGCCATTTGGGTCTGGCAAATGCTTTGCTACTAGTTTGGGCATTTATAATAGTTGTAAAAATATGATTAAGTCAAGACTGTGATAATGTATCTTTTACACTTTAAATATGGTTATGGCCAATCCAACAACAAAATGACTATCACACACCAGCAGTCCAAAATTGTCACATCTGGTAGGTATACATAAAGAACATATAATAACCGAAACAAAATTTCGGCCCTGGCATTAAATGAGTTTGTTAATTTACCTGTGAACACAGCTGTTTACTGTTGTCAAACGCACAGCTGCGTAACGGTGTTTTCTGGACGCAAGTCTTTAGAGATCCACCAGATGGTGCTCTTTGTTGTGGACCTCCAAAAAGATCCAAAGTGTAAATATCGGTCAACAAATATCGGTAAAAATGATTATCGTTTGATCTCTGACATCCTCTAAAAACATTTGATGAAACGTGTTCACGTTGACTCACTATTCAGGAAACTTTTCAATCATCTAGCTCCTTTGATTTTGTTCTGGTAAAGCAGTGTTCCTCTGGGTCATCTTCAGTTTAAAGCTTCTTAAATTAAACACAGGGCTCTGATTAAATGAGTCTCCACAAGTCTTCAGACTGCATGGCTTCTCTATTACTGTGAAGAAGTGAATGAATGATCCTGATCTTTTACTGTACTTTTTTCAACAGCATTCACTTAATAGAAACCATCCCTCATTTTAAAGTTCAATTTTAGGCATATGAATGAAACTAATGAAGAAATGAATGAGCAATTCAATTAAAAGCCTAAAACAGTTGGAAACGTAACCACTACAAGCTCCAAGTAAATGACATCATGTCATAAACTCTGACTAGTGGCCACATAAAACGAAAGCTTTCAGACCAAACAGAAGCCTCTGGAAACAGTACTGGCAGTCAACTGAATGAATGAACAAAACAAAGAAATAGTTACTCCAAAAATGAACATTTGCTGGACGTTTACTCACCCTCAGTTCGTCCGAGGTGTAGATGAGCTTGTTTCTTTATTGGAACATATTTGGAGAAATGTAGCATTACATCACTTGCTCTCCAATGGGTCCTCTGCAGTGAATGGGTGCCATCAAAATGAGATGGCTCATAAATGCATCACAGTAATCCACAACACCATCATAATTGTCCATCAATTAATGTCTTGTGAAGTGAAAAGCTGGGTGTTTGTAATAAATCATTAATATGTTTTAAACTTCAAACCATTTCTTCCAGCTAAAGCACGAGTCCTCTATTGCTTTCTCCTGTGAAAAAGTTATCTCGTCTAAATCAAAAGAAAAATATGCACAGATCAAGCACCATTTACAAGCAAAAACAGTCCAAACCACTTCTAGACAAATATATCGGTGAATTTTGATGTGAGAGGACAACAGAAGATGGAATTTTTCACTGGAGGAAGCATTATTATAGATTATGGACTGGTAGTTTTGGCCAGAAGCTACAGTTTAAAGATAAAAACCCCTTAATGATGGATTTGTTTCTTAAAACATGCAGTTTTTAACTTGACAAGACATTAAAGGGATAGTAATTCTGTCATTAATTACTCACCCTCATGTAGTTGCAAACCCGTAAGACCTTCGTTCATCTTCAGAACACAAATTAAGATATTTTTGAGGGAGAAGAATTGTTGAATAAAATCACTATTTATGTTTTCTTCGCGCACAAAAAGTATTCTCGCACCTTTCGTAAAATTATGGTTGAACCACTGATGTCACATGGACATTTTTAGCGATGTCCTTACTACGTTTCTGGGCCTGGAAACATTTCAGTTACATTGCTGTCTATGGAGGGTCAGAAAGCTATCGGATTTCATCAAAATTATCAAGGGGTCATATGATGCAATTTCTTGTTTTCCTTTTCTTTAGTGTGTTATGTAGCTGTTTGTGCATGTATAAGATCTGCAGAGTTACAAAGCTCAAAGTCTCCCACAAAAGGATTTATTCATCTAAAAGAGAAGGCTGATCCAGACCGGGCTAAAACGGCTTATTTAAACGCCCCCACATGTCTACGTCACGATGTGGAAATATTTGCGTAATGCTGGCCAAATGTTCACGCAAAGAAAGAAGGTGTGGTTTCAGTAACAGCAGTAGAGTTGATGCAGCCATGTCAGGGAGACGCTGTGCGTTTCTATGCTAAAGCAAAAGCACTTTATTTGGCCTTCCAAAAGTAGATGCAATTAGGAATCATTAGTTAAGATTTGTTTACAACACAACAGCACAACCCAAATGTTCGAATTTGTGCAACGCATTTAATGGATGACAGTTTCGTGAACCTAGGAGAGTACAAGGCTGGCTGTGCATGAAGGCTATTTCTAAAAAAAAAAAAAGGGTCAATTCTGACTTTGCTATGACAATCTGGTGCTTCTGAATCAGCGACTGTAAGTATGTTTTGTTATTAGTTTAAGTATTTGCTATTGATTGTTCAAATGAGGAGTTTTGCGCTTAACACGTCATGTGTGAGTGTGTGAGGGGAACAGGGTTACATCACAGCGGAGTGTACTTGTGTACTGCAAATACATACGAGAATCATCACTGTGTCTGTCACGCGACTCTGTTCCCCTTTCGGGCTTGAACTGATGGTAAATCTAACTTGAAAGCTGAAGCTAGCGATTATGGTAAGGGGCGTTTTCATGGGCATTTCTGACACGTGCTTGTGGTGTTCGGCCAATCACAATGCACTGGGTCAGTTGGCCAATCAGAGCAAACTGCACTTGTCGGAAGGAGGGGCTTTGTAGAAAACAACAGGTTTGAGAGAGGCGGGGCATAGAGGAACTACAATAATGTACAGTATTTGAAAAAAAATATTTTTTTTGAACATTAAAGCATGTCAGCATATTCTGTAACACCAAATACACAAAATAATGATCTTAAAAATAGCAACACATGACCCCTTTAATTTGTGCTCCTAAGATGAACGAAAGTCTTATGGGTTTGGAAAGACATGAGGGTGAGTAATTAATGACAGCATTTTCATTTTTGGGTGAATTATCCCTTTAACTGATGGACTGGAGTCATGGATTACATGGATTGCTCCGCGTCTCCGCCAAAAGGTTTCTACCAGAGTAATCAATGCAAGAGACTCGAGAATGGAGTGGATCAGAGAGGCAAAACTACTGACCTGTTCAGGACAAGTGCAGGTCAGTTTCATTTGTAAATAGGCTGTAGTTTTGTGTTTGTTTACTTAGTTAAGAATTAAACAGCTAGCAACTCTTAGCAGTAGCAGCCAGATGATTAATAATAGTCTACTGTAAACTAAACTAAATTACTATCATCACTCAAATACTGTATGATAAAGGACATCATTACTGTAAAGTTACAGTAGTAATTTAGCAGACAAATGTTATAAAACATCGTTTTATAATATGTTTAGAGGGAGTTCGGGCAGATAACAACACAACCTTTACAAAAATTCAAACCAACAACCATGGTTACTAAACCATGGTAACAACACATTAACCATGGTTTTGCTACACTAACCATAGTATAACCATGAAATGTGTAGTAAAACTATGGTTGTAAATTAAAACTGATTGTAATCAATCTGAGAAAAAAAAATATATATATATTTTACTGTACATGGTAAGCGAAAAATATGACTCATGATAATGCAATAACATGTACAGTATTAGGATTTTTCTGTACTAATTTTACTAATTTTGTCATGTAGGCAATTTAGAAAGTATAGTTTCGTTAAATCTATAGTATTTAAGTCATAAAAACACATGGTCATAATTGGATACTTTAAATTTAACTAAGATAAAGTTATGTTATTGCAAACAGAATACAACAGTGGTGGACAAAGTACACAGATCAAGTACTTGAATAAAAGTACAGATACGTATAATAAAATATTACTAAGTACTGCTTTTTCAATTTTACTCGAGTGAAAGTACAAAAGTACGCGATTTTTTATGTACTTAAGTAAAAAAGTACTGATAGATAGATTTATTTTGCAATTTTATATAGACTACCTAATTTAATTTTATATTAGCACATATTTTTATAATCCTACTGTTCAAAATACCTGGGATTTTCCCAAAATAATCACTATATGGAGTCAAGATATATTTTTGTTGTTGATTTGGACTATGTTGTTGACTAGAGTGATGTAGTAATGTTCACTGTGAAGCTTACACTGCGATGTACCTGAGAGAAAACAGATTTGACCATCTAATTTACACCAGTAAGAATAAAGTGTTTTAAAGCTTGTTGTTTTGCAGAACGTCAGTTATATATGACATGAGAATAAGGCCTGAAGTTAGGAAGAACATTTTAAGGAAAATATAATTATAGTTTTTTCTCAAACCTTGTCTGTGATGTAAAAACACTCCTGTCCAAATGTCCCCAGAGGGCATCACTTCCCACTTTGATAATTACTGTAGTTATGTTCTGAACATCACATCCTTTCTTTTTCCCTCAGATGTAATCTATCTGTGGCTGAATAAAAATATTTGGACTTTATATCAAAAAAATTCCTCAACTTAGCAACAGCAAGCTTGTTAGCTAGACAGTTAGCATCAGCTAACAATATTTACTTATTTTCAGCATGGTTATGAATAAACATTCATATCTGTCTACTCGGCTAGATGATCTATAAACAATATAAAAATGTAACGTTATACTGTTGATAAACAATATAAAAACAGACGTCATATAGGGCTAAATGCGTATAGTATTTTAATAAAACTGCTAACATTACAGCAGCGGGGAATATGAACGTGCATGAGTTATTTTATTTAATCTGTGTTATTTTAATGTTTTGTTTTTTGACCTAAAACATAGAGACACTGACTGATCTGTCTGCATTCAAGCATTTCAGTGGGCTTAAATAGATCACCCTTAACAGCAGATTTAGTTCACAAACAACTGACAGTTTTGACCTAAATATGATTTTCAGTTACAACAATTAATCCTAAAATTGGACATTAGTAACTTACTTTTCACAGCATCAGTCGCGCGCGCTCACAAGATCTCCCGGTTCTTTACTTGTGAGTTCAGTTCACTGGAGACTCGCTCTAAACGGTTCATTTGAATCAGTGAGTTTTCGACTCGAGAACAGCTGCAATCGGATCATTCCAATTCGTGAATGAATCGTTTGTTGCGATTTGCGAACCGATTTAACAGCTTCATTGAAAAGAATCAGTTTGTTCATGAATCATACACCGCTTCTGCGTCTCGGAGCACGTGATGTATTATAAGGAGTAACGATATGTTTTATGAAATGTAGTTAAGTAAAAAGTACGATCTTATGCTTTGGAATGCAGTGAAGTAAAAGTTGCTCAAAATAAAACTACTCCAGTAAAGTACAGATACTTGAAAAATTTACTTAAGTACAGTAACGAAGTTGTTTTACTTCGTTACTGACCACCTCTGGAATAATGAGGTGGTTGTTTTTCAACAAGGTGGAGACATTTCTGTTCATAACAGCAGATGGCTGATGGGAAAATGACAGGTACAAGAAAATTAGTGAAAAAAGTAAACACACAAAGTGAGATGTAGAGAGATATAATGGAAAATGAAGAGACTGAAAAGGAAAATGGAAGTGAAGGTGCAGTTCAATAGAGAACCTTTAATTATTTTGAATGGCCCCAGCCTAAGTTTTTAAACCTTTTTTTTTTTTAAATGTGATGGCCATACAAAAAAAAAAAAAAAAGGGTTATCTGTGGTTTCAGAATTTGTTGTGGGTGTATGGGATGGCCTGGATGAGTGTGAGATTTCCTTGCCTGAAATTTTGTCCCAGTCCTGCCCTGTTCTACATGGTGGTTGTTCAGTCATGATACATTCATTAGCTAACAATATTAAATGTAATATTACATATTAAATGTAAGTTATTTTGTATTAATGTGTCAATATGACGTGAGGTTCAGTTACCAGCGTTACACTACAACAGGTAGTAGTAATGGGTATTTTTTACTTAAGCACATGTCAGAGCCCATACTTCTTTACTTTAACTTGAGTAAACAAGTGTAGTCAGTACTTCTACTTTTTAAACCCGAGTATCTATACTTCTACATGAGTAAAGGATGTGTGTACTTTTGCCATCTCTGTTTACATACTATATGTGTGTGTACTGTGTATATTTATTATGTATATATAAATACACACACACACATACATGTATTATATATTAAGGAAAAATATGTTAGATTTATATATAAACTATTTATATTTAAATATAATATAAAATTTAAAATATAAAAGTATAAATATATATACGTACAAATATTTTATTTATATATACATAATAAATATACAGTACACACATATAGTATGTAAACAAACTTTTATTTTAAATGCGATTAATCAGAATGAATCGTTTTGCAGCCCTACAAGAGACATCTTTTCTTCTTCATATTATCATACATGTACATTTTTACAGGATTCAAAAGAACAGCATTTATTTGAAATGGAAATCAACAGTCTTTACTGTCACTTTTGATCAATTTAATGCATCTTTGCTGAAAAAAAAATCTTACCCTTGAACAGAAACTGTAGCATTTATTCAGATGAAATTCATTAACATTATTAGATTATAGCTTGCATAGTATATTTGACCACAAGCACTGTCATGCTGATGCCAGACTGTGACTTTAAAACCACACCTACAAGAAAAGATTATGGTTAAGAGGAAGACGGTTAGTCAGCCTCAGATCACAAATGAGGCTGAAATTGAGAGCATACGTGCAAGACTTGATGTAGTCCGTCCTTGGTCTTCTCGGAGTACCCAACAGCCCTAGGGTTAGACAGAGTTAGACTAATGAATCACTTTACAGAGTAACCAGAGTCTGGATGACAAGCTGCCGACTCTTTCTGCGGGCTCACCCCTCTGCCGGGAAGTGAACACCATAACAGATCTTTCTCCTACAGAGCCAAGTCAGAGCAGCCAGGAGACAACAACAATTAAACAACTACCGCAAGTCATGCTTCGCTCTAAAGAGCCCCTGAAAGATCTCAAACAAATGTCAAGGACTGTAGTCTTACTCTGAGAAAAAAACAAAACAAACGTTTGACTGTGCTGAGAGCTGTCAACGTTATTGCTCATGCAACAGTATAAGAAATGCAAATGCGAGCAACTTTGACATTGAGCTCTTTCACCCCAAAATGAAAATAGCCGTGGCATTTTGTACTAGCTGGAGACGTGCAATATGCGTCTGACAGGTCCCAACATAAATAGCATTACAATAATCTAAACGGGAAAAGATGAAAGCATGGACGACTTTTTCTAAGTCACTAGTTGAAAGGAATGATTTTAATTTCGCTATTGCCCTCAAATAAAAAAAATAAACGGTTCCAAACTACAGTGTTTATTTGATCATCAAATTTTAACGAGGAATCAAAAAATGACTCCTAAATTCTTTAGTCTGTCCTGTAGATAACAAGCCCAAGGGCCTAGGATGACACTTTCAGCCTTGTTAAGAACTTTGCGACCAAAAATCATAATTTCTGTTTTGCGTTCATTCAACTGAACAAGATTATCAGCCAACCAATCTTTCACTTCATCCAGACACCTACGAAGTGTTACACAGGAAACATTACAAGTAGGTCTTAAGGGCAAATAGATCTGTGTGTCGTTTGCGTATAGATGATAACAAATACCATATTTTTTAAAAATCCTTCCCAATGGGAGAATATATAATGCAAACAAAACAAACCCAAAATGGACCCTTGAGGTACCCCACTGGTAGAATGCGAAGAGTATGAAAAACAATTACCAAGCTTTACTGTAAAAGATCTTTGCTCTAAATAAGATGCAAACCATGTATAAACTGTTCCTTGAATTCTGACAAAGTGCTTTAGCCGGTTCAAGAGAATCGAATAATCAACGGTATCAAATGCTGCAGAAAGATCCAATAGAATTAAAGCAGCATGATTCCCTGCATCACTTATAAGTAAGAGATCATTCACTACCCGTAAGAGTGCTGACTCAGTACTATGTCTACACCTAAAGCCAGACTGGAATTTATCTAAGATATTATTCTTGGTTAAAAAAGTAGTTAGTTGTCTCAAGACAACTTTTTACAGTATCTTAGATAGGATGGGAAGTTTAATATATGTATGTATGACTATATAAAGTCATACAGGTGTATCATGAGTAAATGAAAACAGACCTTTTGTTTTTCAGTGAAATATCCCTTAAATCTGTGCATGTATATGGATCACAGATGACATACCGTATGAGTATCGCACATACGCACAACTTTTACAGGTTAAAGAGTTTCCTCATAAGCAAAACTGTCAAAGAAACAAAAGACCTTCATGCACTTAATAGGCTTTTTCAGTCCCAGTTCTGTTCTTGTAACATCAACTTTCTGCCAGTCTAGACATTTTTGGGGTCTCAGGAAGAAAACATTTGCTTTTCAGTCCTGCCAAGAAAGATTTCGGTAGAGTGCATGCAGTCGCAGACATTCATGAGACATTCCTTTTGTTTTGGGGTGTACTGTTACTATTTAGGGACGCCAAAATTGTTGGATAACCTCATGTAAGCGATAGTGATTTGGAAACCTTACTCTAAGATAATATGATTTCTGAAACAGATGTATTTGACTTGAAATTTAAATAAACAGAGGCAATGCCTGATCCAAAATGCTGAGGGGTTGACTGGAATTGGACAATTTCTCTCTCAGTTCTTCTGTTCCAGCCAATGTGGCTGCCTCTTCTGTCAGTAGGTGGTCAGTCTCGATTAGTATAATGTGGGCCTGCATCTCTGCCATGTGAAAATGATACAATCGGCTTCATGTGCTGCCAGTAAAACATGATGAAACCACTGCCATGGTGTCACTTTGTTATATTCCAGTTCTTTATTGAGTGCTTTGTAAATAAACATGCAATTATCAAAGATTTTTTTCTCAGCACCAAACCTTTAGTTCTGGCATCTGACTCGAAACCACCTCCAGAGAAAATTATGAACACGGGGATGCTGCGAGGAAAGTAAGCCAGAGTTCTCCGGCACGGATTACACTTGTCTAAAGATGGATTCTATTTACCTGACTCAGCCAAACTGCTTCTCAGGACCAAAGACCGAAGTTCTTGGGGTCATCGCTTTGGAGACAGACCACTGGGAATGCAGGCCCTCCGTGTCTCTTTGACTGTGATTAGCGCTTCTCAAATTCGTCACCCTGCGGTGTGGGCTTGGAGCCGCTTTCTCTGCCTCAGATTTGAATTCTTGAAATATCCGTGACTGTGCCATTCCTTCTTCCATTCCTTCTCTCGGAACTATTTCACAAGCCTGACTAAGCTGTTCCCCAGAGCCTGCGTTTGCGGTAGATCCAACCAACTGTCAGGTGCTGACAGCGATTTAAAATGCCCTGACTTCTGATTTTTGCCAAGGCATTTCTCTTTTCAAATTCACTCATTTCATCTTTCTTCTGCTTTTTCCTTGTGCGGATTTGGGATCACATGGTCCGTGACTGCGAATCCCCTGAATGCGTTTGTCATGATGAGGGGTAGAGTACTCCCTCTGCATCCTGACCAGTGTTCAAAGGCCTAAGGAACGCCAGCTACAACTAAGTAAATGTGGTTTTCCATCTGCCCATAATGGTAGTCTTGGACGTCTGTGAAAGCCATTACATACACACAGAAAAATTAAAGTTAAATACCCAAAGATCTGGAGTTTTCCATGAGTTTGTGAAATCGACACTTACTGTGGGACAAATGTAACATGATTGGATGAGTACTTGCCGTCCTAATGAAACAATAAATTACAGTTTTTACAATTGCTAGTACGCATTTCTCAATACTTGGATCACTTTTTCAAAACTCTTCACACAGTGAGCACAACAGTAATCTATGTGGGCTAAACTGTGGATCATTTATCACTGCTTTGGCACAAAAAGCATTCAATGAATACATCTTTTAAATTACATTAATTATTTTCACACTCAGACACAAACACCACCAAAACTATATATTTGCAGGTTTACATGCTCAAAACAGTTCAACTTATGTTTAAAACCAAACATAATACAAAACTGAATAAGACAGCAATTTACTACACTTCTACAGTAATACCATATTGAAATATATTCCAAATCGGAAGGGCACCACCAGGAGTGGAGTTTGCGGCTTAATTTGACTCAACACGGGAAACCTCACCCGGCCTGGACACGGAAAGGATTGACAGATCTTTCTCCTTTCTCCTTTCTCCTTTCTCCACAGCCATATCACCCTGCAGCCCAAGACCGGTTGCCCACTGAAGCTAAGCAGGGTTGAGCCTGGTCAGTATCTGGATGGGAGACCTCCTGGGAAAACTAGGTTGCTGTTGGAAGAGGTGTTAGTGAGGCCAGCAGGGGGTGCTCACCCTGTGGTCTGTGTGGGTCCTAACGCCCCAGTATAGTGACGGGGACACTATACTGTCAAAAGAGCACTGTCTTTCGGATGAGACGTTAAACCGAGGTCCTGACTCTCTGTGGTCATTAAAAATCCCATGACACTCATCGTAAAGAGTAGGGGTGTAACCCCGGTGTCCTGGCCAAATTCCCTCCACTGGCCCTTGTCAATCATGTCCTCCCAATAATCCCCATCCACTTGATTGGCTCTATCTCTCTCTCCTCTCCACCTGTAGCTGGTGTGTGGTGAGCGCACACTGTGCTGTGGCTGCCGTCGCATCATCCAGGTGGATGCTGCACACTGGTGGTGGTTGAAGAGAGACCCCCTCATATGATTGTAAAGCACTTTGGGTGTACAGCAACACACAATAAAGCGCTATATAAATGCTTCATTCATTCATCTAAAAAAAAAAAATACAATCAAATCAATTAGATATACAGATGAACACCTACACAGGTGATAGTCTTTCCATTTCATTACCAACTATACAAAAGGGGAAACATTTTATTCTGTAATGTAAACATGGAGCATGCTTTCATGTGCTGCACTGAATTCTGTTTTCAAAAAGTGACCTGAGTATTGAGAAATGTGTCTTAGTGATTGTAAAAAACTGCAAGCACAGTGGTTTACAATTAGCTGTGCTATATCCTGTTAAAAGTGCTTCAAAAAGTCTTGTTGTGGTGGTACTGTACATTGTTCTAGATCTGAGATAATCCATTTGGCCAGGTACCAAAGAACAGTGGTTTTCAAACTATGGGTCATGCAAAGTGTGAGAATGGTGGTGCATTCATCATATCAGAAATTGTACAATTTAACATATTTCTCACATGACACAAGTTGGTCACAGTCAGATGATAGCAGTGATCCAGGTACTGTATTTCAAAATAACCTGTAGTCTGATTTACTTTTAAGTTGGTTAATTTAGTAAATCATTCAAAAAGTCTCAAACTCTGGAGTTGAATTTGTCTGAATTACTTCAGTTAGGCTACACCTGTGCCACCAAGAAGCATGAATAAATGAATGCATGAATGAATATACCACAGTTAAACACCTCTACTTGAATTATACCCATCTAGGTGGGTCCTAGTTGGAAACCCCTCTCTTAGAATCATTGAGTACAGTAATGTGGTTCACTAGTGGATCAGATTGATATGCACCAACATCCAATCAGAAATTCTAGATGCCCTGACTATATGACATCACTGCTGAGATTAAACTCTTTAACTTTATCAAATATGACAGGTCTTAAAAATATTCTATTAAAGCATCGATCAAAACACTAAAAAGCCTCCCCATTCAAAAAAATTTATGAGTCTCGTCACCACTGTTGCTCCTTCAGACTTTAAACTGTTTTCCTCACCTTTTTCTATCTTCTCCATGTACTGTATTTTCACTATGCTTTTAACAATGTTTAATTTTCTTGTCTCCTATGGACTATTTGGAGTGTAGGTGAGTGACAGTAGAGAGACGCACAAAGAAAATGCTGTCCTGAAATGTCTCCTTAATGCTAAACACATGGCCAGGAGCAGGACTCGTCTGCAGACTTTTGGCCTGGAATTCTCCCCACTCAATTTCCTTTGTTGGCTCCTGAATTTTATACACAAAGCAATAATGAAACAGTGCTAGTGCTGTTATGAATACGTCTGTCACCTCCTTATGAATACTAATAGATCTGACCAATCACGATTAACACATTCACATACCATTTTAAAACAGTGCTCAAACTTTCTGTCACATTTTTTTTAGGATTTCTTGTCTTTTATTTTGTATGTTCTTGTCTTGGTTCCTGTCCTGTCATGTGGTCCTTTTGTTCATGCGTCTTGTTCTCACTAGGTGTGTTTGACCTGAAGCGGTTCTACGCAGACCGACTGGTGTATGACATACTGTAAAAGTACCGTGAGAGCGATTAGAGAGCAGACGGCTCCATATGCTTTCAAATCAATCGGTCTGCAGCGCTGCTTCAAGTATATATATATATATATATATATATGTATATATATATAGATAGATAGATAGATAGATAGCCTCATGTTTCCATTGTCTAGCTTTGTTCACTGTAACCGCTGTTGGTGAGTTCATGTTTTATTCAATTTCATTTCATAGTTCAAGTCAAGTCTTTATTTTGTGTTTGTTTGATCAAGTTTTGTAATTAAACTGTACTTGAGTTCACATTCACTCACCTCAGTGGACTATTTATTACACTTTTTAAACTGGTAAAAAGAAGCAAATGTCCACTAGTCTAATGTTACTTCAGATCTATGATGTCTATGCCTAAAAATTATGTATGTATTATTTAATTATTATGTATTTATAGTACACATACCATATATATTGGAGTAATTAAGATGCTTTTAAGTTCTTTAAAAAAAAAAAAAAAAAAAAAACTTTTATATAGCAAGGACACAATCAACTGATAAAAAGTGACAGTTAAGATTCAAATAATGTAAATTCTGTAGATCTACAGTAGAAGTGTTTTTTATTTAAAATGTCAACAATAAAATGTACAGTTTAGGCAATAACACACTTTTATCGAGTCAGTCAAGTAAAACTCAAAGCAAACATGTTTTGCTCATAATAAATATAAATTCTCTTCAGGAAGAAACACAGTTGGTTTCTTGTACATTAATGATACAATGTATGCCAACCAAGCATCATTAAAAATATTTATAGGAAGGAAATATTTTTGCCCATCAATAAATTCAGTAAAAATGTAAAGCATCTGGCTCTAGTGAAAGTAGCTGATAGGCCTCAACAGCAAATAAATAAAGGGTAAGCTATACAGTCATTGTGCACACACTCACACACAAATGCCACAAACTTGAGGGACTCTACATAAACACAAGCTCTGGAAGCCCTTCTTTCTTAATGTCATTATAAATTCCTTCCTAAACCCTTAGTAATAGATGTTTATTTTAAATATTGTCCTTTGCTTTCATGCCTATCCAGGCCTCTTTTTCTCCATTGAGCAAAACCATAGCACAGGGAACATACTGGAGTTTGCAGAACCAAAGAGTTTCCACTATGTGGACAGCAATTTTTTTCTTTCTTCTATTTTTCTGGGGGCCGGGGGAGCAGAGGGTAACTATCGGCTAATGGACTATGCAGGCAGTAGGGTAAGACAGTTAAAAAAGACAAGAGGCTTATTGCATGTCTGCAGGGTAGAAAAAGCACTTGGATGGAGCTCTGCTGGTGAAGCTCCAAATAAAGACTATAGTGATTTAATCCTAGCTGCTTTATCATTCTAACAGAGATGCTATGACCATTGTGACTAAGAACAGTAAAAGAAAACCTCTCTGTAGGGTTGCACATGCTGACACACCAATGATTACAGTATTTTCATGTTATGGCTGTTGATCAATAAACAGCAGATCATCACAATTCAGTTCTATGTTGTCTAAATAAATTAAAATTAAAACACTAAACACCAGGGCTCTGAACCGGTTCAAGGAACGAAAACGAAAACCGGAAACGAACGAAATTTTGACAGGAACAGAACCAGAACCAGAAACGAAATAAAATTTTATAGTTCCGAACAGAATAAAAAAATTGAAATGGCCATTAACCGGTTAATAACGTTATTTTATCGTTCCATTTTAATATTTGAAATTTGCTGTCAACCAATCACGAATTCAAGTAGTAGGCTACGCCCTATATTGCAAATGTGGCGCTGACGCCTCCAACGCGTGAAATGCTGTGAACTCTTCATAGGTAAGTTGCAATGGCAATGCACCAGCATTTATCCGAGGATAGTGTAAGATGGATTCAACAGATCACACGTAAATAAATAAATAAAACTATAGGCTTACATAAAAAGGAATATGTATAGGCTATATGCAAGAAATATATTTCACTTAAATCATTGACAGATTAACAAAACGAAAGAAAAAAAAGAGCTGAGTTTCGGTTTATTGTGACACGATCCAAAGTTCACGGAAAGGAAAACAACAGCAGAAAGTAGTTTTCTTTATTTTGCAAAAGCTTGACAGTTTTGAATGTCTTGCTTCTATCTGTATACCAGTATGGCTATCACGCCGGTGTCCTGACAATTTTCCTACCGGGGCTTACTGCGCATGCGCACATCAATATTTCTTCCTTTTTCTCATGCTGAACAACAATATTTAATGCATCTGCATTACTGTAAGGGGTAGGTTTAGGGTTGGAGTAGGTGTAGACGTTAATAAAACACAATCTAATAGGTAGAAAAAAATATTTATTGTTGGTTTCCGGTAGCTGTATCCCTTCTAGACACAACCGCGAATATAACACATAATTACTGTATTTGCATTACTGTAAGGGTAGGTTTAGGGTTGTGGTAGGTGTAGACATTAATAAATCATAATTTAACAGGTAGCATTTTTCGTTGTCGAATTTTACTACCTACTGTTTTAATGGGAGGTAGGAAAATCTGACAGGGTAGCACAAATCGACAGACACCGGCGCTTGACACGCACACAGACAACTTATTTTTGCAATATTGCTGCCTGTTCATTATCAAAATACAGTTAAAGAACCATATAATAAGTAGCACTGATCCGTTGTACAATCTGTTGCATTCAGCGTGACCACTATGCTGATATGCGAAGGATGATGATCGATGTGAGTGAAGCACAAAGCCTATTTCATAAATAATAATATTTTAGCATCCAGATACGTCGCGAATATGAAAACATTTGGATTCGTGCCTTATGAGAGAGGTAGGCATCAGTTTCACCTTAAATTTATTTGTTTTTGGCTTTACATTTATATATCCTAAACGCTAAAATCGCCTTAAGTTTAGAGGATTTGTTGTGGAGAGAAGGGAACTTTAACTGTGTTTATAATGTTTGTAAACATTCTGCTTTTACCGGCATTTTAGCCTACATTATTTCTGAATGTAATCATAAAATGCGACTTAGCCTATGTTTTCCCCCCCTCTCAAAACCCAATTTTATAAGAGCGTTTAACAATGCAGCAAACATTTTTAAATATCTTGAAAAAATACTTTAATGTCGTTAAAGCGTTAGCAGATTTTTTTTGTTTGTTTAGTAGGCTACATTTGGCCAAAATCTATAAAAGACGATGCTGTATTGGCTATGATTGCAGCGGGTTAAGGTGCCAGGTTTTCTGTGTTGTTTTTTTTCTTTTTTTGAGTAAAGAAAATTATTATTATTATTATAGGCAAATAATAAAAAAAAAACGTTATTAACCGGTTTCGGAACGATAATAATACATGCAGGAACAGAAACGTTAAAATACCGATTCTGCTTGGAGTGAACGATTGAATTTTTTTTTTTCGTTTTCAAGCCCTGCTAAAAACTATCATTTTCAATGCTATAAGTGAATTTCGGCATCACAACATTATGAAAAATGGTTATTCATTTTAAATTTAAATTATAAAATTTAATAAAAAATATATAAGAAATAGAAGAAAATTATAAAAGGTAATATTTCTGAATATATCTGGATTACTTTTTGCTGCCATGTAATAGAGGAAAAGAGCATGCAGTTAAACATCAAATATTGGACGACAATAATTTTTCATACCGCAGCAATTCAACATTTAAGAAAGAAAATCTGTATTTCAGCAGCAGTAGTCATGGACACAAAACCACCAGGTTGTTGGAAAGATGTGTTCCTGTTCATAGCAACCCAGGGAGATGTAAAACAAAAATGTTTTTGACTTTGTGCCCTCGTTTTGTGATGATGCGTTATATGTGATTGAAGCCTCGAATAGACTCTCGATGGATACATGGGTGGCCCAACATTGAAATGGCTTATAAAATTTGCACAATTTTTGAACTGAGCCTTGTAATTTGTTGGAATTTGGAGGAGTGGTATCAAATTTAAAGACCAGAGTGTATAATAAATGTTTAAAATATCATGTTTAAACATTTCTGCAGTATTTGGTTCATTGCCCTTTTTCAGAAGTGTGAACTCTCAAGGAGAGATATCACAGGAATACTGTTTTTGGACCTGAGATGGCGGGCTCACCTCAACTCTGCTGATAAATGGCTAGGATTGTTCCAAGTCTCCAAGACTCTTTGTCAGGTTGTAAAGTCCTGGTTTTTTGAACCAAGACCGCCCAGGGTGCATCACGTTCGCCCTTTATTTTTGATATAAAAAAATGAAATAACAACAGGCTTCTATTTTACATGTGCTTGATTTACAGCACATTAAAACCTAAAATGCATGTTAATGTCAGTCTATAGACGACCCATTCTAAACTATCCCTGCCCTGCCCCCCAAATCACCTCAAGCTTCTCCACAATCTCCTGGCCTCCTTCCCTCGTAAAAATATATGTCATAACCTGCAAATTTGCAAAGGCTCCCCCTAGAAGGAAGTCTTTTATTAGGCATTATGTTTTCTTTTGCCGCAGGCGGCAGACAAAATAAACCCGACCTGAGATTTATTTCTTGTTCCTCTTGGCAGCGTGGCATCCAAGAATCACACGGCGCTCTGGGTTCACCGCGAGAAGAGAATCTTAATCATAACAATGGTTCTGACAACGGCAGGAGACAACGGAGCGCTAGATGCTATGCGCTAAAGTGGAGAGGAGGGAGGGGGAAAACGAAAAACATAATGTGTTTCATTGTACCACTGAGAGAATAAGTAGAGCAACTGTTGATTTAGTCTTTGTTTCAGTATTTTCATTCATTCCCCCTAGAAGACAAGGTTGAATATTCAGCTCACCGCTCCCAGGGACTCCAAGGCAAACAGGAGTCTCGCAGCGAGTGACCCTTACTCCACATCTCCGGGCGAGACTGAGCCAAAGCGAGGTTGGAGGAAAAAAGTTTAGCAGGCAGGAAATTGCTCCGCTCTGCTGCATAGAACACAAAATGAGTTAGCGAAAGAAGGGCTACTGTTGGGCCTGTGTGAATCTGGAGTATTGCAGGGAAAACACACGTCTTACGGGCAACATGGACGCTTGTTTTTAGCCAAACCTTTACCCTGCCTCCAGACGGATAATCCTAATTCTGGACGCAAAGCTGTCAGAAGCTGCCAGACTTCCTAAAGATGAAGATAACAATGACATACGCATATGAAGTATTACTTTTTCACCAGTGCTTCACAGCACACAATTATGTAATATTAAACAAACAAATAAGCTATCTAAGAAATTAACCACCACACTTGCTGTCCACATAGAACTTATATATGTATATTTTTTGATGGACATCGCACTATAACATTTTACAGAAAGTTTACCTTAGGTTAGGTCAAAATAATCCTGCTATTCTATGAAGAGTATCTTCCTGCTAAATGAAAAATAAAATAATGACAGGTAATTGTATTCCCTAGAGCCACAAAGTGAGAGTCATGAAAAGGTCTTTTTATGGATAAACCAAAAACAAAGTGATTCTCTATACAACTGCTTTGAAACATTCTATTCCTAAAATTTAAAACCGTTTCGACAGTTTAAACTTAATTTACGGGATGCAACAAAAGTCATATTTCAGTTTTGGCTGTTTACTGTACTTCTCCCTTTTTCACTCTTCATGTTTAATGGGTAAAGACAGTATAAAAGGGAATCGTTACAGAATATTTAACCTGGGCTAAATGCTGTAAGAACTATAGTTTTTCCTGAATTGTTAAAGTATGCACATCATGTCCTGCCAGTCGTGCAAACAAAAGAATCAAATAAGAGAAGTACAGTCTGTGAAGACAAAAAAGGTTGCCAAAAGAAAAAAAGTTAATTTTGTTTGACATATATTGGTTTTGTGCATGCACCCACAAAAATAAAGTAAAACTATTTCAGTATATTTTAGTAAAAAGCAGGAATATACATATAATCTCAGCAAAAGTCCAGTCAAATTTATTTGTATAGTGCTTTCATGAATCATTGTTAATGTTTAGAATGTCTTAATACTTCATATTCATAATGATATGAAAAATCATGTAGCTGAGGTTTGTTATATAAAACAAGTGGTGTCGTTTTATTGGACGAGTATGTTAGTTTAATATAAACATTAAAATAAAATGTACTCATTGTCCTTCTTTCAAGACAAGATTAGTATTGACCACATCAGGTAAAACAAAAAATATATAAATAAAATTTGATTTTGTAAATGCTGCACTCATTGACTTATATGGTGATTATGACCATTTAGTTTTAGTGTTAAACAATTTGGATGGATGGATATACTTGAGAGTATCTGAAAATAAATGGTCAGAGGAAGTGTGAGGCTCATTTTCTTTCTGTCTAGGGTGTCCATTTGGCCCAAACTTTAGTTGTTCAAGGTTATCAATCAGTCCAGCTTACAAACAACCAAATCCCTTTGGAAGTCATTAAATCACAATATAGCACAAGGTTAGCTGCCTTATGTCTTCACCACACGCTGTTTTGGTTATTTTCTAATTTGCATTTCAGTGCCTAATTCTTTGTCAAGTTCAACTGACTATATCTGTATATTTGGTGAGAAAAATGTTGTAATTTAACAAGAGTTTTTAATATCTACTTTGATTGCATTCACCGAGGTCAAGAATGAACTTATAAAACAGCACACTGGCTTTAAAGAGTCATGAACAGAATTTACACAGACTAAATAGGCTGAGTAGAGTTGGGCCTTTGATTTTAGGATGTTCTGAGTATTAGTTCTCTTGCAGCTTTCACTTTTAACTATGCCAATTACAACGCCAGGATACTTACTTTAGCCTTTGAAGTTCCTCCATTAAACATGGTATAAAATCCCATTCTCACTGTTTCCTTGATGTTCATTTTAACATCTGACTGAAATGTTTCTGACAAGAAAGTGTGGTAATATCAAGCATAAAATGTCCTAACTTCCTAACCGATATGATCGAAATAAGAGCTGAGACATCACACTTGCCTTAGACTGTCCTATAGGCAGAAAAAAAAGTCAGAGGAACAGTCGTGCATCTTTAAACCAATCAGAAATGCTTAGTTTGCAGGATTTTTTACATTGTGTTACTCAGGAATTTGGTAAAACAGTGTGTAAAAATAGGTCATCATCATCCAAAATCTGTTTTGGTTGAAATGGAGAAATAACTCTGAAGTGTAAGCTCTCTCAAATGAAAAGTAACTGTCAAAAGTTAAACCACAGGATAACTGCTCTTATCAACAATAGAGCTGTACTTTATTTAGCTCTCTACAGTCAGATCAACATACTGCCAAAGACAGGACTGACCAGTAATTAAAAAAAAAATAAAGGAAAAAAAATTGCTCTTAAAAAGGCTGTGTGAAATACAGTTTATAGCAGCAGAAGAAGAACAGAGTGAAAGTTATTGGCTGAAGCATGTGTGTGCTTTTGTGTTTGAACTGTCTATACAGCTTACGGGAAAGAGGACGTTTGTTATTAGTTTTGTTAAAAAGAATGTTTGGAATGGCAGCTGGGCTAGTTTGGAGCCGGACTTCGAAGGTTCTTCTAAGGAAATCTAAACTGCAATACTGTGTTCAATGCTGTGTTGTAGGAGAGTATTAAATGGATAGTTCAACCCCAAAATTTAAATTCAGTCATCATTTACTTACTTTCATTGCATTCCAAATCTATATGACTGTCTTTTATCTGCAGAACACAAAAGATACTCTGAAGAATGTTTGTGTCAATACAATAAAATTCAGTGGGGTCCAGAATTTCCAAAAAAAAAAAAGGTGAGTAAATGACAGATTTTTCATTCTTGGGTGAACTATCCCTTTAAGATCAAGACAAGAGTGTAGAAAAAAAATGGTGTAACATTAAAACAAGCTTATTTTGTAACCTTTAATTACAACATATTGTACTGAGTTTCATTATAGTTCATCTTCTTTTAACGCCACTTCTTTCTCAGTCTTCATCTTCCAGGGCCTGTCCAGACGCTCAGTCTTGCTTTTCTTGGACATCCGTCTGTAGCGATTGATGGATGGACGCGTCTGTCGTTTCTGAGGCTCCTTTGGCGAGCGCTCCTGCCATCCTTTCGACTCAATGAAGAGCAAGTGTGCTGTGAGATTACTTCAGACCTCGCCTCCCTGATCATCCTACAGCTGATGATGAGAAAACCAGTAGCCAGGGTGCATAAATCTAAATAGAGCATCCTTTTTCTTGAGGGTGCGTATGTGTGTCTCTGTGTTTGTATATGTGTGTGAGGTTCTCTCTGCAGAGGGAAGAACTGGAGCTGGACCTCAGACCGAGAAGGCGGGACAGATGGGAAGTGAAACTTCATACATGCAGAGAAGGTTCCACAGGGACAACTTTGCTCTTGAATAATTGTCTTGTACATTTTCCTCCCTCACTCCGTCTCGCTCTCTCTTTCTCTGCGCTCTGTTATTATGTTGTCTCTTCTGGTGCAGAATAGCCACTCTGTCTACCTCGGCTGAAGACAGTCTGACAAAACAGTGCAGGGTGAGGGATGACGTTTACAGTTCTTCATTGGACTTTTCACACTGCATCTAACCATGGGTTGTCATCTTTTATAAATCCCACTTGTAACCCATTTTTTACACTTGTAATTTTGAAAGGGAACATTTAACCCTGGATTGTGAAATTCCTCTCCAGAGTTAAACATATATTTTACCCAAAAATGAAAATTCTGTCAACATGCACTCACTTTCATGTTGTTTCTAACCTGTATGACTTACTTTTTTCATGTGGAACACATAAGACAACATTTTGAAGAATGTTTCTGTTCGTACAATGAAAGTCAATAGGGTAATAATCAACACTGGACCCCATTGACTTTCACTGTATGAAAAAAAAAAAAAAAATAGTTTTTCTTCAAAATATCATCTTCTGTTTCCCATGGATTACTAAAGTCATACAGGTTTGGATCAAGATGAGGGTGAGTTAATGATCACAGAATTTTCATTTTTGAGAACTATCCCAGTTGTAAAGGCCAGATGTGATCAATGTGCTTGCTATGTTAAATATTCATGTGTTTTGTACAAACACAGAAACGTATTTTGTTTGAAGGCTTTTGAAAGCAAAAATCTAACTATAAAACAGTGACAGAAACCTGTTAATTTAACTAAAGAAAAATGCCTTATTATTCTTACAATTATGGTCCGAAAAGTATATTCAAACTTGAATGGTAGAGTCGGGAGTATATGATCCCAAATGATGTGCAAGCTGTTATATAAACAGGTTTGGTACTGTGTTTGCCCAATCAATGATAATGAGACTACAAATGCACTACTTTACTGTCACTTTTGATCAATTTAATGCATTCTTGCTAAATACATTTTTACTGACCCCAAAATTTTAAACTGTAGTGTATCTTTCGATCTCTAAACACATTCACAGTATACCCAGCACAGCTGGACTGGTAAGAGGCCAGTTTTGTGTTGTGCTCCAGTCATCATATGATTCCAGTAGGCCCGAGGAAATGAGCTTAATGACTTGAATAGAGGCGAAGAAACTCAGCCTGTGGTACATATTTTCAATCCCACACAGTTTGAGCCTTTTAGTTTAATTAACCTTCATTTCCCTCCATTTCATAATTGGATAGAAGCTTTCCTGCTCCATTTCTGGCCAATACCAAACAAACGGACACACACACACACACACACACACACACACACACACACTTATTTGTACCGTCAGTGTTCATGAGCTGAGAGCCTTTGCACCACATCTCAACCTTATTCGCTGTAGAGCTCGTTTCTCGCCATTACGCCAGCCTCCTGTCATCGCCCCTCTCCAAATAATCTTGACTTTTTCCAGGTTTCAGTGGTGGTGCTTCCACCTGTACTTGTCTGGGGGCTCATGTGGTTAAACCCTCTTCAACTTTTCCCCTCTCCTTTTCTTTCCTTTGGATATGGCCAGTCTCGAGTTGGATCCACTTGCCTTGTTCCTTCGTGAAGTACTCAGAGAGTAGCGGTTTAATTAGACGAAAATGATTTCTGCAGCTGTCTGCCCTAAAGTGAGACGGACTGGTATGTACTGGAAAGGTTAGTTTTATTAGCCGTAGAGGCTCCGGCGACTGGACAGACACATTTGTGTTGGAGACGTCGCAGAGACGGCCATAGACTGGACTGTATGGTACGGCCAGCTATGTGTCCATCTACCACTGATTCCCAGAACTTATAATTTCCCCAAAGGTGCTTGTTTCCACAAGTCACTTTTCTATGGCAATAAATAGGTTATGAAAAAAGTAGTAATCTCCTCAAAAGCAGGATAACTGGAAGACGTGGTATATAGAGGGCCCCTCGCATAACAGATGCGGGTGAAACAGAGGTACAAAATTTGTTTAGATTAACAAATGCAGTATTTATGATTAAACCATTATTTGTATTAACCTCTACCGGAGTTATAATAGAAACCAATACAAATTTGTCCATAAACATTCATTAGTCATAATCACTGTGCATCTTACCATACCAAAACGTCTATTTCTGAGAAAAACACACGGTTACACTTAGTATATGGATCAATTCTCACTATTAACTAGTTGCTTATTAGAGTGCCTATTATTATTAATATTTTGGCTGTTTATTAGTACTATTAAAGCACATATTCTGCATGACCATATTCTACATCCCTAATCCTACCCAATACCTAAACTTAACAACTACCTTACTAACTATTAATATGCAGCAAATTATTCTATTGAGAATTGAGTCTATTGAGGCAAAAGTCATAGTTAATGGTTTGTTAATGGCGAGAATTGGACCTTAAAATTAAAGTGTGACCAAACACACAATACCACCTAAATATATTGCCTACTATAAATGTATGAAAGCACAATATCCAATATCTGAGATTTTTTTAAATTATTATTATTTTAAATTTATAGGTTTGGTCAGTACTGTTAATATTGTTAATTGTGCTCATTTCCCTTACTTTTACATTCAGATTACCTTTGCCGTCACCTAAAGTTCACTTAAGGTTAATATTTTAAAACAATAATTGTTAAATGTAATCTTTAGCTAATCTTAAAATAAGTATCCATTTTGTATACTGTACATTACAATGTTGTGATGCCTAAATTCACTTGTAGCATGTAAAACAATAAAAAAAAAATACTGTTTATTTAGTCAAAATAGAACAGAATTTTAATATGTGCCATTTATCAATTATTAAAAGAAAAAAATTACAAACAATTATAGAAATATTTATTTTACAAAAAACTATTATCAGCTCACTGGGCTCCTAAAAGTTACTTTTGTAGTCTCTTATGGTCTCTTTAAATTCTTTATGTTAAACTAACAATTTTGAAATCACTAAGATCTTCAAATGCAACAAATGCTCTTCTGCAACTCTCCACCTGGCAGAAATCTTCAAAGAGAAGGCATTGCCAGAAAAATACTAAAGCATTTCTGGTATTCTAAAGATTTGCAACTGTCACCTCCCTGCGCATCTTCTCCTTGCAGGACAAACGGAGAACCACGTGAAGAAAAGCCTGCTGCTGCGTGTCACGTCTACTTCCCGGTACCACACACCGCGGCGGTTATTGCGCAGCACCGGGACTCGTACCACACCGCCAATCATAACAATATTCTGGGAGAGCAGTGAAAGAGAGAAAAAAATCTGAGGCAGAATGAGATATAAATACCATCAGACTGTCACATTGTTGGAATACTTGAGGAGAGAGTGATCGAGAGAGAGTAACGAAGAGCAAGAAAGAGGAAGCACAGCAGGGGAGCTGGTTAGATGTATTCTAATCGTTTTCCCTGGCCTTCTCGAGCCCTGCTCCAGTAGACTGTTTGTTTAACTTCAAGTTTGCATGATTATAATTATATAATTAGGTGGTTTGACAAGTGCTGGCAAACACACAATAATAACGTCTCCTGGAATATCGGGTTCGGTTCTGAGACCCTGGAGGTTGTGGGGTCTGGCTCGCTCCCTGCATTCAAAACTGTCCCCTCGTCCGCTGAGGTAGATCTGTCAGAGCAAAAATCCACAAGCATTATTTTGCTCTTACCTCCGGAGGCACATTTTTCTGTGGGGCTAAAACAATATGCAACAGATTTATCAGGCAGTTCATCTGCATATTTTGACTGGTAAAACGCTGAGCACATAACAAACACGGCCGTCTGAAGCAATAACTGGAAAATCCATAGATCCAGAACGTCTAGCCTATTCATTCCTGTCTCCCTATATTCTCAAGTGTGACCCCACTCTGCTCTGTGTCTTCACCTCCATCTTTTCCCCTTTCACCCCTACCCGTCTCAGGACACCGCCGGCCTGCCCTTCTCGCTGCCTGTAACTCAACCACTTATTTTCGTTTGCTCTGAAAGAGCTGATGACCTTGGAGAACTCTGTAAAGGCTGCCAGTAAAACACTGAAGGATTACCGGTATGTAACTTTGCATTCATGTGGTTTGTTTGAATAACCTCGCACCACGGAGCAGAGCACAATATATTACATTTTACGAGCTTCAGAAATGCACCATCTCTGGCCCTACGGTCAATTATCCACAAATAGAAGCGCAGCCTGTCTCTCTTTCTCGGCCTGTCTCCCCATTTCTCTTATTCGCTGCTCCATTTTAAGCTAAAACTGCATTCCTGGATTCATTTAATCTGGTATTCCGGCAAATGCTTGGACTGGACACCTTACACTTCTCCATAAATCACTTTGACAAATAGACGTAGAGTTAGCTTAGAAAAATGACACCTTCTCTCACGGTTCTCCTTCCAGCTGCTCTACATGATATGTGATATTACCTTCTAAAGTTGTGAACCTGCAGTTTGTCCCTTTCAGTTCATATAAATGGTGTTGTCTAGAGCAGGTGAACTTTGGTGAACCCCGAAAGAATTCAAGTTCACTGCATGGAGACAATGTGGCCATCTGGCATGTTGCGGATAATCATATACATTTCACCCTAAAAAGACCTCTCCACATTTCATTGTGAAGCCAGCTCAGATTATGGACTGAACCTTTGCTACATTCGTGCTTTTGCTATTGTACCGCTGATTAGACGGACCTCAAAAATGATGAGCTGATGGACACTGGATGTACACCAAGTATCTGCGAGAGGCATAAAAGTCAAAAGAAACCAAGACAAAGCAAGCTATTCTCAAGGTTAGAGTTTCCACGTTTTTAATGGTTACTGTGGAAGTAACGGGGATGTGCAGAAAGGATCGAGTAGCTTGTCAGAATTTTCTGTGGGATGTTGTATGGAAGAACTTGTACAAGTACAGACATCCATTCAATCCAATTTCAATAAATAATAAAGCCTCTGGGTTTTAACTCAACAATAAATGATCCAGCAGTTTCAAATCTTAGAATGATTCTACCTTTAAAAAAAATAATCTTCCAAAATTTAAAGTTGGAACCAACCAGTTCTCATTCAGTATACTGTATGCATACAGATGCGTAATATGTAATAAGTACACCTGTGCCGAACAAGACACAAAGGCCCTCATACAGACCTAAATATAACTTACCATATAAGCTATGAACCCCCTTGAGCAAGAATAACACAGGCTAGACTAGAACTTTCCATTCAACCCACACGGTGCAAGCGTTTGGCCATGATGACTTGTTAAGGAAGCGGCTGCCTCCAAGCACCATGTCTGCTATTCAACAGGTTAATCACTGATACTGGAAACATGTCTGGTTTAATTATAGAGACACAGAATAGTGCTATGAGGGGGGAAAGCATCAGATGTTCAACTACTGTTACTACTAATGTTAATGTTACTAAAATTCAGCTTTGCCATCACAGGAATAAATTTACATTTCAAAATATATTAATATAGAAGATAGTTATTTTAAATTGCAATAATATTTAATAATAGTACTGTTATTCCTTATCAAATAAATCCAAGTACAGGAGACTTCTTACAAAAAACAATCCCAAACCTTTAAACTGTAGCATAGAAACTTATCTCAGGAAACTTAAATCAAGTCATTTGCTGCACTATTGGAAATCCCATTGGAGGAACTATCAGCAAATTTATCGAAGCCGCCCATTCAATGGCAGATTATTGATGCTAAACTGTGCTTTGTATGGATCCCTTTCAGTCAATGCAATCCTTCTCCTTCCTGTTTGTAATAGATTACAAATTGTCCTCATAAGTTAATCTATCATGGCCCATTAAGGGGAACCCACTGAGAACCAAAACCACACTCTAAATCAAACACGCAACATTTGATTTACAGGAGTCTCAGTGCATCATATCACACAAACACCTTCACATGCTGGTCATATTTGACCACACTGTGTTCCTCTCCACTTAGCAGATCCAGCAAAAGTAATGACAAGAAAAACAGATGAGAAACAGAGGGAGCAACGATAATAAGAAATTGATATTTCTGCAAGAACTTTTGCAAGGCACAGATTTGAGGCTTTCCTTTCTTCTTATCTAATGATGCAAGTTGCAAGTGTTTATGTTTTTTTTTAAAGGTTAAAATTCATGTTTTTTTTTGTTGTTTTTTTCAGAGAAGAGAGTGCTTACTAAACAGAAAATTTCCAAACACTGTTGTCATGAATCTGTGTGTAAAAAACTGGTGTGATTCGGAGCAATCTGAAATAAATCCCTATTTAATCAGCCAATCTGGAGCCTTCAGAGGCCTCAGAAGTTCAAAAAGCCGCTCACCAGTTTATGCTCTGTGTGCTTTGTCAACAAGCAAATTTACAAGCACCTGGGTGAGATGGAAAAAAATTAAAAACAAGTAAATAAAACCGAACAGCGTAGTAAAAGACCAAGGAACATATTGCGCACGTTTAGAGGCTATATTAAACACTATTAGTTACTGAGAAACACGCGCTCCAGACACGCAACGTTTATACACTGATGCTATAAAAGACAACTTTGGGAAAGAATAGCACATTTTTATTCAGATATTTGCCCCATGTGAATCTTACTGTGCAGTTACTAGAAGCTTTCTTTCTGTTTTACTGAGTGTCTCTCCTGCAACACACCCTGAGTGAAGGGGAATTGTATTCATTTTCTTTTATTCTCTGGCTGTAATGCTGTTATAAGACCTCCCACTTTATTCTAGATTAAAGCTGCATATATAGTATGTATGCACTAATGTAAAAAAAAAAAGAAAAAGAAACAGCACAATTGTATGTAACGTTAATAACAATAATAAAAAATATTAAGCAGCAAATCAGCCTATTATTGGTTTCTGAAGGATCATGTGACACTGAAGACTGGAGGAATGGCTGCTGAAAATTCAGCTTTGCCATCACAGGAATAAATTAAATCTTAAAATACATTAAAATAGAAAACTGGTATTTAAATTGGCTGTAATAAATGCAGCCTTGGTGAGCATTAAAGACTTCTTTCTAAAAAATTAACAAATCTTACCGACGCTAAACTTTTGAACAGTAGTATAAATACAAGTCTATATATATATATATATATATATAAATATTTGCACACAACTGTTATTATTTTATTTTTTTACTAATGAACGTTCATTTCTTACGTCTCAGACAGTTGAGCCATATGGAATATGAATCACTGGATGGGGAGAAGGACCAGGTATTGATTTTGGCATAGTACCGCTCATGACTGATACCTGGACCTGAGGAACTGACAAATGCAAACATGCCAGTTCAGCAGGAGCTGGTTCAGTGCATAGTAACGCTACACAATTCTCCACCATTTAATTACTACTTTTTGAGGGACACAGACAAAAAGTTTTTTTCCCCTCTCATTCTTCAGGGACACTCCAGCTGCTAAATCTGAAAAGCACTGTTCATTTGACCCTTTCTGCACTTTAACTGTATGGGCAGAACATTCGGAACAGATCCATGTCACCTCTCAGGAAAAAAAGAGACCTGTGATCCGGTTATGAAATCTAATAGTCCAGAATTCAGAATAATAACACTGTTCTCTGAATTTAAATAAATTAAAAATAAGTGAGTGATTGGATTGTCATTATCACCAGAAGTTACCAAACAACTTTAAGAGGCTGATTACTTGACACAAGCCAAGATGTACATGGGTAGTATTCCACATTTTTTCAATAAATATAAAATATGACTAAAAAACCAAAGTAATGTCGTTACTTTGAAGCTGTTTTACCATCAATAAGCTATTGGTGATGTTGAATCATTTTATCTGCGGTCTCTCTTTCTTTCCGCGCTTTGAACCAAATGGGCACAAAGTCTCTTTTATTTTATCAAAGCCAATGCTTAATTTATGTACTTTTCTCATAACAGCAGGGTAGTGGTTGATGGTTAGTTTGAAGTAAGGTAGAGATACATTACTGCTTAAAACTTCTCATACTGTCCTTTTTTCTTTCTTTTTTTTGTTTTTTTTTAAAACAGAGAGCTACCCTGAACTCCCTGGAACTGAAAGACATTTAGTTTCTTGCGAAAGCCGAGGTACGAGTTGTGTGCAAGCTCTCATGCTTTATTTCTTTATCTCCTAGGACTATTCCCTCATAAAACAGTTTCATGTCAGATCACACACCGAGATGATGTCGGTTATCTAACCTTTGTATTGAACAATGCAGGGCATGCCAAAAGAAACCAGACAAAATATTCCTGCATGTTGCTGAACATCAAAAGAGGTCACAACCTTTTTGTCCACCGACTTCTGATTTGATCTTCTTTCCTGTCAGGTTCTGACCTATTTCACTGGGTTCAGTATGTATTGACAGTAAAAGATAACATCAGTGTTATGACAAAATACAGGTAAATAAGTTATGCTAAGTGGAGTGTGGAGATCACTACAGTACAAGCCAGAGCAAATGCAGAACTGTATAGAACGGTCAAGAAATTACTGGTTATATTGAGGTTCTATTCATTTTAAAATACTGAACACTGAGCCACACTAAAAAAGTGGTGAATTTTACTGTGAAACAAAAATTGCTAGCACATTTTTTACTCAAAAAAATTAATTACAAATAACAAATAAATACAAATAAGACACTGAATAAAACATTTTTTTTAAAGTAGAAAGACTGAAATTGTATTTTCTTGTAAACGCATACCAATAATCTTTGTTTTCATAAAAAATTTTAAAAATCATGTTTTATAGTGCATTTATTATTATTGTGATTTGACCAAGGAACTAACGCCAGGTTATTTCAGGAAGACTGTACCTGTAATGAGTATGTTGCAACACACTATGGAGAAAAGTGCTAAATAACATACTACAAAATGAGTATGTGCATCAGAGCTATAGTCTACATAAAGACTACATATAGCACTCTAAAAATAGCTTCTCTGATCCCATTCCTCTTTCCTCTCCTACTGCTTCCTTTCTCAGCTTGAACTGTCCCGTCATAGAAGCACATGGGCAAAATATGACATTCCACTTTTTTTCCACTTTCCCTTCATTACTTGAAAACAACTGTAAAATTTTTTAACTAGAATTTACTGTGAACATTTCAATATAGAAAGCATGGCTGAACAGATCTACTTATACTGTCTAGTGGAGTCTCAGCTGGAACTGTCCTGTCATAAAAGCAAATGGCCAAAAATATGACATTAAAAAAGTATGCACTTTTTCCTTCATTGCTTAAAAACAACCATAAAGATTCATGGTGAACATTTAAATATACAACGTATGGAGCCACTTGACATGACACTTCTAAATAAATCCAGCATATATATATATATATATATATATATATATATATATATATATATATATATTAGTGAAGGATTTGCATTGTGGATAAAAGTGCTAAATAACATACTACAAAATTATTATGTGCATTGCCGTTCAAAAGTTTGGGATCAGTAAGATTTTTAATGTATTTAAAGAAGTTTCTTATGCGCATCAGAGCTGTATCTATTTTATCAAAAATACAGAAGAAAAACTGTAATTTTGTGAAATATTATTGTAGTTTAAAGTAACAGTTTTCTATTTTAACATACTTTAAAATATAATTTATTCCTGTGAAGCAAAGCTGAATTTTCAGTGTCATTACTCCAGTCTTCACTGCCACATGATCCTTCAGAAATCATTCTAATATGTTGATTTATAATCAGTGTTGGAAACATTTGTGCTTCTTAATATTTTTTGGGACCTGTGATACTTTTTTCAGAATTCTTCGATAAATAAAAAGTTAAAAAGAACAGTGTTTATTCAAAATAGAAATTTTGTGTTACAATATACGCTACTATTCAAAAGTTTGTGGTCAGTAATTATAATTTTTTTTTTTAAAGAAATTAATACTTTTATTCAGCAAGGATGTTGTCAGGGTTCTGTTGTGTGTGTCACGTGTTCCCGCCTCCTGTGTCCATATTTGGTTTGTTTCCTGTCCTTGTTTCATGTCATTATGAGTTAAGTATGTTCCAGCTGTGTTTGTCTCCTTATCTGTAATTAACCTGTGTATATTAGTTCATGCCTGTTGAGTTTGATTTCGTCTGGTCTACTCGTTATTCCCGTCCATGTCAGTCCTGCCTTGATGTCTACATTAAAGACTATTATTTGAGTTTATGTCCTCGTCTGCGTGTTCCTGTTCCTCCCTCGTGTGTGCACCGTGACAGATCTGTTAAATGGATAAAAAGTGATAATAAATATATTATTAGAAATATATATTATTTCTATTTTGAATAAATGCTGTTCATTTTAACTTTTCATTCAAAGAAATAAGTATCACAGGTTCCAAAAAAATATTAAGCAGCACAACAATTTCAACAATGTCAAAATCAGCATATTAGAAGGATTTCTGAAGAATCATGTGACACTGAAGACTGGGGTAATGTCTGATGAAAATTCAGTTCAGAAATAAATTATATTTTAAGTATATTAAAATAGGAAACCAATATTAGAAATAGCAATAATATTCATTACTTGTTTTTTTTTTCTTTCTTTATTTTGGATCAAATAAATACAGCCCTGATGAGCATAAGATACTCCATTAAAAAAATACAAAATAAATCTTACTGATCCCAAACTACAAGCTATAGCACTGAACAAATAGAGCTCTAGCTCTTTGGATAACCCTTTCCTGATCTCATCTCTCTCTTCTTTCTCCTACTGCTTCCTGTCTTAGCTTGAACTGTCCTGTCATAATAAAAGCAAATGGCCAAAAATATGACATTGGAAAAGTAAAAAAAAAAACTTCAATTATCTGAAAACAACCATAAAAATGTAATCTTGAATTCACTGTTCAAATGGCCGAAGCCACTTATACAGTCAAGTGGAGCCATTTTTAAGTGAATAGCGTATCATTTTTGGAGTGAAGGTTTTGCATGTTAAAGCATCTCTCGCTCTTTATTTTTCTGTATGGAGGAGTGTGGTATGCGTCACCCTCGGGCTGAACTCTTCGTCAGCAGCACAGTAAGTCAGGTGTCGGGTTTAGCCCCAGGTCAGCTGCGCCTGGGAGCAATCTGCCTCTCCACGGGGGCTTGCTCTCCTGTGAGAACACCATTCTTATATATTCAGAGATCGTGTGAGAGCGAGTGAACGAAAGAGAGGGAGAGGGAAAAAGGAAAGCAGGAGAACGAGAGCTAATATATGAAAGAGAAAATCATGTGTGTGTGTGTGTTTGCCCCCCTTCTCCTCCTTTACAGACAGCTCCCAACCCCTGGTAACCCAGGCATGACTCAACTGCCATCTGGTATCCAGATGCAGGTCTATAGACTCGTTCCTTCTGGTTCCTTCTTTGGCTTACCAGCTCTCTCTCCTACGTGAGTGTCAGTTTCTGCATGTGTGAGTTAATATCCCCTAGTGTTAATGTCTGCTTACATGTGTTACTCTTCCCTCTCCGATGAACTGTGACCTCTGACATGATGACCCCTGTTCCACTCTTCCCTGCTGATAGAGAAAACAGCAGGGTTGCGACCGGCACATCCCTGACCCCAGCTGTTTGTCCAGCCTCCTCTGCGAAGGTCAAGGGTTGCTGGAGTTCAAGTTCATTAAGTGATACTTTTCTCCACTTCACTCCCCAAAAGCAAAACAAGAACAGCCCACAATGATCTCGCAGAATCGTGGTCACTGTTTTGACCTTGTAGTCATGGTCATGTTTGAAAAAACAAACTGTAAAAATTATTTAACTGGCCTGAGAAGGAGAGCAGGTCTCTTGCGCAGTGGTGCTTGGGTGATGTGGGTTTATCGATAATAGAATCTGACAAAGTCTCAGTTATCTCTGCATGTTGCCTTCCGAAGCTGCCGAGGTTCAGCGGATGCACAATTACCCCTAGCTCACTCATAATTGGCTCATTTTCCAGCAAGCACGGGCAGAATTGCGCCAGTTCATTCATGATTTGTCACTGAGCGAATGGGTGAGATTGAAATCATTTTTTTCTCTTCACCTGTACTGAATAGTGAAGTCATGAATGATTTGTAGTGAAAAATACAACAGGTTAACTGTGAAGTGAAGTTCAAAATAAGAAATAAAGTAACAATTACGAGAAACAGAAAAGAAGAAAAAGTTGGGAATAGTCACAATTCTGAGATATGAAGTCACAAACATGAGAAAATTATATTGCATTTTGTAATAATATTGTACAAATATATTATTGTGTGATTTAAAGTCACAATTGTGAAACATTAAGTTTAAAATTAAGAGAGCTTTTATGTGATATTTTAGAGATTTTTTTACTCTGCCACACACCATGAACTAATCGATCCCTTGCCATAATCAACAAAATATATCTGACTGATAATTATCCAACACAAATCAGTTTCTGATTTAAAGGGAAATAATTCCAGATTACACGCATCTAAGTTCAGCGATAAATATATATTTCTTCAGAAAGAGTTCTGTGCTTATCAGAAGCACATGGCCTTCATCCAAACCCATTTCTATAGAAGTCAAGCTCCAAAATAACATTTTTCCAAGTGCATTGACAATGTGCACTGCAGATGAGCTGCGTCACAACGGGAAACTACCCAACTGTCCTTTCTCTGACGCAGTTACTTTTCTCATGTTTTTAACTCTATCCATAGAACATCACTGAACTGGCACTCATTAGAAATCCCCTTCCCAACAGTGACGGAAAGATCCTGTGGGGTTTCCCTTCAGTGGAGGTCAGATTGACCAAATCTCAATCTGATGCTGGCCAGGATGTTTTCAGATGTTAGGAGGAGATATTTTTAATGAAGTCACTAATACGTGAAGAATACATATCCCTGTCACACGCAGCTTAGCAGAGTTGTGAGAGAAACCATCAACATTTCAAGATGCATAGCTGTTCAACAGCACGAACAAAGGAGAGGTTCTTTCAACAAACATAACCCTACAAATGCAACACACATGGAGATGTGAGAAGCAGAGCCAAGGACATATCTGCGATTCTACTCATCCTTCTCAGAGTTCACATGAAGGTTAGCACTCTCTACACTCTCTCTTTCCCCTATGCCAGTAAGCAGAAGCATTTGAATAATTTGGAATCAAATCCTCATGAATTTCACTGGATGTCAGTCAGGGTTCATGTTCATTCCCACAGCTCTGATGCAGCTGTGATTAACAAACAACTTTTATGACAATCCGTTATGGTATTACTAAGTAAATCTCAAGCTCTGTTGACAGTATGAAAGTGTATGACCAACTCCTGTGACACATAACCAACACAGTGACTGAGCACTGACTAATAAACCCCGGAAGCCACAACATGGAATGAAGTTACTCTAACAAAGAAATCGAATCATTCCAAACCAAACCAATTAAATGATCATAGTCTATGGATACAAAAACATGATGTCCGCTCACCGCTTCACATTGCTAAGTCTGGACAAGCAGTGTGATACAAACAATGAAACCTCCTACTGGTGTTACTGAACAACAAAAATCTGAGTACCACTCATCCAATCAAATTAGAGGAACTCAACTGGGAGTACTAGGCCACACTAAGGTAGCAAAGGGCACTATTTATTTTTTATTTTTTCAGTTTTAGACCACTCTATTTACTGATGCAGAAATAAGTTGTTGTTTTGTTTTTCAAGGAGGGAGTGAAATTACAGTATTGACAGTGTAATAAAAATAAAAATGTGAGGTTAAGTACTGCTGTTATCATGGTGTCAAAAAGAGAAGTAAAACAAATAAATAACGGTTATCAGTCCCCTAAACATGCAAATAATCAGTATCGGTTCTAGAAAAAAACAATATCGGTCAATCTCTAATATGATTATATAATACTATAGGAAAACCTTGAGATCAATTCTTGTTAACTCAAAAGTGCAATTAAAAATAGCAGTTTTAGTAATGCACTTTTATATTTTGTAGGCCCTCTGTTATTTATGTTTATATAATTTACATTTTTTACATTTTTGGTCATTAAAATATTTTTTCTTTACAAGAAAATTTGCAACAAGCCTGAAATTATACAGCTATAATGTGACTACATGCATTTATAAACATAGATGTGCAAAGCGTCCAAAAAACTTAAAGATTATAAATGAATCTCAAGGAACATAATAAAATACTACTACTACTACTACTAATAAAAAACCTGTCATGACCCCTTTATGTAACGTTGGGTTCAAGGGTGAGATGAGAAGGATCCAAATGTATACAAAGACTTATTGATGACATAAAGCAAACACAGGTAAACAGGAAACCAGGGAACAAGAGCATGTGACAAAGAACATGGGCCTCTACAGGAGACAATGACTGACTGACAAACAATCACTGAAACACAGGGGTATATATACACAGGGTAACAAGGTAACAAGGGCCTGGAACTAATCAATCACCAAGACAACTAACAAGGGGCAACCATGTAGAAAAACAGGAAAACACAAGGAACAGGAACTAAGCACAGGAAGCAAACACAGGAACAAATAGAACACAGAAAACATTTCAACATAAAAGTCCTTGAACAAGACAGGGGCACAGGTTAAGGATCATAACACTTTAACTGGAAAACAACAGCATACAATTTAAAAAATACTGACTGATTTGTATTTTTCAACACATTCTTATTGATTCTATCACAATGACTAACACAAATAATTTCTGCAAATGCGACAAAACCTGCTAGTAACTGCTAGATAACATTATCTTGGAGACAAATTAACAGAATGTTGAATATATCACAGAAAACAAAAATGTAAGTTTGAAAATCAGTAAAAAATTCATGTAAAAGATAAATTAATGAAAAAATTTCAGTGGTAATGCAGCACTGGCCTGAAAGTGCAAGTGTCCGTTCCATCAACTGGCCCAAACATCCCTCACATCGTCCCAGAGGTCACTGGGCCATCCTTATTGTTAAGCCCTGTATTACCTGTACAGATAATATTACAAATAGTGCATCCATTAGTTGGGAAAACACTGACATCTCTGACAAATAGAACGTGAAAAATAGAATGGGGTGTCTAGTATGTTGTGATATAATGATATAGTTTATAAAATATTTCATACAATTATAAATAGTCAAGCACACAAAGAATTATTAGGTAACTTCTGATGGGGGAACCATTTTTTACAGATGACTGATCTGCAAATGGTTTTCAGGTCATAAACATTTCATTTGAGCTTCATCTAATAGTTTGTGCCCTGTATCTTTCATTTGTGTTTCAGCTAATGTCCCAGTTGTTCAATTCATCATGTAGCGTGGGATCTGAACACACACTGCACAAACACACACACAGGGACTTAGATTGTCCTTCATCTTCATTTGTGATGTGTAAAGCCTGTCCCATGGCTGGATTAGGATGGGAACACCAGGTCTATCCCAATAAGCTCTCTGTAAATTCAGGAGAGCGGCACTAGCACACTTTTGATGCACTGGGCCAGCTCTCAGGTCTGGGGAATCCATAACTATCATGGACGATGACAAAAGCCAGCTAGGTCATCCAAAGGCGAAGCCTCAGCCTACATTCTGAGCTATAAATCCAGCTCACAAATACTTTTTTTTTTTGAAGAAGAAAACACTCTAAATCTGTTTCCTCTTTATGTACGTGTTAATATTTAGCACAGTGCTCAATAATGAATGTCACATTCCTCTGCTGTTATGTGACCCTCTTTTCTTGCTTATTTGTCCATTTGGAAACACAATGGCAAACAAGAAATACACAGCAAATGTTAGATTGTTGAACTTTATGTCAATCTTTCTAGTTTAATTAAGATCACAGATAGCCCAGCTGTTCGTCTGAAATCAGCTTTATTTGTACACATGTAATTCATTATAAAGTTCAAAAGATATGATCTTGGATTGATAATCAGAAACAGATTGAGGTGAGGTTTTGATAATGAGTAATGTGTAGTAGTACCTTACAGGATGGATATGAATGAAGTCAGTTTACAGGAAAGGGGTGAAATATGGTGCGAGTGAAAAAGATACGGAATAATTCAAACTATTAAAAAAAAACTTCCTTAAAAAGCAAGTCTTGTAATTAATAAATCTAACAATGATATCTCTAGATGCATATAGATAGATAGATAGAAAAAATACAAAAAGATACATATGGTTTTCAGGGATTCAACTAAACCAGTTTAATTCAACTTTATATTATAACTGAATTTGCCAAACTATAACGATTCAGTTCAAATAAATATTATAACATTATATTGATCACTTGATTTTGCATATTTATCACTTTGGTTGTGCTTTATAAGGTTGAATCAGCCGTTTGCAAGGTTTTATGCGATGCCTTAATGCAATGCCAATTTATAGACATACCCATCAAATTCTATGTTTGTCCTGATCCACCAAAACGTATGTGAACAAACTGACTTCTACTCTAAAATCATCTCTTTTCCAGGATGCCAAAAGAACCCGGATGTGCTGCCAAAGGAATATAATCTATAGAGAAGTAAATAACTAGTGTAATCTGGTTCTGTGGGTCAGGTTCTACAGCACCAATGTCTCATTCTAACAGTCAAACCAATACACTTTCCAGCTGGGCATCACAGTGAGTTGTAAGTTGTCCGACTTCATACATCAGCACCACATCGTCAGCCCTGACCCCAGTTTTAACACACTAGCACCTTTATGAGAAGGGAAAATAGACCAAGGGCCAGATTCCCAACCCTACTACCATGACAAGTATCATATGAACCCCACCCATAATGACCAGGCAGTTTCCGTTTTACAATATTTTCTCAGCAAACCCATCAACACCCATCTGTGGAGACTATACCCACCCATTTCCAACCTGGTTTCAAACACTAGTGGTGCGTTAGTGGCTAATGATTGTGGTTGGAAGCTGTGGCGGGGGCACAGCAATACAGCCCGACTCTCTACATCTGCTGTGTCTTAACAGCTTGGGAACACTGCATACGAAGGACGCTGTATAACTTCTAAAGGCCGCCCAAACTGTTTTCCAAAGGACCTGCGGACACACATAAAATCTGTATACAAGGTGCCAGCAATGCTGACCAATGACCTCAGTGGAATGTGAACATACATGCATGTTCTGATTCCCCACAGATTCAACAACCATGCCACGTGTTGTGTTAAAAACAGATCCCACAAACACTCCAAGAGATCATTACTACACCCTGGGCATTTAAATACAGTGCCCAGACAGAGGCAGCAAGTGGAAAACTGACGCCTTTAAAATGTGGATGTGGAAAGCGCTCCAGACTCTTCAACATTCAAATCTCATAGGGAAATAAAGTGATAAATATAAAATTCCTGTAGCTCAAACAGTACAGCATGGCACTAGCAACTCGACAGTCATGGATTGATTCCCAGGGAATAAATGGACTGATATAATGTAGAGCTTGAATGCACTTTGAACAAAGTCGCTTTAGATAAAAGTATCTGCCTAATGCATACTGTAAATGTAAATGTGACAAAAAAATAAATAAAATAAAATAAATATTGTATATAAATAAATAGTGCATCAGCTGGAGTTATACTTGATGTTTAAAGCAGAACTGCACTTCGAAGGCTCATGTTCCATGATTTACACTGCCACCAACTTGGATCAAGACATTTTGTGATCTATTGTTTTGAACCTTCTTCTCTGAGCAACATCCAAATCTAGACCCTCAATATAAGGCAAGAAAGAATGCAATAGCGGTGCAATTTAATTCTCCAAGGAGACATGCCTATTCCAATAACTTTCATTTTCCTACTGATGAAACGATTTTGGCTTCACTTCATCTATTTACCCCATGTAAAATCCACAATCCTAACCGCAAGTGTCAGCGTACACAGGGCTCGGAAAGTCAGTCAATTTTTAGGCTCAGGAAGAAACTTTCTAGCCCTCAGCCTTACATATTTCACTCTCCGTGACTTCTATCAAATTTACGTTTGGCACAACAGAAAAAAGAAACATGTTTTCTTTGATCAAGACCCAACTTTTTCTTTTCAAAGGCAACGTGTCTACTCTATAGCGCTCAACAAGAGGTAAAAAGGGCACATTTATGGCTTGCAGACAATTCCAAGACCACGTTTACAAGAAAGCAGCAGAAGTGGTTTGTCTCAGCATGATCTCATTTGATTTTGTAGCTGTCTTACATATAGATATATGCTTTTGTGTGTTAAGAAAAAGAAACATGCAATATCAACTTATTAACAGCAATTTTAACGTCTTAACGCCTGGTCGGAACTGATGAAAAGAATATTTGAATATTCAGACACCATAATGAGACTTGTCTTTTTTCAGTAAATCAAGAAACTTTGGGATGCCAATAAGCTCCGTGAATGAGTTTCGTGAATTCAGTAGTCACAGGATTCATAAAAATGTGAATATATTGATATTGTGTGTTTCAATGTCAAAAATGTATGTGTGGTAGAACCACACTTTATGGAAAAATACTTATGAATGTGGTCACACTTTAGTTATGGATCAGTTCTCACTATTAACTAATTATGACTTTTGCCTCAAACTCCTAAATTGCTGCTTATTAATCAGTTAGTAAGGTAGTTGTTAAATTTAGGTGTGGGGTTGGATTGAGGGATCTAAAATTTGGTCATGCAGAATAAGGTATTAATGTGCTTTAAAAGTACTAATAAACAGCCAAAATGCTAGTAACATGCATGCTAATAACCAACTAGATAATAGTGAGAATTAGTTCTTAAAGTGTTACTATGGATGCTAAGGAGTATTTTTTTTAATCAGTCTGTAGTCTCAGTATATTTACAGAAGATTCCACATGCATTAAAGTCAGCATAAATTGAAAATTTACCATTTATATTTTCTAAATGCTTGTTATTGACCTTATTGTACACAATTCATCCATGCAAGCATTTCCTTTTTTTTTTTTAAATAAATCAATGTCATTTATAGGATCAATGTCAATTTTGTAGTTCAAAGCAAGACAAAGATAAATGTGACCCTGGTTGTGAAAACCCAGCTAAAGTATTTTTTTTGTGTGATTTACTGTTTTCTATATTAAATAAGGTAAATAACATTGTGAAAATGTAAACTTGATATCTTTAATATTGCCTGCGTAAGGGTATGTTAAAGACTGAAATCATAGTGAAATTAATGTTCGAAATGTAACTTTGATGCTTGTTGTCTTATAATTACATTTTGAGACTTTAGCCTGGATTTCACAGACAGGGTCACAAATGAGTTTTTTTTTGGAAATGATCATTATTATGCATAAAGGATGCTATTTATTTTTATTAATTTATGCTCTTTAAACCAGGTATCCATAAATCAATAGTATCAATGAAACTCTTTCCATAGCTCATCACCCCTCTCATTCACATCAGTATTCTTGCAGCTGTACAAAACTCCAGTCTGCCCCTCCACTGACACCATGACCTGTGGGTAACATTTACACTGTTTTCTGCAAAAACACAAGGAAATGGCGATGCATAAAATTACTTGGCATGCCATCTCGACAACTCATCCGCTCCTTCCTTCACTCACTCACTCACTCACTCACTCACTCTCTCTCTTTCAGCCCTTTCCTTCTCTGTGTTTTTGTTATTTCATCCCTTTTTCAAAACGGTGGCTAAGTAAACATGCTAGTGCCTCCGGGGTCTCGTTTGGAGAGAGCCACCCGTTATGCCCACCGGCTTTTGATGGATCAAGACAGAGGGCCCGGGTCCTCCATACGAGGGGCTCCTGAGCTCGAATGATAGAAGGTGTTTGGGGGAGGGTGTTCGGTCGAGTGTTTTCACTGCAGCCTTTCTTTAATTTGAGCAAATGTGTTTCGCAGTGGGAGGAATGTTCTCACGGCTCAAAGCGCGGTAATCAGTGTGTCTAACTAATTCCGGTTGAGAGGAGTACTTCACTTAAATGAAAATTCTGGTATCGTTTACTCACCTTCATGTTGTTCCAAACCTATAGGACTTCCTTTCTTGTGAGCAACACAAAGAATGATATTCTGAAGAATGTTTGAACTGTTTTTGTCCATACAATGAAATTCAATGGGGTCCAAAATACATTTTTTCAAATTTTTCAATCTTAAGTGTATTAAATAGCAGGATTAGAACAACATGATGGTGAGTAAAGGACAACAAACTATCCCATCAAGCACTCAAAACAGCAAGGATTTTTGTGTTGACTCAAATCATTATTGCACCACTACAGCGATGAAAAGGTTTAATGTGCATTTTGTCTTCTCCCTGGTTTCTTCATAAAATATTTTCGTCTGAGTTCTTTTATCTCAGGCAGGAAAATGTGCCATTTATATGTTCTCCATGCCTCATTTATTCGCCTCTCTCGAAATCTTAAACTTTTTAACAAATGCTGCCATAAATGTAGTATAGCAGGGCTTCTCCTCTGATCCTCCATGGTTGGAGCCATGCCCTGCTATTGTACTGCGACTCAACTGCGTAGCAGTTTAACCATAATAACAGACTGGCCTCGGTTTCAACCCTGAGCTTCGAAGAGCGAAGTCTGCATATCTGCTCTACAGCTCCAGTGGAATTGTTTGCACAGTCCCAAAGCTCTGATTGGAAAATCAATCGATTGGATCTAAGATGGCCAGGCTCTTAGGCAGCTCTTTCTCCATTTCTTCTGTGATCTGTGGTTCTTTGAAGATCACACATCTGCCTATCACTATCTGTATCTATTTCAAGAAGGTGTTCTATAAATTAGAGGTCTTCAACAGGTGGCCTGTGGTGACACTGCAGAGGTATACTCAATAAAAGTAAACTTAATAAAAGTAAAAGTTCACCTAAATATTTCATTGTTACTCTCAAATGATTATTTATTTTTACATACATAAAAAAACAATAGAATAAAAGTAAAACTATTAAAACCATAATTTATACACAAGCACTAAAGTTCAAAAGTTTGGAGCTATACAGAAATGAATACTTTTATTCAAGGATGCATTAAACTGATCAAAAGTAGCAATAAAGACCTCTCGTTACATAAAATTGTATTTAAAAAGAAATGCTGTTCTTTTGAAAATTTCTATTCATCAAAGATAGAAAGAAATGTATCACAGTTTCCACAAAAAATTATTAAGCAGCACAACAGCCTTCAGCATTGATGAGAATGATTTCTGAAGGATCATGTGACACTGATGACTGCAGTAATGGCTGCAGAAAATTCAGTTTTGCGATCACAGGAATAAAATACATTTTACAATTTATTCAAATAGAAAACAATTCAATCGCAATAATATTTCACCTTTTTACTGTATTTTTGATCACATAAATGCAGTCTTGGTGGGCACAAGAGACTTCTTTCAAATACATTAATCTTACCAACCAAGTGTATGACTCCGTACATCAATACAGATACAGATTATTATAATGTATTTGCAAATATAATCAGTATAAAGCATGCTAATACATTAATATTTGTACTACATAGGCCTACCTGTTTTCTATAGACCAGACAGAAAATGCAAGTCTCATTTATGTACATTATGTCACACCAAAGGGGTAAATAAGTGATAAAGATAAGTAATTTTACACATTAAATACTACATTTTGCACTACACTACATATTGCAAGTACACTGCTGTCACATTCCAGCATGGGCCCCTCTTCTATATGCTGTGCCACACAGTGCATAAACAATTGAACCTAACAGGACAACCTGTTTAATTTCCAGCACATTAGGATCCAGTCCATTCAGGCAACATCTCATTAGATCCTCTCCCTCCTTCATCTTAGGGTGTGATCTTTCTTTCATTCATCATTTGTCTTTTACACTTCCTGTCTCAGAGACATGTCCGACTCTATCATTCTGAAGGAATTAGCCAGCGATCTGATGGACGACTGGTTGACCTCGCAGTGGGGAAGAGGAGAAGAGAGGAAGTGAGTCCAGTTAGGAGGGCAGCACTACACTGCCGAGTTCAGGCTCAATCCTATTACCCTTACTGCCTCTGTCACAATCCATTTCTCTCTCTTTTCCCTCTCATTTTTCACTCCACTCACTCTGAAACACAAAAATGCCACTTTGAAGGATCATTAAGGAGTCCAAAAGGTGGAAAGACTGGAAAATAGAGGACAGAGATAATTTAGCACAATGGAAACTGAATAAAGAGTTTATGGACGGTTATCTCAGTGATGTGATATGTTGTTATTAAACTTGTCAAACTCAAAAATGGGAGATGTTTATGTCTTTTTGCAACATATTCATGTGAATGAAAATACTGTGGATAATCTGAATTGCATAAATCACTCAGAATTAATCTCATCAACAAAAATAACATGAAGACAACAATAGAAGACAAGACGAGAAATGCACATTAAACTTACTTAAAATAACACTGCAAGCTATTAACAACGCACTTTCAATGTTTTTTTGATGAAGAAAAATCTAGAAATAATGATCCGCGTGAGCTGAGGCTGAAATAAATGAACACTGTTAAAATACTAGCTTTTCCAAACAAATCTGAATATATACTACACAACATACATGTAATATTAGGCAAGGCAAGGCAATTTATTGCTAAAGTACAATTAAAAACAACAAGTTGACCAATGTGCTGTACAGATTCTAAAATGAACTGCAGCAAAGGATCATATTACAACTTGCATCTGCATAAAATGATGCAAATGCATTGGTTGTTATTGATAAACTATTAAAAATTGTTTTAGTTAATTGGAGGCTGAAACAAAATTAAACATACATATTTGATTAAAAAACTTGGTAACACTTTACTTAAAGCCTTTATAATGCATTATAGTTTTAATGCATTAATTATGCCTTTTAATGCAAATTATAATGAATTGTACAATCTCATCAATAATTGTAACCACAGTTAATACATTCTAACACTAATCAATTCATTGTTACACTATGCATTTTAATTTCAGTATTTATTTACGACAAGATATAATGTAACACAAATTATGAATAATTATAATTCATTATTCCCTCTAATAACCCTTTATAATGCATTATGCATAAAGGCTTTAAGTAAAGTGTTACCAAAAATGTGAATGTTGCCTTGACAACTAAATAAAATAAAATAATTTGAAGTAGTAAATTAAATTACTAAACCTAAAACTGAAGTAAAAAAAAGCTAAATAATTTTGCATAACAAAATTGCTAAAATGAAAAATGATAAGTTAAAATATACAAAAGTTTTTCAAATATATTTATATCTATATGCATATCTATCTATCTATATAAAACATAGAATACTGGCACAATATAATTTATTATCATAGTACTTATACTTTTTACTTCAGAATGTGTAAGTCACATTGTGAATATGCTCTTTCCATAAAAACATACTAAAGCAGAAAATAAACAACAACATTAAAACATTTAAAATAAATGTTTTTTGTTGATTAAAATAAGATGCCATTTTAGTCACAGTAAAATTGACTAAAATGAATGAATATGAAAAAAAAATATTGACAAAATCTAAAGTGTATTTTTGTTACATAGTCATGAAAACCTGTAAAAACTAACGCTGATATCACTTGCCAATACCTGTCAAATTAAATCAGCAGTTAGGACTGGGTAAATGGACGGAATGAAAGGATGAATCCAGATGTTTAATTGGTCAGTTGAAACAGCAGGTCCCCTGTAGGACCCAAGGGTTTGGCAACCACTCAGAGCTACAGATGGACAGCTAATTACACGTTCTAGAATAACTGTGGCCTCAGTGTAAGAACTCAGGTGGGATAACACAGTTCCCAAAAAGACTCGTAATGAGCTTTCAACCTAGACAGAACAGAGTTCAACTGCCTTGATTTATTTTTGAATTGAATCTACAAGAGGGAGAAATTAGAAACATGAGTGTAAAAACATCTTGTCGAGTGCTCCCGGAGGTGGATGAAGGACAAAGAACATTCATTTTCATGTTGTTGCGACATGTCAACCACAACAGGCTCCAAAGTGCTATTTTGAAAAGCTCCACTCAGGAGCTGGAGGGAAATACGAGGATTCCCGAAGGTGACGGGCCTTTTGTTAACAATCTCTCTCTCTCTATTACACGGTCCGAGAAAAATTGTGAGGAACACTTGGATTACGGGATGGGATCTGTTCAGTTCCCAGACCATTCAAGAGGTCAAGCTCAGAGCCAGTCTCAAGGCCGTAGGTGAGTTCATGGAGAGGTTGTCCATTTAAATGAAGGGATGAGACGAGAGATTATTATCCGACCTTTGTTTTTACTTAAATTAGCACTACTGTCTTCTCTCTCTCTTTTTTGGACTTCTCACTATTCAGTCATGTTCGCACACATGTTTCTATCCAACCGTGCAGCCCATCATGTGTACCTGAGGGGGTAACAGATTTCCCGCATGCAACCTTATCGGACAGTCGTGCTATTCAGTCAGCGCATCCTCTGGCCTCATCCCAAAGAAAGAGAGGGAAAGAAAGGACGGTTTGACATTCCCCTCTTCATCTCCTTTTTGTCTCTGGTCCTCCTTTTCAAAAAAGAGACTATTTATGTCTGGGATTCTCTCCAAAACGTACTCAAATCAGGTCTCTGGATAGCAAACTAGAGATGGGCTTGAGGTGGGGAAAGAAGATGAGGGGAAGATGGGGTCAGGTGATTCCACATGCTGAATTGAGACTTCACAGGGCTGTTACAAATGAAAGGGAAAAAAAATGTCTCCATTTACCACATTTCAACAGAACAAATATAATAAATCGCTAATTTAATATACTGGTCGTGCTTTCTTTTCTATTTAAAACCACTAGGTCATGGTTTACCAGAATGATTCCTTCTGTATTTGTCAGCTCATTGAGCATCAGCCTAGGCAAACTGTCAAAAAGATGACGAACAATAAGTAACATATGGGGCATGAAATATGCAGCGTTATGAGGAGTGTCAAGCACCTAATTAAGGGTAAATAATAAATATTACACACACACTATAAATATATAAGGAGAAAGAGAGAGAGAGAAAGAGAGAGAGAGAGAGAGAGAGAGAGAGATTAATTTTATTTAATATTATAAATTTTTTATTTAATATTTTGAGAAGTCCCTGCTCACCAAGGCTGCAATTCTTTGATTCGATCAAAATACAGTAAAAACATAAATTTTGTGAAATATTATTATAATTTAAAATAACTGTTCTTTTACAACACATTTTAAAATGCCATTAATTCTTGTGATGGCAAAGCTATTTTCAGCAGCCGTTACCCGTCTTGAGTGTCACATGATCCTTCAGAAAACATTTTAATATGCTGATTTGGTGCTCAAATAATATTTTTTTATATAAATGGTCAAAGCACTTGTGCTGCTTAATATTTTGTGGAAAATGTATATTTATTAATAAATATTTTGTAACTGTCTTTACTTTTTTGATTAATTTAATGCACCCATTCTACATGTATTAATTTCTTTTAAAAAGGAAAAACATCGTACTGACCCAAACCGAACAGTAGTGTGTGTTTGTGTGTGTGTATACATGTATTTAACTACGCTAAGGCAGTTAAAGACTATTCATATTGTGCGAAATAAACTGCTGCACTAAAAAATTATGGCAACACTTTACTTAAAGCCTTTATATGATGCAAAAGTAGTTTTAATGCTTTAATTATGCCTTATTACGCACTTTACAATGCATTGTACAATCTCATGAATAATTGTTACACTATGCATTTTAAATATGGTTAAAATTATTTTTGACAAGATATAATGCATTACAACACACATTATGAATAATTATAATGCATTTTGCATTATACCCTTTAATAACCCTTTGTAATGCATATGGCTTTAAAAATGTTAGAAAAATTACCTATAAATTTATGTAATTTATAAATTCCTATCATTGTTTTTGGTCTACTAACAAACATTCTCTTTAAATGCACGGCACTGTTGTACAGGGAAATAAAGAGGTTACAGAGTTTTTTGGCATTGATGCTTTTTAGTATCACTTCTCTTGGGTCTCTCTTTGTGTGGTCGGTTTTGAATGCATCAACCTTTCAGTGAACCTACAGAGTCGCACCTCAGTTTCCCATGTTCAGCAAAGTCTATCACACACACACACACACACACAATCTCTATCTCTTGTCCTTCTGATACGTGTATGTGTGTGTGTGTGTGCACCTTTCTCTAATGTGAGGAAAAAGTAAGAGGTATGTCACCAGCGAGAATCCGATAGAGCCGCACAAAAGGAAAACTGAGGGACAGATAGAAGACAGGAGAGAGATCGAGGGCGTGGAGTCAGGGGAGAGGGACAGAAAAGAAAGTGAGGGCTCAAAAGCATGAGGGTCAGAGAGATAGACAGAAAGAAAGAGAGGAGAGATGAATGAACAGTAGAAAGGCGTCTGGGGTCTCAACAGCCTTGAGTAGCTCTCTGTCTCCGAGCCCAATTAAGGGCACAAAGATAAACCGGTGCTCCTTTTGTAGAAAAAGAGGGAGGGCAACAGAAGGGGGAGAGAAGAAGAAGAGAAAGGATCTTTTTACAGTCTGGAGACAGTTTTTATCTGCTAACTACCCCACTTTCTAAAACAGCCCCATTTGCTGCTGGCCTCTCCTTCCATTCAGCGACTTTCTCTCCTCTTTCTCTCTCTTTCACTTTTTGGGCCAGAGTGTTTGTATCCGCATGCCCGCTGTCCTCTCGCTGGCTCTGGTTACTCTTTAAAGGGCAGTGGGAGAGAAAGGAAGAACACGGGAGCAAGGGCTTAGAGGATAATACAACCACTTAAACCCAGTGAATGAAAGAGAGAGATGTGCACAGGAGACACAATGACCTCTGACCTGCTCCTCCCGGCTTCTTTCACTCGCTTCTTCCACAGTCAACTTTGACTTTTGAACCGTGCAATCACATTTTGCCCAAACAAATTGGGCAAAATGAGATTCATTCTGAAGTTCGTCTTCCTTTATATCTAAATCTAAATCTTATATCTATATCTAAATAATGTGTTTCAGATATCTATGAACCATAAAGAACTTAAGATAAATGACACCACAATAAAACTTTCTCTTAAGAGTGATGAACGAGCTGATAATCATTTGAGAGGGAAAAAAAAGGCACACTAAGCAATGTACCAAATGAAATAATTACATCTATATTTATGGAAACAATGGGCATGACAGAAGCACAAAAGACTACATTAGCGCCATCTCATGGTAATGAGGGGAACAAAGGTGTACTGCAGGAAATACAGCAGCGTCCTGGGAGAGCAGTGAATATATAGAACTTGCAGTTAATTAAGGAATTACTGAAGAATTTCCTTTGGGAAATTAGTGTCTAGATTCGGTATTTGATATCAAAAATGAGTATGAAAATCCTCAAGTCTTAATTTGTATTATTTTATTTAAGCATTAAGAAAAAACTTTTTTTTTTTTATCTGAAATACAAATCTAAATAGGTTTTCTGCTTTCAAAAGTATTTACAGGCTCAGTTTAATGCCAGTTACACTCATTTATCATACTTGAGCAAATACATTCAGTGGTTAAATTGAGGTCTATGTTTATATCCATGCTTTACTGGGTATAATTTGTACTGTTTTAGAGGTGCATGTGTGCTGAAAAAAAGTGTGGCGCCTTGTAAAGCCTAATGAAAGTCAATTAAAACATTCAGTTTGATTACATCTGAGCTGTAAAGTTTATGGGGTGGCCACTGGACAAGCTAGCTAAGTACTATAACACACCAGAGAATGGCACTAAAATATAACAGGGCTACAAACACAGTAGCAGATGACATTGCATTTTTGCACAGATAATATTTGCATATAAACAGCCTAAGAAAGCAACAGGGTTGGGGTAAGCTCTTTAATAGTTAGATTAATGTGTACTAAAAATTTCTTTGTAGATGGTAAAGTTTGCATTTACCTATAAAAGTTAAAGATCAGAAATTTATTCTTGCCCCTTTTGCACTGTATTTTGGCACATGAAGGTTTAAATAAAATATATATAAAATATTTCCTTGAGATGTGCTGTTTACAACATCATTTTTACTATTAATATATATTTTTGGCTCTATGAGTAACACCACAATAAAACTTTATTTTGATAGTCCACTTAAAACATTTTAATAACTATATTTTTGCAACTACATGTCAACTACCAGTCAATAGAGTATTAGTGGTCTGCCTTTTTATTGCCTGCCAACACTTTATTTTAACAGATATTATATTGACTATGTAACTTTGCCAATATGTCAACTTATTCAACCCTAATTTAACAGTCTACTAATTCTCTAAAGAGAGTTTGTTGACATGTACATGTAGTTGCATATTAATAAGTAGTTAGTAGTAGATGTAGTTGCGAACTTACTAGTTAGTAGAATGTCTACAGAGGACTATTAAAATAAACTGTGAACTTTGATTTACAAACAAAACAATTTACAGACAAATACAGTTTAAATCCTTTCCCTTTAGCATAATGTATGCAAGAAAACTAGACTGAAATAATGTTATTGTATGCAAACCATGCCGCTATCTAGCACAGCGCTATCATTCTAGAAGATACAGAGAGCCTCGGCCAACTGGTGGTGAGAAGTATAGCAAACATTCTAGACAGATACAAGCTAAAGTGCAGATGTAAGCATATGAAAGGTTACTGCACACATCCACACGTGGTCTGGTGTGACTTGTTAAACGTCCTGTGGCTTATTTGTTTACAAGATGAGTCCGGTCAAAGCAACAGAGTAGAAGTTTAGGAGGGAGGTGTTCTTTGTAGTCGCCCAACATGAAATTAAAACAACATTATGTTCTTACCACACAAGAATTTTTATGCTCACCCATAAAAGGGGTCAATAAAAGAGACGCCTAATGATTCCCGCAAACAAAAACACACAAACCTGCTCATGTGTACACCAAAAGCCTGTAGACATTCCCACAAACAAATACATACTAGATATATAATGATTAATCTCAATTCTTGACCAACCCTAAGGATTAAATATTTAAAAAAGGGGATGGTTAATGTGTTAATATTCGTTGATAAAGGTCTGAGAAAACAACCAGGTACATTAGTGTGTGAGCATATGTGTATTAATAAAGCTGAATAAAGTGACTCATTACTCCTCGTTACACTTGCTTGTTCGTTAATTCCTTCATACCTTCCTTCATTTGGTCGTTCATACATTGGTTCCAGGTGTGAGAGGCAGGGCAGAATGTGGGTCAAGGTATGAGAATGTACTTAGTCAAGAATGTGTCTGCATATGTGTACGTGTGTGAGGCAAATAAATACCATACACTGCGGGGGCCGGTTTTTGTGGGTACCAGGGTGTTTTTCAGCCTAAGAAAAGGCGTCTGTACTGAGCTTAATTGCCCCTCATGCCCTGAGGGATCCCAGTATCCAATGTGGATATAGTTTGGGGGTCTGCAGGGGGGTGTACAGTGTGGAGACACAGAGGGCGGTACTTCCGTTGGCCCCTGTGGTCCACCAAAGGGAGATCAGTATGGGATGTCTGTTCGGGCATTGGGCCCCTGCTTCTGAATACCCCGCTGCTACATAGCCTAAGGGTTCAGCGACACCTGGCTAGTGAAGAGAAATATACGGTTTGATGGGTACACGCTAGAAACCTGCAATAGATGCAGTTCAGAGTGACTTGGGTACTTTGTTTCTTACCATGTTCTCACAAACCACACCTCATAAAATGTATCAACAATGATGAAAAAAGGATGGGAACCATAAGGAATTTAATGATTACAATTATGATTCCGATCAGTCTTAAATAAATTTTACAAAAATTCCGCTGGTAAAAGATGAAATAATTTATTTAATATTAGAATTTATAAGAATTCTACCAAATCTGAAAGACTTTTTAATGACTTTCCACTATCTTTTTATAGGCAGTATAAATTCAATCCACTAACTGGCCTGAACAAACAAAAAATGTGGTAATATGGCCTTGATTCACTAAAAAGAACAGGCTCATAAGAGTCATTCTTTCAGCAATCGAGCCACACTTGTTGTGTGATATGTTTTTGATTCACTAAAAAGAACTGACTCTTTACAGTCATTTGATTCTGTATTCAGTGCTGTCCCAAATGGCACACTTCATGTGCACTTGTGGACCGCCGCCACATGCACGTGTCCATTAAGTCCAAGAAGACCATTTGCTTTCAGAAGCGTGCTTGCGAGTGCCCCCCTTTGTGGCCGCTATGTTTCCTCAATGCGAACTTCTGCTGAGCCCAAATTGAGGCAAGCTCCGCAACAGAATTCTACCTGACAAGTGCCATTATATCAAAAAATTGTGGATTCAGAGGAAGATCGTGAGGTTATAGGGAGCCATTTGGAACAGGGCCATTGGTTGCAAAATATGGTTTTGATTCACTAAAAAGAAGTTGCTCATAAGAGTTGTACATTTGTATGGTAATTGGACTACACTGATCACGCTGTATTTTTTGACTCACAAAAAAAGAACCTGTTTGGATATTCATTTGGGAATCAGATTACATTTGTCTCGCTGTGTGTTTTGCTTTGTAGATTAAAGGGACAGTTCACCAAAAAATTAAAATTCTTAATTACTCACCCTCATGTCGTTCCAAACTTGTAAAGACCTTCGTTTATCTTTTGAACACAAATTAAGATTTTTGATGAAATCAGAGAGTTTTCTGACCCTGAATAAAAGCACTTTCGCTCTGCGTAGTTCAAGGAACTAGCCAGCATAGTGATTCCTAGAGAACCAATTTCTCCCTCGGGCCATTTTCCTTGTATTCGCACCGGCAGCAGAAACGCTGAAGTGGCCAACAGCAACGTCTTTATTCGCAACATTTACAAATGTCAACCGGTGAATGGCGAACGCCGAGATCGGAGCGTTTTTTGTTGTTTGTCATGGGTTTCATGATGACAGAGATGGAATGTAAATGCACAATTTGCGAGATTGAAAGAGCATGAAAATCTGACAAAATCTCCTATGACAACTTGCAGAGTTACATATCATTGAGACTGGGAAAAGAACAAAACGCTGCAGACAACAGGAAATTGTTGAATAAAGTCATTATTTTTGTTTTCTTTGCACAGCTATGAGAACTGTTACGGAACGCCATTTGGTTCTGCTATTTAAAAAATAAAGGAGCCAATTCTGAATATGACTCCAATAATGAACTACAGAGTTCTACAGAGTCAAAGTAAAGCACAATCTCTCAACACTGTCAGACTTACACAAAGGACAAAACTGGCAGTGCATGAGAACCTCTACTCCTGAGAAACATCAGGAACTGTATGGGTTTTTCTCTCCCTTTTTATCAGTGCATAGCACACACCACGAGATCCCACACCCCTGCTTCTGCGCTCTGGATCTCAAACTTTTTCCAGCGCCGGTGGCTTAACATCCCCGGCAGCGATCGTCTCCATGGCACCATCTGAATGTTCCCTTTGTTCAAAAATCCCAGTTCCATTTACTTACAGTGCATACAGACAGAGACACACACACATTCACATACACACACGCAAGAAAATTTTTAATTATGATTTTATGTCGAGGCTCAAACTGACGTGGAGAAAATTAGATCTAGAGCATGAAAACACCATACTTCTTCAAGAAAAAGCCATAGATGTTTAGGAAAACCGACCGTGCATGAAAAATAAAGTGGAGCTATGATATTTTCTCTGGCTGGGTTGGTGGAAATGCATTATGTTGACCGTGTATGATGCAGACAACAACTACAGAGCTATTTGTACTCAAGGAGCCTCTTACTGCCTCTCTATTGTAGGAGTCTCACATTCGTGCTTGGATCTGCTGGTGTTCATGGTGTGTCTACAGGTTCCTAGAGTAGTTATTACCTTAATATGAGCTGCATTTAAGACACGTGAATGTTGTGGTCAAATACAGTCACACAGTGTTTGTGAAATGTATTTAGAGAGAAATGATCAATGTGCTTCTAACAGCACATGGCATTGTCTGTTCTTTTTGGATGTGCTTTAGAAACATCATTAAATGATGTTTCTAGGGATGCAGTCATATTCAGATTCTGGCCATTACCAATAAGCCAAAAATGATGTACTGCATTGGCAGATAAACAGTCAATATTCTAAATTATTTTGTCTAAATAAATAAAAAATAAAACACTAAGGGCCAGATTTACTAACAGTTAGTGCCAGTGCAAACCCTCTTTTGATGTTAAAGTCTACTGTCAGGATTTATTAAGACGTGCAGTGAAAAATTTGCAAAGAAAAATCGTGTACAGTTATTTTTGCGACTTACCTTATTGCATTTGCATTTGTAGGAGTTGCATTTATCAATTTACTGGTAAATTTGCACTATTATTTAAACACCAAAAAAGCATGTCTTGACCCATGATGCTCCTGTTTTGTTAATGGATTATCTGCACGTGATTATTATCGGCTCTGTTTGCTTACATCCCTACGATAATTTGCATTATTTAGTAAATTTGGCCTTAAAAATTAAGTCAATTTAGGAATCACATTATACTGTAAGGTATGAAAAATGGATATTAATTTTTTGAGAGCTGCTCAAGACTAATTAAATTATTAGTCTTTATAGATTACTTCAAAGTGAGCACTAGATGATGGAAAATGAGATCTAAACATAAAAATAGGAGAAATTAGCATGCACAATACCTAATATCAACTAATGTAATACTGATTCATAAGCATGTTACATAACCCATTAATTTGAGGTTACACTGATGTCAAACATTTCTCTAATTTATGAAAAGCATGACCGTATTTCTGCTTTGCATGGGTCGACAGCTTTCTGCAAGACATTCCCACACAGAATATTACTCAATAACTGCTCTTTTTCATCAGATCCTATACCTATTAATTTCCCAAAAGGTAGAAATAGACATTTGCATCAAGATGTTCTGCCATGAAATCCAAGACAGGTCATCCATCTGACTGACTTAATTCATCATAACTAATTACACATTGCCCCGACAACCTAATGGAAACAGCCAACTGGACGTACCTGGCTGCTGGATACAGTACACAGACCCTGATGATATTAATCAATGCAAAGAGAGGTATGACTGTCTTCTGGCACATGGAGGGAGAAATCACACTGCGTGCTGGTTTTATAAAAACATACTAGAGACCATCTTTTGAAAAATGATGTGCGTGCATGTCGCTGTGTGTGTTCATGTGCAGTGAAATCATTTTACGAGAGAGGTGAGACACAGTGCAAAGGCATAACAGGCATTTTTTGAATAAGAAAGAGTGACAGGAAAAAAAAAATTGGCCAAACGGCGCTTTTTAAGAACCAAGTACCGCTGGATCCACTCTGCATTTTCTTATATATTCATCCTGTGATCATTTAAGCTCGGCAACAAGAAAATATTATCTTTTCTCTTTGTGAATTTTAGACGTAAATAGGTCTCAGCCGCTACCTCAAGTTCAATGGTTTGGGGTTTAGTCGTTTTTGCATGTGAATAGATCTGCCAAAAAAGGGAGAGCATATGAAAATTACAGCTAAATCTCATTTCCCGGACCGCCGTTTTGTTACACTTGGGGGGTGATTTCAAAAGAACAAATCTCACTTTCTTTCATGTTTTTGTACTGTGATGGCTGTGATTTACAACAAGGCAGCTCCCAGTTTGTTTTCTATGTTGTTGTATTGGTTACTGGCAATGGAGAGTCAATGGAATTGAATAAAAGGGCCACTTGTGATTCTCTTTACAAAGAGTGTTGCTGTTCAGGCTTAATTTATAGCTACAGACCTCTAGTGTTGTCAGGCAGTCAGCACATTAGATATATGTAATTTTTTGGTGATCTCTATAACACTGAATTAATCACGGTCTGTGGGGACTAAGATTAGCAAGTGTATTTCTGAATATTAAATTGTGCTGAAACACAGGCCTTAATGTATTTGCAAGTTAAACTGTTTGAAAACACAAGTCACTTCAGGTCAAAAACATCAATTACATCAATTACACCAGCACACAACAGTAATGGTGGCTCCTTATGTAATATGTTATTGCATTCGTTGCCAGATTAGGGTTGCCAAATGCTGCCAGCTCTTTTCTTCAAAAATGATCTTTCATCTCAGGGGACAGCTTGGTTAGAGAAAGGTTACGTAAATAGGTTAAGTATGAATAAAATTAAGCGTTCGCTTTAACAAGGCCTCATTCAACAGTGTCAAGACTTTTTTGGAACCGACCGGGAAAAAAGTCAACAGCCTTGAGTAACATGGCAGCTCTGAGCTACACAGCAGAGAGTCCGGGCCTAGTCTCCACTGGGTCAAGGTAATCACAACCACATATGATTTTGATCCGATTTTGGCAAAAAGACGACATGAAGGGATAAGTGAAAAAGCTATTTTCTCTTGACTCAAGATGAATTCAAGGAAGCGGGCTGTCATAGTAACCCCAAGCAACAAACATGAACTGAAAGCTCTACAGCTCCTAGATCTGTTATCCGTAAGTATTTCATAGTATTATATGTTGTTTTATTTTCCAAATTCTGAGAATGTTCTCAATACAGACTTTATTTGTCCTCCAATGAGCTAAAGGTCCTACTTACAGAGGGTGAGAAAAGAGATTAAACATGCATGAAATGTGTGGGACAAAATAAACACTGACATTCAACTATTCCCAAACTGACTCATATATATATATATATATATATATATATATATATATATATATATATATATACACACAGTACAGTACTGACTCATATATATATACAGTACTTATAACAACAAAAAGGAAGTCACATCAAGAGGGAGGAAAATACAGATATTGAAAAACATATCAAATGAGTGTGATATGTTAAACCATTTTTCAGTCAATATACTGACTTCCTTGAAATTATACTGAAATATGAATTAATTTCTTTTGATTATATTTGAAATAAGAGCATTGCAAACCATAATACCAGTGCTTTACCACTTAATAGTAAAGCAAAAAAAAAAATACAAAAAAAGGCTTCTAACATTAGCTTGCTCTAATCTTTTTCTATTCTGTCTGTTTTCTTTTTATTTATTATATAATAATAATAAAAAACCTTGCTACGTGTACTGCGTTATGCTAACTGAGACTTGTTATAGCACTGCTAAAAATGCATAAAATGCATATAGCATAAAAGTAAGGGAAAGTTGATTCACATAGCACATTTCACACACAATGGCAAGTCAAACTGCTCTATAGGGAGAAAATGTTACACACTGCTAAAAATGCTTCTCTTACATTTTTTCGTCTTGTTTCCAGTTCAAATATCTAATAATTCTTAAATCAAATATTTTTTTTTTTCAGAACATAAGTCAAAAGTCAAAATAATCTTGTTTTCGGTTTGAAATAAGATTATTTTGCTTACCCCATTGGCAGATTATTTTGCTTGTTTTAAGGAAAAACTTCTTAATTTTGACTTTTTTTTTTCTGAAAACAAGACAATTTTTACTTGTATAGAAAATGCTTCTTGATTTAAGAACTTTTAGATATTAGGACTAGAAACAAGACAAAAACTCTAAGTAGGAAAGCATTTTTTTTTGCAGTGTACCATTCAAAGATAAACACCTTTATATGATTAAAAGACGTTTGAGTGACACCTACGGTCTACAATCAACAAGGATTGTTGTTAAGATGTTACATGAACTTAGTCAGGTCAAATAAACCACTGTAAATCTTCATTTCAGCACTCAAATTTTTGAAGCAGCTGACGGGCTAAACGCGAGGTGTTTCTCCGTCTTGAAACAGGCTGTTACAGGCTGACACTTAGCGCTGCCTCCTCTTCTGCTGAGTGATATTAATATTACTGTACCGATACGGTCGACTCCAGTGAGTTAAACTGTATGCTTTACTTGTAGGTCGAACAGTTCTCAAATCGACTTCATGTCAGAGTAATAGCTTACTGATATGTAAGACAAATGTTAAGGTTGAGACTGAGGAGCATTTTGAAAAGGGTAGCGAACTAATGTAGCGATAACGTAACTTACAATCTTCATTGCTACACTGTAAAACTTTACTGTAAATTTACAGGCATTTTCTAACAGTATTATACTGTATTTTTATAAAACAGTAACATGCTGTATATTTTACAGAATGTCTGTAAATAGACAGCAGTGTTCTGTTTTCAGGCCGCTAAATTTGTAATACAGTATCATTCTGTAAAGGCATTGCATTGTGGGATAGATTTCTTTCGCGCTCAATTCAAATGTGATGTGATGTGAACAGTGTACTACAGGCAGACTAGATTCGTCAGCGGGATTTAATTGAACAGAATAATTATTCGCGTTATTAAGATAAGCCAGTGGCTTGTGAATCTGTGAGTAGTTTTGAAGCTGTGAGCTTCGTTTCGCGTTTCGAGCGTTAGCTGCCAGTGACGCAGCAAACAATGGACGACGCTGAGTGAGCAGAAGCGAAGATAATTTGTCATCTGAATCATCTAACCTGTGCATGAGACGATGATAAATGGACTTTGGAGCATGAGAAGATGGATTATTGTTCGACTGAGTATCAATATGGTAAGCTAGTCTCTTTTTTTCGTTCACATTTCTACGCGCGTTTCCATTAACGTTACAGATTTAAGCAAATCTTTGGCGATATTTTATAAATGTCGATAAAAAAGTATTTCGAAATGACGGCGTTTCCATTAACCAATGTTATGCGACTAAAACGTAACCTTTTTGCCTCTCGCGATAAGTCATGGCAACGGATTTTGGCTATATTTATTCAAAGGAGGCATAACGTTATGCGTGTATCTTTACAGAAGCAGCACGGAGAGCCACTTCAGAAACATGCGTGCTGTGGCTGTAATAAACACAAGCAAGAGTGGCCGCAGTCAGCTTCAGTGGCCGTATCAGAGCCACACTGCACCACAGACATGTGCAGTGTAAATTGTCTAAGCATTAATGGCGGTGAAAGCCCCTTATACTCGAGAAGCGAAAAGCGAAAAAAAACGTTTCCAGTGTAGGTTTGCAAAATATTCCTTTTTCGAATTGCCTGAAAAACCACCTCATGCGAGCGTAAGAACTTTTTTGCAATATATGGGAGTTTTTGCCAAATTGACACGTTTCCACTAGGCATACTTTCACTTCGCAATTTTAATTTGCTCAATTGATTTTGGGAACGTTAGACTTTTTCTAACTTAAATCCCGAGTAAACAATTCTTACCTCTTTACCAAGTAACTTTGATACTTCATTGACCATGTCTTTCTGTTACAGCCCTTAACCAAGTTATATCTAGCTCACTAAATTATAAACAAGTTAGCTCGTTTAACCTAACATAAATCAATCAATCACAGTCACTCGATGCTGCTTAAGATGTTGATTCACACCTTCCTTTAATCCAACAATCAAAAACAACTTAAATGGCAAATAAGACACATTCACATGACCTGTCTATGATTTTTTTTTTTTTTTTTTTTTTTTTTTCAGGTTGAACAATCTGATGAAGATCCGGTGCTAATGTAAGTGCTTCCCAGGTATTACATTTGTAGTCCATGTTAAAAAATGTCAGTTCTATGATCGTGTTTTTTAATGTGTTATAATTTTTCCAGCACATGAAAATCCATAGTCATGTTCCTAATGCTTATTTCAAATGTAGTATTCCTGACTGATTCCATGTCTTCCATGGTCCTACAGCAGCTCCCACACTTGCAGAAATTAGATGGTCTTACCCTTCAAGCAGATGTAAGTAGAGATTACACAACAAATCACATTTATTTGCAACGTTTTATGTCTTAGTTCTGTTAGTGATGCTGTCTTTTTTAAAAATTGTTTCAGGTATTCACCACTCCATCTGATGTCCAGCAGTCTTTACATTTGCCAGAGAACACAACTTATAATTCTTGGTATGTAAACAGTAAAGGTTTAGTACACCCTAAAATGAACATTAAGTCAATTTGTAATATGCAAAATGGCAATGCATGTAAAATGGCAATGTATTTCTGTATTTTAATTTACATTTTACCATACATATGTGCAAAGTTTAGTGCAACATGAAAATTCAATTATATAATCTACATTTGCCATTTTCTACACTAGTTTTAATACGCAAATTCAAAACATATTTTAAGGCTTTATAAGTTGCAAAATGAAAATGAAAATGTATTACCCAAATTGATTAGATATGTTTAACATGTCCAAGCAAAAACTGTAGCAAAATTATAATTTAAATGCTATTTTTCCTAAATGCATTTAGACTTAGGGGTAGGACACTTGGGATTGCATTTCCATCATAACACCACGTGATGATTGTAACAAAATGCAGTGAAAATTTCAGAATGCATTCTGAGCCAAAGGTGCAGCAAAAAGGTGATTTAAATGTCTTTTATTTTTCTTAAATGCATTGACACATATAAAACGTTTCTATAGCTTTTTCATTTAATACCCCATGATGAATATAGTTTAAGTCAGTGTGGAAAGCATTCGGTTAACGATGAATATTGACCTATTGTGCATCCTGTTGCCGAGCCCTGTCTTGATGTAGCCTAAAGCATGACAGGTCGGGGGTGTGTTGCATTTTCAAATGCATTTCGAATGCATTTTCAAATCCACATTGACTATATATTCAATGTAAATGTTTCATTAAATGAAAAAGCTATAGAAAAGTTTTATATGTGTCAATGCATTTAAGAAAAATAAAAGACATTTAAATCACCTTTTTGCTGCACCTTTGGCTCAGAATGCATTCTGAAATTTTCACTGCATTTTGTTACAATCATCACGTGGTGTTATGATGGAAATGCAATCCCAAGTGTCCTACCCTTAAGTCTAAATGCATTTAGGAAAAGTAGCATTTAAATGATAATTTTGCTACAGTTTATGCTTGGACATTTTAAACATATCTAATCAATTTGGGTAATACATTTTCATTTTCATTTTGCAACTTATAAAGCCTTAAAATATGTTTTGAATTTGTGTATTATAACTAGTGTAGAAAATGGCAAATGTAGATTATATAATTAAATTTTCATTTTGCATTGCCATTTTGCATATTACATTTCAAATTGAATTTTGCTACACATATGCTTCCATGCACCCTGGTGTTGTTCTAATGCCGTATGACCTTCTTTGTTTTTCGGACCACTAAAGGAGAATTAAAAAAAAAAAAAAGCCTGCTCACGCTTGTCCATATAATGGCAGTGATAGTGACCAGCATCAAGATTTACAAAAGATCATATATTCCAAGTGTTCTGGGGGAATACGATATAGTTTGGTGAAAAACAAATGGTAATTTTAATATATTGTTTAATGAAAATCCTGACACTGACGTTGGTCTTTTGTGCTCAACTGTGCATTCATGAGATCCTATTATTATGCAGTTCACATCTATAGTTGTGGCCAAAAGTATTGGCAGTGACAAATTTTTGTGTTTTGCAAAATTTGCTGCTTAAGAGGTTGTGGTGTTCATTCACATTGTTTTTACAAGTATTGGCAGTGACATAATCTAGAAACAATGTGAATGAACTTACTGTCTTACTGAGTCTTACTGTCATCTGACAACCAAAGTTCCAGTCTGGATATACTCCGTGAAGACAGTACACGGATATTTTTGTATATATCCGAAAGACCAAAAGACCAACAGCCAAGGTCAGGATTTTCAATAAATAAGTTAAATTTCGGTTTGTTTTCACCAAATCCTGTCATATACCACCAGAAAACTTGGAATATATGACATGTGTTGCATGGGATCATTCTGTGATACTTTTGCATATTTTTTCAGTGCTTGGTGCTGGTCGCTATTCACTGCTGTGGTATGGACGAGTGCGTGTATGGTATATTTTTGTAAATTCCTCCTTTTGTGTTCCGAAAAAGAAAGAATGGCATACTGCATTAGGACAACGCCAGGTGAGTAACTGATGTGATTTTCATTTTTGATAAGCTATCCCTAGGATGTTCATCTCTGTCTGTCAGCTCAATGCAGTCTGCAAAATATTATCAATGATCAAATTCATTTAAGATCAATTTCAAGAAAAGAGTACTGCACCCTAGAGATGAACACTACCCAGAAAATGTTGCTTTGACTAAAAGAAATGAAATGGTGAACACTGTAAATGGGATTTCGCTGCACAAATTTCAGAGTTAGTTTAATAGTTATGTTGAACTATGTATAGACAACTAAACAGAACCACAATGAAACCCACAATAGTTTATTTGAAGTATTTTCTTTCTTTTTTATATATATATATATACACAGCATACACAATGTTCACTTGTTTTTTTTTTTTTCTTTTCTGCCTTTTAGACGCTTTCTCGACATCAACCCTGAATGTTCATCAAAAACCAAGAAAGGAAAAGTGACTTAAAAGAAGACTGGACATGTTGTGTACAAAAAGAACAGTACTGTAAACCCGCAGGTTTCCTCTCTTCTGAAAAACAAAGACTTTTAAAAATATATTTCTGAAAAACCTTTCTATTCTTTAAAAGTAAATAAGATTACAGTATTTTGATTAACTTGCTAATTGTTAATTGCATTTTACATGTTTTATATATATAAAAAAAAACTACAGCTGGCATTTCAGCCAATATGTTCATATAAGGCAATTTCCTGGTCTTTTCTTCAAAATAAATAAATGTTTTAAAACTCAGAGAATGTTGTTTTCTCTTTTTTGTGACTACTGTTATGAAAAAGTATAATATTTTTAATTTTGTAAATCTAATAGTACTGATAGAAAAGCAGGAATTACAATATTCCCTGTAAATAATACAGTCTAATACTGTAAAAAAAAAATTAGATAACAGTATAATACTGTATTTGGTAAATACAGTACAGAACTGTAAATGTTGTTTACAGTAGTAGTCCTGTAAAAATACAGTATGTGGCTGGCAACCCAGCTGCCAGTATTTTACTGTAAATTTACAACGAAAAGTTTTACAGTGTATGGCAACAGCAGCCTCACGCAAAAAAAAAAAAAAAACAGCAGCCTCACGCCGTAATCACCATTTATACTGGAACACCATAATTTACAGCAGATACAAATGCATTCTGTCCTGCTCTACAGCGAACTTAATTTAGCTAGCTACAAACAGGCTAATCTAACCACCAACATAGCCTTTTTTTTTACAGATCTACACGATTCACGTGAATGACCTATTTCAAGGTGAAAACGGCGAATTTCGCCGAAAGGTGACAAGTTTGCACCCCTGCATAATTAGCAGATCAATTGCCCCTAACTGCACAGGCAAGATTAAACTTAACATTTTTAAGTGACTTAATTATGTGACATGCAGATTACTTACTTGCAATTAATTATATTTTTAATGAAATGTTCAAATCAAAATTAACATTAAGATTTGCACAGTCAATTCCACAAATGAAGATCTACTGTGGCAGTTGAAAACTTTGAAAAGACATAAAAAAATATTGTTTGTTCAATGTATTATTTGTTGGACTATGTACACATGTAGACTGATGCTTTTGTCATTGACTGCATGCCATGAGCACTGGACCACCCTAATAAACAATAAGCTAACACGGCTTCAACAAATCTAATGTAGCCTTTCAACTGCTCAACCCAAAAAACAACAAAACCACCACAAGCTGTGCTCCATGGCGTCGCACGTTCATAAACGCTTTACGCAGCGGGGTTCATGATCGCATGTTTGCAGTGCTGATCTCATGCAGGCTGTCTGGCGTAGACGGGCAGCGTTCTCTGGGCTGTAATGTTTCAGTCTGACCAGAAACTATGTGAGAGCGGGAGCACTCGCCACGGTTTCACTGCCATGGCACTCTACCACAAACCACTGGGCGGCTGCCCAGGGCACCAGAGCTAGAGCGCTGGCAGAGGCTTTCCCCTGTGGAGCACCTCTGTGTCAGGCACGCAGGCCCACGGAAGTCCTTATGCCATTGGTGAAGTTCTGCCTCAAACATACCACTTCAAAAACAAACCAAATAGCAAAAGGACAACCCCCTGGAAAAAAAGGACAACCTCTATGTTTTCGTGCAGGTTATTTTACTCTCCCCGATGTCTTCCCCCACTTATTCCCTGCATATCATTCCCCTCTGAGAGATGAAGAGATTTTCCATGGCATTTGAACTGGAAAGAGTGGCCTCAGCCAATCCATCAAAAGAATGTGGTCGAAAACTGAATTTGGCTACTGGGAAAAGAAGGCAGTCTGATAATTTAAATGTGTTCTAGTTATTTACCTATGCATTCAGTGAAGAGAATATAAAGAACATAGCCTACTCTAATGTTTGTTCATGTTACCATGGAGACTATATAGCTAATAACCAGTAGGGTTTAGTGTTCAGAATCTGTTTTATTTCTCTAAACTCAGTGGTTGTATTTATTTCCCTGTCCTGAAGACTTTGACAGTAGTATATATCAAAGCCTCTTTTGGACTTTAAATAAACTTTGGTCAATGTTGTGAAACCTCAGTATGTGTCTATGTTTTAAGAGGTAGAATGATAAAAAGATGAAGATTCTGAGTTAATTTATTAGGTTAAAACATAAATCTATCTATCTATCTATCTATCTATCTATCTATCTATCTATCTATCTATCCATCTGAAAAAGCTTTTTTCCTCTCACATTAATGCTTAGTCAGCAAGGTCATGTTGAATTAATTGATAGCATCAAAAGTGACTGTAAAAATTCATAATGCAACAAAATATATCTATTTAAGCTGTTCTTTTGAACTTGCCATTTAAAGAGTCCTGAAAAACAAGATACATCATAATGGTTGTGCTGTTACACAAGAATATTTAGAAGCACAACTGTTTTCATTTTCACATTGACAATATTTTTTAAATGGTATGAGCACCGAATCAGCATATTAAAATGATTTCTGAAGCATCATGAGACACAGAAGTTGACTGTATTTGACTGTACAGTACATGAAGACACTGTATTTATTTATTTATTTTGATTGAATAAATGCAGCACTGGTGAGAATAAGAGACTTCTTTCAAAAACACTAAAAATCTTACCAATCCCTAACTTTTGAAATATATAAAATTTATATGGAAATGAAAGTACCAAAACACGCCACTCGATTTGACCACCTATTTATGTTATATACAAAAAAGCATTCAAAAGACTCTTCCACATCTTTTAAAGTATTTACTGAAATTAATGATTTAATAAGATTACATCAATCATCAGGCATTCACATCATCAGGCTTGCAAGTCCTGGACTGAGAATACGCCTGGAAAGTGTGAGAGACGAGAGAGAATGAGAGAGAGAAGAGCTAGAGGTAAACGGGAGATTAATATTATAATTACACTGCAGCCAGAGCCTAATTCGATGCAGTCAAGTTAATCAATATGGGTTTTGTTTTTTAAGTCAAAGACATAAAATCTAGCATGTGCTTTTAGCTACTGGGTTCACGGCTGCCAAGTGCATGTAACCACTTCTGAAACGAGAACAGCGGCCTTCCCTCAATTCCACAGAGAGACAGCCTCTGATGCAATGTGGAGCACTTAATACGACAAACCCACACAACCACTCAAACGACGGTAAACAAAACTTTGGTGACTGGTAATTTGATGGTGAGTGCAATCTTCCAAGATATGCCCAGAGGGTTCTGTCATGTTTTGGTTTGTTTTCATTCAGGCCAAACGGCAAGAAAACAGGCGGAATGCTTGGCCCAGAAATTTAAAATTGGTTCTTCACATCACACTGGATGGAAATATCGCATAACCAACACCATGTTGGTTTGGGAGCGATGACGATTGAGGCAAGGCGAGTGGACAAAATTGAGCCATGACGTAGTTTGAGGTGTTTGCTGTGAAAACCATCAAAGGGAGAGCAAGCTAAAACGCAAAGCTGTGGCTTGGAGTTTCAGCATTATATAACAGCCGGTCAGTTTTCTGTGGGTCTTCATCGGTCTTTTGAGGAGTACAATGACATCATAGGCCATTTCAGGGTCAGTAGAGCAAAGTTACACAGACAGCTTTCACTGTAGAGATGTTACTGGTGCTTCAGCCTACCGTATCACTGTCTCTTGCAATTCAATTCTACTCGTAAATAGAACATCCTTTATTTGAAACATTATGCTAAATATTGATGCATAAATGCACTTATTTTCAGAACAAACCCTCTTCAGAAAGCAACAAATTCTTTGGAGCATTTCACCACATTGTTTTGACTCAACCAGGGAATGTCTTTGTCATTTCGTTTTGTTGTCGAGTGATGTGGCTGCTTGGGTTACTGTTTACTTTAACATAATTACAAGTGGAGAGGGCAGCGGGTGAAATGATGGAGAGACAGAAAGACAGACAAAGAGAGAGAGACTAGAGGGAGCATAAGTACAAAGAATTGAGAAATATCAAATTTCCAGCTTGCAACAATCCATGGAACACACATATTTTGCCAAAGCACAAAGACGTTGTTGACTGAGAGGGACAGGATGTGCCAAGCTACAATAAACAATATTCATCTTGAGGACTTCTAACTCATGAATCCTTCTCCTTTCCACAGACTATTCCAGATCTACGTGGAATTAAGGATAGGCAAAACGTATTAAGAAATATACAGTGGAATCCAAAAGGCCACTAGTGAAAACACTTTTATGTTGCCTTTATTAGATTTAATGCAGTTTTATATTATCATAATAACAATTTGAGTGAAAAGTTGAATGCCTTGTATTTAGTATGTCTCCTAGCTGTCTGTACAAAGAAGTTCATGTGATCAATGACATAAATGTGTTTATTGGATTAGTGACCTAAAATAGTGCAGAATATTATATATTTCTTTTTCATTTTACATCATAAATCTTTGTTTTATGTATTTCCAGGTTTAAATCAGATTACGAAGGCCAGCTTTGCAAAGTGGTTTCACACTTCTGGATCTGTACTTCGCAGTTTCAAAACAGTGATTGTGGATATTCATTGTTTATGTCTTTGGTTTGGGATAAGCGTTCGCTCTTTTCTTCAGCCTCAGACAGGCTCTCTGCAGGGTGTCACCGAGTCGGGGGAAGCCTCTGGAAACTCGCCTCAGCTCACTGATCATTCCTGACGGCTTTTTGGAAACAATGTGGAGAAACACGCTACCATGGCACATACTGTACGTATTCAGACATTTTAAAGGTCCACATGTTCTTTCAACTCTTTTCACTTTTTTTTCTCTTAGAAACTTCACAGAGATGTCTTTCTTCCTCTTCAAGGAGTCATGTTTGAAAGTAAATGGCACCAGTCAAAATCCTACAACATTTCAGTGAAAGCTTCAAGTGAAACAGACAAGTTGACTCATAAAAGAATCATAAGAAATATAAGCTGAAGGTCAAAATAGTTCAGAACGGCAATCTGTATTCCATGGCATAAACGCAGAAACAAAGACTCTTTGAGAGGTATTTTATGTTATGTGCATTGGCAGCACCAAATATAACGGTTTATGGCACAGATTTCTAAAGTCAGAAGATCTAAACGTCTTTTATTCAAAGAAAACTTCAAAGTGATGCTTTCACATTACCAGTGCATTACTTAAGAGATCCTTTTCTCTTTTACTCTCCCTTTTTCTGAGGAAGCATATAGTCCATTTGCATGCCTCAAAACAGAGGGATCTGTAAAACTATTACTAGTTATAGATCCCCCTTCCCAGAAATCATCATCATTGCCTTTTGCTCCACTGTTACCAGCCCAAGTCCAAAATCAAGGTACTGTAATACTGGGTGGCCAGTTTTATAAATTATATACATGAGGAATATCACACGAGTAGCAGTGCGATATGGCTATATATCGGCACGGCTGTGATACGGCCGTACATTGTAAAAAATAAATCCGTAAAATAACAGAAAAGGTACTGGCAGCTCATTACACAGGATATTATCCATTAATTTTACGGACATTTCTGTTAACTCTAAAACACAATTCAATGTAAAATTGCCTGGTGCCTTTATCATTGCGGGGGATTTTAACAAAGCCAACCTCAGGCAGGTCATGCCGAACTTTCACCAGCATGTATCCTGTCCAACTAGAGGACCGAATACACTGGATCACTGCTACTCTCAGTTTAAGAATGCCTACAGAGCCCGCTCACTACCGGCTTTTGGCAAATCGGACCATGCCGCCATTTTTCTCACACCGGAATATAAACAAAGGCTCGCTCAGGAACCCCCGGTGAAGAGAGAAGTGACGCGCTGGTCCTCCCACTCAGAAGCTATGCTACAGGCGGCTCTTGATGACGTCGACTGGGACATGTTCCGGGCGAGTTCATCTGACGTCAGCGAGTTCACGGATGTTGCAGTGAGCTTTGTAAATACGCTAACCGAGCAAGCTACAGAATCAATAACTGTAAGGACCTTCCCAAATCAGAAACTGTGGGTGGACAGAACAATCCGTGATGCGGTTAACAAACGCACAGCCGCATACAACGAGGCGCTTTTGTCTGGGAATATGAGTGAGTACAAGGCATCGTGTTATGCTCTACGACGTGCAGTAAGAGCCGCCAAACTCAGATACAGTGAGAGAATTGAGTCTCATTTTCAGCTTAATGACTCTCGACGCATGTGGCAGGGACTAAGGACCATCTGTGCCTTTGGAAACAAATCCTCCGCGGAGGTGAGAGCAGATCCGTTGCTGGCCGACGAATTAAACACCTTCTACGGCCGCTTTGAATGCAATGGCAGCAGCGCGGCTCTGCCGAGCAGCGCGTCAGGAAGCAGCAGGCAGAGAAGCGAGAATCATGTGATCACCGTGACGGAGGACGAGGTTCGCAGGGCCCTAAAGAGAGTGAACGTCAGGAAAGCTGCCGGACCTGACGGGATTACTGGCCGTGTCCTGAGGTCCTGTGCTGATCAGATTGCCGGTTTGTTCACTTCAATCTTCAATGAGTCCCTTGCTACCTCTGTGGTTCCCACCTCCTTCAAAAAATCCATCATCATCCCTGTGCCTAAGAACAATAAACCCTCTTGCCTGAATGACTATCGTCCAGTGGCCCTCACATCAATAGTCATGAAGGTGTTTGAGAGACTTGTTAAGAGCCACATTAGCTCCTCCATCCCTGTTACTTTGGACCCCCTTCAGTTTGCCTATCGTCCCAATAGATCTACTGATGATGCCATCTCTCACATACTCCACTCCTCCCTCACACACATTGACAGTAGCAATGGGAACTTTGCAAGGCTGCTATTCATTGACTATAGCTCAGCTTTCAACACCATAGTCCCCATCAAGCTGGCTTCTAAACTCACAGACCTCGGACTAAACTCTTCACTCTGTGACTGGATTCAAGATTTCCTCCCCGGCAGACCTCAAGTGGTGAAAGACGGCCAGTTCACCTCAAACTCCATCACCCTGAACGTAGGAGCCCCACAGGGTTGTGTCCTGAGTCCCCTGCTCTACTCTCTCTACACACATGACTGCGTGTCCTCTCACAGCTCCACATCTATTATCAAATTTGCTGATGATACTGTGGTTCTGGGCCTCATTTCCAACAATGATGAGACCGCATACTTGGATGAGGCGGAGAAACTTACATCATGGTGCCAGGACAACTGTCTCTCTCTGAATGTGAGCAAAACTAAAGAGCTGATTGTGGACTTCAGAAAGAGACACCTGCGGCCCTACACTCCTCTTAAGATCAGTGGGACCCCTGTGGAGAGGGTAAGCAGCTTCAAATACCTCGGTGTAAACATCTCGAGGACCTGACTTGGACTACACACATTCAAACACAGGTTAAGAAAGCCAGGCAAAGACTGTACACAAAAGACTGTGGTATGGAAACAGCTCCAGTCAAGACTACAAAGCCTTGCAGAGAGTTGTGCGCTTAGCTGAGTGCATCTCAGGGTCTGCTCTCCCCTCTCTGCAGGACATCTACCTCAAACGCTGCAGAAGCAGAGCTGTCAAAATCATCAAAGACTCAAATCACCCTGGTAACTGTCTTTTCACTCTGCTGCCATCTGGTAAGCGCTTCCGCTGCCTGATGGCAAAAACTGAGAGACTCAAGGTGCGTTCACACCAGACGCGAATGAAGCGTTAAGCGCGAGTGATTTACATGTTAAGTCAATGCAAAGACGCGAATAGACATCCTGCGGCGCGGTTGACGTGAATCGCGCGTTTCGCACGTCATTTGCGCGAGTTGAAAAATCTGAACTTTGGCGGATATTCGCGCCGCGTTAACCAATCAGGAGCTTGCTCTAGTAGTGACGTGATTACAAGCCGAGGCTGTATGTGGATACCCGGACCTGTATGATAGACCAAAGATTACCTGTTAGATTTACCCAAAACGAATTATATCTTATGTTTATCCACTACAGATACATCAGAGCCAGCGGCAAATGTCAGAAGGACTAGCCGAGTTTATGCTCCTCTCTTTGGGATACATGAGCATGAGCCTCCACGGTGATCGCGTGGAGCTCACGGCTCCGAAATCGGCGAAGCACATTTTCAAATAGGTGCCGTTTTTATAAATAAACCGCAGATTTGAGTTTTAAACAACTACATTCTCGGCTGAAATACACGTGTCCAGTGTTTCCATAGCACATAAAGTGCAACTAGCCTCTAAACAAAATCCATGTCAGCCATATCGCAACGAGACTGGAGCTGCCTGGCAGAAGCCCCTCCCATGACGCGAATTCGCGTCTGTTGTGAAGTGAATTTCATGCGCGAATGAAGCGAATTTGACGCGCAAATGAAGCGAGTAAACTCAAAATGTTCAAGCGTCTAACTACGCACGAATAGCGCGATTTATTCGCGCAAGTCGCATCTGGTGTGAACGCACAGTCAGGAGGAGTTTCTTCCCCCAGGCCATCAGGCTCCTAAACTCAAACTCAGCCTCTTAACATCATCATGACTTCACTTATTAATCACTTACAATCAGTAAGATATTCACACTCATTATTCTCTACCTCATACTGACAGTGTCATTTGCACACATCGCTTTCTGTGTTTTGGTATCTTATTTTTTTTATTTATTTTTTTGAGATTGCTGCTACATGTCAACCATGCACAACTTATTTGCACTCTTGTACAGTCATGCTTATCTTAATATATAAGTCTACAGTATACTATCATGCACATTATTTTATATTTAATATTTTGTTCTTTATATCTTTTTTTATTCATTTCATTTTATGTATACTTCTTTGTGTTGTATTCTATAATATTGCACTGTCCATGGTCCATGGAGCGGACCTGACTCACATTCCACTGCTGGTTATATACTCTCTGTATAATCGTGTATGTGACAAATAAATCTTGAACTGAAGTGTAAAATTCAAACTACTGGTAAAACATCTGTAAAAAAAGTTAAAAAAATAAACAGAGAAATTCCTTCAAATTATACATTATGTATATTGTGCCCTATTTTTACAGTTTTTTTTTTTTAGAGTGTAGGTAATCACAGCGTGCCGATATACAGCCATATCGAACGACTACGAGTGTGATACTGCATTTATACAACAGTTCAAAAGGCACGAGTGTGTAAATACTTCCTTCTGCCATGGATTCAAATGTTAAAGGTGACAGCTTAACAGCTGAGCCCAAGCCTCTGTTACCAAATCAAAAATGTCACTTTAGAACTAGTAACGAAGGAACGTTGAGATGCTTCATTGAAAGCATCTCATTGAAAGCATTGTATAATTGTATTAAAATGCTCACTGTATTATGTAGAGTTGAGTAGGCTATTATGAATGAGAGAATGAATGAGAGATTGACTGAACGAGTGTGATTACCTGCTTCTGATACAGCATTCATTCTTCAGCTCAATCTCATATTCACAATAAAACATTAGTTTGAATGACCGCTGAGGAAAGCGATAGGCTTTGTTGTACCATCCTTTCATCTGTTAAGGGTGATTTCCGATGACAGCGCTGCTCAATGCATTTGTCGGCTGCATCTTACAAGGTGCTGTTGAAAGTAAAAATAACTTCCTTTTTTACAACCCAGTTTTAGTCTCTTTTAACAAAAGTCTTTACTGTTCACTCATAAAACAGTCTCTTGTCGCCATTTAATGGCAGAATAATGTAACTAATCACATCACGAACACGAACACACACACACCATTTCCCAATACTAAATTCTGTTATTAACTACTACTATTATTTATAATAAATATTATTTATTGAATAATAATATTTAATAAACAACAACAGCCATCATAAAAGCTACTATGCAATTCAGTCAAAAGTACAAAGGCAATGCTCTATACAGCATGGAAATTAAGATTTTGCCCTCAGCCAAAACTATTTGCTCTGGAACAAACAACAGATTAATGAGAGCAAAGACTGATTTATCCAAATTGAATAATATCACATGTTTAACCACTATAGAGACATCAGAGCCAGCAGTAAATTCCAGAAGATCTGGCCGAGGTGAGGCCAGAGCGTTCATGAGTGCTGAACGGCCGCTGATGCCCTGAAGCTCACATCTCCAAAAATTTTGAAGCAAATTTTCAAATAAACATTATCTTTATTAACAGACTACATATTTGAAATCTAAACAAGTACATTCTTGCCTAAAAAAAACTACATTCTCTTAAAACTACATTCCGTGACAAAAAACTGTATTATTTATAAAATTATAGTGGATTTAGGCATCTGCCATGACACTTCCTGTGAGAAATAACTAGGAATGCACCGAAATGAAAATTATTGGCCGAAGCCGAACTAAATGAAACACTGGGCCGAAGGCCAAATACCGAACACGGTTTTTCGCATTTTTTCCCCATGAAGGCCTATTTTGCCATTTTTTCACCATTGCATAAATTAAATAGCCAAAATGTGCTTTTTACTGCTTTGTCCTGCTTTTCAAATAAAAAAATCAATTACAAAACAACAATTTAAAAAATATTTACTTAACACTGAACATTTTGTAACATTAAAATTAATAAGTTACTAAAAATATTTTGTGGCCATTTTTGGGACCCCCTTCTTGAATCAGGCATGTATTTTTTCTGTACAAATAAATGCAGCCTTTCTGAGCAGAAGAGACTTCTTTTAAAACATTAGAATATATTACAGATCCCAATTTGAACACTATGTGTGAATGTTATAATAAATGTATAGCTGTTGTAGGGTAATTAATATTATCATTATTATTGTCTTATTTTTTATTTTATTTTACAGAACAACAGTAAATTTTCAATACTAACATTTAAGAATGTTGATGGAGTTGTTGCTTTATCTTAGATTTTATTTTTGCAGAAACCTGCAGGAAGATCTGTGCTTTTTGTTGACAAAAGCATGCAGAGGTAACCCCCCAATAACCAAAAATAGCAAGTACAACCCCTATCTATTTGAATTCTATTGAGAAACTGCCACTTTAAAATGCTATGGAGAAAGTCGAACATTATCTAAAAAAAGGCACAACTAAAAAGAGGAGAAAACAATCTTGCACCTGCACTAATATAATATTAAAATATTTTTAAACTACTCATGACCACCTTTACTATAATTTATCACGTTTTACTGTAGGCTTATTTATTGTGGTAAATTTTGTCTAACTTGTAGAATTTATAATAGATAATCTGTTAAGATTATAAATATAAAATATTTATAAAATATAAATATTTATATTACAACTGTGGCATGTTGTAGCTATTGTGTAGCTATTGTTATAAGGCTGTTGTTTCTCATAACAAATGCAATATAGATTAATAAAAAAGTCATTATTGGCCTGGTAATGATTAATAGGCTAGCCTTATTATAACAAATGCTACAGTTAAGAACTATGGTACTTTTTCACAAGTACAAGTCAGAATCGAGAGCCAATGGGTTCTAATGATGAGTGATGGAAAAACCTGGCCTTCAGATATTCCAATGATGGCATAGATTAAATCATTAAGAGCCTGATGAACTGTTAAGGAGTAAGAAATAAACAATATCAATATAAGAAAATGTTAAGTTAGATTGACTTCCCATGGCATGTTGAATTAGAACATTCTGTCAAACTATAGCCTAAGTGTCTAAATAATATAAAATGCATTATATATCCTATGTAAACAAGTAATTGTTAACTAGCCTATTACTTTATTGCAGTTATGCAATCAACCAACTTTGCATGTGTGGTGGATAGCACAAAATAAACATTTAAGCAAACAAACAAATAAATAAACCTTAAGAGGGAGCATGACCCGAGGTCCACTTCAACCCCCCCAATGTTCAAACCAAAACTACGCCCTTGATAACAAGCCTCACAAGATTCTCTTTTATGGGTGAGCATCCATTATAAAACACGCACAGGATATTAATTTAGACAACTATGCAAATATTGAAATTTCACACAAAGGGATCAGAGCCCTATAATGCGTGCCTAATGTACGACTCTGATACACAGGAGTGTCATAGGCTACATTAGGCACGCGCAAGTTCGTTGTTATTACCTTTAAATTAGCGCGACGGTTTGCTTCATACAGCCCAGAGATGTAGTTTGCGTGCAGCGGTTGGAAGTTTTGAGCCGATGTTCAGTCTGTATTTAACAGTGCGATGAGGCTTGCTGCGCCGAGTCCGAAGCAATCAATCACAGAGCACGAGAGAGGCCGTGCTTTGATCATTTTAATTTAACACATTAATAATGAAATTAAACAATTATAGGATAATATTTAAATTAATTTTAAGCCATCTCGCGGCCCCCTTGGAGGATCACTGAGGCCTCCTAGTGGGCCGCGACCCCCCGGTTGGGAACCCCTGTGTTAGAAAACATAACATTCTGCAGTTTATTTACTAATCGTTTGAGGCCATTTCGCGATTTCAATCATCATACAGTAACCAGCATCAACCACTCCTTCCTCTTCTCATCGGAGACATGAGATGCAGCGCTAAGCAGTCTCTCGCTGTCGGTGCTTCGTGCCTGTAATGATTTTTGCGTCTTTCTCTGACAGTTTTAAATACTTTCACACTGCAGACACATTTGCTGCATTAGTGCACGAATCTATTTGATCGTGTCACGTCATTGTTCGGTACAAATTATTCGGCCTTTTCACTTATTTGGCCGAACACTGAAATACTTTTTTTTGCTATTTTCGGCCGAACAATTTCGGTTGCCGAACATTCGGTGCATCCCTAGAAATAACGCAAGTGGAGTGATACAAACGGTGAAGCGTTTGGAGTTCCCATATCACATAAATATCACACTTCTCTCAGCCAATCTGATTTGAGGACCAGAAGGAACTGTTGTATAAATGAATAAATATATATATATATATATATACACACATACTATATATATATATACAGTATATCAATTAATTTGATTAATTTGATACACACACATGCATATTACTGTATGTACACTCACACACACACACACGCATTTCAATATTAAAAATGTGTAAATGGTTCTTAGCGATAGCATGTGTGTGAATTTATTGAGGTGGGAGCTGTCATTAAAAAAAATCAACAAACAACAGTTCATGTTGTGTCATCATCAGTAGTGGATGGATGACACACTGCGAGCATCATCTTTCTATAAACAGAAAGATTTTGTCTGACACTGAGCTCATGAGGCCAGGGAGAATTATTTGGAGCTTGTTACAGAAGCTTGTGTTTTTGGACACAGCTTTCTTGGAGACTGTCATCTCATGCAGACTCGTCTCAACCACTGTTCTGCCTTTCCAAGGCCTCCAATGCACTGGTCAAGCTCCAGGCTCAATATTTTCTCTCATATCAGTCTGAATCGGGACGCATGTCCGCCAGGCTTCTGTCTAACAGAAGAAAGATGACGTGGGTTTGAAGTCAAACACACCTCACTGTCCAAAGCACATATTCAGGAGGCTTTAGCGGCCCATGCAGCGTGAACTCAAGGATAATGGCCGTCACCAGGGTAATGGACATTCACGGCGGTTGAGGGCTGTGATCCGGGAAATATGTGGCGAAGCAAAGAGGAAACAGAGGATTGTAATCTGGAGAGAACCATGCAGAGATTTTTTTTGGTAATCACTATGACAGTAATAAGGCAGCAGTTCCCTAAAAATATAACATTTTGAATTTTGCCTCTAGTAGGGGTAAATATGCAAATAATGCCAACAGACTGGGTGGCCAAAATGAGGAATGTGAGCAAAAACCAGAGTCTCATGCAGTTAACAAAAATATATATAAAGTAATATTACATAAACATACATAATTAACAATTATTTTTATACATAATCAGTATAACAAACAAATACCTTGAAAATATGCATATAATATATAAATTTACATAACTTAAAATGTTACATTAAAAATAAATTCACATTTAATACAGTCATTAAGTTATACATAAATTACTATCATATTGAATTACAGTACAATATATGAATGTTCTAGTTGTACTATATTATTATTATAATAATAAATATGCAATACAAATAAAATAGTAATTTATGCATGACAATATCTTAATATACAACGATATAGTAAATTATAAATGACGGAATAATTGTTTTAAAGTATTAAAATGTATATTAATTGTACTTTTCAAGGTATATATTTAAACGTTTACCTAACCTCTTATTCACCCCCCACAAGGTCATCATTTGGAAATAATGCCTGCATGTACCTCAGCTGCCCATACTTAAATATTAACTTTGCCTGTGTAACCGTAACTTGATACAACATGTAACAACTTTGAGTGGTTTTGCAAACATGATTGCTGACACATCTCTGGCCTAGTAGTGTAAAACTGTGGTAACTCTCAAGGCCATTCATTTCTGCATGGCCCTAATACACCACTCCTAAGGCAGCTATTAGAAACTCACTGGCAGTAAGTGAGTCCCAGAAGACCCCTGAAAGCCTTGACTCTTCCAACCCCACCCCACTTTTTCTCTCTTCCATCTCTTTCTTCCCCCTAGTCATTTTTAACAGGACTGTAAAACTTCCTTGCAAGGGTGTGAGCTTGGTTTACTGGTCTCCTCATCAGAGTCATGAGTGTTTATTTAGGCACTGGTCACTTGAACTTACGTTTGTTACAATGAGAGTATCTCTGGTGTCCACACCTTCATTAGACTACGACAATAATACAATACATTACAGTGTGAAATTTAGAATAGCGATTATGAAAAATGTTTAATGTGTGATTATGCAACGTAATGAAATTTCTGACTCTCTACGTGTGCTCTACATCCAGCATTTCATATCACCAAGGCACTGAAGGATCAAGCACACTGACAAATGTCAGAAGATGGAACTATTTACAAACTATTCAGTTTTTCAAATGACTCAGCTTGGCAGGTTAACATAGGCTTTACAGCATATTATATTATTTCATCCATAAACAAGCTAATTACAAAAAGCAGCCATGATTGTGGCTTACTCATTCTACCCGTGTTCTGTCCTCTATGACTTTCCAACGATCAGGTCAAACTTTCATGAAGACACTACTCTTTCACTGCAGTGAAATTAAAGTAAGCCATCAATGACAAAACAGCACAAACATCTGTTTGGATTAGGCCATCTAAATTGTACTTAATCTACAAAATTGCACTGGGACAATTACGAGTTTATCCAAAATAGAGACAGAAATATGATAGAATAAATGATTTTTCAGACCATCAGTGTATGTGTTCTTGTCTAACTGGGTTGAGTTAGCGCCTGTCAGAATTACTTAGCAGCACGGACCGACTGCTGTTGGGCCCAGCTTCTGGTTTGGACTGGTTAGGATCCGAGGGTGGATACTCAACCCGGTCAGTGGTTTCATGCAGCCTGCGGTCAGTCTTCAGTCCAATGTACTGTAGGCTGCAGTGACACACACTATGAACGTGTGTGTGTGTGTGTGTGTAATCCACAGAGGTCCCTGACCACCCAAGCACATTCATTCTCAAATGAGCTGAGAAATGTGTTATTGTCTGTCAAAAATGATACACATTTGACAGATTCAAGGTTAAGGGAGGGTGAAAGCTAAAGCACGCAAGCTCCTGGAAGTGCAGTGGCTGTTTCCTGTAATGGTATAATACTTTCTCAATTCTCATGACCAAATCTGAAGAGAGACAAGCCGAGTTTAATCAGTTTAAAGTGTACCTGAAATATCTTAAATGGCTGATTTAAATAAAATAACTGTAAGGGAGCCAGTGGTTGAAGATTTTTCAGTGTTACACTGGCTAACTGTGACATTATTATTCCAAATATTTATATTTATAATGTTAACGTCTATATACCTACACTATTGTTAAAAAATACAGCTAAAAAGTTATATTGTGGAATATTACTGCAATTTTAAAATAACTTAAACTTTCATTTTTATACATTTTATATGATATACAATATATAAATGTAATTTATTTTGATGGAAAGCTGAATTTTCAGCAGCCATTACTCCAGACTTCAGAGTCACATGATCCTTCAGAAATCATTCTAATATGATGATTGGGTGCTCAAGTAACATTTCATATTATTATCGATGTAGAAATAGTTGTGATACTTTGTGTTCTTTAATTATGTCCTTTTATGAATATAAAATGAAAAAGAACAGCATTTATTTGAATTAGAAATATTTATACTTTATATATATTATTTATTTAATATTTGTAACTTTATAAATGTCTTTACTGTCAATTTTGAGCAATGTAATGCAACTTCACAGATAAAAAAAAAGGTACATGGACTAACAGTTAACGAGAGCATCAGCTACTTGTGCTGTCACTAATTCTCTCCTTTGCACATTCAGACAGATGAGTGGCATCAAAATACTACTACAATATTTTAGGGTGGCAAAACGATTAATTGCGATTAATCGCATTCAAAATAAAAGTTTATGTTTACATACTATAAGTGTGTGTGGACTGTGTATATTTATTATATATAAAATATATATATGTGTGTGTGTGTGTATTTATATGTACATAATAAATATACACAGTACACACATAGTATGCAAACATAAACTTTTATTTTGAATGCTATTAATCGTTTTGCAGCCCTACAGTATTTACAGCACGCAGCTCTTCTGTTTCAGTTCAGCCCAGAGATGAATTGAGTTCAAATTCAAAACTGATTCAACATTACTTCTTTGAAATGTACTCAATTACAGTGAATGGGAATTTAAAATGTCTTGGGAATGGGTTTGGGAATGTCTGAATAATTATATCAGCTTTACTACAGTCAGGGGACAAAAGAAAAACAGGATGAAAGAACATCACGTAATCAATAGTAGCAAAAAAGCACATACCAGTGGTAAGGAAAAGGAAAGAGATATATTTAAACGTGTCACTCTGCCCCGGACATGTGGGAGACACGAAACTTCCCACCACTGTAAAACGAGGGTCATTTTCAGTAAAAGCTATGTCGGGATTAGTCAGTCTAAGAGTGCATGTTTTTGGAAGGAACACTCGGCCTTGAGGTCAGAGACCTTTTGCCCACACAACACAGTTTCATCCTGTACACGGGCTCAAAATCCCTCTGTATATTTTTCTCTGACATTTATGACCGCAGTTAACATTGCATGCAGTGAACGCTTACAATGTCGCATGGCTTCCCATAACACCAAAGTTTATGGGCCCGGTCTATGAAAAATACACTAAACATTGGCTCTGATGGTAAAAAGTCACTTCCTATAGAGACAAAATGCTGCCCTGCAGCCTGGCACACGGATCAGAGGTCAACTGCTCCAACCAGGATTATACAATACGATTGGTTAGACTTACCGGAGCAGTTGTTAAAAATTAACCAATTACTCCGACCCCAAAATCACAGCTGCGGGCTTCCATAAATATGACCTCTTCACCTCTCCAAACAAGCTGTTTCATCCCCTCCCTCATCTCTCTCGCTCTCTCTCTCGTTTTTTTCTAATGAGAACAGGGTGAAAAGTGAAAAAAACATACCACAACAGAGCAATAGCGAGTATTTACTGTGAGAACACAAGCCATTATTTTAGAGCACAGAGGCCTGTGAAATTCTGCCAGAGGACAGTGGCGATGTGTGCATGCGTTTGTGTATGCGAGCAAGCAGGGGGGTTACAGATTTACAGCTCAAGTCAAACGGCCCCAGTCTCTCATTAGTCCTTATACACACACACAGAGAGAGCGTTCCTCCCCTGTGATAGTTTTAACAGACCCCGGCTGTATGAGCCTCGTGAGGGACACCCGTGGGTCAAAGGCCAAACAAATTTTCTGTCAGATTTACAGGCGGAGCAAGGTTGGTGGCAGTGCAGTAAAAATGTTCAGCAGAGCAACCCGACCGTGCAGCCTGCAGAGGTCGATGGGACTGGAACAAAGGGTTTTAACTCCAAATAGATCCGTAGCGGCATTTACCATATGGATTTACTGTCAAAATGGCTATAAAGGATGTTCGTAGAATGGAAAGTACATGTTGGGTTTCATAAGCATGGGTGTTCTGTATGTTAACATTATGATTATGAGTTGGTGTCTACATTAATGAGCGTCTGGTGACCTGCCTTTGACCACAGTGGACCTCTGATTTAGAAACGGCCTATTGCTGACCCTGACACACACACTCATGCACACACACACAGATCTGTTAATGGAGTGCTGATGAGGACATGGGTATAGTGTTAACCTATTGCTGACCCTTGCCAGATTTCTCTCATGGGAAAGAGTAACACATGGATACTCACACACACACAGACATTTACAGCTGTATTAGTGAAGACCTCTCAATAGTTTTCATACTCAGATAAACCTAAACCTCACAGAAACCTGTTGACATTATTAAAGGGACAGTTCACCCAAAAATAAAAATCCTGTCATCATTTACTCACCTTCATGTCTTTCCAAACCAATTATTTCCTCTGTGGAACACACACACACAAAAAAAAAATTCAAAGTATTTCGGTGTCCAAACAACACTGGAGCCCACTGACTTCTATTGAATGGACAAAAATTGTGATTGTCCAAAAGTGATCTGGCCAATTTATGATCATTTTAAATAGTGAGAATAACTTCAAAAATCCATTTTTGACATGTTTGATTATTTGTAAGGACATAAATGTATGTCCCTCTTTCTTGAACTCTGGTGTCTTCTCACAAGAAAAAGATTTTACATTATTTCTAGCTCTCATGTCTACACTTGACATCACACAGGAATTAGTAAAAAAGCAAGTAAATGGTCACAGAGTAAAGTGAAAGGTCAAAAGTAAAAGGTCACATAGAAGAAACCATCTAGTTCTAAAAATTCCTCAAATTGTGGATATTACATAAAAATGCTGGCTGGTAACACCAATATGCAGTTTAACAATATGAATAAAATATGTATATGCTCATTTGGGCTACATCTTAAATTCATCTTTAATACAATGTAAACAAACACACACACAAAAAAGTCTGACTTTCAGTCAAGTGACTAAATTAGCTCAGAGAAGAGAAGAGAAGAAAAGAAAATACGTTGCTCTGGGATGCATCTCCCAAAAGCAACTATGGTCGCATGTTCCGTCTCTAACAATAGAGTTCAACTGAACTTCACTTTTGGGAAACTCATCCCTGATCAATCTGTATTTAATGCCTAAATCAAAGACCGTCATCAAAATGATCCTCCCTGAAGTGACTGACACTCTGACACAACCAGTTTGCTGCAGATCACTAGAAAAAGAGTTTTAGAGCACTCAAACTGCAATTTATATTAAAGGGATAGATTAAATGTTCAGTTCTTATTGTTATAAGAAAAAAGTTATTAAACCAGTTATACTGTATTATGTCAACACTTTTTTGTAACCTATTTCAATAATCGCAAAAATACTGTACACCGTGATAAAATCAACATGTTTTTATATGCAGGGTCAGAAAGCTCTCGGATTTCATCAAAAACATCTTAATTTGTGTTCCGAAGATGAACAAAGGTCTTACTGCTTTGGAATGACATGAGGGTGAGTAATTAATGACAGAATTTTAATTTTTGGGCAAACTATCCCTTTAAATAAAAGAGCCACATTTCTATTTTGCACATACATTTAGAAAATCTTTTCAATAAAGTACAGGGGAAAAAAAGAGAACAGGGTTCAAATATATCAATATTTCATCCATTATTACAAACGTTCTGTACATCTTAAAAAACGCCAATTCAGGGCATAAATCTCCTGCTTGTTTTTCCATTTCCTGACAACAAAAAGCCTCTATGGTCACAAAGAGCAAAGTTTGGTTTTGTACTGAAATATTTCCTTTGTTTAATGATTAGGATTGATGATGCATTGGAGCTACAAAGCCTTACAATGATCAGGAATGCTTTTTAAGTGTAAAGGCCAGCAATTACCGCAGAACCACCTTGGGCTAGAGTTTACATCAAAATTCTAAATGTTTGTCTGCTTGTTTATTTGCATATGTGTACATATCAAATAATGAATGTGTGGTGAGAATTTCTCTTTTTTATTGTCTTCTAGTTAAGCACCCACCACCGTTATGCTGACTGGTCTGGCCAAAGTAAAGACAGGAAACATTTCCATTGACGTCAAAATGCGAATCTTTCCCACAAACTGTGGTTTTGTTGTGGGATTCTCATAGACCACCATTATTAGAGGTTTCGGAAGGGTGATATATAGAAAATAAATATATAAATAATCGATCCTGCATCCAAGAGCCACAACAAAAGGCTTCCATTAGAAATAGAACAAAATGATGAAGGAAAACAATGATGCCAAAGTTATTTTCAATTAATGGTAAGAGCAAGAAGAGTTCACATGGGATGCTGAGGTCCCAAAGGACAACTGGGTGAAGCATGCTGTCCTCATCAAATAACAATAAGGGAAGGAACTTCAAATCAATATGGTATGTTAACTAGATGAGCTGAGCCGTACAAGCCAATCTGTTGTTTTGGCTCAGACCTTCGTCTTGAACAAAGTAAAAAAAAAAAAAAAAGTTAAATCATTTCCAACAACCAGTCCCAAGTTTTTTTTGCCTGTGGTCAATGCTGAGATTTGTGTGCGGTCTACAGACATCCACAGAGACTGTAATCACATTGTCTCCAATTGACAGACTGGCTGATAAGGAGTATTACAAAAAATATAATCTTTTTATGTCTCATGTCAAGTCCTGAGCGAGAAGGCTAATAAGAAAAGATTGACCTCTGTGCTGCTTTGCAATCCCACGTCCTCCCCTCAACTGCCTTTATCTGACCCTCACACCTGGGTAAATCATCTTTCCATCACTCATCATCTTGGCATATTTCTAGACACCTGTTGAGTCTGATCAAGATAGCTCATCACAAGGGGTTTCATTACAACCAAACTATTTCAAGTCGAATACTCCTCTTTGATCACTGGACTTTTATGTCAGCACTCCAGAGATGGTGAAAGGTACATGCGAGGGGCCACCAGGAGTGTTTTGTAGGTGAGCAGGTGGAGTTGGAGCTAGCACACCACACACAAACTGTACACATGCACATAGTAAAACCCCTGAAATCCTACTCCACTTACACCTTGTCAGCCTGCTTCCATCCCAAAAGCCTGGATCCAGCGTATAAACTCAATAGGTCTCCAGTGTTGTTTTGGATCCCAATTGATGTTCAATTTTTGGACATTTGAAAATAAAAAATAAAAATAAATAAATGAACAGTATTTTCATTTTTAAATATCGCCACAAAAATGTCATTAAAAATTAAGATTTAAAATCAAGTTTAATTACACTGATACACAAATGAAACCCAAAAGTTTGGGGTCAGTAAGATTTTTTTAATGTTTTCAGAAATCATTCTAATGTGCTAAAACATTTATTATTATATCAATTACCAATAGAAAACAGTTGCACATCATAGGAAGGGAGATGATTTCTAATTTTGCAAAAATCCTGTAAGCATTTAATTTTAAAATAATTTTGGCATTAAGAAGATTTGTCTCTGATAAAGTGGATTTGTGGGCATGAAGCAATCTCTTTACTAATCTCCTTCCATCCTCCGTCATTACAGTTCAAGCTGATCTGTGGTTAAATGTCTGCTGCAGATTTCTGCTCGAGGAGAAATGGTGAAGCACAGTCAGCAGATGTTTACTAGCCACTGGTTTCACAGATCAACTGGGAGACGTAATGTTCCATTGAATTTTGAAGATGCTGAACACAGTATTTCTTCTGCTGTTTGTGGTATTTTGGGAACTATGCAACTACAACAAATTGTAAGCAAACATAACCTGCAACAAGCAAGCCGCATTATTTTGAATCTTAAGTACCTCATAAAACCATGCAGAAGCAGTCCATACTAGATCAAATGGGGCCAGTGTGTCTTATGATTTTTTTTTTTACTTTAAACATATTTTAGAGGGTTAAAAGACAGGCAGAGATATTAGTGAATAATGAAACAAGAAAAATTCCCACAGGGTTCAATTAAACAGCTGGATAGATGGTTCACATAGAAGATAATATCTGAAAGATTAAATCAGTGAGAGCAAATTCCAGCATTTCAGTGGGTCATCAGTAAATGTTTCAAGAATATTAGTGAACTTAGACAATTTTATTTAATAGACAAACATTGTGTACAATTGACACCCATTGTAATGGTTAGCTTACTGTACATACACCTTAGAGTAAAATCATAGTAAATATAAAGAATCTTCCTTGTAACATCAAAGATCTAGATAAGACTTCAATTTATTTTCAGCCTGATACAAGCTTTAACACACATAATTAGCAGAGCTATCAGTTAATGATCTTAATATCATTTAACACAGGGAATCAGGCACTGAGGATTTACAATCCCTGTTTTGAGTGAAGCAAGGAATGGAAGTAGATGAGTGAAGAAAACAAATGGAATGTTTTAAATATGTGGCTCTGATTGGGTTGGTAATGAAACCACAACACAATATTATGGCTGGCAGCAGGTCAAAGCACTGATGACCTAATCCTTGAGAGCTCGGACTTATTTACTTTCCTCCTCCTGTTTCAGGATTGAGGGAGATGGAAATGAGGAGAGTAATGGAGCTGCAGCCACCAGTGCTGCAGAAGCCCACCCTTTAGCTAAGGCCACAGACGGCATGTTTCAACAATAGACAGTTATTCGGTCAAATGATGTACACAAACGCTGGAAAATCTCATCCAAATGCAGCTTTCTGACATTTGATTCACTTAATATACAGCTCTTCCTAAAGGATTCCTCATCAAACACACTCAGGCCTCTTGATGACGGATTGCAGCGTCACAGTTGACTTGAAGAGAACGTCAGACTTGTGGTCCTGGTTCTTCTCAGCAACCACTCCACAGACCAAATCAGAGATCAGAGAGGAAGGAAATGAGTTTAAAAGGCAGATTCAAAAAGAGGACGGGTTCAGAAATAGCCAGGGGAGTCTGATGGAAAAATCAACAGAAGCGGTCTACCAGAACTCATCTAGATGTACAATTAGTGCTTCAACAAAGGTGAGAGAGGGTTGAGAAATTCCAGTAAAAGGAACTGTGGTTCAAATAACAAAATGGTATTTAAAAAAAAATGGTGTATGATTTACTTTGAAAAAATGTTCACTCAGAAACAATAGTAAATTTCACAAATAATTACAAGAAAAGGCAAGTAACATACAAAACATACTGCAATAACCTTAATTTGCCACTTTGAAAAAAAATAAGGTTTTATTAGAACCAATTTACTAAAATGCCAAAAATTTATTAAATAAATTTGATGGTAAGTCTGGAACGTTTTATATTAGTTCATATTAGGTTTTGTTAAATACCATGTTTTTTTTTTTCCTGCATTTGAGAATAGAGCTGACAATATTTTTCTTATGAACTGGTTATTTTTAATGAATCAGTCAAATTTACTGCCTGGTTGTTAATATACTATAAAGAAATATACATACTCACAACAGGTTTTTTTGGTGCATAAATTAATTATGGTATTTTAGAATAAATTAATAAAGGTATTCCTTCATTCAAATTGTTACAGAAAGATAGATAAACATTTCTTCAGTAAGACATAAAGGATATGAAAGGAGGGTGTGATGAGGGCAGACACTGGACAGCACCACAACCCAAATGTAAACCAGTTTTATAACTTCAGAGGATGAAGGTTCCTTGCTGGAGCCTTTCTCCCTCTCTCTCTCTCTTTCTGTGTCCTCTCTTCCTGCAGGGTTCTGGAAAGTTCAGGTTTAATGCTTCATTGACTGCAGATGTTGCAACCATTGCGAAATCTGGAGTCTCCTTTCTCTCAACGCCAGCTCATCTCCATTCTTAGTCTGGCTTGGTCTCCTCTCAAAGCTCCTCTGAAGGCTGATTGAGCTCAGCCGCTCAAATCGATTCTCAGCTCGTAGGATATGTTGTTGTGGTAATGATGAAACAGCATGTTTGCTGTTTCAAGTCTTCACTAGCTAATGTGATTCTGGTAAATGAAGCCACAGGCCTAATTAGGTTCTTTAGTCTGTATTGGGTCATCTTGAAGTAATTTGTGGACATTTTGAGGAAAATGTATTAAAAAAAGAAAAAAGGAAGAAGAGGGTGGAACAAAGCATGTTAACGCTTATTAAAAGAACATTCAAGTTAACTTGATTTAAAAATAAGATTGACAAGCAATCGGACAATTATCCTAATGCAAATGCCTTTTTTTGGCTTTAAATCTATTTAATTAAAGGTAAGACTGAAATTTCACAGAGAACGAATCCATTCAGCTAAGGAGAGAATGACTCAAATCTTTTGAATCTGTTCAGCAAAAAGATAAGTTCCATTGAGCAAGCCGTTGAATCACCTCCTTTGAGCAGGTCACTGAATCATTCAATATTTCACAGATTTGTTACAAATCATTAAGTTGTTCAAAAGGATTATCCTTTGTTAAAATGTGCATGTCTACAAATCTATTAAGAATGAGCAGGTTCACAAACAAGATATTTGTGAATGCCCCAGTTATTCAGTTAATTGCCCCAGTTATTCAGTTTGTTCACTACTGCGAATCGTGTTCGGCCCCAAAACACTGGCTCATTCAATAAATGCCGTCCAGAAATATAAATTAGTGGATGGACATGAAAATCAGTTGCTGGTCTATTATACAGTTTAGTGCCATTTTTGAAATACATTCTCAAATATTTGACAACTGAATTCCATGACTGACCAATCAGAATCAATTTGTCCAGAGAGCCGTGTAATTAAAATATTTAATGTAAAGACGACGTGTCACGTGACTTATAACATCCAACCGGTTCATGACTCCTTTAGCAGTTTGTGTGAGAGTCATGGAGAAAAAGCCATACCTCAAACTTCTCTGCACTCCGTTAAATGATGGGATAAACCTTCTTTGACTCAATCTGGACTCGATCTAATCTCACTTTCAACCCTCAACAGTTTTTGTAAATTCCTCAGTACCCCCTTCTTCGATGCCACCCTGCACTGAATCCATTCACTGGCAAAATGCCTTTTGCGTTTTTTCATCTCTCTCCTTTCTTCTCGGCTCCCTTGGCCTTCTGGTTGTTGTTTTGAACTCAACAGGGAATGCCTAGAAAAAATTTTTTTTTTTTACTGCAGAACATGCCTTGAGCACATTGTTAGTGAGCAAGATTTAAAGGACCCTTTTAATCAAACCCAGATCACGGTTCACGGCAGGGTCAGCGGTCCGTCTCTGCAGGGCACCCAGCTCTACACCACGCCTACACGTCTCTCAGAATCCGCAAATCTGTCCTTCGGTTGGACATCCAGGTGTGAGGATGAGATTTTAGGTCATAAAAGCTGGCGTGCTCCACGCCGCCCAACAGTCCTATGAACTGAACTCAAATGCTGAAATTATATAGCTCCACTAAATACAGCCTACTGGCGTAGTATTTTATCAGATGCATTTTACTAACCATATTAACAAGAGGTGAATAAAAAGGCAGAATGGTAAAACAACAGTTAAAAAAAAAAAAAAAGTGCTGACAGGCTCCAGCCACTAATGAAGGTACGATTTGTTCCTGACTGTTTGTGGGAATTTTGAGGGTGTCAAGAAGTTAACATCCAGATGAACTGCAACTATTGTAGTAAGCAAAGATTAATTATTATTTTTCGTCTATGCATTAGCCTAGATATGTACTGTAAATAACCCACATGAACACATTTCAAAGGACTTAACAGTTTTAGTAACTAGACTGAGGAAGTGTCTGCTAAATCAATACATTTAGGAGCTTAGGTAACATCAGTAGTTATTATTACAGCTAAACAGCTCCATAAATATATTGGGCCCTAAGTGAGTAAATAAATAACTGCAAATGTTCTGCTAGTGTCACATTCATCACCTCCAGTCCTCCTGGGTGAAGGCGTGAGATACAGAGCCCATGTACCAATAAAGAGTAAATGAGATCAAGTCCCTCAAGCTGGCCACTTTTCCTGACTAACCTGAGAACCAGATGCATGGAAAGCAGAACTTCTGAACTACTGGGTCATGACCCAAAAATGGGTCACAGGTCTGTTCTGATAGGGTTGTAAAAAAATAATGAATAAACAATATAGAGCTGTCGCGATTCGTCGATTTAAGTCAATATTTTGAAAAATCTACTTCATTTTGCTGCACGAAAACCGGATCCGCATTCACGGAGGAGAATACAAAACACATTATTAGACATTTTCCAAGGCTCTGTATACCCATTTAAAAATCATAATTAAGTTTTATTCACAAAAGAGATTTAATTAAATAATTATATGCATCTTCTAACACAGTATATGCCCAATTATGTACATGCGTGTAGGTTAAGCACGTGCGTCTCACAGCGGCTCCGTTCAAGTAGTTCAAGAAACTGATCATAATGTGTGGAGCATCTCAAACTTCTCTGCATTTGTTGTGATTTGGGTTTATTATCCAGCGCAACGTGCGCCATTTCATCAGATTTAAGGTAAATCATTTATAAACTGTGCAAACACAGAGCGGATTTCAAAATAAAAGCACCCTCACTCTGACCATTTATTCATTTAATTACAGTGGCTAAATTTCTGTCCTAGAAATGACTTAAAGATTAAGTGGACTTTGAATTAAATGGTGCTGTCAATATTAAACAAGTTGAAAAATATCATCAGGTGGGCCTTTGTTGTTTATGCGTCAGTACATTAGTATTGTTTATAATTATGTATTTTAACATTTTGCAATAAAACTATTTTCTTGCTTTTGACATTTGAATAATTATTATTGCAATTGCTAAAACTTTTAAGCATTTTAAAAGCTAAAATCCGTTTTATTTCCAAATTCATTTTCTTCCATTTTCATTTTTCTATACTCTTTTTAATGGTTAAATTAAATTGATTATTCAAAAAGTGTCTATTAATTGAGTTTTACAGTTTTATCTTTACCAAATTCTTATTTTCTGGACATTTTATGGTTCCATAATTTTCTTTTTCAGTTGACATTTACATTTTTCTCCTAACTAAATTCTGTTATTGGATACTCCTTTAAATAGTTATAATTGATTATTGAGAACACGTTGTTGTCTTTTACACTATAATACTGAACTGATTTCAGTTTTGGACTGAGATGAGATGGACACTTGCTTCTTGCAATGTTGCTACTTTTGCTTTAAAAAAGGATATTTAAAGGTTTAATAAAATATTCTTAAGTAAAATTGATGTTTTTTTTGCGGGAAATATGTTTTTTAGCTAGATTAATCTAAAAATAGTTTAGTGGCCTAAAACAATACTAACAATACTAATACGAAAACATCTTCATATCAATCTGTATACCGTTTTATGAGCATCTGGCCCAAGTGAACAACATCAACAACAATAATAATAATTATTATTATTATCCAGCTTATTTTTCCTGTAAGAGCGGGCACAACCATTTGTACTATGGTAAAGTGATTGTAGACATTAATCTAATAATACAAAAAACTGCCTAAAAATGAAAGAATATTACCATATAATGGTAATAAAATTGATTGCTTTTGTGGTTACCAAACTACAAAATATTTAAAGCATGTTATTCAATGAATACCCTAGTAAAGTGATTGTTTAAAATGGTATTACATATTATACATAGACAGTGCTCCATTGTACTGTAGCATTACCATGGTACATGTAAACATACACAACACAAGGGCGAGTGCTAGTAACCTAAAATTGCCCTCTTGATTACCGTCCTGATCCATAACATATGGCACACCTTGAGTAGGGTAAAACTAGTAGACTGAGAGGTAAAAATAAAAGAGAAAGCGAGAAATGGAAAAACGTTCATACAAAGTTCTCTTTCTAAATCTGCTGTATTCAATCGAGAACAGGCGCCTGTGTCTCAGGTATCTTGGATAGTATAGTGGAAATTGAATACCTTGCTATACTGTAGTATGAACATGAATAAGAGATGTGGGTTTGAGAGCTGCATGTGTAGCTAGAGTGATGACAGGTGGAACAGAAAATAGGCATATGGATCCACATGGAAGCCTGCAAACCACTCAACACAGAGAGAAAATCCAGCAGTGTAACTTTCCTTGAACTTCAGGGGAAAATAGATTCAAAAATGTTCCCAAATGCTAAAAAGATATCCTCGAATAATACAGGTCTGAGGAGCCATCACTCAGGGACGTACAACTGGCACAATATTATGTAAAATACAGAAACAAGAATTATACAGTCTGGCAAGATATGTTTATATATCATTAGACCATATTTGGTATGATTTATGATTATTAGCACACACACATCCGTCTCCGACATATAGTGACATTCATACCAAACACACACACACACACACACACACACACACACACACACACACACACACACACACACACACACACACACACAAGGCCCAATGCAGCCAATGGCGCATTTTGCCCAGTTGTGGGCCAACAAATTTTTTATAAAAATGAAGTACAAAACAAGCCTTACCGCACTCACAACAACAGCATGTTTCTGATAAACACTTCAGCACCCATTATAAACGAATTCAATTTGCTAAAAACGGAGTCGTATCAGCAATGTCAGGCAATGTGAAATAAACCAATAAGCCGCATAACCTACCTCTAAAAACTTTGAAGGTTCCATGTTCGAACATACGGTCCTCCTTAAAACAATATCCTTCCGGTTGTGCATTTTCATGTTACATTCTTCTCAAAGTCCAGTGGAAATAACTGCACCTCATTCGAGTCATTAAACATTTTGCAAATAACCATTCTTTGCAGTTGAAACACAGAACGTGATCAACTGATACACCAGTAGGCGGCGGCAAGTGAATGTATTTGTGTTTTATGAATGAATCATTAATAGAACCCTTTAGTGAGTCATTCACTCAATCGATTCTTTAAAACCAGAGTCATTCAGGACTGAAACCAGTGAATGAAAAATAATGCTGCGTCCCACTTTTCCTAGACTGCCTACCTATACAACGCCATTAAAGTATGTACTCTTTTGGTGAAGAAAAAGTACACATTTTTGAGTGTGTAGTAGAAGAGTAGGCAAGCTTTGGGACCTCACAACTGCTTCTTTAAGGGACCACTCTGTGGCATAGTTACACGCACCCTGTCACTGTAAATTGGCCTGTCAATCATCTTGTCACTGTTAACATCCTCCACATTTCATTTCATTTAACTTCCTACCGTATTGGAGAGAAAAGAAGTAGCTCCTTGATCTGCCAGTCGCGGGTCTTTCATGCGTAGAACTCTGCTCATATTTTCTGCATAATGATGCATTTAAAAGTTAACGACCAAAATGGATGTTTATAAAAGTTCACATTGCTGTTGCAGATTAAATATAACACGGATAACAATAAATAAATATTTTTTTTACCAGGTTAAATGTTGATTATTAGTAACTCAAACCCCTTTTTGTAAACCTCTCTACCTAAAGGTTGATCACGCGCATCCGCCAAGTTTGTAGTTTTTCTAACGCGTTTTATTCGTGTTTGTAGTTCGGATTGTGGGCAATTTTAGGAGTGTGCACGGATCAGGCACGTGCAGAGGGGGGGGCTGTGGGTGCTTGAGCACCTGCCCATTTTCCCCTTGATGCCCAAAGTGCCCTTTTGTCAAGGCAATTTTTTTTTTTTTTTTTTTTTTTTTTGTGATTAAACGCCCTTTTGTGAAGGCCTGCCCAGTCTAACTATTAGTAAAATTAATTAATAATAGTTTAGCGGTAAATTAAATTATCCACATGATGACCTTTCACCTGACGATCTCAACCGGGAAGATCCCTCACGTTCAGACAGCCTTTAGGATGCCTTCAATAACGTCCGCGGCTGCCGGTAAGTGGAGTTCTCAGCGGAGCGTGTGTTTGTAAACTTATATTATATTATTAATTATTATTTTTTACGAGAACGGCGTGAACAGATCATGCACAGCTGTTATATTGCTGTGTGTAGCCTGTGGAAGCAAGGTTAGCTCTGCAGCAAGGGGCTACAATATTTTTGTTCAATGTTTTCCTAATGATAATTTTATGATTGGTTTATAAAGGCTACTACGAACACCCTTTTCCCATTTTATCACAGAATAATTCAGGAAATATATTTTATAGTTTCTATACTAAATGATATGTCAATCAGTACTGCATTTTTCATATAGTTTATTTATTTATTACCTGAAGATAACTTGGAAAAACACACATAAACCATATATTTTCGCAATCTTTTATTGTCTTCACGTTTCATCAGTAAAAACGTTTCTGCTTTTTATTCAGCTCAGCTACAGCGATAGCCGCGTGAGTTTGTCCATATGCATGTCAAAAGTTTCTGCGCGAGAGCGCCCTCTGGCTTCGAGTATGAAACATGCACTGCACGAGAGTGTTCAGCTCTCCTGATATTCATATCTCCTCATTTTGGATACGAATAATACGTCAGGTCATGTCTCTTTAATTTAAATCTAGATTTAAATCTAGAAACCTCTATGTGAAAACACCTGCTCGAGCTTGAATAAAGTGCCGGGGACAAATTTACATTTATTAAAATTAATATTAAAAATGCAGCTAACGTAGTTCTACACACAGCAATTCAAACAAAGGTGCTTGTTCTCTTTCGTTCTTGCTGTTTAATTGGGAAAAGTTTAAAGCGCTTCGAGGTGCCTTGTTTTTTTTTATGTTATCTTACTAAAAACTATTCATACTTTGAACAATTATTATTACAGTATTTATATAAAAAAAACATAGAGTGCCTTAAAAATAATTATCACAACACTGGTAAAACAGGCTTATACTGATTTTCTCAGTATACAATTTTTTTTTTTTTATTTGTCCTCCGAATTATACTTATCAATCCTGTTTTTATAATCATTATCATTAAAAAAAATGAATACATTCAGAACAGGATTATAATAGAATTCTATTTTAAATAAGACAGGAATATTTTTTTCTACAACAACAACAGTAGTGTTTACAACAGCAAAACCACCATACCCTGTAAACTCAATAACAACAATAATAATAATAATAATAATATAATTCCAGAGTAGTTAAGAGGTGCAAAAAATGTCTTTAACATTTAAACTTGAAATGGTCTTTTCTGTTCTGTGTTTCTTTTTCAAACCTGCGTCATGGCATTTGCTGCTGTATCAATACAGAAGCATCCATTTCGATACACATATCAGCAAGGAGCACAGCCCTATTAAAAGCCGTGTTCCATGTGCCCCTTTTATACTTTGAGCACCTGCCCCTCCAAAGGTCTCTGCACGGCCCTGGCATGGATCCACACTTCAAAAATCGACCTGAAATAGTAGACCATCCCGGGACTTTTGGCATACTCTTTTCAACATACTATGCTTTGGGACACACTTATTGTAATCTCACATACTATTTAGGATGGATATATGAACATTGGGACGCAGGGTAAGAAAGATTCGTTCATTCTTTCTGATTGGTTACAAACGAAGTACTCAAGTACGAAGTAGCTCAGTGAGGTCAGGTGTTCTGACGATTTGTGTTGTCAGATTTTGCTACTTCCCATTAAATGAGTTGGTAGCATAATTCGACAGCAAAAAAAAAATCAGATTTTGCTTCCAGCATGATGTGGTGTGATGCTATATTAACGTGTGCACTTACCCCAGACCTAAACCTACTCTTACAGTAGGCTATTTAAAAATACAGTGTTTTCTACAGTACAATCTGACAGGTAGCATTATTTGTTAGAACATGGCCTCTCTTGAATGTTGAAATTATAATCTCCCAACTGTCAATTAAATCTTATTTAACCTACACCTTGTCCAAGTCTTGTTGATTATAATGGGAGCATATTCACAACAGTGTCTAACTCAGTCAGTGAGCTCGCACTGAACAAACCGCTGGCATTTGGAATGATATTGAGTGGATTTCTTCTGCGTTGTAAGGTAAAATTTCCTTCTCAGCGAGGCCTGTTTCTTAAGCATTAATTTTCACGTATCTCAGCAGACACAAGGGAAATACCAAAAGACAGCATGAATCTGTGAATCAGAGGCGTACACATCAGTAGAAACTGCTGTAGTTACAGATTGGCTTATAGACCTTTTTAAATGTCTCTGATTGGTCATTGTATTCATGGGACCAACAGATATCTCTGTGATTGGTTGCAATGCTTTAAGAACATGTTGTAAATTGAAACCTGTCCAGGGCAGTAGAACTATGTATTTTGAATGCTGCAATGCACACTTTTTACAAACAGATAATGCAGCAGATGCTAATCAATTTTACAAAAAAGCCACTGACAAAAATCATTAAGACTGAGTTTAACCAACCTGACATTCAAGAATGTGGACATGCTTAAACCTGCAACCAGTGACACACTGCACTTTTAACCCTTTGTAAAATGTTTTCTCTCCAACAACCATAATCACTTCATCAGAGCGCCAAAAATTTTCCTAGTCTGTAAAGACATGCATTTAACTGATAAAACATCATATTGATTTAAATAGATTGTACAAATCCCTTTTTTTCAGAGAGATACTGTATTTTAATTGATTTATTTAGAACACACACTTGAACCAATGCCTTACCTAGAGAATTAAAGCCCGCAGTGATGTCCATCTTATGTGTATTTTTCATTTATGACTTTTTCCGATCACAGAAGGAGTTGAAGGGGAGGGCACATTTAGCCCATAGGGTTAAGGATGGGCACAAAGTCCAAATCACCAGACCAAATGGGTTCAACCACTGGGATGCACAACGTCTCGGAACATTTAAAGAAGCAAGAAATCAAACAAAGCCACATCTGACTGGGAGAGGGCTTTTACGGGGCCCTCAGGAGGAGTTTGAATCCATACAACAGTGTGGTCTGGAAGAGTGACCATCCAAGAGAGGGATTCTGTCATTGGTGGAGAGAGAAAGGAGGACGTGAAAGAAAGGGAAAAGCCATAAATCATCCTTACAGGGATAGCCTTTGTGGTTCAAACCTGATGGGAAACTGTAATTTATCAAATATTTTATAGCAGAATGATGGACCTGTGGTGGGCTGAAGAGTTTTAATGACTGATTTTACTTTATACATTATGGGTGTGGTTTCAACCTGTAAACATGAGGACAATTGACTGAAATAAATGGAAGCCACTGAAGACCTACAAAATCTTGGCATGAGATCTGTTAAGGATGGCGGATTAGTCATAAATAAAGACTTCAATCTCTGCATGCCAGCATAGGGACAGTAATAAATGTCAGCTGAGTGTCAGCCACCATATCATTTATCACATAATGTCATCATTGTTATTGTCCTTGTATATCATCTAACTGAACAGAATGACAGAGAGAAATGACCATATACCATGTATGTGTCAGAAATAAAATATATTTTTATTGTTGTGTTGGTCAGAGCCAGATTCCTTCAACAAAGCTCCAAACATTTTACTTGTCAAGCTCTACTTGCAAATACATTGTACTGTGGTAAAAAAAAAAAAAAAAGTGGGGAAACGGATAATGTCCTGGCAGAAAATTACCATTATCTTAAAACACAACACAATGCAATGATTAATTGAAAATATGGGTAAAACACTGGTTAAAAAAATAAATAAATAAATATTAGCATGGTATATTGGCCCTTGTTATATTATTAAAGACCTTTCTGTGAAATTATTTAAAATATTTACTGTATCCAGTGCTGCTTGAAAGTTTGTGAACCCTTTAGAATTTTCTATATTTCTGCATAAATATGACCCAAAACATAATCGGATTTTCATATAAGTCCTGAAAGTAGACAAAGAGAACCGAATCAAACAAGTGAGAGAAAAATATTTTCTTTGTCATTTATTTATTGAGAAAAATGATCCAGTATTACATATCTGTGCGTTGCAAAAGTATGTGAATCTTTGCTTTCAGTATCTGGTGTGACCCCCTTTTGCTGCAGTAACTGAAGGTAAAGTTTCTTGTAAATGCTGATCAGTCCTGCACAATAACATGTAGGAGTTTTAGCCCATTCCTTAGTGCAGAACCACTTAAACTCTGTGATGTTGGTGGGTTTCCTCCTATGAACTGCTTGCTTAGGTCCTTCCACAACATTTTAATTGGATTAAGGTCTGGACTTTGACTCAGACATTCCAAAACATTAACTTTGTTCTTCTTTAACCATTCTTTGGTAGAATGACTTGTGTGCTTGGGGTTGTTGTCTTGCTGCATGACCCACGTTCTCTTGAGACTCTGTTCTTAAACAGATATCCTGGCGTTTTCCTTTAGAATTTGCTGGTATAATTCAGAATTCATTGTTCCATCAATGATGGCAGGCTGTCCTGGCCAAGATGCAGCGAAACAGGCCCAAGCCATGATACTACCACCACCATGTTTCACAGATGGGATAAGATTCTTAAGCTGGAATGCAGTGTGTTCTTTTCTCCAAACATAATAGCTTCTCATTTAAACCAATAAGTTCTATTTTGGTTTCATCATCCATTAAACCTTTCTCCAATAGTCCTCTGGCTTGTCCACATGATCTTTAGCAAGCAATTTTCTTTTTGGAGAACAGTGGCTTTCTTCTTGCAACTCTGCCATGCACACCATGGTTGCTCAGTGTTCTGATGGTGGGCTCATGAACATTAACATTAGCCAATGTGAGAAAGGCCTTTAGTTGCTTAGAAGCTACCCTGGGAACTTTTACAACCTCGCAGACTATTACACGTTCTGCTTTGGAGTGATCTTTGTTGGTCGACCACTTCTCGGGAAGGTAACAGTGGTCTTCAATTTCCTCCATTTGTACACAGTCTGTCTGACTGTGGATTTGTGGAGTCAGAACTCTTTAGAGATGGTTTTGTAACCTTTTCTAGCCTGATGAGCAACATCAACTCTTCTTCCAAGGTCCTCAGTAATCTCCTTTGTTCGTGACATGATTCACTTCCACAAACATGATCAGACTTTGATAGATCCCTGTTCTTTGAATAAAACAGGTCACGTACTGACATTTGATAGTCATTGCACTGACTGAAAACACCTCTGCAGTCTGCACAGATGGACTCTAATTTCACCTTTAAATTAACTGCTAATCCAAGAGATTCACATACTTCTGACACTCACAGATATGCAATATTGTGTCATTTTCCTGAAGAAATAAATGACAAAGAAAATATTTTTGTCTCATTTGTTTGATTGGGTTCTCTTTGTCTACTTTCAGGACTTACTGTGACAACCTACTGCTGTCAAATATTACACTGTAAAAAAATAGTTGTTTGTATTTTTTTTGTAGAGTAGAAGAGTTTATTTTGTGTGTACTGAACAAGTATACTCTAAAAATGTTGCTAACAAAAGTTGCTTTATTTGTTCAAAACCTGTCCAAATTGTGTCCCGACTTTCTAAATTGAGTCATCTGAACAAACAATTTTATATTGAACAGTCTTTTACAAGTTTTCAGCATGCAATGCAGCTTGAACTAATTATGTGGTAATATTTTACTGTTTTACATTTTACTGGCTTAATTTATGCTTCTGTTGTTGTCACTGTTAATTAGCTATCACATGATTCAGAGTTAATATTCTTACTGAATTAAAATTAGTAGATCTCATCATGTATGTTCATCTCATCTGTTTACCTGTCAGAGTAATATGTCTGCCTTCAGTTTTATGTCATTGTCTTTAGTTTTATAATGCCAACAGCTTTGAAAATAAAACACAAATATAAAAAAGTGGTTTGAAGCTCCTTGCATTGCTAAATGTTGAACAATCTTTAAATGCCTTGACAATAAGTTCATTAGTTGAACAAACGTTTTCAGTTGTTAACTTAACAAACTGACTGTAAAAAGTTGCCTTATTTTTTAAGCTATAGGTCAACTTTTGGTACAGTGTATCTGTTCATCATGATTACTGAAGATGACAAGTGAAAAATATAAAGAAAGAAACACTGAAAGAATGAAATACAAAAAGGTAAAAAAAGAGAAAGGATTAAGGGGGAAAAAATAGAAAAAAAAAAGATTTTAAAGTTCAAGTCTTGCGCAGACAGAGAGAGGCGGTCAACCACTTGCAGAGATGGTAGATTTTTCCATTCTAATTTGTCTGTGAGAATGACAGCTAATAACTTTTGAACTGAAGCTGTGTACATTCACTTACACACACAGGGCCAGTTTGTTAAAAGGCTCGTCTCTAATGGAACTGGCTGATGCGTGGTCATAACCTGCTCCAGCTCTTGTGTTTTTCCTCTCTGCAATTATCATCCTCAATTCAAATCCACTCTCTCTCTCTCTCTTCTTCTGCTTCTTCACGGGCCAGTGCCGCAGCAGCCGCAACAGTCCATGTCTGGTTACCATATGGAACAGTGACCTGGGGTAATATTACAGTTCAGCCAAATACTTTTAAACCACTATGATCACATGCCATATTTAAGGCGAGTAACGAAAGGTCATGTATGCACGGAAGCTCAAAATGCCTCTGACCCGAGTACCTTCTCATCATACTTATGATTCACAGATAAAATAAAACATTGATGTTCCAGCATGGATATTCAGGAACAATATCTGTCATTTAGCAAGATTTACAGCTAAATTAGCTGCAGCGCTTGGCTAAAAGAATACGAGGGGATATTTAACACACTGTTTGAGAAGCGATCCTCAGTCTGCTAAACAGATGCCTAATTACCTTGCCCCTAAAAAGATTCTGTGTCACACGAAGGTACACGTTTTTATTCAGGCATAGAGCTTTGTCATAACAAGCCACTGCTAATTACCTAAAAACAGGGTAATAAATGGTCATTGACAGCTTTCAAAATCTCTCTTTTGGTATTTAATTTAATCAAAAATTTAAATAAAAATGACATGCTCAGATGGCAAAATTTCCAAGGGGGTTACAGGCAGACTGTATGTAACCCCCTGTAACTGGTTGGATAGTGGTAAAAGCCGTAACACTGTTGCAGACATCTTTTTACCACAATATACATTTTGCAATGTAAAGTATAATATGAACAGCATGCATTTATGTACTGTATCTGAATGCATTTATTTCATAGGCTGAGGTAAGAACTTTTCCTAAGAGTAGCTGCCTTCATTGTGGTGAAAATCAAGCTTTTGACATTGAGCATATGTCTATCTTGTGTATTTAATATGCTTAAAGGACCATGTGAACATGGTTTGTAACATTAGCAACACATTTTTAGTTGATAACATATTAGTTTGATAACATAGTCAAGCCAAAGGCATGATATCAATTATGACCGATACTGTAGAGAAAGCCATAATTCCTTGTGGAATTATCCGAGTGAAAGTGGAGTACATGTCAGAGCTGGTGTGATTGAGTCAAGGTGGGGCGTCACATCCAAGACATTTAATATAAGGCATGAAAAAAATATTTTTACAGGGGAAAGAGATGAGTTTTAATACAATTAGTGACTCCAGGAGGACTACAAACTATATAATTGAGCCTACTTTTAATTTATCTGTTAACAGCCATTAATTATATACCACTCATTTTTGGGTCTTATCATGTTTCAAATGTAAGGCATAAATATCTTTCCATTTTTTATTTACTGCTATTTCAGATGTTTATTATTTAGCTATTTTCCTTTCAAGGAAGGCATTGATTGAGGACTTTTCAAAGTCCCCATTATGTTTTTATGGTGATGAAGGCATGGCTTCTATATGAACAGAATTCATTAATTATTTTCTAGTTTCCTAAAAGGAAAGATCGACTTTTCCTCTTCTGTGAATGAAAAGAATTACAGACCTGTTTTACAAATGATGTGGAAATAAAACATCAAACAGTAAGAGGTAGTTTGGAAACAGCATGACTTCATGAGTGTGTAGGTACTGTCCTGGGCCTACTAACTTCACCAAGAATGGCATGGCTTATAGAGAAAGACACAAAGAAGGAACGGAGTGTAATGCAGACCTAGTCTAGGGGAGTGATGAATTTGCACACAACTGTTTGGAGCACTGTGAATGGCTTTTATAAGAATACACTGAAATCTGGAATACACTGGAGTTGAATAAAGACACTATTGCTTTTTTAGAGCTGCTTTACAGCAGAATTTAGATTTGTCATATATTTGATGAAGTTTACATCACTGATGTTACATCCCTGTTTAATACTGTGAAGCTGCTTTAAAAACAATCTTTATTGCATAAAGTATAAATAAAGGTATCCTGACTTGACTCTTAGTTTAAAGGAAGACATTAACTGGTGCTTACATAGATAAAAAGTGTGTGATAACCTTTAACTTTGAGGTCTAAAGTAACACTTTCTTCTGTGTTGCTCTCTAATATAGAAAAAGCATCACTCTGCTAATGTATCACTTGAAAGATTTGTACAATGTAGGGGAAAAAATGGGCAGTGGAGTCGAAGAGGAAATACACTGGGCATATTTGTGGAAAAATGTCTGTTGATTAGAACCAGTTCTGAACATGCTTCTGCAAACCACCTTACAAGAACAACATGAGTTCAAAAAAGACTTGAATACCAAGTGAAATGTCTACAGGGAAAAATCATTAACGTAATGGTGCAGCTTTAGCTGGAGGAGGCTATACCCGGGTCAATATGTGGGCGAGGAGTGTACTCATTAATTGAAAGGGACAAGTGGAAAATAGAGTGACTGTTATTAACAATTATATTATTTATTGCACATAGTTCTAAGGCTTTGTTTGTACTGCCGGGAAAATATTTTTTCTTGAATCTGTTTTTTGTTTCATTAATATGTATGTGGTCTGATCTGCAGTTTTTCCTGTTCAGAATAAAGTTATTTTAGTATAATTGAGATTTAAAAAATAATTTAAAAAAGCAAGAGAATGGTTGCTTTGGGCATTAAATAATAAAAGTCATTAAATGAACAAAAGTCCAAAAGTTCTGCTCTGAATACAAAACACATTGATTTTTCCATGCCTTCTGAAATTTCTGAATTAAATCTACACAAATAATATTTATCTGCTTTGAGATGATCCACCAGTACAAAGAAAACATTGGAAAAAAAAAACATTAAATGAACAGCATATTATGAATGCACAAGAAAAAAAAAAGATGGCGTGTGTCAATAATTATGAGAGCTATATGTTGGCAATGCATGTTATTAGTCTTGCCTTAATTTTTTGCCAATTGTTCTTCAGTACAGGCAAACAGTCTGCTGCCTGAATAAAGAAAGTCTTGTTCTGCAGAATGTGGGTGGCTAACAGGCACTTCTACACCCTCATTGCCTTCACTCCCCCACAAAAAAACAATATTGGAGACTTGGCAAAATGTGAAAAAAAAAAAAAAGAAAATGAGGGAGAAGAATGAAAACAGACACCCAGTCATATAGTGTCAGAATGACACGTTTTGGGCTCCATACTGAAGCAAAGTAGCCTGTAAAAATGTCAGGTCAGGTTTTCTTCACCTTTTGGTTTTATTTCTGTAGAAAATGGGAGTGTATAGTGATGAATGAAGGAGAATGGGGCAAGATTTAACATCACATATAAAGCTGGCGATACACTCGCTAATTTTCCACAAATGTTTTACCTTCAATTCATGCAAGAGAATTTTTGTTTATTTGGGGAAAAATTTATATTTAGTATAGCAATAAGCCCCAAGAAACCGTGGTTTACAGTAAATTTAGAACAGCTAAAAGGCGTTCACCTGGCTTATTGCTTTTATAAAACCATTAGCACTTAGCCCACCCATTAGCCTAAGTCAAAATTCACAACAAAATCTGACATTTTGAAACAATTTCTTTGGTGCAGTAATACTGATGCAATCCCTTACGAAAATGAACCATGGTTTTGCTACAAAAAAAAAAAAAAAAAACACCGTCACTGTTGTTAAACCATGCACAAATTAACTATGGTTTGTTTTTATTGAAAAGATACATAGTTTATTGACACATTTACCTGCTTATATAGTTAAAAATATAATGCATATGTATTTTTGGCCTACAGTGCCTTGCGAAAGTATTTACTTTTACAGACAGGAACACCAAGAGTAACGAGTAGACCAGACGAAATCAAACTGAACAGACAGGACTATAAATACACAGGGATAATCATAGATAACGAGACAAACACAGCTGGACAGGACAGGAATATGGGCACTCACAGGTCTGACATGACGACTAACAGTAACAAGGACACGGACAGGAAGACAGGACGGGGACCTCCAGAGCAGAACAGATAGAACGGAGGCCATGGCAGAGCTGGGAGCTCAGGAGGCCATAGCGGTGACAAGTTCAAGACACTGATGCTTGCATACAGAATGACCACAGGCTCAGCACCCTCCTACTTCCACTCACTATTACGAATCTACATCCCCTCCAGAAGTCTGAGATCTGCTAGTGAGCGACGCCTTGTGGTACCATCACAGAGAGGCTCAAAATCACTCTCCAGAACATTCTCGTTCACCGTTCCAGGCTGGTGGAATAATCTTCCCACCCCTATCCGGAAAGCTGGATCCCTGTCAATCTTCAAGCAACAACTGAAAACTCATCTCTTTCGGCACCACTTGACTTCATCCTAAACTTAAAAAAAACAAAAACTAATCTTTCCCTTTATCTTTCTCTCCTTGCCTTGCTAGCTTGTACTTATTTGAACAATGACTGAGACTTGGTGTTACGAGCACTTCCTCTGTCCGATTGTCTCTTCAAGATGAATCGCTTTATGTATTCCCCAATTGTAAGTCGCTTTGGATAAAAGCGTCTGCCAAATGACTAAATGTAAATGTAAAATGTGCAGCTTTAGCTACAGCCGGAACCCTTTCTACCCCCCCCCCCCAAAAAATTTCCCTGGGGAAGTTAGGGGGTATCAGGAGCCCTCCGGGGCTAAACAGACAGGACAAGACATGACAGGACAGCCCCCACAGGGCTAAACACACAGGACAAGACAGCCCACAGGAACAGGAAGCCCTCCTGGGCTAGCTTGGAAGCTGCGGCTTCCTCTGGGCATGACGAGGAGTCAGGGGCCCTCACAGGGTCCCTCAGCAACCGCTTCCACTTCTGCGACAGGAGGGAACCGCCTGCCCCAGATGAGTCTCCATGGACAAGACAAGGTATGTTAAAATGTTCCTGTGGGCACAACAAGACATAAACACGGCACTCCTGGCCATGACGTGTGGGCTGGAGACAGCGGCGGCCGGTGGGCTTGCCACCTGCGCTCCAGGCGGGCTTGCCACATGCGCTCCAGGCGGTGTGCTCGGGAGAGCCGCGGACGGCGGCGTGACTTGAGGGAGCCGCGGACGGTGGCTTCGATCTCCTGCGAACGGTGGGCTTGAAGGAGCCACGAATGACGGCGGGCTTGAGGGATTTGCGGCCAGCGGAATCGCGGCACTCGCGGCGATCCTGCCGAACTCCCACGCCGACTTGCAGTGGGCTATGGCGGGAATAACGAGCGGCGACTTCCATGCCAACAGACAGACAGTTTGATGAAGGGGCGCCGCTTACTGTTTAGGTCTGGTCTTCTGTCACGGTGCACACAGCAAGGAGAAATGAGGAACACGCAGACGAGGAGTAAACTCAAAATAATAGTCTTTAATGTCAACATCAGGGCAAGACAGGGCAAGACAAGGCAAGGCAAGGCAAGGCAAGGCAAGGCAAGTCTGAGACAGACAGGAACACCGGGAGTAATGAGTAGACCAGATGAAATCAAACTGAACAGACAGGACTATAAATACACAGGGATAATCATAGATAACGAGACAAACACAGCTGGACAAGAATTAACTCATAATGACACTTAACGAGGACAGGAAACAAACCAAATATGGGCACAAGAGGGAGGGAAACACAGGACTAGGGGAACACAGGCCTGACAATACCCTTATCTGGGACGGTTGGAATTTAGTTCAGGAGCATTCATACTGCTTGTAGGTGTTACTAGACTTTGAGTGAAGGTAACCTGTGGCAAATTCAATAGAATGGGTATGATTTGGAAAGGCACACATGTCTTAATAAAAGGTCCAACAGCTGATAATACATATCAGAGCAAAAACCAGCCCTGGGGTCAAAAGAACAGTCTGTAGAACTCAGAAACAGGTTTGTGTCAAGCCACACATCTGGGGAAGAGTTCAGAAAAAAATTCTGCTTCATTGAAGTTTCACAGAAGCATGTAGTCTCTATTACCCTTAATGGAAGAAGTTTGAAACAACCAGGATTGTTCTTAGAGCTGGCCTCCAGGCCAAACTGAGCAATTGATGGAGAAGGGCTTAGGTGAGTGGTGACCAAGAACCTGATGGTCACTCTAGTTGAGCTCCATGATCGTATATGCAGATAGGAGAAATCTACAGAAAGACAAACATCACTGCAACACTCCTTCGATCTGGGCTTTATGGCATTGTGGCAAAACTCAATCCTCTCTTCAGTGTAGACAAATGAAAACACACTTAGAATTTGAAAAAAATGCACCTAAAGGACCCTCAGACTGTGAGAAATAATATTATCTGGTCTGATGAACCTCAATTCCAAGCATCATGTTTGAAGGAAAGCAGGCACTGCTCATCACATGCAGAGTACCATCCCAAAAGTAAAGTGTGCTGGTAGCATCCTCATGCTGTGGGGCTGTTTTTCAGCGGCAGGGACTCGTCAGAGTAGAAGAAAATCTCAATGCACCAAAATATAGAGATAGCCTTAATAAAAACCCAGTCCAGAGCATTCAGAACCTCAGACGGGCAGAAGGTTTACCTTCCAACAGGACAATGGACCTAAACACACAGCAAGAGTGGCTTATAGACAACTCTGTGAATGTCCTTGAGTGGCTCAGCCAGAGCCTGAGCTTGACCCCAATCAAATATTTCTGAAGAAACCTGAAAATGTGCGTCTGCCCCATCCATCCTGACAGAGCTTGAGAGGTGAAGAGGTGAGGAGAAGAATAGCAGATAATTGCCAAATGCTGATGAGCAAAGCTTGTCACATCAAACAAAAAAGACTTGAGGCTGTAAAGGTGCATCAGCTAAATATTTAGTTAAGGGTATGAATACTTATGCAATGTACTTATTCAAGTTTTTTTATTTGTAATTAATTTACAAAGTTGTGACAATTCTGTTTTTGCTTTGTCAATATGGTGTAAGGAGTGTAGACTTATGTAGAAAAACAAAACAAATTTAAAGCAGTTAACATAAGGCAGCAACATGACAAAACGTGAAAAAAGGAAGGGGTATGAATACTTTCGCAAGGCACTGTATATTCAGTATTTTCATTTTTCTTTCTGTTTTAAAAAATCTATTTTCTTCACAAGTTATCTATTCATAGCTTCTTCATATATTGTGTGGGAGTTGAAGGGTTGTGTACTCCAGTGCTGATGTTTCTTTGATTCATCCTGGTCTTGCATCAGCACAGCTTTCTTGAAATACCATATCGCAATCGATCATATAATCTCAGACACTCTGTGTTAAAACAAAATAAGGCTCCCTACTGGTTATTGTAAAGTTATAAATACAAAGTTTGACTTGATGGCTTGCCATATTAAAATTAAAAATGGTGAATATAATGAATGTACTGCACTTGTTTTGACCTAAAATATACATGCAATCGGAGGCCCAGGACACAGTAAGGAAAACAACACTTTATTACCAAGACATCCTCAGGGTATCATCAGTCACTGTACGACCAATCGATCACCTGCTTTTGGCCTGAGTGCCTTCCCTTCTCCACATGCACATACACATATGCACACCTTTGTACTCTATGCATGTAAGTGTGCAGTATGCAAAACCACATACACACACTGGCAGCAGAGGACTAATCAATTTTTGGGATTTAGCACATAAACTCGTCTCCCTCATTTATACGCACACTACTAACACACACTCAGACACACACACCTGAGTAATATCTCAGCACTAATTTTCCTCCTGAGACACGACCTTTCTAAGTGGAATAGAAAACAAAGGCAGTGCTTATGTGCGCTCTCTTTTCCAAGTTTCACATGTGATTTATTGTGATAACAGCAAAAACGTTCGACTTGGCAGTATTCATTTTAAATTTTTTACAAAGGTGATTTTTTTTCCCTCCACTGTTTGTTTTGGTCGTAAGCTAATAGCAGGGCCTCCGACCAGGGTGCTTTGAATTTCCAGCTACCGAGAACATGAATTCAAGTATTTTTCTAGCTCCACTGGTTTCTATCAAATAAATGATTATTTTCAATGGCCATTGTGTGAATTTAATCATGCATTTCAACTTTTTGGGGCAATTTTTCCCAATATTTTACTTTTTGTTGTTTACCTACTATGTGAAAGCAGATACTCTGCATCTCAAAGATCAAACAAGGAGATGTTTTCTACTGCCACACATATTTGATTTGAGGTTAGAACAGAAATAGTTATATGACGCTGAAGATATTTATGTGAAAACCTCTCAATGGCCTGAAATATGAATACTTTATTTTATTATAAACTTGGAGTTCAGACAAGCTTGCGGTTTATTCCTTCAAATTTACAGCCATGCTAATATTTCATAATTTCTAAAGAGCTAAAGCACTGAGAGAAAGACTGGGAGGTCCTGCAAATATAACTATTCTTAGACAGGAAGAGAATGACAGGAGGGATGAAACTGAGGTTAGGTCTCTAGACTGAAGAGTTGTTTTGATTTAACGCACCTGGGGCCTCATTTATAAAATGTTGCACAGAAACCATCCTAAATTTGATCTTACATCATATCTCGAATATGCGTACGTTTGATTCATAGAATGAACGTACGAACAGAAAACGTGTGTACTCTTTCAGATGTGAAATCTATGTATCGCAAATGATCTTGAACTTGCACGCAATTGAATGGTTTCAGCTCTCTGCCTTGTAAACGACTTCTAATTAATGTCATTAACATATAAAATATCACCAATCCTCATAATTTAGAACAACGAGCTGCAAGTACAGCTTACATTAAAAAAAAACTGCAATACTCCGACAATAAAAAGTGCGTACGTCTGCTCAGACCCTGACGTGACACTAAGCACTTTTCCATGTCAAAGACCGTCTTTATAAATATGAGCGTTGGCGTGGATTTAAGCGTACGCACACTCTGAGATCAAATCTGAGCATACGCACACTTTATAAATGAGACCCACAGGCATAAAAACCATGCCATTTTTCACACCTCACTTGGTTTTCTCTTTCTAATTTGCGCACATCATAAGAAACAATTACTGCATATCTTCTAAAGCCTCAAAAATGCACAGCTTTGAGTCATTCAGCATTGATTCAACTAGCATAAACAGCTACTGCGAAGTCCCTGGAGCTCTGCTTCTTCCACTCAGTATGTCCTGGCCAAACATGAGAGCATTTCAACAGGCCTGATTGAATGAGGATTGGTTTTGAAGATTGGTTTTGTTTATGCTGGCTTTCCATTCATCGTGTTAATGGTCCATAGTGAAATAGCTGAAGAGACGAGGGCATGTTCCAGACATACTGTAAGACTAAAGTGAAGAGAAATATAGTCTGAAATAATGATTTTCTTAGCCAAATGCTCTGTTGCCCTGAACTGTGACATTTCCAAAGACTAACAGTGATGTCTGTCATGTCACTCACTTTTTGTGGCAGTACATTTGGTGGTATATTCTTATATATTCTATATTTCTCTGCAAAAATGGGATACTTTTTCATCGCATGATCATTGATGATCATTGTGATCATGGACATGGAAAACAATTCACCCGGACATAAAAAGTCATCTTGTTCCAATCTTGTGTGACTTTCCTTTTTTTCTGTGGTAAAGAAAAAAAATATATTAAATGATGTACTGATAGCTCATTTCCACGAAATTATACAAATGGAGCCCAGAGCTTTCAAGTTTCAAGAAAAGACTCAAATACACAATAAAAGTATTATTAAAGTGGTCCACATGATTCATGCAATATATTTCTAGTCTTCTGAGATATACATACAAGATACATTTGATAGTTTTGTATGATGAACAGACCAAAAGTCATTATTCACTGATAATCAGCCCTTCCAGCATGCTGTTAACTACTGCGAATGGGTCAGTAGGTCAAAACATCGAGATTAACTCAAGAACTGAATCACTCTGATTCGTGAATGGCTCATTTGTATAAAATTTCTGTGAACAAATGATTCACTGAAAAGATCTGACTTAAAAGAACAATTTGTATACACATGGCATGAATACTACTTTTATGATACTTTTTATGGTACTTTTTTGTTTAGTTGACAGCTCCAGTTCTCATTCACTTCCATTATATTGAAAAGAGTGATCATGATATTCTTTAAAAAAAACACCTTTGGGATTTACAGAAGAAAGAAAGTCATAGATGTTTGGAATGACATGAAGGTAAGACTATTGACAGAATTTTCCCTTTTGGTTGACCATAAATATTAATGTCAAATAGACCTCTCATTATTTGTATAATTTATAGCCTAAACCACAAAACAACTGAAAATGTGAGCATGCTGCTTTTTTTGTTAAAGCCATGGTCCAAATCAAACATACAGTAAAAACAAAAAATATTTCCTTTTTCATTCTTTGTAATGACCATGCTAATCTTTATATGTCTAGCATATAATATGAATATTATGACTCGACTGTAAAAAGTACACACCCAAGTCCAAACTATAGCATTTACAGAGCTGTAACAGATTAACTAAGATTTGGTTTAGCACTGAACTCTAATAAATGCCTGCCTTATTAAGAAATTGCTATTTGTGAGTGGTTCCAGAAATCCAGGAGTACCACCCTGTGAGAGGGCAGTTGCTGGGACTATGAACACAACTGTGAACCTTGACCCTGGCATCCATGTTGATTGGTTCTCCGGGTTGATTATTGGGTCTCTGCCAGACTGTAAAGGACCATATTCTGCACATTACCTCGACTTCTAACGTCTTAACCCAGCATGCAATGAAATGTTTTGTGGCCTTTTGGGAACGACTTACGGAAAATCAGAGGAGGCGAGTGGCCATTAGGCCCGCTTTGCAACCAACTGGTGCCAGAATCGCAGCTTTAGAAAGGCCGACTCAAATGAGAAAAAAGGAGCGAGACAGCAAAGAGATTTTGCTGTTTTCCAACCCCACCGGGACCAGGACTGGGAGCTGATTCTCTCCCTTTCTGGCTTCATTTCTTGGTGAAAAGTTGTCTGTCATTTTACGCTTGGCATTAAAGGTTCATCTCACTCTGTTTTCTCCATCCCTCATGTTTTAACATGCGGTAAAAGAGATGCTGTTGTCATGAAGGATTCTTGCGGATTTTTCCATTTCAAAAGTCCATGGCGTCATCGTAACCACACAGATTCCTGAAAACAGAATGTGAACGCTAGCACACTGTTCGAGTTGGTGGGGTCAGCGTTGCTGGAGGATGATGGGCTTTGTTTTAGATTCAGGGGGATAAGATAGTGTTGAACAGTGGTTTGAGTGCATAACATCAGCCCTGGGAGAGTTGGGAGTAGGATTGGAAACCGAGAACCCGTTCTTATTTAAAACCACGGTTCCACTTTTGAAAAAATAAAAAACAGAACCGAATGATTTTCATGACATTCAGGTCCAGTAACAGTTTTCGAGCTTGCATTATTTTGCCAATGTTGATGAAGCACCATACCAAAAAACTCTGAAAGTGTTCTTGGCATTAATACTCTGTGTGAAACATACAGTGCAATCAGAGAAGTCTGATTCTGGAGCAAATGTGTCTGCCCTTTCTTTTAGAGAAGGAAAGCATATAGCGTAATCAGCGAAGTCCGATTCCTGAGCAAATGACTCTTAAGTGACCAGTGAAGCCAGTGCTTACAGTGTTGGGAAGTAACTAGTTACATGTAACTAAATTACATAATTTAATTACAAAATAAATGTAATTGTAATCAGTTACAGTTACCGAGGAAAAAAATGTGTAATTAAATTACAGTTAGGCCTTCTTATGAAAATGTTACCGACTACAAATGGGGTTACATCTGATTTTTTTCAAACACACCTACATACAGATTTAATTGATTTCTTTCAGAAATTGCAGTGACTGCTCTAAAATATGAGACAACAATGTTTCAGGAGTTTAGTGCACAGAATAGGACACATGCTTATACAATAACTCTTTTATTCCTATTTGGGTTTATGTAAATGCTTTATTTCTTAAGATTAACAGTTTTTTCCAAGCCATTGTTAGATGCCAGGGTTTCATGTAATAACTATGCAAAGATCTGATTTCAAAAACAGTATCATAGCTACTAAACTATTTCTTATGGTTTTAAATCTGTATTTAACCTCAGAATAATCTCAAAGTGTGATTTTGTGGTGGCTGTGCTTTAAAATAAAATTATTATTAACTTAATTCAAGTGATGAAGGATTTTGACAGTGATAGTAATAAGTGTAAGTAGAATACTACTGTAAGGTTAACCCTGCCTGGTTTAAATATTTCAAAATGATTAACAGTTGAAAACATTAGAAATTTAGAAAAGTGATCAAAAAGTAATCAAATGTAATCAGTTAAATTACTTTAATAAATTAATTAAAATAGTTACACTACTTATTACATTTTAAATAAGGTAACTTGTAATGTGTAACCTATTACATTTCCAGAGTAGCCTTGCTGGGTGCTTATGAATCAGTTTGAGCTGTTTTTCAGTTAATCCGACTGAATTACTGAACTGTCAGTTATTAATTTTTTCATGCTTAACACTATGAACCAAATATTAAAATAATTTGGCAAGTAAATTGCATTTCTTTTCTTTTTTCCAAAATTTCTTCCCTTAAGGTTCACGTGTATAACCGGATTTCTGATTCCTCGTTCTTTTATTGAACAAGTAGATTTTAATAATGATGCCATACTTGCCATGCTTTACCTGCTTTGACGGACAACAAAAAACCATTGTGACTTTTTGATTTTAGATGTGGGATTTAATTTTTATTATGTGCTCATATGGCTAGCATTAAAGAAATAGCTTCTGCTACAAAATACGTTCATGTCTGTAAGGTACAGTTGGCACATAGAATATTGTTACTTAGCTTTTTTATGAGTGTAATTGACAAGAGCAATTACAGGGTGCTTTATAAGGCCTAAGTCTGTAGGGAACAGCTCACACATATAAAAATGACTTTCATTCAATAATTATAATTTGGAAACACTCACTGTAAAACCTTATTAGTGAATGATGGTTTTGCAATAAAAACACACAGAAACACAATGGAGCTCTGGTGCTGCTTTGGAGCAGCAGCAGCACTGTATGTGCATATTCCTTCTGGTTTAGCTTTTTATGGGGTATTCAACAAAGATACAACTCAAAGTCAATCTAAAGTGCTTGGCTGATAAACTGCAATGTGGATTGTTGTTAGCAAGATGCTGAAAAGGTTGCACAATAAATAAATAAATGGATATAAACATCTGGTGCAACATGGAGCAAGAAATACAAGCATATTCATTTAGACAGTATTGTGCAAGTACAGATGTGATAATGACAGTGTGTTGAGGACTAAATAGCAGAAGGGTGGTGCTGTTTCTCGCTTCTAAACGTGCCCGCAAACAAGTGTAATCCCATTATGGTTTTAATGGAATTTAATTTGATTCTAAAGACATTGTTTGATTGTTTGGTAGAATGGAGGAGAGGATGATTGTGTGGGCAGCAGAGGTCATTATGATTTTATAGTTGTGCGTAGAGCTACGAATAGCTGACACTCTCCTTTTGAGCTCAACACTCATACAGCTCATACTTTTGATGTTTGAAGCCTGGTAGAAAAAAAGCACTCCTGGTTATGATTTAATAACCTCTGACACGTAAGGTGTTAGTCTTTTTCATTATGGAAGCACTGGCTCAAGGCGAATTTCTTTGCTCTGGATTCAAAGGCATTCTTTACAGGTCAAACACTAACTGTTGTGGAGGAGCGACAGATTTCCCTGCCATTATGGAATCAATACCTTGTTTTTGATCATTTTCAGCCTGAACACCATGCCTTGAAAGTCTTCTTTGAAAGTCAGAAAATTTTAACTTTACAAGCTCCACATACCAGGCCCTAATGATTCTGAACAGGGAATAATACCAAAAGATTTTCCCCCTCTAAAATGAGGGGAAATGAAGTAGTGGGCTCACTGGTTGGCAGATGTAACACACAAATCCTAAATTAATTTATTTTATGAAACATAATAATCACCACTATAAAATCCAGAAATATTGTTTTTGACATTTTTTTCACTGATACCATTCCCCTCGGTTTTATAGAGGTGAATGAAAGGTTAAGGAAATTTGGAGGGAACTGCATTTTTGCAGAACTGGAAACAAATGTGAAACAAAAAAAGAACATCAAACAGCAACAGGATATTATATCACAAAGTAATGCGAGTTGCCAGTCATTTGATCTATTAAAGTGTTTTGCGATGCTATGATTCATAAAGTTCACAGGTCATCTCTTTTTGGAGGCAGCATACAAGAAGAAAGAGTCACAGAAACTGTAATAAATTGATTATAAATTGAAATTAACATGACTCTCAAACTTTTCCAAGCCACATTTTCAGACTGGACAGCATTCCAGCGGATTCCAGTATTTCTCTGAATGGTAATAAAGATGTTAACCACTTTATTACTTGAAAAAACAGTTCCTTCGCCACACTGTATCATTTTCGTTGTTTTGCATCAGTAAAATGGAATGATTAAAATGTCTTGTCCAGAAATTATTGCAAAAATTGCTAGTAAAACACCACTGATGCCATAGTCTTTTGTCTTTGGTTTAGGAAAGCTTCTGAGAAAAGTGTGTGGTGGATTTGGCAGTGTCATGCTGATCAAACATTAGGTCACGCAGGTCAATGGTACATTGGCTTTCTACAGATATCAATATGTAGACACACGTTCCGCTTATCATAGGAATAGTCAAGATTTGAATATTTCTGGTTCTGGTTTTTAGTAATCAATAATTTTGTTTCCTCAGTGGTTCTCTTCTAGAAAAAAACATTTGAAAAATGTTTGAAATTTATGAAAAAAATTATTTTAATAATAAATCCATGTAAAATATTTTTTCTGAAAGGACTTTTCAATAATTGGCCTTTATGTAGAAAACTCAAAGCTGCTGTGGAAGATTTTTATTAATCAGAATCAAGAATATATAGCCATATAGGTGGCAGAAGATACTGCATGCGTTTCATTTACTAACAAGAACTTCTTGGAGTCATTCAGTCAACAACTAGACTGTAAGTTTTTGATTAACTTAAAAGATGTGGCTAGTAACAGTCTTTAGTTTGTGAACTGAGTTACACTGGTCGCGCTGTCCGTTTCTATAGATTCAGTAGCAATGTCAAAATAATTCAGTAAGGCATTCTGTCCATATCGGCGGAAGAACCGTTAACAAAACTGAACATCATTCATAATGGGATTTGTATGGAGAGGGTAAGAAGTAGATTAAAAGTAGACGCTGGAGGTCATTTTTATGATCTGTCTGTAGAAATACAACATGAAACGACATACTTAAATGCCACTTTCTCCCTCCCAGCTGATCAGAAACCACCAGAATGTGGTGTTTATGAAGGTTTGGTCAGCTGCTCAGATGTTTCCCTAATTAAAATGCAAATCTCTGTAAATTTAATAGAGGGCTTTCAGCTGTAATAGTAAATGGGAACATTGTACACTACTGATGCTAACTGTTATTTAGTGCACTGTTTTGCTGGAAACAAAAGAATTGTGGGCACATTTTAAGCTTGGGTAAAAAAAAAAAAAAGTGGTAAAACCAAATACCACTGGGGACTACAATGCAATTTCCCACAACAAAGACACACATTGTTCTGCCTGAACAAGACGACGCAAAGGGCTAGATGCTTGAAGCTAGAGTTTACTCTCCCGCATTATAACTTCAAAGAAACGGGCATTTTTCACTTCCTGTTAGCTGACCTTAATGCTTCCTCCTGCTGCAATGAGAGGAAAGAGCCCGTCTGTGTGGAGTTTGGTTCCCAGAAATCATAATGTGAGACTGATGCCTTCACATCTGAAATAAAGCCAGTAACAACCGAGTGGCCACAAGCCACACACTTGTCTTCCATCACTAAAGGTCCTGTAAGGACTCATCTTTCCTGTTGTCATTTAACACCCTCGGACCCTTCCGTCTTCATTAACTTGGAACCACAAAAGGTTTAATTTAATGTCTTAATAATCAGCATCCTTTGCGTTCCTCAGATTGCTTTTCAGTGACTTCATTTCCCAGCATTTTTCTCCTCTCCTCCCTTCCTTTTTTTCTCATCATGTTCTCTGCCGCTTACTGTCAGGCACTGTGGTAGGTCTAGCTAATAGCCGGTTTTGGAGGTTTTGTGGATGAGAACTAGGCAGACCTGAAGCAGGAGCTTTTATTGTCATGGTCCAAACTCAAGGATAGGCTGTGAGCCAGACGCGTCTGTAAGAAATACTCAGTAAGGCATCATGTGCGTACCACCCTGCTGCTCGCAGAATGCATGAAGCAGGCAAACAATTATGCACACTGCTCCATAAAACCCACCTCCATTGTGTTTCCCATGTGTGTACGAGGGTGAGAGGGCACTGTAAGGCCACCCGGCCTGTAACGGGAATAACTTAGAATACAGAATCAAATGGCTGCTCCCAATATTAAATTAACAAACGTGAAGATCCAGTCCAGTAAGTCAAAAAAATATGTAAAAAATTCTGCCAAGATCCAGTCCAGTCTCATTAGTATTTGTAGGTATTTATATTTTTTAAAGCACATTTTGTATGTTTGGATATGCTGAATAATGTACAACATGTATGTACTGACAGCATTTTAAATATATTTACAAAGTAAAATATGTGTATATGCACAGAAACATAAAATATATCTGTGCATTAAAATATTATACATATTATATAGATACAATTCAAGTTACAGTATGATATTATATAGATATTTGTAAGCAAGTATTTTGTGAATGATATAATGAACATAATTAATCTAATTGAGCAAATAATGAGATTATGTTGGATGATCAATTAATGTCCAGAATTTTTTTAGTAATTTATTTGTTTTTGCAACTTTTATAAGTTTTGCAACTTTTATCATTTTTGCAAGTTTTTTATGGTTTAGTTGCAATTAACCCTGCCTATTAATTTCATAATTTAGTATTATATGAACCGAAAAGAATTTAACTTTTTTACGTCAAGCTTATGTTTTAAAGGTGCTGTCTGTGTGTTTCAGTGTTGCACACTTTATGTACCTGATTATCAGTCAGATAATTATATGATTATCTTGGATGATCAATTAATGTCCAGAAAAAAAAATCAGATAAAAAAATAAATAAATTACTCATTAAAATGAAATGACTTGAATGTTTCGAAAGTGCATCATTTCACTATTCATAGAGAGCAAACATACTAAACCTCAGGCATTGTCAAAACAAAGGCAAGAGAAACAAAGGTGACTCAACACATCAAAAATCTAATGATTGCTCAGCTTGTAAAATTATATAGCTTTTTCCATTTCGCAGTTCAAAATTCCACCTTGTTTATTCAGTTGATAATTAAGTGTAAAATGAGATAATACATATGTATATGCTTGCAAAATGCACTTTAAGAGGCCACTTAGCGAGACTATTATGCAGTTAGCTGCCATAAAGGCAGAGAATAAACATGCAACAAATGCAAATCCAAAGATGGCTAATTATCAAGAACCCACGTCCAAAATCATCTATTTCTTAAAGCACCCATGATGTTCCCATAGTTCTGGTGTTATTAATCCATTACATGGATTTGGTGAGATAGCGGCTGGGGGCAATCTTGGCAAGGTCAGAGCAGTCAATGCAGATGTGGTTTTATAGGAAAAGCTTTTTGATGTTGACTGTCTGGATTTTTCCATGGTCTCACTCAAGAAACATTAAAAATAAGTTCTGTTAAGCCCAGTGATCCTTTTCCATGTGGAGAACAAGTCACGCCTTTGCCTCAAACATAGTAAAACCCATTAAAACGCAAAAACAAAGGCCTTGACTTTCACTCAAAGGCCTATTTTAAACCAGGCTAAGATGTATTTAGTATTGATATCACTGTCAATTTAAGCAATATTGCCACATTTTTCCTTGTGTGCATCAGGGGCCTAATTTGTAGAAACCCCTCAGCTGATGACATCTGATATTTCCCCAAAACAAAGGAGAGACCAAAAGTGGTGACAAGGGTCTGGCTCCTGCCTCCCACCCATACAGAATGTGGACAGCGGTCAGGGAGCACAGGAAGTTCACCGAGGCTGAAATAACACACCCAAACCAAGCCTGACATTCACGTGCCTGTTATCTACACACGGCGAAGTGAAGAAACGGAGAAAGCGGGAGAAAGGCAGCAGCAATTAAGGAAAACTAGAAGACTGTTGAAACAAAGTTACAGTCAACGTTTTGCAGACTTCACAAGTTCACGCACAGGTTAGTGAACAGTGCGGATTTCACCTCTTTTGCTGTTCAAGCGTTAATTGTCTTATAAATTTGACATGACTATGATATCGCTTCCTTTACAGAAAGCTAGGACACAAATCAATACCTGAGCAAGACTGAGCTGATTTTGTACATAAGGAAATTGCGGTGCAATACTTTTTTCCCCTCCTATAAACAAAATCTTTTGTTCTCCTGTTTGTATGTTTCAAGTGTCAATGAGCCTGAATTTGGGTAAGTACATCAACTCTTGCCTTGATAAAGTAGTTGTTGGGCTGAATTAAATCCTAAATTCCACAGATTTGATTCTACAATAAATGCGTATAAAAAATATATTCTTTATAGACTTTCTGAATGAATACATTTTGTGCTCATGCACTAGTACACCAATAATGTGCACCTGGTTTTCTGATTACTTTTAACAATACAAAAGGAATTCTGAAAAAGTGATGAAGTTTATATCCACAAGATTATTTTAATTGTCTTTTTTAAATTATATATGCAGTATATGCATGTTTACTGAGGCTGCATTTATTTGATCAAATATACAGAAAAATATTTAAAATATATCTATTTTTAAATATTGCAAAATATTATTACAATTTATAACGTCTGTTTCAAAACATTTTATTTTATTCCTGTGATGGCAAAGGTTAATATTTTTTTTCTTATTTTTGTGAAAAGAGTGACACATTTTGTTTTTTTGTTTTCAAGCAGAAAGTTCAAAAGATTTTAAAATAGAAATGTAAATGTTCAAATAAAAAAATACTGTCACTTTTAATCAATTTAATGTGCCCTTGTTACATAAAAGTATTCATTTTATATATAAAAAAGGTGTCATCGTTAGTGTAATTATACATTTAAGTACTGAGTAATATTAATTAACTACATGTACTTACTATAGGGTTAGGATTAGGTTTTGTCTCAGGGTTACTTGTTTGTAATTATGCATAATTAATTGTTATTATAATAGTAACGTGTAACAAGAACATCTTAAAATAAAGTGTTAACAAAAAACCTTACTGACTTCCAAACTTCCAAAAGTCACTCCTTTCATATACATGAACTGGTGTCCATGGTCCCATTCAGGTTGGGCTGGAGCAATACACAGAGGTACAGCGAGGATGTGGTTTCACTGGGTGCCAAATCTATCACTCTGTTATAACTTGCACTGGATACTATGATATGGCCATTTCTATATTTTGAAACCTTGTTACAATGAGTGAGAGAGTGAGAGACTTCAAAACGTCATCCAGATTTACAACGTTATAACATTTAACATTTCCTCCCTACATTGTTAAGAGTTAACAAGACCCATGTACCGTAAGAGTACCCTGCACCAAACGAAAAGTGAGCTCAGAACATTGTATCAGAGATATACTGTATCATATTTAAATCACTCACTTTACAGAACAGCTGGTAGAAAAGCAAGAGTAAGTTGCCCTTGGCTCCATGAAACCCTGGCTGGGCGCTGTAGTGCTTCTAATTTGCTCTCAAGTCAAACACCCTGACCAGTCTGTTGTGGTTTGGGTTTAAAGGTTAAATCTGCACATAAGGTGGTCTGCGGATCTGGTGAAAAAATTAAATAAAAGCAACACAATTCTGTAGAAGAGACTTCACTTACATCTGACTCAAAATGAACAGATAAATATAAACAAAATGGTATATATAGGTATATATTTGACCATGGCATATTACACAGTGAGATACAAATACAGTCGATTTAACAGTGAATTCATCAGAGATGACAGCAGGAGCTTTAAGGCAATTAGACAACGTGCATCATTAAATCCTTCAAAAGTTCAATAACAGAAATATCCATTTTGATTTTCAAATTAAGAGACCTACTGCAAAACTTGTATATGAATGACAACTGTTCATAGATGCTCAGCATAGGGATTTGTGTTTTGCATAAATCAGTTATTCAGCTATATACTGTACAATATTTGGCAAGAGATCGCTTAGGCAAGGCTTTTTGGTTTATGTTTTATCTTATTCACTTTCCTTTCATAAATCAGTGATATTGTAGATCCATGCACAGATGTGCAGAAAATAGCTATGATGAAAAAAAAATGTAATCGCTCATATTTTTCTTTCTGTAACAGATAGGAATGCATCCTTTTTACTGTCAAATCAGTGACTTTATGGAAACATCTAATCCCTTCTTCACTACTTTTGCCCTCATTTTTTAAAATAAAATGTAAACACTTCCGGAAATCCAGCAGGTTAGGTCGGATTAACCCAGATTTCTTGACGTTTCCTGTTCGTAGAGAAGCTCCATCACATAAATGTAATGTGCAATGCAAAGAGTTGAAGTTTTGAGATTCCAGTTTCACTAAATGTGACTCCACAATAGTTTCTTCTCACTAAACTAGGTAGAAGAGGAGATCATGACCTGATCATGGAGAGAAAACAAGTAATTTGTGTATTTTATCATGTAACAGCTCCTTAGGCATGTTTAGAAGTCTGGCAACTTCTTCCACATGCGCCTGTTCATTTTCATACTTTACAGAGTCAAATGCAAAAAGGCACAAAGGCACCGGGGCGTAAGTGTAACATTTGCACAAATAAACAAGTCTTTTATCTCTCGTTCTCTTTCGCAGCCCACATTCCACACACGTACATACATTCACACATATGTTGCCAACCCACAGTTGACCCCGAGTCCATTTAGTGGGGATTTTGCTAAAGCAAAATAACAGAGTGTGATAGTAATCAGAGAGGTGGGCTTGCTGACAGCGGGGGCTCAGCTAATAACCGGCCTGTCTCGGATCTTACAGCCTAACGGTACAAATCAGGGTTTAACCTAAAGAGCCAGCGCTGTTGAAAGGAGAGGAACGAATGGATGGGAGGTGGTGTGACGCGGCTCGGTCTTCCTCTCTCTGCGTGAAGGAAGAAGAAAGAAGATCTGGCTGTGAAGAAAGAAGCCAGTTTTACAGGAGACATGAAAAAGGATTAAACCGGCAGAGAGATGAAAGTGTAAGTGGGAGTTAAAGAGAATACTGAGAGAGTTCAGGACCGGGTCAGATACGGGGCAGCGAGCGCGGCGTGTAATACATGTACAAACACACACAGACGTTATGCAACTTTCATGCATATAGGACTAGAACAGGCTAACGCACACATAAAGATTTCAAATACTCTCAGCCTGCCTTCAGTTTGCTCTTGGCTCGTGAGACACGAGGACACGTGCACAAGCAATGCAGATGTCTCCAGTAGGATGGATGGAGATGTGTGGATGGAGTTTTGGTGTGGTTGGTAATTGATGTGAGGGTTTATGTCCATTTTCTCATCACAGTCTCACTGCGTTCCCTTTCCCACTCCACTGAAGGGTCCAATCATCTTCATAGCAGCATAGTTCTGTAAAAATTATAATAATAGTTTAAAAATGAACATTTCTAGCATGTTTTATAATATATTAATATTTTTAAATGGATATATTTGTATAATAAAATAGATGTTTTATGCTTCACTTATATTATAAAGAATTAATAAAAGAAAGTTTGGGGTCAGTAAGTTTTTTAATGTTCTGAAGGAAGTCTGTTATGCTCACCAAGGCTGCATTTGATCAAAAATACAGTAAATGCAGTATTAGTGTGAAATATTACAATTTAAATAAAAACAACTGCTTATTATTTTAATATATCCTAAAAAAAAAAATGTTTTCAGTGATGGCGAAGCTGAATTTTCAGCAGCCATTACTCCAGTATTTAGTGTCACATGACCTTTCAGAAATTATTTTAATATGCCGATTTGCTGCTCAAGAAACTTTTATTAATATTTTTTTGGAAGCTGTATACATTTTTTCAGGAATCTTTGATAAATAGAAAGTTCAAATGAATAGCGCTTGCTTGAAATATAATTTTTTTGTAACATTATAAATATATTTACTGTCACTTTTGATCAATTTAATGCATCCTTTCTGAATAAAAGTATTAATTTCTTTAAAAAAAATCCCAAAGTCTTTCCAAACTTTTGATTAATATAATATAATATAATGTAATGTACACATACCGTTGTTTTTGTCATCCTGTATGTTTTTTGAACATTGTATATATGGCTAATAGTTAAAACTATGTCATTTCAACAGATGTATGTTACACAGAACAGTGTGAAATATCTTCAGTGTGCATGACTGTGTGTATGAGTGTGTCTGCAGTTTTGAATAACACATGCCACATTCCTGAACTACGATCAGAGACACGCATCTCTGATCAAACACTTCATGATCACAGAAACCCCTATTTAAACTTTAATCCTCTTCTTTTATAGACACAATTACTACCATCACACACATCCACACAGATACTTACAGGGAAGGCGTAGAGAAAGACTCCAAGGAAGAGAATAATGAAAAAGAGTACAAAGAAGCCCAGAATAAGCCACTTAAACCTCCTCCACACAATGAACTTAAACGTCTTATATGGGGATGAGAACCAAAAGAATGAGGTCTCTGGACGCCTGTAGAGAGAGAAAGTATATTAGCAACCTTATATTAAATTCTGTAATTCCCACCTTGAGCTAAGGACCAATATAAGGATAATATTGAATACTTTTTGGTTATTTGGTGAGGGCAATGATTGTGATGGGTGCGCTTGACTTACTGCGGCTCATCTAGATGGGGATTCATGTTGGGCTCATCTCTGCCGAGTCCTGCAGGCCTCTCATCCTGCTCCTGCTCAGAGATGATTTCCAGTGACATTTCCAACTTTCCCTGAGTGACAAAGAGCAGCTCAGTTTCCTGTAGCTCAAAAAGTAAAGCATGGCACTAGCAAAATCAAGGTTGTGGGTTTGATTCTTAGAGAATGCATGAACTGATAAATTGTAAACCTGCAATGCCGTGTTAAGTCACTTTGCATAAATGTGTCTGCCAAATGCATTTTGTTTATTTATTTTTATATAAATGTTATAAAAATATACTGAATTATTGGTAAAACTTTGCAATAAAGTTCCATGTATTAACATTAGCTAACTACATAAGTTAACATGAACTAGCAATGAAAATGTTTGTAAAGCATCTCACCCATATTTGTAATACTTGTAAAGCACCTCAGTTAATATTAATTTCAGCATTTACTAATAAATAATTAAAATTTGTTGTATCTGTTAATATTTTATTAATGGACCTAAGCGAACATGAACTAACAATGAACAGTAATACTTTTATTAATTAATGTTAAAGTTTAATAAAAACTGTAACAAATGTATTGCTTGTTGACAGTAATGTTAGTTATTAATTCATTAACTGTTACCAAATTAATATTAACTTTATACTTTATATGTAAGCTGAATATATGTAAGCTAAAAATGGAATTAAATAAAAAATGAAATAAATGATATTTTGTAATATTATTATAATATATTTAATGTAAGTAATTTAATTAAATTTAATAAATATTAAAAATAAGAATTTTAAATAAAAATGTATCAAAACTAAACTGAAACTATAAATATGCATTGCAACATAAATATATATTTTTTTTTTTTACAGAAAATGACTTCAGTTTTCATATTTTTAATCAGTGCAGGGCAGTCCGATATATTTATCCTCCCAAACATAGTCCATGTTGTATTGTGTCATAAATAACTGTCTAAATAGAAAGGAGAGGGTGTAATCAAATTAACACCAGACATTTGATTTTAGTTATGAAACAAAAAAGGCGTAGTATGTCATCATAGAAAAACAGAACAGTTTGTGATGCTGATTCAAGACGAAAACTAGAACTAGCTAAAAAAAAGAAAGAAAGAAAGAAAGAAAGAAAGAAAGAAAGAAAGAAAGAAAGAAAGAAATAGTGAATTTCTCAAGACAATAATAGCCCTGGTTTGAGTGTAACTCTTACTGCAAGTATCTTTTCATTTTCTCTGTCACACACGCAAGGCCACCAGCCTTTTACTGCCTTCTGCTCAAACAAAGACACCAGTTTGTCCTGGGACTGAGAGAACATCTCAAGACCACACTTCTCTGGAGACTTTGCTGGACTCAGCATATGGTTCAGATCCATTTCCAAAGAGCCTTAGAAAGAGAGTGAGATGAAATTGAGCAAAAAGTTTAACAATTTATTTGTCACACACAATGATACACTACAGCAGTGAAACAAGACTCCACATTAAATATAAGTGAATATCTAGAAATTTAGCAGAGAAGAATATATGTAAATGTAGATTATCTATGCAAAAGAAATACAAATATAATAGAAGCAACAGTCAGCAATTGTCATAATCTTGTTTTTCCTCAGTCATTTCCCATAATATCAGTCAAAAAAGTCTGTGACCTTCAGACTTTGTAGCTGGCAGTCAGTCGTTTTCTTTGGGGTTTTCCCATTGTGGTCTGATGCTAATTATTTTACAAATGTACATAGATCAGTGTATTTTATAGAGGTCTTTAAGGAGTCGGATCATAACTTATTTCTCTTCCAGTTGTGCTGACATGCTGGAAATTAGGTTCAGCTGATAATAATAACATTAGCAGTAAAGATGTTATAGAGCGCTCATGTGGTCTGAATGATGTATTTGCGTTAAGATAGTTAAGTGCCTTTATGCTGACGGTCACGCTACACAACAGTGCGGTGGGTAACCTCACACAGGTTAAGGAGGTTTTGGTAACCATCTCCCTGTACGCACATATCCATATAGACAGAGGTATAAGTTAATTACAATAAACCACACACATGGTCCTATCAGTGTGGTCCAGTTCCACAGAACGTTTTTCTTCTGTCATGTCAAGGCTGAGAAATATGCTTGAAAAACCGCTTTGTGGTGCTTTGAAGGTTAACACGACTGAATTTGCTGAGGGTGGCAAAACTGTGGAAGAGAGCTGAGGAGTGAACTGGCATGAGGGATGACTATTAGCTTTTGGTCTTACCAAGGAAATCATCAAAGGAGAACTTGTCATTGTCCCAGATCTGGATAGTGAGTTTAGGAGGAAGTTTTGTTTCAACTTTATCCAGACTCCAAAAATGCTCCTGTAGAGAAAAAAAAAAACATGGTGAGATTGAGAGAGAGGTACTAACAGAAGAACTACTTACAGATTTGTAATTTCACTTTTGTAAGTTGAACTGTTTATTTCATTGTAACTGTAACCATGAAAAGTGCATTTTCTGCTGTAAACAACATTATGCAGCAAATGCTGTCGAGTGAGCCTAACTTGTACTGAACCCGAAATATTATTTTAAGCAACCAGGGCTAAGTGCTAGAGATGTGCAATATTTCCATTCTGTCTGATAGTGACAAGCCAATAATTATTTTCATGTGAGAGTTGATAATATATATATACAGTTGTGCTCAAAATTATTCATACCCTTGGTAAATATGATCAAAGGCGGATGTGAAAATAAGTTTGTATCATTAATCCTTTTGATCTTTCATTTTAAAAAATTATAAAAATCTAACCTTTTATTGGAGAACAAGAATTTTAAATGGGAGAGAAATCTCATTATGAAATAAATGTTTTTCTCTAATACACATTGACCACAATTAATCATACCCTTTTATTCAATACTTTTTGCAACCTCCTTTTGCCAAGATAACAGCTCTGAATCTTCACCTATAATGCCCGATAAGTTTTGAGAACATCTGACAAGACATTAGAGACCATTCCTTCATCCAGAATCACTCCAGACACAGATTCATAGCTCCATGTTGGTGGTGCTTCTCTTCTGTTCAACCCACTCATTTTCTATAGGGTTCAGGTCAGAGGACTGGGTTGGCCATGGCAGAAGCTTAGTTTTGTTCTCAGTGACCCATTTTTGTTTTGTTTTTGATGTTTGTTTGTGGGTCATTGTCCTGTTTGAAGATCCAACCATGGCCCATTATAAGATTTCTAGCATGGACAGTCAGTTTTTAATTTTTTATATGTTGGTATTTAATTGAATCCATGATGCCATGCATCTAAAAAGGATGTCCAGGACCTCTGGCAGAAAAACAGGCACACAACATTAAAGATACAGCAGTATATTTCATTGTACACATGGGGTACTTTTTTATCCGTGTGTGCACCAAACCCATCTTGAGTGTTTGCTGCTAAAAAGCTCTTTTATTTAGTTTCATCTAACCATAGAAGCCAGTGCTATTTGAAGTTCCAGTCGTGTCTGACAACTGAATATGAGAGAGATTCAGCTTCAGAGATTGTTTTTGTTTTTTTTGATGAGTGAAGAAAAACTTTCTTGAAACCCTCCCGAACAACATGTGGTGATGTAGGGGCTGTTTGATATTTTTTTTTTTTTTTAGGCTTTCTGACCCCAAGATTCAACTAATCTCTGCAGTTCTCCAGCTGTGATCCTCGGAGAGTATTTGGCCACTCAAACTCTCCTCCTCACCGTTCATTAGGACGATATAGACACACATCCTCTTCCAGACAGATTTGTAATATCTTTAGTTGATTGGAACTTCTTAATTATTGCCCTGATGGTGGAAATGGGGATTTTTAATACTTTAACTTTTTTTACAGCCACTTTTTAAATTTGAGAATCCTTGTGATCAGTGATTAAGGGAATTTGGTCTTTGTGTTCCTCATATTTATAATCCTGTAAAACAGGAAGCCAAGGCTGGACAATTTCATGTTCATAATCACCCTGGTGTGATAAAAAAAATGCAAATATGAATGGGAATATACTTCAGAGATATTTTAATCATAAGAATTTCTAGGGGTGCCAAAAATTGTGGCCATTGTGTACTAGAGAAAAATATTTATTTCCTAATGTGATCTTCCCCCACTTTCACTTTTATTTTACTTCAATTAAAGGTTAAATATATATTTTTTTAAATATCCAAAATCAACCATTTTAAATGCTACAAGTGAATTTAAACATCAAAACGCTATCATGCACAATATGAAAAAATTATATTCATTTTGAGATTTGCTGAAAGTAATATGTAACAGTGTTTAATTGTTAGAACGTAAAAACAGGGTAAATGAGCTTGTACAAATAAATATCCAAAATTGAGCGATTCCGGTGAATTTTTTTTTTAATACTGACAGATAACCTGATAAACAACTGATATTAAAATTCTACACGATTTTGTCTAAACAAAATTAAATATAAAACAAAAATTAAAATGAACTATTTTAAATGCTACAAGTGAACTTAGGTAACAACTTGTACAGTATGAAAAATGGATATTCCTTTTTGATATTTGCTAAATCTTAAATTTAACACTTTAAAAAAAATGTATTAAGGATTAAGTGAGCTTAAGGTCATCTAAACGTAAAAAAGAGGAAATGAGCATTAACAATTAAATGTTCAATATCAACATATAAATAAATTAAATAATCTCAAATATCATCCAATAATCAATATATCATGTATCACTACTAAGTGCCTTGCTTGTGAAATCTGACCCAACAACCTATTAGTACCCAGCACCACAAATGAGCTACACCACCTCGGAAATAAACCGACAGACCAAGACAGCGACTGAGAAAGACAGAGTGAGGAAATGATAGCGTGAATGTGCGAAGCAGAATTAGAAAGAGGGTGAGAGACAGAGAGTGAGTGAGAGCCACCGAGAGCGACAGAAACATCCCAGTCAGAAAAGAGTATTAGCGACTCCCACTACAGCCCTGAATCTGCACCCCACCGCCAGACAGGATTCCATCTGCGTGACAGCATTCCCACCGTACTGTACCCGTGATGGATGTGCGGACAAACACAACGAGGATAATGAACTCACGCTTCACAGAGCTGCACTGCTGCCGTTCACCGGTAAACAGGCCGCGTCGGTCTGCACATCCTGCCTGACAACCGCATACAGCTCCATCAAAACAAACACTGCAAACAAGAACTCACTTCTAATTTATAACCGAGGGACACGTTTCATGCAAGAGAATCCGTTTCGCTATGCATCGGTTCTATTGTGTGTTGCGTCCAACGAACTTCAGCCAAAGTGGATCTATCTTTTGACAGCTGTTGTGGGCCGCTCTCAGTCTAATGGGTGGAACCGCTATCTTCAATCTTACCATAACTGATCTCTTGCCTGCCAAAACCTCACTTTAAGTGCCTTGTCCATCACAACTGTTTTCCCTGAGATTGCTTGGCTGAAGTCTGGACTGTCTCGCAGTTACAAGATGTTCATGTACCACGTTCGGTAAGTGGAAGCGTGCCAGATGCAGCCTGCAACATATCTGGCTTTGAAACATTGCATTAAACACCTGCCAACTGCAGTGATATCCTTCAAAATGTGGGCGCTAGACTAAACCTCTGCAAATCACGCAGGATGACCTGCGGATCACCTATTCAGATTCAATCAAGGCCGGAGATTTTCGTTTCAGCAACATAACTGAAGCGCAGAGTGCGGATATGAATGTCGACAGGCCTAGCGTCACTAGCTAACCACTAAACAAATCTGGTTTGAGTTTTCTTTTTACGTCTTTTTCAATTGACAATTGACATATTTCCACTAAACTCACAAATACAGATTATGTCCTGCTTTCTTATCAACAGTTCAGAGTTTATTCATTTTGAGTTTTCCTTCATGTCTTTCTCAACTGGCATGCAGTTTGTTTCCACTTAACTTACAAGCGCAGATTACTTCTCACCTTCTTATCAATGGTGCAGAGCTGTTCTGCAGGTAAATAGTGGAAGGGGAAGAGGAAGCGCCAATTAAAGTTGCCTTCGCCGCCCAGTGATCGATAGTGCACGTCTGTTTTCTGCTTGTTCTCTTCATGGACATGCATCCAGCTAGGATTGAAAAAATAACATTCACAATTACCCGGCACATCATTTCCAACACATTAGAAGACCATGCTGCTTAGCTGTAATTGGCCTACAGCTTGGGCCTATGGTTGCCTTGCAACTGTGTGTTTGTTGCTACTGATCGATAATTTTTGCAAGCCGTTGTTACTATTGGTCACAGTGGCAACAGACAAGCAACAGGCCCATGACATAGGAAACAAGAACAACTTCATTTAACCAGAGCTCATACACACAAACCCAACAACCCATTTATGACACCCAGATGTACCCTTTCACATAAATGTCACTCATCTTCTCCCCAGTAACACTGACATCATCCAAGATAACATCTCTTGTGTTCCATATAATACAGCGCAGGAAGAACCTATGGGAGAAGAAAACATGGACACGTTATGCTTCTAGATGTGTTTTGAGAACAAAATTGATAGATACTAAACCAAGGAAATGCTCTTACTTTTTAGCTTTGCGTGGCGTGATGTTGAATGGAGGTCCTGGTGGGCCTAAAGATTTCGGGAAAATGTCCACCCACATCTGCAACCGCCCCTGGGTTTTGATAAATTAAATTACTCAGTAAAGAGTGAGAGGGCATATCAAGGAAAACATGAGACAAGCATAGAGAAAGCTATATGATATAACGTGGCTCTGCTCAAAAAAATAAAAGTAAAATTTAATTAAATTGTATAAAAAATTTTTTATTAAAGAATAAAATAAATTTAATTACATAATAAAAAAATTAAATAAAAATAATAATTCTATTAATTCTATTAAAGAATGAAATTAAATATAAGATAAAATAAACTGTATTACATTTTAAATTAATATAGAATAAAATATGCAATTCTGCATAAAATCTACAAAAATAAAAAATACATGTAAATGATAAATATAAAATATTATAAATAATAAAAAATTGAATTTTGGGAATAGGAATATGAGACTTTGTAACCTGTTCTATATCTGGCTGTAGGGGACTGTAGAGGGGTCGCGTCTCTACATGTTCGGGCACCAGACCCTGTCTCCTCAACAACAACAGAGTTAGACGCTCCATCACTGGTCCTAGGTGAGGGTTAAGATGTTTCCCTTCATCTGAGGGCCAAATGTAGTTAACAATAACGTCACTGTAGTTTAAATTCATATTGACAAAATGTTGAGGCACTTCAAACGTTTATGTTTTTTCAGCTTAAAATTGTTTAACAGTTATAAGGAAGATTCCTCACAATGTTATTTTCCGTTAAAACCGTGAAATGGAAGCACTATGTAACCTCTGATTTGATATGAAGAACATTTGGGCATCAAGTTTTATTAAGTCATAACCGAGAGCAGAAAAAGCCAACATTCATGAAGCATTCCACTTAAATAGTCGGAAATGTTTATCTTTCCCCGTTCCTCAGATGATGCGTTGATTTCACTGCTGTTGCTCTAAGAAGAGAGTTTCCCCTTGTCAAAAAGCAAAAAGAAAGAGTGAGGGAAGAAAAAAATAAATAAACGCCCACTGTTGAGTTTATGGTTTGAAACCCTGTGTCACGTCCCTGAGGGAAACATGGTTGGAGTGTGGAGAAAAGAGGAAAAAGACTGAAGTGGAGGAAGACAATTTCTGCCATGAAGTTGGATGCCCGAAAAGGCCACCTGATAATTGCTTTGACGCGCGGGTTGCGCGGTTACGAGGGCCAAACAAAGAGATGTAGTATTCTTTCGCGGCGAGACACGGGAGCAGGAGGCTGAGGAGCCCGCCGCGCTGTTGACCTTGGCTGAACACGCTTATATGCTAGTTAACCATAAATCTGAAGCCGACCTCGTCCCAAAGCATCATGGAAGGGAAAATGGCTGGAGAGCTTGGCTTTCTGCAGGCCCTGCGTGACATCTGACTGTTTAGGCAGCCGTGGGGACTTGAAGGGCTTAGAGGTCAAACCAGAAGTGCTGGGAGGATCTGATGGAGGTTACGCACGAGTAAGATCAACATAATACACACCTAACGGTGAACTAGCATTAGTTAGCGTTATCTTCCCCAGGGCACACTTTAAAACAGGAGGGAACGTCAGGTTGCTGTGGCAAGGAGTGATTAATTTGCTGTGAATGAATGACTATGTCAGAGGTGCTGTATGTTTACACAGGTCCTTCATCTTTACAATATCGCACTTGTTTTTCTTCGCACAGAGGAACAACTCATTCTTTCCGCTCATAGCACCGAGCAAGAACAGCCAAGCGGCCTCCCCGACAGCTCTGTGATCCCACACACACAGATATGATGTATGGCACAAGCCGAGACATATTTCGTTATTCTTTTTCTGTCAGTGTTTTCACAGAACCACAGCCGATCTCGTGCTCGACTCGCTTTTTTTAATGATGGAAGATGTGATGGAGTCAGGCTGCTGCTTTGATTAGCTCTTACTCGTGACTAATGCTTTCAGCAGCTCCAAAGAAAAGACTTCCACTTTCTTTTTTCGCCATCCTGCCCATGGGTTTGATAAGGTCGCGATGCCTCTGTTTATTCGTACATACGTACCCACGTAAGAAACCGCTCTCGGTAACGACAATCGCAGAATTAATGATCAAATATCATGAACATTAAATTCAGTGGTAGGAAACTAGGTCTAGTTGGAGTGTGTGCTTAGGACACTGACCAAGGTCTGCAACTGTGTACTCCTGTCCTCTGAAGTAGATTCTATCCTGCTTGTAGATGGGCATTTTGTAGTTTTGCCTCTCGCACAGACGATGAAGTATCTGGGATGGTTTCAGCTGATCTCGCCACTGGTTAACTCCAGACCTAGAGCCGGCACAGAGACAAAAATGTTCATGTATGATGCAAAACTAAGCAGAATGTGTTATCAGTTATCGTAACTGTCAGCAGTTAATCAAAACTTAGGGACCAACGAAACCATCTTAAACCAGCTAAGACCAGCACTCGACCACAGGCTGTTTGAAGTTGTTTGTTTTTTTTAAGCAGGGATGTGTTTCAGAAATATATGACACTGGAGTTTTAAAAAAATGGTTTGCTGGTCTTTAGAAGAGCTTGAGAATCACAATATGACACTGGATCAAGTTATGTTTTACAACATTAATTTCCTGTTTTTTACAGTTTTCATAATGACTCCTAATAAATATCCGGTAGGTGAAAGGACATATAATATGAAACAGAGGCATTTCTTACAAACAGTAGGACTGTGGCAGGCCGCAGCGAGCACCATGACGTGACAAGTAGCGATTTTCCAAATCAATGATGGTCTCTCCGATTTTCTCATCCTTAGTGACCATGTCATAATCATACAGCATGATCTTTAGGTCTTTCTCAATGGGCAGAGAGCATGTCAGCTCAAACATCCTAAATGAGAAGCAAAAGACACAGTTTAATCTCTGAATATTTCCTTTGGTCAGAAATCATTTGGCTCAAATGTTTTCAAAAGCAGTAATTCACACGCTTGCTATTCAGTCATCATTTAGCCACCAGATCAAACCTTCCTTCTTGCACGTATTCAACATCTCTCAGAATTAGGGGCGTCATCATTATTATGAGTGTGGTGACCCCTGCTGGTATAATTGATCCTTGCAATGACGTGTTTCTATATCTGTATGTGTGTGTGTGTGTGTGTGTGTGTGTATCTGTTCAGGGACAGAAAGAAAGAGAAACAACTTACTTTCCAAAGACAGGGTCCAAAGTACAGGGTATGTAATTGTCGTGGTCATCGACTGATTTCCTGCCAAGTGTGATCTTAACATAGGGGTCACACTATGAAAGAACAAGCAGTGCTTGTTAGTATGTGTTAACATAGCACACACTCGCACATATATGCTATAAGCGACAATACCCAAAACATCACGCCCTCTTTTTGTACTTAAAACAACCACTCTTTGCTCTTTTGGTGGAAAAAAGCCTCAAATCTCTGTGATCAGTGTGTGTTTCATAGGCAGCGAGTACATGTGTGAAATGTTCCATATCATAACTCCTGGCCTGAGTAGGTGATGAAAGGACGTCATCTTAGCATATTCGCAACTAATGAAGGGAAAGCCCATCTGACGCAGGGCCAGCAGTGGTGGCGTGTTGGCCAGGTCTCGGGCAGCGATTGCGAGTTTATGGTTGTGGGTAAAAGGGTGGCTCCATGTTTTCATAAAGCAATTTCTCAGCTCTTATGACTCTGGCACTTCGCAAAGGACTCATCTGGCTGATTAAAAAAACTAGAGATTTGTGAATGCGTCTAGTGAAAATACAAGGGCTGTTGTAACAACCTCTCTCAACCCCGAGCCATGTACAAGGTCACTAAAAAGCGAACTGCTTGTTCACGTGTTCCTTTCCTTTTGTGCCTTGTTTTGGTTGTGTCGTACCTACCTTGCCATTGGCATCTTTGGGCTGTAAGCCATAGGCCTGGATGATGTAGACGCGTACCAGGCACTCCTCTAAACCGTTCGGGGGGAGTTTGCGGAACTGGCGTGGGGGTACGGGCATCGAGGGATCGTCAGGCAATGGATAAATCTTAAATGAGCCCTGAAGGAGGACAGGAGTCAGTGTAACTCATGGTGCAATTTAGCTTTACTTTTTTCTGGAGACCTGCTGTCTGGGGCCTCCAGACAAACCTCAAATTACACTTAAATCCCTCAAATTTAGTTCCCTCAAATCCTACTAGAACAAAACCAGTTGTAATCCAAATAAACCAGGAAAAAGCATCTAGACTCTTTAAATTAAAGGTTCCAATTAGAACCGAAATGGGTTTTACAGCCATACGCCGGATGCCACAGGAGGGTATTTTTAAGTTCCAACCCCATATTACTGTCATACTTTCATTATCTAAAAAGATAAACATTAAAATAATAATAATACTACAACAACTAGTAGTTGAATGACATAACAAATTTACTAAGACTTTAAATAATTCAATATCAAATAAATAAAAAATACATACATACATACATACATAAAAGCTATTCAAAATATCCCTAAATACTACAATAGCATATAACCAATACTAAAACAACATTGCTCTGAAATGCTGCAAAACATCATATATGTTCCATAGAAGATAATAATGGCAAAATGTTGACAGTTTTCATTTTTGTGTGAATTTTTTTTCTTTTTTTTATTATACTTTTAAAAACTTTAAGTTCCATAAAACCTTTTATTCCTTAATTCTTTCAAAACCATCAATGTACTGGTGCTTTAAAGGTGCACTAAGCATTTTTTAAAAAACGCTTTTGACCGCAGTATTGGACCATGTCCCAAAACACACTTACAGCCAATCAGCAGTAAGGGGCGTGTCTTTTAATGATAGCGAGGAGAGAGCGCTCAATTTGAGTATACAGGACGGATATTGGCAGATCGACTATAGATAGAGAGAACTGAAAAAAAAAAGAGGAAAATAGTGGAACAAAACTTTAAAAAGAAGGGTTACGATCAGGCAAGAGGTAGGACCTGCGTAAATATCGCAGCAGCTTTCCAGCGGTGGAGAGAACTCAAGGAGCAGGAAGGGCTCGAATCGGATGTCGAGGTTGTGTTTTTTTCTTTTTTGATAGGTGAGTAGCGTTGATTTTGCATTGTTTCACACAACTTATCTGTGTTGGCTTTTGTTTGAATATGCTTGTATGTTTCATCTTCACTTGTTTCCGCGATCGTCGTTATGCCAGGGTTGTGTACGTACGTGTGGGGCGGAGATATCAAAATAGGGGCGAGGTCCTGTTGGTGTATGGGCATGTTTGTTTTGGTGCTTTCAAATATCAACATTGTTTGGCAAAAATCGCTCAGTGCACCTTTAAGGAACATAGAAATAGGGTTGCAAAGGGGTGGAAAATTTCCTGTAAATTTTCTGAAACTTTCCCAAAATTTCCAAAAATTCCTGAAAAGTTTCCTAAAAGCAACCTCAACAACCCTACAACATAACACGGTTCTTGGTAAGAGGCTTAGAGTGACCTAAAGGTCCCAGAAACATTAAAGAACCTCTATTTTTAAGAGACAGTGTCTGTAAAGGAGGCACATTTTTGAAGTTCTAGACAGTTCACCAAATAATGGCATAAGACTCTGGATCTGTTGCAGAGCGCTCTAAATTAACAAATTGTTGACTGGTAAATTTGACAAAGTACAGACTGAACCTGCCAAAGGCAAGTATGTGATCAGTTTAAATAGAAGGCCCAATTCAAATGACTTTTCATTAGCTTAGCTAATAAGCAACGACACCCTTCCATTGCTTCATCTGGCGGCGTCTGAATGTTTTTCCTCTTGGAGACTGAATGTGAGCACATGTGATAGCAGTCGATAGCAGCTGAGAGGTTATGAGGGACCCTACCTTGAACTCTCCAACAACAGAAGGGTCTTCACTCTCGTTCTGGACTCTTCCACGGTGAAGTTTAAACGTTTGACAGAAATCAGCCAAATGCTCAAGGCCTTCAGCCTTCTCCAGTTCCCTGTCATACACCTGAGAAAGGAAGCACAAGAGAGTGTGTATTTTGTGATATATGATTTGCATGCAGATCTAGTTCTTTAAAAACGTGCCGTAATCAAATGAAAGGGCTGAAAGGACACATACTATGCACAAGACATCCATTGTTTGTCTTGCCAAAGCAGTTTTCTTTAAGAATCTTGGACTCTGAGATCTTTAATTGTGGGTTTAACATTTCAGGCGAAAGTCAAACAACCTCAAAAGCATCATTAATGCAAAAAGATCTGGAAATTCCTGATTATGAGAATGTTTAAAAATGGCAATAAAAATGTGCAAAAACGATGTGTGCCCGAGGAAAATATGCTTCGCCGTGACATTACACAACTTTTAACTAGCGGCGCACAACTCTCCAACTAAGCGGCCACCCAGGAGACAACTTAGTGACAAAAGTATGAAGGAATCCTCGTAAGCGAGTCGCTCTGTTTTTCTAGTTGACTCACTCAGGCCTGGTCCCTGAACGTGTGACACGGCACACATCACATGAAACCCTCTCCCAGTCTCTTTTGCTCTTTCCCTGCCTTCAATCTCTCCCTCAGGCACCATTAGCCCAAAAATAACAGCTTATCTCAGCAGTTTTAGGGAAAGTGTTTCTGTCTGCTGCTCCTCCCGGTGCGTGGGACGCTCTCACACGGTGGCAGCCAACAATCGAACCCCGGGCCTCGCAGGTAGCCCTGAGACCCAAGCCCCTGCCAGATGACTAACGGACACGTTTAGATCGTAAAGGTTGGAAATAGTGGCTAAGGCAAGTAGAGAGAGAACGTGGTGACAGGGGAGATCGCTGACAAACCGGCCAGAGATCGAGGGATGATAGGGAGGTGTGGGCTGGGGGAAAACGGGCCGATGACGTCAGTAACGGAGCCCTTGTCTGCACTTGGTTATCCCCCTGCGGCAACCCCGACATGAATTCATCGGAAAAGTTGGAAATCTGGCAGCCACGGGCTCTATTATAAATGGATAAGCTTGTGGGAAGTGGGCTGGAGTGGACTGGAGTCGGGGTGAGTGAGCGTTTGAAAGTAGGCATGCGCACTCCCGAGAGAGACCACAGGACTTTGAAGTTCTGGCATCACTATGTTTGGTTTTCTTTGGGCACTGATAATGACACTATAGTTACGATGAACTTTTCCTGTTAATCTCCATGTACAGATGTCATACCGCTGGGATTGTGGTAGATGTGCCTCTGGGGAGACAAAATGTTCATTTTTGGTTAATTATTCCTCGTTTCACAGAGAACTTTTTATTCTCTAGTTCTGTAGGAAACCTGAATAACTTATTTATTACCATGTAATAAATAAGTAAAATGTTTAGAAAAATGCCTTAAGGGCTGTCAGTGTAATTGATTGGATGAATGCACCATGCAACCCATTGCCACCACGCATCCTTGCCCTGTACTATCAAGCTTTCATTAGTGGAGCTTTCGGCCTATGCAAGTAACAATAAAACAGTTCTTCTTCCAGTTCTCATGTTTTCTGTCAAATGATGAATTCACTGTTTATAGAATGCTTGGTGTTTCTGTGACTGTCCAAAGCATGTAAATTTGAGGTACGTGATTGGGTGTCTATTAGCAAGCATCTAGCCATTACATTCTAACACCACCTTGTTTCACACTGCACAAATTTGGCACCGCAATGTACGGCTAACACCACAAAAGCTAACCCTTCTCTGGGACAGTGTTTCATAACCTTGGGTAAAAAGCATTGTTAAAGGGGACCTAACGCACACCGTTTCACCCAATCTCATGTTAATCTTGAGTACCTATAGAGTAGTACTGCATCCTTCATATCTCCAAAAAGTCTTTAGTTTTATCATATTTATAAAAGAAAGATACAGATTTACGATTCTCTCCGAAAAAAGCCGAGCTCCTGGAGGCGTGCCGTGTGGGCGGAGCTAAAGAGTGACGAGCACTTGCTCCGATCGCCAACAAAACACAGACATTTGATGCCGTTTCACTTACCATCTGCAGTTCTGAATCATGACCGGGATCTTTTATAGCTGGGACCGCTCCATCTTTCAGTATTAAACGATGTGCAAATCCAGCGTCGAATTGGGCCTTGTTTATAAAACGTTCGTCAACAAAACACTTGAGAAACTCCATTGCTGCCCCGGAAAAACAAACTATATCCACTGTTCACGTAACGGTGGGTTGTTTTGGGAAGCTGAACAAGGTTATCTTTCCCTCACAACCAAAAACACACTTCTTTAGAGACATTCTTCCCGAGCGAGGCCCGTGCTGCCAGCCTGCCGATTGAAGCGCGTTGATGAGCGCGCTCTCGCTCTCACTCTGGTCGATGCGTGCACGGACGCGTTCTTTCCGGGAGAAATGCCCATATAAGGAGTTTCACCGTCGTTTACGTCATAAAGAACAACGATCGAAAAAAACTCTCCGAAACTTGTACGAATCCGGAAGTGAGATTTTTGGCACAGAAATACTCTGTTATACGTCCAATTTTATTTTTGGAACTTTGTCCATGCTTAGCATGAGAATCAAACTCTTTACCAGTGTAAACAACTCTGAATGCATGAAACAGCATTGTACCCCCCCTTTAATGCCGTTTATAAGCTAAAAGAGTGAAACATTCCTTAACTGGGGGGTTAAAAGTGGAGTTTAGAATCAAGATAACCCGGGGTTAAAGGGATAGTTCACCCAAAAAGGAATATTCTGTCATTAATTACTCACCCTCATGTCTTTCCAAACCTGTAAGACCTTTGTTTATCTTCATAACACAAATTAAGATATTTTTGATGGAATTCGAGAGTTTTCTGACCCTGCATAGACAGCAATGTAACTGACCTGTTCAACAACAACTTTATTAAACAATTTCTTCTCTTTCGTGTCAGACTTCGACGCGCATTCACAACAGTACCACAATGCATGCATGTGCATTCATCTGCTCCTACGTCAGAACGCCGGCTCCTGCATCAGCAGCATAACATACATGCGTCATGGTACTCTCATGAAAAAGCGGTGAAGACTGACATGGAAGAGAAGAAATTGTGGAATAAAGTCTCTATTTTTTTCATAACATTACGGTTGAACCACTAATGTCACATGGACTATTTAATTGATGTCCTTACTATGTTTCTGGAGCTTGAACGTATAAGTTGCGTTGCTGTCTAAGGACGGACAGAAAGCTTTCAGATTTCATCAAAAATATCTTAATTTGTGTTCCAAAGATGAACAAAGGTCTTGCGGGTTTAGAACGACATGAGGGTGAGTAATTAATGACAGAATTTTCATCTTTGGGTGAACTATCCCTTTAAGTGCCATGTGAAAAGCCCTTACCCCACTGATTTTAATCGTATGGACAAAAACAGTTCTACAAAATGTATTTTGTGCTTATGTACAGTTTGTATGAAAGAAAGTCAGTTATACACATTTGGAACAACATGAGGGACAACATTAGTTCAAAGCCTTACCTGCAGCGTATCGAAGCCCTTCTCCAGATAACTGCCATATTTGTTTCTCTCACCCGTGGATGAATAAAACTTGCTCCACCAGTCCATAAATTCATCCTGCTGCAGACACAGAGCAAGAAAACAAGAGGGCGGAAAGAAACATTAAAAGCAAGGAGGGTCAGTACGCCACATGTGTGTGACACCACATCTCTCGTTCATTAAACCCTTGCTTAATTAAATAAATCATTTCATGAACAAGAACATCTAGTCTGAAAGCAATAAAAGCCTCCACTTACCCATTGCCCCAACTAAAGCATGTGAGACAAATTCAACAAACAACAAGACAAGGTTAGGAAAAGCGAAGAAAGGAAAAAGGTCAAGAGAAACAACACTCAAGTGTCAAAACATTTTAAGAAGACAAATGCATGAGTGACAGTGACACCATCCACAGACCAAACGACCAGTGGAAACAACCCTTTCCATAACTTAATCTTTTCCATAAGTGACTGATAAATCATCCCTCTGCTGTAATGCCCGTAAGCATAAGCATATCAACAGAAACTAGAAGGAACGCTTTCAAATTGTCATTTTCCTGGTACTTTCACGGGTATGATTCAGGAGCGCTGATGATCTGCTGCAATTTGATGTGCTAATCGCCACTGATACAGTGAACCTCGCCAACGCTCACTCACTCCATGTGGAAAGTGTGGGAATTTTTCGAAAAGGTACAAATCAGGCAGTTCCCTCCTCAGCCAGCACCACATTCCCATCCAACCCAAAGACAAAAGAGTGTTGTTAATATAAATCACCCTCTGCAAGTGACACTGCTTCAAAACGAGAAACAAAAGCGTAGTCTGATTCTGATGTGAGTATTGTGCAAATACATGCATGTGTTTGACAGATGGATGAAAGACAGACTAAGCCACCATGGCATAAAACACAGTGCGTTTGAGAGAGCAGAGAACCCTCTGCTGGCTGGACCCACACACACTGCTCTCTCTTCCAGAAAGCCAGGTTCAAGTGACCCAGAGGAGAGACTTCAAGTTTCGCTTCCATCGTTCTTTTAACTTTTACGATGAGGGAGGAAAAACAGTAGTGATGGAGCAATGCCGGGCTCTACTGTTTTTTTTCCCGTCTTAGTGGTTAGTGAGTGTGGTGGTGTCTTATGCGTTTTGGTGGCCAGGCAGGGGGCCGACAGTGTTGTTTAAGTGGCCCACATGCCACTGCTGTGCCAAGGAATGTGCGTGTACTCGTGTCAGTGTGTGTCACACGACACTGCTCTACAAGACTGTGTGTTTTTATGTCTGTGAGTGCAATATCCTGTTTACGGTCACAGATCAACAAACTGTATACATGTGTGTGGCATAGTTAACTCCACATAGGAAAAAAACATGAACATACATGAAAATAAAGTCGCTCTAAAACTGATATTGGAGCCATGGCGTATAGCACACATCTCTGACACATTGAGTTACAGTGAGTTATTTGTGGATGACATGAGTCTTTCATGAGTTTTTCATTATCCAAAATAACAGGAATACATTAGAAAAAAGGCATACATATGAAAAATAAAAGCAGACATTACAGTGGAAAAGTTTGTGGTCAGAAAGATTTTTTTTTTTTCATGATTTTGAAAGTCTCTCATGCTTGCCAAGGCTGTATTTATTTGATCAAAAATAGAGCAAAACTGTAATATTGTGAAATATTATTACAATTTCAAATAGCTTTTCTATTTAAATATATTTTAAAATGTATTTCTCTGATAGTAAAGCTGAGTTTTCAGCAGCCATTACTCCAGTCTTCAGTGTCACATGAAATCAGAAATCCTTCTAATATGTTGATTTGGTGTTCAAGCAATACTTCTTCTTATTATCAATGTTGAAAACAGCTGTGCTGTTTAATATTTTTGTGGAAACAGTAATTAATTTGAAATAGTAAGCTTTCAATTTGAAATACTATCACTTTTAATCAACTTTATAAGTTCTTGCTGAATAAAATTATTAATTTCTTTAAAAAAAATTGCACTGACCCCAAACTTTTAATTAGTAGTATACTTTATATTTATTAACTCAGAAGATGGTATTATTCAACGCTACTTAAAAAATGACAGTAATACTTCAAGTGAGATGAAGTGTCACAATACAAAGCTTCAGAATTGCACAGAACTATATGAGACTCTGTAAAACAATGACACAACAGACAAAAACGAGTAGCTTTTTTTTTCTTCTAAAGAGTAATTGCTTTAGGAGTCGAGCACTTTCAGAAGAGACGTGTGCAACACATGTGCGTGACCAGAAATCAGAACAGGTTATAGGACTGCCAAGTTTGGTGGACGCCAATTGAAAACTCACAAAACTCACAACTGTTGGAGGAATTACAGTCATAAAGGTTTAAAAACAGTAAATCCAATCATTTATGAAAGACATAACACATTTAGACAACTGGCTGTAACTTGAAAGCTCTAGAGTCATTTTGGTATTCAGGTCAAGAGATTTTGTAAACTCAGATTTACACAGGAACTTCCTCAAGCCAATAAAATAAAGGAGAGAAACGAATGACTCAACTCAGATGAGCAGAAGGTGAAGGTAACATGAAGTTACATGTTTTTAGGGGACAGTCCCCTAGTCCAGCCCGTGGGTCTACCCAAATGCGGCACACAGGGTAAATGGACTGGGTGTGCAGCACGGATTTGCAAAGCATTGTGAAGTTGCCTTCAGAATCACTTAAGCTGAGTTGGCCTGGCTGTGTGGCAGACTAACCGGCCCTGAATGGTGCTTTTCATAGCACTGCCACATGTCTCCTCTCTTTGTCTGACAGAGCTATTAAGCGGAGCCTAAGGACGCCGTGACAGCCATGTTTCCATGTTAGCTACTATGTGTGTGCGCCTTAGGTGTTTGTGCGCAAGTTTGTGTTAATCCGAGTGCTTGTGAGTAAGGAAATAATTTTCCATTTTGCCTCTGAAATGATGTGTAATGAGCGTGTGCATGTGCGTCTGGTCACCCAGACACTTTGAGTGCACCAGATGTATGTGTTTAGTTATTCTATACTCTGCCCAAAGGTTTTAGGATTTAGGAGTATTATTAAAATAAGTACTGTACCAGAAAAGACTGCACCATATAAACCTGGGTGTATATGCGTGTGCACGCTCGCAAAAAGGGAAACACACCGTCAAAAGTGATGTTATACAGATGAAAAGATAATGTTATGGGTATGATACGATTTCAGATATTGGGAACCTAGAAATTTCTAAAAAATGAGAGGATTTATAATGGCTGCTGTGCCCCTGGGCAGCCTGGTACTGGAACAGGGTGGTCGGAAAGGCTGAGGGAAAACAGTGAACTTCACTGCTCCTCCAAAAATTAATTCATGCAAAACCTGTAAAAATGGCTGCAAACATTCTCAATTCCTGAGGTAAAGGTTACTGTAGGGCACTGGTGGTCTTAACTTTGGGTCTGAAAGGGCTTGTGTGCACTACTGGTGAAAAATAATCAGAGTCGGTAATAATTGAGCGCTGAATAGACTTTTAACATAACTTTTGTTTAGAATATACCGACCAGACATTCCATGTGGTTTGACTGACAGTTCATTCAGAAATATAAACAATATAAATATAAACAATATCCAAAACAACCTCAGGAATTTGTAGGTTCTAGAAGTTTAAATTAGTTTTTAAAGCAGGTTAAAATAATTTTTAAAGCAGGTTAAATTTCATCCATGACTTTACAATCCAGTATGATTTCAGCATATACATATAACACATACACTGTACAGTATATATAGTACTTTTGAAATATGCTGGTTCGGTACTGTTCTACCCAGTCAACCAGTATTTATGTGCTTACGTGACAGTCCCTGTGTCTGAATATGCTTTCCAACTACACAGTAGGCAAAAAAAACAGTATGTAAAAAGAGCAGTATATCTCAATTCATAGCATTCATAAAATTGTAGGTATAGGATTCTTAATGTAGTTACAAATGACTTGTCATTTGTCATACATGTCAAAGATGGCAATGTACAGTAGTACATCATATTGTAAAATCTCATCAAAAGTTAATTTATCAAATCTTCAATGTACAGCACTGCTTCACAACCATTTTGACTCCAAATATCCAAAGACTTTAAGCATAAGACATTTTTCAATACATGAAAATACATTGAAATGTATAAGAAATACATATTAATCACAATTTCTACCTCAAAATATTTTAGAGACTACAGAAATGTAGATTCATTATAACTCCTATGGCATTTTAATATTTCATTCATTTCAATGACTTTTTCCAGGTCTAGAAATTTAGACAAAAACATTTAAATGAAGTAACATTTTAAGTTTTAAACCATTTTAAGTACTCTTGAAGTTACTGGGCCCCTGGTTGAGAACCACTGGTGTACAGCACAGCTGTTGGGAAATAAACACTCCACAAAACTGATGTGAGCATCTTAAGCAGAAAGACAGCAACTGGATTTAGCTTGTTCCTAGTCTAGCTTTCTAATAAAGCTTGCATTGTACACTATAAATATTGTTGGCACTGTGACAATTCCTCTGTTGTAAGTCACTTTGTATAAAAGCATCCATAAGATTACAATACCATAAAGCCAGTGCTGGCCTTCCCAATAAGGATTTTGGATAAATGCTAAAGGGACTTTTGAATGTACGTATACATTTATAACTGGATTTATTTTGGTTTAGGGCAGCCCTTGTTCAAGACGTGTGCTGTACTGCTTCACTGTCTGCACATTTCAGCAGAGTCAAGGCATTCTTTCAAATAACTTTCAGCATAGTTTCATGGTCTGAAGAAAATTAAGCCACCAACCAATATTCCATTTTATGAGCAACCACAGTTCTGCATGTTTCTTTTTTCTCCTCTCAAAACTACTGATGCGTTTTGGATGTCAAGTACTAAGACTGGCACAACTGTTGAAATACTATTTGTCCTCTGGAGTGTCTGAAGGCTTGGCAAAGACTTCAGCGAATGCTGCATCACCACGGTACAAGCCTGTGTGCATGACAGTTCTCACAAAGAACAGAATACAATAATTAGAAATAATTATGTAAAACAGGGTTTTGACAACTTTTTGATGACAAGGACTTCATAATACGATGACCCCCTGTGTGAGACCCATCTGAAAATATAAAGGCAATTATAAATTTCATGTACAAAAAAAAAAAAAAACAATTAACTAGTAATATTGTAGTATGCAATATGCAAAGAAAAGCATACATTTTAAATTTTAAATTAAAAAGGTTACTGTACTAAAGCAAATTATTAAAATATTATCTGGAAAATATATATTTTGTTTTAAGCTGAAGGTGTATCTTTTTTCTATGCACTATTAATGTTAGACGTATAAACCTGAAGCGAAACATTTACATTAAATATTTTCCCATAAAAAATGCTAGGCACTTTTCACAATAAATATTGCCCCAAAAAAGTTTTTTTTGTTGGTGTTGTTGCATTAAACATATTTAATAAACAGATTTGATGTGAACTTTGACAGCCCCAAAACTCATTTTGTTAAATCTTTACATTTCAATTTTTTACTGCCCTTCTAGCACCCTCTTGTGGATCCTAGACCCCAGTTTAAAAATCCCTGAATTAGAAGACCTCAAAATAATGAAGCACATCTCATTAAAATTACAATGAGAAAAAAAATTTGATGAACATCTCTCTCCTCTCAATCTTTTTTCTCTCCCTCCTGAAAGCAAAAGGACAGGACCATGGCTCATAGAAAGTATCTACGAAATGTAATTAGAGGAAAACTGATTGAATACACATTTTCGTCTCTCTCTCATTCTCTTCCTTTCACTCATTCTTTTTCTTTCTGTTCTTGACATTTGGCTATGAGGGGAAATGCACTGGGAATCTTTTAACAGCCCTATTTACTTTGGCTCTGGTGAGAAAGAAAATTTGGGTTTTTGATCATCTGGTTTGAATGTTTTTTTGCAAAAAACAAAACAAAAAAAAAACCTATGTTTTGGCAGGAGAAGGGAGAAAGTACTACATGTAGAGTGTGATGTAAACAAGAAGTTATATAAAAGCATTCTGCTTAGTCCTAGCCTGGTCTAAGATCTAGAACCAAAGCCCTAAATCTGTGGAGATCATGTGACCAAGACCAAATTGGACCATGCTAAGACCTAAGACTCTTCTTCAATATGCTTGCTTCTTTTTTTCATGGTCTCTAATTCACAATCCTGACTTTTTCTCTTTTAGAAATGAAATTCCTGTATCAAAAAAAAAAAAGTGTAGGAAGAAGGATTTGAATCCATTAAGTCTCCTTGATCTTAACACAAAACAGGATTCATCTCCTGGAGGAACTGTGTTCTGCAACCAATCAGAAGCGTAACTAAGAGAACTTTACAGTCAAAGACAAATATGAGAGCAAATTAGCTTTGCCTCATAAATAAAAAATAAATTCAAATACAAAAAAAAAATGTCTCTCACCCATACAGTCAGTCACATGCACAAATCCTTCCTAGAGTTAGAAACATTTGCGTAAGCACTCACAAAGCCAGCTAGTTCTGCTACTGGCATATATCTGCCTGATTAGAGGCATCCGTTAACCTAATTAGACTGGTGTAAATATCATTTGGAAATACTCCTTACGGTCAGAAGTATGTGGATTCCCAAACACCACACCCATATGAGCTTATTTGAGCATTTCATTTCAAAACCACGGGTATTGACAGGGAGTTGGTCCTCCCTTTGCAACTATAATAGTTTTCAATCTTCTGAAAAGGCCTGGAACATGCTGTGGGGATGTTGTGGAATATGGAATATGTTGTAACATGGCTGCAGGGATTTACTCTCATTCAGATACATCAGCATGAGGGAGGTCAGGCGCTGATTTTGGGCAATAGGGAGTGACTCGAAGTTGCTGTTCCAATTCATCCCAAAACAAGTTCAGGTCTGGACGTTGTGTAGGCCAGTCAGCTTTTTCCACAACAGACTATTTCTATATTGACTACATTTTGTGCACAGAGGCATTTTCATGCTAGAGAAGACAAGGGTCTCACACAATTGAATGCTTGGTTTTATGCACCTAATAGCCAAATCCATTCTTTAAAAAAGGATGTCCACTTTTTTTTGTCTATGTAGTGTACTTCACATAGCAGTGCCCATATTTACATATTAGTTAATACAGTTACTTACAGTAGGCGATATTGTGTAATTGTACTGTAAGTGACTTTAATTGATGACAGAAGTTTTGGGTGAACTGTCCCTTTAGGAAATTTGTACTTTATTTTGTTAAGTCATCCTAAACCTGTAAGACTTCCTTTTTTTATTTGGAAATGGTGTTGTTATTGTTTACCAACTAACTTAAACTATTTAAAATCAGGTAATTTTGGTAATTGAAATAAAGCTAAAATTAAATAAACTAAAATTGCTTAAATTATCAAAACTAAAACTGAAATAAAAATAAAATAAAGCTATATATAAATATAATAATAATAATAAATGACAAAAATACATAAAAAAAATTAAATGAAATTAATAGTATGAAGTAAAAGTATGCTTAAAATGTATAAATACTATAGTATATAAACCTATACTAAATAGTATAAATAACACTAAAACAACACTGTGTGAAACACAAAATAAGATATTTTTAAGAAACTTCATGTCCATTCAGTGATATTCAGTGGGGTCCAAAACAACATGGATTCCCTATTTGGACAAAAATGTCTTCTTTTGTTTTCTACAAAATAAAGTAAGGCTTGCAGGACAGAAATTACAGAATTTTTCAGTGAAATACTGAAATATCATCTTGTTTCGAAGAAAAAAAAATCTTAACATCCTTACAGTAAAGAGAAGGAAAATTGCTTACATCTTAGATCTTACATCTTTTTAATATTTTTATTTTCTTTCTTTAAATAAATCTTCATGTAAATGTCAGACCTTGGTCTGGGTGATGTCACTTGTCCTTGCATCATCATACATCAAGAGCATGCAGCGCAAAACACAAGTGCATGTGTATGAATTTACCACAGCCATGCTGATTAGAGCCCTGCACGGGCCTCAGATTTAGGCCCTAGCCCGGCCCTGGCCTGAGACGCTCAGGCCCTAGCCCGGCCCGTGTCCGACAGCTTATCAGAATTACTGGCCCGAGTCCGACCCGAGCCCGTCTTTTTTCCCCTTTCTCCCAAAACAGCTTATAGGCTACTACTGTTTCAGCTATTAAAGTAGTTCAGGTTTGTATGTAATGCCAAAGTGATTATATTTTGTTTCGTTTTTTTTATTAAGTTAATTTAGAAAAACATATGGAGCATTTTTTATTCGTTACTTTTTGTTTTTTAAAGTAACGACCAAGCGGCCAGCGGCATACAGTATGCTGATCATAGTCTATGTTTCATCAATTTAGCCTTCTCAAATCATCACGACTTGCCTAAAATAAAATCTATAGATATAAAACAGTTCAAGCATATAACAATGTTTAAACGTTAAACCTAGATATATGTGCGCTGTATCCAATAGTTTGCGCGGAGAGTGGAAGCTAAAGCGCGCTTTACAGGACATGGAGACGCCAGTGCAATCACTTGCATTTTTTTCAGTGGATACACCGTCATTTTTGTTCATAAAGGTAAGAGTAATACATCATTTGGAACTGTAAAGGGTCTACTTTTATTTGTGTGCACTCACAATATCAACAAAATGTTGTGCTTTTATAAAATAAAGAAAACAAGCATGATGCGCTTTCTGCCGTCTCGTCTAGAACAGGAGCGCTTCACAAAAATGAACCGAAACTCAGTGAATATGCCTCACAGACATGATAAATATATCTATAGAAAGCTTTAAATTACTACTTAACGAAATAAAACAAATCGAAAACAATTATAATCATAATCCATAAAGATGCATTTCTCTCAAAAGGCGTGTCTAATGAGGAGATGGCGAGTCAGGATTGGCAACTTCATACTTGTGAAACGGACTCAGAAAACACTAGTTTATTAGTAAATAATTCAAATTTCTCCTTACTATTTCACCCGGACACATTCATGGTAATTACATTTGCTGGGGCTTTATGGCAAGCTTTATTGCGTGCATTTGAAGCAGAACTCTTCAGCTGCGCTGACGGCTCTCTGCTGCTGCGGGACTCTAAACACCGTCGAGACGCACTTGACAGTCGCGGTAGCACGGTCTCGTGTTGTTTCCACCAGCGCACCAAATTTTTTTTTCATCACTATTGATGGATTTCTAAATATAAAAATAAGGAGAAGCCTAAAACAGGCCTGCGTCTGAACTATGATGTGAAAATTGGCCCGAAGCCCGGCCCTAGATGCGTAAAAAAGTAGGGGCCTGTCGGGCCCGGGCTGAAATGCAGGGCTCTAATGATTGATTAAAGATGACATTCCATAGGCCATAAAAACAAAAGGAGGCATTATATATACATACACACATATACATGTACATATATATATATATATATATATATAAACATAACATTCTTACTTATTAAGGGCAAAAAACTTTGGACTCAACCCTTAGCACTATCACTCAATGAGCTCTAGTCAGGATGAAATGAAGGTTACAGAAAATTGGAAAGAGATGGTGAGAGGGGTGATGAAGATACATACGTACATGGAGGCTGGACTGAGAAGGCGAGATGTTAATAATGGCAGAGCTTGTTCCATCTGCCTGTTATAAACCAGAAGCATTGGTTAGTTGGTTAACATTAGTAAATATCTGTCATTCGCTAATCAACACACTTTCAAAGTAAGAGGAACAATTATAGACAAAAAAAGCCAAGTCTTTCAATTTCGCAATTCAAAGCGAAACAGAGTTTTTATGGTTTATATAGTAAATGTTTGAGGTTGTAATTGGAACAATATTAAATATCCTTATCAAGAAAAATCTAACTGATATACACATTATACAACACTCAGTTTAATCCTGGCCCTAGTTATAATTTTTTGTAGCATAATGAGGAATGACATGAAAACAGAGCAACACATTAGATCAGCTGTATATGTGGATGAAGTAAGATGACAGCATATATTACGGAGAAAACAGGGGATCGAGTCGCCAGGTCTGGAACTCCCAGACAGAGAGCGTCAATGAGGTACAGATGGCAACCCTACCGAACGCTCTGACTCGAACCTGCGGTTTGTGAACTCAGACACGACTGTTTCTAGCTGATAGATAAATCATTACCAAGGTCAGGACCATGAAATGTGATTCCCCGATGAAGAGTGACAACCCAAGATTGTTGTTTTTCCTGGATGGGACTCAAAAGTGGGTTTTCACCAATAATAGCTCTAACAGATGAAGAGAGGGTCTCTACAGTAGGATGAGTTCATGCTGCAATGCAAGCGCTAACGCTAATTAGCTGCAGACATAACACGCATTCATATTCCGCAGCGCTGTGCCTCCCGATGCTAAATCAAACCATTGTTTTTCATGGGAACGTGTCGCAGAGAAAGTACCACACCAGCCATAAAACAACACTGGTGAAAATGCATTGAACAATGGAATAAAATAATTAAATTCTGAGGAGAGCTCTCCAGGGAGTAAGAATAATTTAGCGTAACAGTATATGTTTCATTTTAAAGACGTTCATCCCTGTACGCATTATGAAAGTGTTGTAATAAATAACATGCTCAGGGCAAATATTTAATATAATTCAAGCACAAATCTTATTACATCTATGTCAACAAATGCTCCCCTCAAAAGGATAATATATCATGCAAAACACAACAACAATTCTGCTGTTACATGGAAAATAAAATGTTTTTTTTGTAGTTTGTTAAAGTCTGGTTAACTTGTGTGTGTGTTTAAGCAAAGATAAAACAAAAAAGTAGCATTCATTTAAAATTATTAATAATAATCTGTTTCTATTATTTTAGTTTCCTCATAACTGGCCAAAACTGATTATTAAGAAAAAAATAATAATGTAAAAAAGTATTTTATTCTAAATCAATTTCTCCACATGCTCACAACATTTATTATTTTCTGCATAATTATTTTAATAATAAAGCTAAAAATAAAATAAAATATAAATATTAGATGAAAAACTCAAACTAAACAAAAATAGAAATGTTGCACTGACAACTAACTGAAATGAGTTTAAGTTGAAGCAGTAAAATTGCTAACTGGAAAGAAATAAAAACTAAAACTGAAATAACAATAAATTGAACCTGAATAGCAATATTAAATAAAATATACAAATGTTAAAAAAATAATTAAGATATATAAATAAAAGCCAATTCAAAATATTAATAAAAACTATAATAAGTAAATATTACTAAAATATCTTGTGTGAATTAGTGACAAGCACTGCATAACAAATAATTTTACAGACATGCTGAGAAGTAGCCTAATCTAATCCAAAAATGTCTTGCGATACATGACAGATTTAGCCAAAAACACATTTTATGCGAGCAATTTTACACATCCCACCCTGATGAGCCTTGGAGATTACATTCCCACACCGCATCTGTCACAAGCTAATCATGCCGAACCAGTCCTGATTCCTCCATATTATGATGCACATGGTGTGGCTGATTGCAATGCTATGCTAGGCTGGTGTTACAAACAGCAGAGCCGTGCCAGAACTGTGTCTTCCCATGCAGCAACCACATCCTGCTGAAATTATGTGAAATCAAGCTTAATCTTTTACGCCGCAATCTAAATACAATCAAGAATGCTGGATGTAGCGTTAAACATCAGGAAACAAACAGGCTAACTGTTCTAATAAGTGTAAGACATGATCTTCTGCACCAAAACCATTCAAATAGACTCTCAGTCGTATAAGAAACTGGGCTCAACAAGCAATCAGACTGGCTGCTCATAAACAGGGACCTGGTCGCGAAGGCCTGTCATCGAGCGCTCTCATTCCCCCAGAGTCGACCCCTAGCAGGGGAGGTGTGGGGGTAGGGGGTGGCAGTTATTGTGGCGCCGGTGGTGAGCAGCCACGAGCGGGGGGATGCAGTTGCCCAAGACGAGGACTTACCACATCAGAGGGAGGACTGAACCCTCACAGCGCCTTCTGCTCTGTAGTGCCAGGGCATAATAAATACAACAAGAGAGAGGACTCCACACAGCCACTCTGTAGAACAGCTAATTAGGACCAGGCCGCTTTGTTTGCTGTTGTCCTCCAACTAGAGGAGTTGCATTACAGAACATTTTGAAGTACACACATTAGTGGGACCGTTCGCCTTTCTCGCTGTCTAAAAGGCCTTTGGGCTAAGCCACCAAGACGTAGGATCAAAATCAAACTTTTTCAGTAGTTCTCCCTCAAGTCTAACCTCAGAAACCTCTTCAAAGCTCCTCTACATGGGTACTTGCTTTTAGCGCCGTGTTTCAGAAGCATATCATTTAACCCGCTCAAAACCATAGCAAATCCACAAAGCCACCGGATTGGTGTTACTTTCCCCTATGAGGTTGTGTTTGGCCTCATCAAAAACCTGCTTTAAGTGACGAACCTGATCCAGGGAGCATTTTTTATGAGACCGCTAGGGAATAGTATTGGGGTCTGAGCCGAGCCAAGCCCAAGCAAAGGCTTTGGGGAGATGATGGGGATCAAATTTAATTTAATGCACTGGGGAGTTCGGACCAGTACTGCTCTGAACACCACCAACACCAAACACAAGACATTAGAAGTAAAGATATAACAAGTTATAGTGCTTACGAGGGAATACACAAAAACAAATTGTGTACACTGATACCGCAGTTCACCGGCACTCAAATTGCATGCCGCAATTCCCAAGTCGGTTGGAGGTCAGTTCTGAATGCTAGCAGCTGTTGAGGATGCAACTGACTTTCACAATCTAGCATTATTTACTGGAACTATACAGCATCACTTTACTGCTGCGAACCAGGCACCTGAATCAGCTCTGTACTAAATATGTTTTCTTTTTTGAAGGAAAATTAGATTGTCTACTCTTTCAGAGTAAAAAGCACAACAGTAACTGTGCAAGGTCAAGAGTGCTACGTTTGTGAATAAGGCATCTATTATGAGCCTAATTTACATAGAAAGTGTTCATTCTGAAAGGAAGTGTCTAATTTTAAATGCTGCAGCACTATTTCAGTATAATTAGTGACTAGTTAAAACAATTGGGATATTTTTAATAAAATGTACACAACCATTCAAAAGTTTGGGGTCAGTTTGTCTAGCACTTTTATTCAGCAAGGATGAATTCAATTTATCAAAAGTCTGAATTAAGACATTTATAATAATAATAAAAAAAACTATTTCAAATAAATGCAGTTTACTGAACTTTCTATTTATCAAATTTCCATTGGAACTTTCCATTTCAAGTTCAAGATTCAAGTTTCTTGAGCACCAAATATTCGAGTGATTTCTGAAGCATCATGTAAGACTTTAGTAACGGCTGCTGAAAGTCCAGCTTTGCCATAACGGGAATAAATTACATTTTAAAATATATTCCAATAGAAAAAGGATATTTTAATTTGTAATAATATTTCACAAAAGTAATACAAAAGTAGCCTTTAGCTGAAGTGTTTTGTGCCTTCTGCACTCTTGCAAACTGTCTGAGTTTGATTTGTTTGGCCAATTGTGTAAAAACATGGTTACTGTAATCATTCTCTGATTACAGGCTCAAGACAAGAGAGAAGATATGGTCTTTTCAGTAGAGCTTGGACATGCAGGTTTGCTATTTTCTGCTGTGTATATGTGTTCTGATTTAAATATTCAAACACTACTGTGCACATTGTTAAATAGGGAATTTGATTGGAGATATTGCTCTTACAGAGCAAGAACTGGACCTTTTACTGCCATCAGGATCCAAACAGTTGCCACAGGAAGACAAACAAATTTTCTTCTTTAGCTCTCCCTGCTTTTCTTGGTTTCCTGAGTGGATCACAGCAGCCTCAGGCTCCCACTGGAATGCTAGAAGTCATGCGGGATTGTGGGCCGGGGATCAAACGCCTGTTGTTTCTTGTGTGATATACCCCATAAACTTTATTCTGATCCAGTGCAGCTGACCAGTACTAATGACCTTGCTACTGCACATCAAAACTACCTGAGATGTTGTCAATGCTACAATGCTATAAAACAGAAAATGTACAGTGAAATGTAGATGAGCTGCCAAAACTGCAAATCAAGTGCATGTTCTGCATGTGCAAAAGAAAAGCAACTACACCCTCAAGCAAAAACAAAATGTGTTGAGCGTGCAAACCATGCAACAAAAGCCCTTCTTCACAAAAAAAAAAAATGAACAACTGACATACCCTTTTCCCACAGTTCCTTCACTTCCTATATTCCATCAAACATTTCTGATAGACAAAAATGAGGGTCACTGGGGATTCTTCCACAGATGACTGTGGTTGTGGTCCCTCTTTTATTTATGTTAGCCAGAACGAGCCATTTGACGGCAGTCCTCATACAAATGCACATTTATAAATAAAGCCCATAGTGCCGTGGTCACCAGACAACTGAAATCAGGAGCAGAAATGGAGGGGATGTTTACTGTGTATTCAGCAATACATTTTCAGAGTCAAACATGCGGTTACATTCAAACTGATTTCAGTCACACCGCAAATGGTGTGCCTATTGATGCCGTCTAAATGGCCTTGAGCGTTTGGACTGACGTCCAGGCCAGTGGGCACTGTGTTACGTGACATTTCGGGATCATCGTTGGGTTACTAATAGATGAAAGTAAGTTGACCATGTCACACACTGTGGAATACAACGAAACCAAATCTTGCTCCTGGATTAGATCAACGGAAAAGGTGGCAAGTGCAGAAGAAAAGAGCCCCATTAATGGTCCTTAACTAGAGCTGGGCGTGGGCTTATAAAACCGAGCTCAAAAGGGCAAGCGTGAAGTATTCCTCTTTCCACTCTGCAAACGACAGAACACCTCACATCCACAGGGAAGCACTGCCAGCCGGGCTGGAAGATCGAAAACCTAAATAAACTGGCTTTTGTGAGTATGATCCATTTCCAAGGAAACCAAGTGGGCCATGCGGTCCCGAATCTGATATTCTAGTCTCGTTTTCTTCCAGTGACTGAACAAATAAAGGCTGAGAGGTTAAAGCTGAGACATGGAAACAATTTTTCAATTTTCCTAATCCCCCTTGATCATTTTTTTATGTTGTTTTTATTTATTTTTTGGGAGTATTTTTAGGCCGTAGTTATGAGAGGGAATTGATGACAGCTCGAGGAGGCGTCATTAAAGCTGGCCTCTCTTTTCTCAGAAAGCGAAGCGTGTCATTGTCTCAAGATGGTGTGAGCCTTCATCATACATGCAAGCGCCAAACAGTATTCCATCATGTTACTGAATTCATGATTTCATCAGACACCCACCCCCAATTATGCCGTAAGTTGACAAACATGGCACCATAGCAACATCACAAGGCTAGTTTGGCCAAAATCTTACATCTCATCTTGAAATCACAGCCTAAATTTAAGTAATAGATAATTTTTTTCAGCATTTCCGCTAATACCCAATTGAACTCAAGTCGATACTATGATACTCATTGACTCTCAATCCTTCAAGAAGCAGCCTTTTTCTAGTCACCGTCTACAAAGCAATGCTTTCTTAGTGTCACAGACACCGTATCCCTCTGGGGCAATGCTGTAACCCAGACATTATAATGGACAGGATGTGATTGCCATGTTTCACAACTAGAATCACACTTAAATTCCACCAATAAATGCATGGAGAAAACTACCCCTAGAAGACCTTATAAAGTGGTGTGTAATGCTCAGAAGTGCTTAACCTTGCCATGACAGCATACCTCATTCTCTAACAAGGCTCTAAAGAAACCTGGAGAAACCCAAGCTATGTGACCAATGACCTACTGAATAGCAGCCAAGAGGACTAACATCACAGACAACAAAAAAAAGTGTGTATTCATAGCTATAAAGCAGCAGTTCTCAGCTTTTTGACTTCATTGTCCACAACATTATTTAAAGGCCCCATGACTTTTACAGTTGTTTGTGATTTACTGGGTTTTTAATATTTACATTTTACATTTCATTTTTTTTTGTTAAATATTGAAAAAAAAAATCTTGTTTTATTAATTTAAATGACTTCTCCAGGTCTAGAAATTTCACTTTACACCCTCATTTTGAGAATGACTACTATAAAGCAAGTTTTCCAAAGAGCATTTCTGAGGAAGTTTCAGAAGAGATCTGGAAACAGCACTACATGTCACCTTGTCAATCAGCTAAGAAAAAGAGGTAAAAAGACTAATCATACCTGTCCAGGAATGAGAGGCTCCTTATCATCAATATCAACCAGAACGTCATCTCTAGGGGTTTGAGCAATTGCCTCTGTTGATGGAAATATACCATAAATACTGTAAGCATAAAGTATAATGTTCATCCACATTATCAAAAGAATGCACTTTTAATAGAGCTGAACTATTAATAGAACTGAACACCAAGAAAATTATTTGATTCTTGCCATTTTTTTATTGAATAACTGAATTGTTCTAAATTAGAGCAGGTTACTACTTTGGGTGTACTTTATATACCCTAAAAAAGCTTGAAATAAATTTACTTTTCTCCCATATTCTTTTTTCTTTCTGTCTTTCCTTCTTTCCCTAGGCAGAACACACACATTTTCAAACAAAAATTGTAAAAAATAAATAAATACATAGTTTGATGTTGTAAATAAAAGATTTGTATTTTAATAAGATTAACCATTGTTAAAAAAATGTAATACATTTAAGATACATTTATTTCATACTAAGCATTGTTCAAATCTATTAATAATAATAATAATAATAATGATAATAACAATTATGTTTTATTTATATAGAGCCTTTCAAAAACCCAAGGACGCTTTACATAAAGTTGATAGATAACATGAACACAAATACAAACATAACATATTTACTGATATATCGCTCAAGACTTTAATATTAGATTATAAAACTTTATTTGGAGTACTACTTGTTCACAATGCACATTTCTTAATATTTAGCCTAAAATGTGTTTTAATGTCATTATTGATGATGACTGTATGATCTTTGAATAATATCAGTCTTTAAATGCAAGATATTTAAAGTATACCTGAAGTATAATTCCACTTTAACACAATCAAATATACTTCAGGATATCTGTAGTCTTTGGACTTTAGCACTGGGCCTACTTCCTCACAATTAAAGTGCATTATGTACAAAATTAGTTGTTGCAGTTTTTAAGTATACCAGTTTAGTAAACTAAAAGTACAATTGCAGGGTATTTTTATTAAGTACATAAATACATGTATTTTAGTATACTTAGCATGAAATAAATGTATTTCAAAAACATTTTAGTACATACTTGGGAAGATTCACACTTTACTAGTATTTGACTATTTTAGTCTTTCTACTTAAAATTTCATATTTACTTCATTGTTACTTGCTGTTCCTTTGTAACAATTTATGAAATTTACTAGTAATTTCTAAGGGAAAACAGTTTCAAAGCTAATTCTTGTCAGTGTATCTGTTGTGTTTACAATATCTCAAATATACTTTGATGCAGTTTAAAAAGGTATTTAATCATTCCCTTATTTCCTCACCAAATTCTTCTTCTGTAGGGACTCTGTCCAGGCTCTCTGGCTGGCAGCGGAACTCATTCAGCGAGTGGACTGTGCACTGGCCCACTACAGGCTTCCTGCCAAACTGACGGTTGTCTATAACCTTGATCACCAATGGAGGCATGTAGAGCTCTTCTTTGGGCAGTTGCTACAGTGGAGAAGAGATTACGAATAACAAAGATATGAACATAAAGAGATGCAAGGCTTCCAAACCTTTAACTTATAATGTCTTGTTTATTTCTCCATTTCAGATGTTATTCCACAGAAACTTCCTCTCTCTCCTCTCATACTCGGTGAAAGTATTTCACACCCTAAACTGAGGCAAACATGACATAGGGCTGACCACGACTGACAGTGCAAATAACTTTGCAAGTCATTCAGCATTCTTTCCATGCTATGCCTTCCAGCCTTAGATGAGTATTGGAACGGAATCCAGACTATCTTACGTTTTAGAATTAAGAACTGACGCTCATTGCTGGGGAACATTGTTACTGTGCCAGTCATCACTCATGAAACATCCACCATGTGAAGGACACCGTGACCATATTGTATATAAGTCTGTCTCAACTGGTTAGCAGCATGCGGTAACACAAAATTTGATATCTTAACTGGAATTCTACATTAACAAGAAATCTGAAGAGGGCTCAGCCAAAGGTCAACTGTATTTATTAACCTTTGATAGTTACAATAGATGCGTTATTTTTGCCTTGATGAATGCCCATAGAAGTTAAATGAAAAGTTTACCCAAAAATGAGAATTTGCTAACAATTTATTCACCATCAGGTCATCCAAGATGTAGATGAATTTGTTTCTTCGTTAGAACAGATTTGGATAAATCTGGTATTACATCACTTTCTCACCAATGGATCCTCTGCAGTGAATGGGTGCCGTCAGAATGAGAGTACAAAGAGCTGATAAAAACATCTCAATAACCTTCAAGTAATGCAAGTAATCAACAGGCTGCATGTTTGTAATAAAACAAACCCATCATTAAGATGTTTTTTATCTTCAAACATTGTTTCCAGCTAAAAGTCATCTAACCGTCCTCTGATCAGAATATTGTTTTCTACAATGAAAAAGTCATCTCTTCTGAATCAGGAGAGAAATATGAACAGACCAAGCATTCTTTACAAGCAAAAACAGTCCAAAACAGTTCTAGACAAATATGTCGGTGGATATTGATATGAGGGGACAGCAGGGGATGCATTTTTTTCACTAACGAAAGCATTAATATGAATTAAATTAACTGTCATTTTGTCCAGAAGTGATGGTTTAAAGTTAAAACACCTTAATGATGGAGTTGTTTTTCACAAGCATGCAGCTTTTCACTTCACAAGTCATTAATTGCCGGACTGGAGTCTTGTGCATTACTTGTGGATTATTGGGATGCTTTTATCAGCTGTTTGGACTCTCATTCTGACGGCACCCATTCACTGCAGAGGATCCACCGATGAGCAAGTGATGTAATGCTAAATTAAAACTAAAAAAACTCATCTACATTCTTGGATGGTCTGAGGGTGAGTAAATGTTCATCAAATTTTCATTTTTGGGTGAACTATTCCTTTAAATTTTACATAATTTTATCTAATCTTACCCTACTTGACCTAATGTTGAACAAAATGATGTACATAAAAACAAACAAAACAAGATCCAGAGCTTACGACATCAATTAACAAGGTGTTGACTTCAAAGTTGGGGTTCTTCTTAGCATTTCGAATGACGCACGACTGAACCACACTTCCTCCACATTCCACCTGAAGACTGGGAGATGTCACACTGGCCAGCTGGAAACTCTTCAGGTTACGCAAACCCCACACCAGTATCTAAGAGTTAAAAGGTTCAAATGTTAAGTCACGTGTCCTAAAGTAATCATGAATGGTAAAACAGCCATGTAAAATGAATGGTAAAAAGCGATGTCAGTGCTTTTCGTAAGGTTCAAATAGTCTATATTGCACTAGAAGCTTTAAACTAATGGATAACCCGAGGAAAGGTTTTGGGCCCACCTCAATAGCTGTGCGTTGTAGGACAGGTTTTATCCCCTGCGGCACCATGTAGACATTAGGTTCCCTTTGTGGAGGTGGATATGGCAAATCAGAGTCCTCTGGCTAAGAATGAAGAGCAAAGCATAATATGAGTAAATATAAGTTAATAAGGATCAGGGTTATTATTGTAAAATACAACTAAAGCTATAAAAAAAAAAATTGTTAATTAAAAAAAAAAAACTGAAAGAAAATAAAACATAAATATTAGATAAAAACTTTGAAATGTTGCCTTGACAAGTGAAATAGGTCAACTGAAATAAGTGCAAGTTAAAGCACTAAAATTGCTGGAAATATACAAAAATGTATTCAACTGGAAGCAAATAAAAACTCTCCATTTATTAGAGTTCTATTATTTATTATTCTCCATTTAACTATATATAATAATCAAGCAAAGATGACAAAATTGAAGGAGACAGAGTACATTTACAGGACTCAGCTTCACAAGCACGATGTTTCCATTCTTCTCTATAAGTACATTTGCATGACGCACCCAAATTCAAAAATGGGTGTGAAAACAAACAAGGAATTGGTTACTAATAGCAGCTACAAAAAGTCAAACATCATGACTTCACATGCCAATCAAAGTTAGCAATCAAGCACACACACACACACACACACACACACAAGGATTAGCCAGGACTGTGTTGTGCCAGTGCAATTGTTTGATGAATGGTACTACTGTTGAATACAATGGTGCTCTGTGCAAAGGGACCTTCAGAGATATGCTTCAGTCATGGAGAATTAGACTATGTAATGTCTAACTTCATTAAGTTAAGGCAAGGATTTGAAAGAACGTCATTAAAACAGACACACCTTCAAGGAAGCATGGCTAATCTACTTGATAAATGAGAACATTTCCCTACAATTATACAAACTCAGTACTCAACATGCTCAAGTTTGATACAAACAAATCATTCTGGAAAGGCCACTGTATTCAAAGGTCAAACTGAATTAATCAGACCCTATAAATATATATTGCATTTACGTTTACATTTATGCATTTGGCAAATGCTTTTATCCAAATCTACTTACTTTACATTGCATTCAAGTTATAAAATTAATCAGTTCTATGCATTCCCTATCAAACCTATGACCCTGGTGCTGCTAGCACTATTCTCTTCTGTTTGGGGAATTAAAATAATAATAATAATAATAATAATAATAAGTAATGGTAGTGCAAGACACATGAAAGCCACTCCAAGATGGTGACCTCCTGATTTTCACACGGTCACAATTATATGATCAGTAAATAATGGATATGCATACTGTTCGTATGTTTTTCCAATATTTTAAACAACTCAAATTGACTTAAACCCAATTGAGCATCTCTGGAATCAAACGTTTACCATTTTCTGCAACTTTGTTTGTTGCGTTATTAAATCATTATTCAACTCGGATTGATATTTGAGTCAGTGTTAATGTAATTTCTTTAATGATGCAACTTACAATTACAATACTTTACGTGTATATTGCATTTACGTTTATTACATGTGCTGCATTCATCAGTAATCACCTCAGCTATAAGGTTCCATTTCTAATAAATTATATGATAGTACACTGTTAATTGTAAAATTTTCCAAATTGTATATTTAGAGTGAATATTATTTTTTCATAATGTACATTATAATGCTTTGATGCCTAAATTCACTTGTAGCATTTAAATTGATTTTAGTTTTTAGAGTCTGATTTTTAATTTTAGTCAAAATAGTATAGAATTTTATTAAAGTCGAGACAAGTCACCTTTATTTATATAACACTTCATACAATATAGTTGGTGTCAAGCTTTACAGTATTAAACAGAAAAATAATGTTTCAATGATGCAAACAAAATTCAATTCTGCAGCAAAACAGCTTTAAAAAGAAGACCATTTTGAGTTAATGCCAGTTTATCGTTGATTCAGTTGAGTTTAATAACTGTGAAAAACTTATCAATTACGGAATAAGTTCAAACGATATATAAAGGAACTCTAGAGAAAAAAGTGATGTCATCATCCAGCTCACTTCAGTTCTCATCCAACAGTGTCTGTGCATTTAAGTCCATAACATTGCCAAATATTCAGTTTTATTATTTTATAATACTATATATTATTATTGTATTATTGGTCATTTAATATCAGTGCATCCCTAGATCTTAATGATAACATGCTGTTATTTCCAGCAAAACAAAGACAGTACAGAGGAAAAGGGAAAGTGCAAGACCGTGAACCATGTATTGCCAATGTTTTCATTTACTACTGGCGACTTGCAAATGTTTACGTCCCTAGTGTGTTTGTATCTAATGAAGAGCAGCTATTATGCAGTCTAATAGCAGCATGTTAGTTCCACCATTAGTCTATCACTGTGTCTTTTTGAAATGCCACTGCAGAACAATACAAATCTTTGTGCAGATGAAGCGGAATCCAGTAGATAGGAGAGCTGGGAATACAGCCGGATCAGAAAGGCCTCTTAATTTCCAAGCCTTTTCCCACAAGATCTTGTCCTTGGCAGGCCTCATAAAAATCAAGGAGGTGCGTAGAAGTAGAGTTCTGGAGGAATCTACCCACTAGCGATAAAACAAAAATCTAGACTAAATCTCAACACTCCATATCCACAGCCTAATGAAAACCAGTGGGAATAACATGTTGGAGCTTTAACTATACTGGTTCCGGCTCAGTATCTTCAACATTAAGGGCCGCTATAAAGGTCTGAATGACTTAATCATTAGCTCTCACTGCATGAAAAGACTAATTTCTGGGATAAATCGGACAATGGAAATTTCAGTGAAACTTAAGGTGTACGACCCGTGTACGAAAATTTCCCAGGCAAGTGTGCTGAGTCCCGTACACGTCCATACACTTGAGATTCACTGAGATTTTCGGATACAGGATATTTCTGATTGCACACACTAGACGTGTTCAGAGATTTCCAGTATACCAGCCCTTATGAAAATAACCCATGGTTTTATTATAGTAAATGTGTAGTTACATTTTTTGGCAGATTGATTGCCATATTTGTATAACCACAGTTTTACTACAAATACACATTTTTAACTAAAATAACCATGTTTTTTTATTGATTTATGTACCATGGTTAATTGTCATAAGGAGCAAGCACTGTCGTGTTTTTTGGGGTGTTTATCGGTTAAAAATTAATCGACCAGTCATTTTTAATTAAATCTGTAGGCAAGTTTGAATTAATCCAAATTGAATGAATCTAAATGAGTCTTTTGATTAACAGAATCGCCAAATTTGAGTGAGATTAATAAAAATCCACGTATTATGTTCTCATCTGGAACGTGAATTACCATCTTTAATTTTGCAGGACCAAACAGTCTTCACCCCAGGAAGACACTCATTTTTTAATAACAGAAGGCTTCTCAACATTCTTTTTTCTCACCCATCGGACCTGCCTGAAATTATTGTGTCCCTAGATGCTGAGAAGGCCTTCGATAGGGTGGAATGGGGCTACTTGTATTTTATTTTGGGAAAGTTTGGGTTTGACTCTAACTTCATCTCTTGGATCTGACTTCTCTATTCCTCTCCTAATGGCATACGATCTCCCCCCTTCTCTCTTCAGCGTGGGACACGACAGGGCTGTCCCCTTTCTCCCTTACTTTTTAACTTAGCCATATAAACTCTAGCTCTCTGGCTCCGTAGTCACAATGGTTTTGAGGGAATTTCTCGTCATGGTTTAGTTCACAAGCTTTCTCTTTATGCTGATGACCTTTTATTATATATCTCAAACCCAGCTGCCTCTCTACCCCCAATTTTGGATATCCTAGATAAATTTGGCCAATTATCTGTCTAAAAGATAACTCTGTTAACTCTGTAACTAAAACACTTCCACGTACACTCCTACCTTTCAAGATTGCTCCTGATGGCTTCAAATACCTGGGTGTCTTTTTTACAAGTTCATATAATAAGCTGTTCGCGAGAAATTTTCAGCCACTTGTTGACAAATCCAAATTGGATATGTCTAGATGGGCCTCTCTCCCTTTATCTCTATAGTAGGTCAGACCAATTTGGTCAAAATGGTTATCTTGCCCAAATTTCTGTACCTATTTCAACACATACCTATTTGTATTAATAAATCTTTCTTTACTGGCTTGGGACAGTATTTTACGCTCATTTCTGTGGGCGAATAAACCTGCTCGCCTCAAGAAGTCAATTCTACAACTTCCTAAAGCTAAAGGAGGCCTTGCACTTCCTAACTTTCAGCAGTATTATTGGGCCTGTAACATTAAAAAGCTTCTCTTTTGGAATAGGGACAGCTACTTAGACAATTGTCCTCCCTGGGTGCATATGGAAACTTCATCAATGAAAAATACCCTTTATTCTATTGTTTGTTTGCAATTGCCCTTAGTTGTAAACAAAGTCTCGGATAATCCGATAGTAACCAGCTCCCTCAGAATCTGGGTCCAATTTAGAAAACATCACGGTTTACAAAGAGGCTCTACTCGCATGCCGATCCTTATTTTTATTTTTTTCCCCCATCTAGCTTAGATTCTGCATTTCTTCTTTGGACACCTAATGGCCTTCTCAAGATTAATGATCTCTATGAGAAGGGGGTATTTGCTTCTTTCTCCTCCTTATCTAAAAAGTATAATCTACCTAGTCATCACTTGTTTCGGTTCTTTTAAATCAGGCACTTTATAAAGAAGCAGTTCCCTCACTTTCCTAAGCGCCATAGGCATTTGATTTCTGTCATTTATATTTTAATAAATTCTATTACTGTAGACCCTACTGACACTTTTAAAGATATCTGGGAGCAAGACCTGGGAGTTTCTATCATGGAGGACTTATGGCATAGCATCTTGATCCAAGTGCACTCCTCTTCCATATGTGCCAGGCATGGGTTAATACAGTGCAAGATACTATTCAGAGCGCACTTAACCAATGCCCAATTGGCAAACATTTTCCCAGACAGGAGCACTGCCTGCAACCGTTGCAAACAGTCACCTGCCAATCATCTGCATATGTTTTGGACATGTCCAAAGCAGGTAACCTTTTGGTCCTATCTATTTGAGACGCTTAAAAAAGCTCTTAACATTAACATTGTCCCTGACCCATTTCTAGCCCTGTTTGTGGTTTCTCCTATGCCAGATTTGATGGCCCGAGATCGTAAAGTCATGGCTTTCACTACAATCTTGGCCAGATGGGCTATTCTACTTAAGTGGAAGCATCCTTCCCCTCCATCTCATGACAGGTGGATACAGGACATTTTCTATTGTGTTGGCCTTGAGAAATTGAGATGTTCACTCTCTGGTTCACTTAAATCCTTTTACAAGACTTGGGATCCCCTTGGGTTTACCTTGCTCACCTCCAACTGGTAACGATCCATAACTTTTAACTATTAAAAGAATGACTTCGGAAGGAATTTAAAGTTTATTGTTATTATTTTCTTTAATTACTGGTTTATTTATTTTATTTTATTCTTATTTACTTATTTTCTTTTTATTTATTATAATTATCAGTATTTTTTCCCCCTCAATTTGAATCATTTAGGGGGTTATTTGGGTTGAGGGAAGGTTTGTGGGAGAGATTAATGATGGACAGTTTCCTGTGGTCTACTACTTTTCTTTCTATGATGTACCATTCTGTAACTGTCACTGAAAATGCTAATAAAAAGATTTGAAATATAAAATCCACACATTCGTGGGTAGTGCTGTATCTCGGTTTTTTTATAGTTTGGTAATCGAGGTAATGAACAGTAATATCACGCACGGCCATTTCAGGCCTCGCATTTGGAGCTGAATCACCCGATTAACATGGTGGAACCACATGTCCTGTGCTTTTTTCATTGTGTTTTGTCAACTAAATACAGTGAAATGTGTTTGTGTATGTGCATGCATGCTGAATTGTACCCATTGCTGTTGACTGTCAGAGAGGAACCCTGGAAGCACAAGCTTGAAGATGCCCAAAATAAACAGAGAGGGGAAAATGAACCAGAGAACAGGAAAGAGATGCTCTGGAACAATTGCAAATAAGATTCATTGTCTATTCACAGAATCCTCCACCAACACTTACCTCATCCATGATATGTGAGGGTGGTATAACATCCCCCTGCAGAAAAAAAAAAACTTTTAAAATCAAATAAATAAAGTGTTATAGTGTGGGCATTTGTTTGGGCATTCGTTTGTGTGTGTGTGTGCGTGGGTGGGTGGTTTGCTGTTCTCCAAAGGTTCACTTTAATTCAATTTCCCTGTGATAATCCCACTCTAACTGATGCCAGCTGGACAGGTCTGGACTGGGTGGGGCCTCTGGCACTTTTAAACTCCACTGGCATCTCAAATCAGTCTCCTAGCTGTCTGCATTGCCCAGACAGGGCCGCTTTCCTGAACTGAGAGCTGCTGAGCGGTGCCAGTCTCCAAACAGACAGGGCTAGAGAAACCGGTTCAGATACAGCGATGTTTATGTCATTTACAGCAGCTCTATCCAATTACTCAGTCGTGCTTGACTGAGAGAACAGGGAGTGACGATGACTTGGAGGACAGGAAGTGTGTGTCTGTGCATTTTTTAAAGAAAGCAAAGGAAAAAAGGGAAAAAAAGATGGGCAACTTAAAGACATTTGACTAACCTCTTGACCGGGGATGTGATGAACTGCAGGCTGTGAAGAAAGAATGAAGAGCAACGACTAAATTACTGAGAGCGGTATTGCTTTTTAATCATATGTTGTCAGGCGCTATGCATACAAATACAACTGCGTGGGCGAAAGAGCCACTAAACTTCCTCTGCGGTGCTTGAGAAGCTGTGATATGTGCCATGTAAACACTTGTGGGTTAAACTCATAACAAAAGCATTTATTTCAACAGAGATGCTTCAGACAACAGCTGGGCTAGATGTGTCGAGAAGACGCAAATAATCCCACAGAATCATCACTGAGGTGATCTTAATTCTGACATTCATAGCCTATGTTATGTGTCATTCACATGGAGACTGACAATTGGAAAATTAAGGCCGCAGATGCCAGTTACAATATCACAAGTGATATAATGTCTATGAGGATGATAATTCAAATAACTCTTACTTTATCTCTGCGGATCAGTTCGAAAGCAGCAAGCAGTTGTCCAGCAGGCTTCCCAGCTTTCTGGATGGGATACCAGGCGAGGCGAGGGGAAGACACCATTGATGGTTGGCAAACACAACGGCCCATAAACTCATCAGCACCCTGCAGGGGTCAAATAACTTATCAAGCATTTTCTGTTTCACAGAAACAGAAACCTGATATCAGTCCAAGCCTCAGACAGCACGTCATTCAGAGTTTTGTTTGAGACATTCAGCAGCAAGCAAACTTGATATAGCTTTCGGTCTGTGAAATAATCATTTATCTCCATGTCACCACTACTTTACTTGACTTTGTTTCACTTCTTTTTTTGAAGTAAGGTTTCCAATATTTGTCTACTGCTGTTGCGCCAGGAATTTTCAAATTAACCTGTACTTAAATGGCACATACAAACAAAAATAAGTAGTCATAATGCCTAATATATTGTCTGTAGCCTTGCCTATACATAAAGCCTGTTTAATTAATGCAAAAAGCAAGATAGCTGGACCAGCCAGTTTTTTTTTTTCAGTGATTTTATTTTAAAACAGGATTATTTTAGTAGTATTTACCATTTTAATTATTTATTTATTTATTGGAAATACATTTTCAGTTTTCATTTTAGTTTATGTTTTAGTAATTTGTGCTACGGTTTTGTTTTTGTTTTTAATATTAATATTTAGCATTATTTTTTAAATCAGTTCTAGTTTCAGTAATGTTAGTACTTTAGTTCTGTCAGGACCACTATCGTCAAAGATGACTGACAATTAGCATACAGTTTGGATTGGCAGTATGGTTCTGTTCTGGGCAAACTCCCTGCGCATCCATGCAGCCTAGCATGGATAAGAGCAGGGAGAGCAGCAATAACCCCCCAGGGTAAACAGAACAGAACCAACATAAATGTATTGAAGATATCAGAAAAGTTCAATAATTTAATGTAACATTTTAGAAATTAGTCTGATTCAAAGGAGAATCAGAGGCTGAATCCTGACTGTCGAGAGGTGGAGCTGGGGATGGAGGAGGGTAATTAGCTATTGAGCAAAGCGAAAGCTGGTGATAATACTGAAGGATCTTAAATATGGGTGCTGTGATAGGTGTCTCATCCCTATAGGTAGACGTGGATCAGCTGAGAGTCAGCTGATGCAAGCTTGACTAACGTGACCTGCCAGAACTGCCAGAACGCTATGCTTGATTTTAAACATTTTATTTCAGTTTGTTGCCAAGGCAACATTTCCAATTTCAGTTTCTAAGTTTTCTATGTTTTTCAAGTTTTCTATATTTCATTTTATTTTTGCCTTATTTCAATTAACGAAAACTTAGTTAACAATAACAACACTGGTTTAAGTGCATTATATAATACCACCATTGTCAGACTTTAATCATTTAATTTTAAATACGTTACTTAATTTTTGTCAAACAATTACACAGACTTCAGTCTTTCCTTATTCAAACAGATATGAACTGTACTCGCATGGTGTTATGATGAATAAGACTGAGCGAACTGACTTTGATATTGGTAAGATAATTCTGCCTGACAAAATTAGTGGTTCTTGACCTGAACAAACTGTAAATTGGACTAGACTTAATTTCACTGGTCGAAAGTCTAATTAATTTGACAATAAACACCCCATTTATAAAATAGCATACCAACACAATGAAAACTCACATAGGTGTCCTGATCATATAGTTCCACCACAATGTGCGGAGGGTTCCTCTCAGTCACAAGATGGTCTCCAAATATTTCCACTTCATAAAAGATGAGGGTCTGGTCCCAGGTGGGATTGAGCGTGTTCCGAACAGTCACTGTCTTCTGGCTCTGATGCAGGAAGGACACGATAGCATAGGGATCTAATCATAGAGTCAAAGAGTCAAAGATCAATGAATTGCATCACATTTTCACGTGAGAATAAGTGATGAAGTATGGCAAGTGTTGCAAGTACACATCAAGGGGAATAGCATGGGTAATGTGCATTTGTATACTGTCAAAAACAAGATCTAAACTGTCAACTGAAACGAGAAAGGCTTCGTCAGGTCAAATGGAGGTTATTGCCCCATAGATGGATAAATGAAATGGAAAGAACTGCATCAAGAGTTAGGAAAGATGTGCAGCCATCAACTCATTGAAGTCTGTTTGCCATCAAGACCGAGGCAGTGATTTGGTACATTCTCCTCAGAACAAGACTTTCAATGCATCAGTAAACACAATAAACACAAGCATTTCTGTTTTTGTTTGGTTCTGTAATGAGGGTGACTTTGCCAAGAATATAACATCGATTATGGAAGTGAAAAGAACCAGAGATACCCTGAGTTATGGCATAGGGAGTGTGAGAGCATTTTTTAACTTTAGTAGGTCTATGTAATGTCTGAAAGATGATGTGTGGTTGTGAGACAGAGAAAGGGGGGAAAAGATGAGTGAGTTAGCCAATGCATGTGCATGTGTGAGTGTTTATGTATTTAAGTGAGGGGTTTTAAAGAGATAGTTCACCCAAAAATGAAAAATCTGTCATTGCCATTCCAAATCTGTACGTAATAAAATAGAATAAAATTTAATTAAATAGAAACGATAAAGAATATGCATGCTTCTCTTCTATAAAATGATTAAAGTTGATATTATTAGTTACATTTATATAGCGCTTTTCAAGGCGCTCAAAGCGCTTTACATACAAGGGGGAATCTCCTCATCCACCACTATTGTGCAGCATCCACCTGGATGATGCGACGGCAGCCATATTGCGCCAGAACACCCATTATTGGTGGAGAAGAGACAGAGAGATGAAGCCAATCAGTATATGGGGATGATTAGGAGGCCATGGTGGTCAGAGGCCAATGGGCAAATTTGGCCAGGATGCCGGGGTTACACCCCTACTCTTTTTCGAAGGACATCCTGGGATTTTTAATGACCACAGAGAGTCAGGACCTCGGTTTAACGTCTCATCCGAAGGACGGTGCTTTTTACAGTATAGTGTCCCCGTCACTATACTGGGGTGTTAGGACCCACACAGACCACAGGGTGAGCACCCCCTGCTGGCCTCACTAACACCTCTTCCAGCAGCAACCTAGTTTTCCCAGGAGGTCTCCCATCCAGGTACTGACCAGGCTCAACCCTGCTTAGCTTCAGTGGGTAACCAGTCTTGGGCTGCAGGGTGATATAAGCTGATAGTGCCATTTAACACCATTTAACCATCATAAAAGTTGTCCATATGACTCAGGTGCTGCATTCCAAGTCATACACCACAATTGTGTGAGGTATAGACTGAAATTTAAGATGTTATTGTAGCTCTTAAATTAAACTTTTTCTACAAATAGGCATATGTGAATCTAAAGAAGCCAAATTTGAATGCAAGCACAAATTCACATTCAAAACGTGAATTTGAACAAAAGCTTCAATATGACTTCAGAACACTAGAAACAAGTAATTCGGATTATGTTTTTGTCCTTTTTAGAACTAACCATCACTGAAAATTGGAATGTGTACATTCTTCCAAATGTCTCTGCAAATAATAACAGCATATGAGTTTGTAAGAGTAAATAACGGCATACTTTTTATTTTTGGTAAACTATTCCTTTATATGACACAACATCCAAACATTTAAATAAACATATATGCACTTAAGGTGCTGAAAAATAAGAGAGTGACATCAACTACTTAGGAATGCCAGAAATTGGAGCGACGGTCAAAGTTTATTATTTCAGTCGACGTAAAGCAGCCCCAGTGGGATAGTTTCACTTGGGAGGGAGAAACAGACACTTTTCCCAGCTCTTATTAAACTAGCCCACTTACACACACACACACACACACACACACACATACACATACACATACACACACATACACACACACAACTTCCTACTTCCCACAAACACAGTGGCTCAAATAAACAAAGGGATAAACAAGCTATGGGGAGCGTGCACTGTTACCCAGGAGCCAATGGGAAATAAACACAGGCAGTGTCTAATCTGGCTGCTTACAGTGAACAGTAAATAAACTGTCTTCCCCAAGGGCATTGTGGGACTGGACATGTCGACGGCTGCCCACGTGTACGACTCAAACATGATGCATGACCCTCGGGAACAATGACATGCTCAAAGTAAACAGGGAAAGGCAACCAAGAAATTTGGCTATGGATCATTTCCCATATATCAATACTATGCAGGGTATAACTGTTCAAGAATCATATTTGAATGTGCATATTGGAAATGCCCAGCGAATGACAGACAGACAGACAGACAGACAGACAGACAGACAGACAGATAGACAGATAGACAGATAGATAGATAGATATCTGACGTTAGCACAGAGGGGCCTACAGCCATGTAGCATCTGGCCCAAACCTCTGAACTTCCTCTAATCCCCCTCCAGTAGCCAAAGCACTGATGCATCTCTATATTTTTCCCTCCTTTATAAATATTGCGGTCCATCGATCATTTCCCTTTACCAAACTCCATCTCAAGCGCACCAAGGACAAGTGATTTCTGCCTCCAGCTTGATTTATTCACTTTCCTCGGAGCTCAGAACCCTGTAAAAGATCTAGGCTGGGTTTTGTGCATCAGGAGACCGACCCAAAACTATTGTAGATTTGTAATCAGAGCGCCAGACTGGCCTGATTTATACCAGGCCTGTATTTTTAAAAGGATCCTCAATGTTTTTTCATCTGTGCTTGCGGGTTCAGAATGAACCTTAAACGCATAGCCCGGGTAGCTACACTTCCAAGATTTTGCAAAAAACAAAAAACAACATAATTCAGATCTTTCTCCACCTTAATGTCATTTTTCTTTTTTTCCTCCTTTTCATCCTCGTCCGCTTTGTTCCCATTTTTAGACTATGGTTTTTCCATGCATAGGAGATTTATACCAGACATTTCTAATGGGTGATAACCAGTGGGCATATTTTGCCTGTAATTTAATGATGTGGAGCACTGTGGGTTAAAAAATTCTTATTTTTAAGAACTTAAGAGCTTTAGACCATGGCAACAGACTCGCTATGGTTTAAAGGGGGTGAAATACTGCTCCAGCGTTGCCAAGAAAGCTCTTTTATATTTGACTTTTTAAGTGACTGTTTTTTTGCCAACATCAATAATCAGTGTCACATTTTGAATGAAAACTCACTTCATGTTTATTAATAGGTAATATTAATATAAGGTAATAACAAGACCCACACGGAATCTGCACATTTATGAGGGGAATTCTGTGGAATGGATTTAAATATGGTAAAATGGCTTAAACAGAGCCGAGAGCACTGAAATCCATTTATGAATAACTCTTTCAAATTATAATTCTAAATAGAAAAAAAACAATAAACAGACAAATGGCAAGGTGGTGTAACACTTTGGAAATTACAAATTTTGTGGATCTGCAAAACTTTCTGTAGAATTCTGTGGGCCCAGATTCCATATGGGGCAACAATTCCACAATATTCATTCCACAACTATACAATAAACCATTATCCGTTTTTTGATGCTTTCTTTCTCTTTCTCTTTCTTTCTTTCTTTCTTCCTTTTTCCATATATCATTACTATGTTAAAATTCATTGTTAAAATATAATTTGCATGCATATGTAAAAATTTGTATTGGAATTTTTGTGTCAATGTAGAAAACCTAATAAAGAGAATGTTTAAAAAAAAACATCTGGACATGGTGGGTGGGATGTTATAAAAAAAATTATGTAATAAAATATATTTTATTTTTTATCATTCTTGTCTTAAACAGTTAGAGAAAAGCATTTAAAAAAGTTCTATAACCAATAAACAGCAAAAACACTTGAATTTAATGATGAATACAAAATAACTTTTGCTACTAGCAACAACTGAAAAACCGGTTTCACCTGATGTGTGTTTTTAGACAGTTTACATCAGCATCTTCTGCTCTAACATCAATCCCACAGTTAAATCCCTTCCTTTTACCCAACAAAACGTCACATGTGCATCTAGAATAAAAAATACACACAGTGCACATGCTTTATGTGCACTTGTTTTGATACTTTCCAAGGACACATGTCATGGAAGACTATTTCTTCTGAAAAATTAGCTTGGCAAAAAAGGAACTAGCGCCAGTAAATCAAAAAGAAAAATGGCAGAGTAGAGCAACAAATTCAGCATATAATGTCTCATTTTGATTAGCCTTCTTTTAGGGCTTTTCACTTTTTAAAGTTCAGAAAGTCATAGGGAGAGAGAGAGAGAGCAGGGTAATGGTATACGTTGCAAGCTAGATTCAAACCTGCCTCGCCCATAAGAGCACCAGCATCAGAGCTCATGAATTAACCGCTAGACTATGGCTCCGACTTGATTTGTTTTACTCTATGTACCTTCTCTTCTCTATACAAATAATGTTTTTTACATCTTCGCTGCCAAAGTCTTCTCTCATGGACACCATTGTAAATCTACTTCATTTCGTTTCTCTCTGGGCTACACTTGACCCGTACTGCCTCGGGCTGGTCTGTGCCAGGCACAATATTTCACCCCCTCTGACGTAAGCTCAGTTGGGTTCCTCTACCATTACATCTCAAAAGACCTCACTTTTATGATTTTGTTATTTATAAAATGCTCCTATTATTCTAGGCAATACTGACCTTTTTCAGTTAAATTCATAAAATCGTAATTATGTCGTGTACGCTATCGCTCTCAATATGCTTCACATTAAGACTATCCGTTGACCTCAATTTGTGTCACCACATGACCTGGAAATATGTAACTTATTGTATGGCAAAATATCATTGCAGCTGGCAGAGCACACTTCATGCCATGTGGTATTGTAGTAAATGTCTTAAAAAGCAGATTTTGCTGATGCCTGCTGTGTGCCTGAATGTCACGCTAGTACTGCGTTCAAAAGGGTATGTTACTCAGAACCCATGCAAATAACCACAAGTTCAAGATCTAAGAGGTCACAGTGCAAGACATATAGATTCTGCCAAAATAAATGCAGCTGCTTTACAAAATGAATGACTGGTGCATACATTTCTTGGTACTATGCATAGCTTTGATCAGATTTTAAGCAACAAAACTGAGTAGCCTACACTGCTTTTGTTTATTTTTCTAGGCTTGACCTTGGAAAACCTGATTTACACCTGGGTTGGTCAAAATTCAGAATTGAAACAAAATGGCTGATACAAATAAATGCAGCTTTTGTGAGCATTTAAAAAAAAAAAAAAAAAAATCGAACAGATCCCTAAACTTGTGGTGTATTCATATATAATAATAATAGTAATAATAATTTAAAACATATTGCATTGGAATAAAACAAATAAATAAATCTTCATTCAATTTTGAACTGTACGCAACCCTTCATATGTCTGTAATAATTAAGTTTGGGTAATGCATTTACCTTTTCTGCTGCCTCACAGTGAAGGTGGTATATGCTCACCTGAGAAACTGTCCTTATCCATTGCCGGCAGGTCTCTGGCCTGATACAAATAACATCGCAAATGATACAGGGTCCCATCTAAAGAATCAAGAGGAAGAACATCAGTGTAGTTTCAGCTATCATTTAAATCTGTCATTATTTTAAATGAAGTGAGAAAACTGGCATGTTTGACTCACTATCAAAGAAGCAGGAGATGGTCGGGCGGTTGACACCAAAGGTTGTTGTAACTGACTTATCGTCATTCTTTTCATCAGTAACACTGCTCTGTTGACAAAAAAGGAAAAACACTGTGAGACACATTATGCTCCTTCAACCTAAACAGTAGACTCACACATTTGGAGATGGGAAAAGATGGGGCATTCATGTTGGATCAGATATCACAATATTCCGACCAAAAGGATAAACAGAGTATGTGTTAATGATGACTCTGCTGTCAGTTGTGGAAAGGGCAACTGTATATGCACCACAAACCACTGGCATGAAGTGATTACATGTCACGCCCCAAGACACTCGAATATCATTTTGACACATACAAAATTCTGACCTTCTCTGAATAAAATGCCTGATTATGTCTCTTAACCAGAATGAAACTGCTATGTCATTTGTGGCTCACTATATTTACATAACCCAATACCCTTGTACTGTATGGTTTTGAAGAAAAAAAGAAAAGAAAAACACCCTCCAATGCGCCCTCTGAAACAAGAACAGAATTTGGAATTTAACTCCAACGAGTAGCTGTGTAGTGCTACCAAACGCTGAATTGATATTTTAAATGTCACATTATTTGTGCACACAGCTTTTAGCACCAAGCAGGCTGAGATATAATAAAATCTGCTTTTCGATAGTAGTGAAAAGTCTGACTTATTTTGGTGAATTGGTTCGCTCTCTATCTCATATATAGCAGTGAAAAGTCTAATTCATTCTAGTGAATCGACTAATCCTAAATGCTCTTTCTCATAGGTAGAGGTGGAAAGTCAGATTTGTTCTATTAAATGTGTTCGTCTTAAACTGTTCTCTATCTCATATGTAGCAGTGAAAAATCTGATTCATTTTAGTGAATCTTTTGTCTTAAACTGCACTCTATCTCTCATATGTAGCACTGGAAAGTCTGATTCATTTTAGTGAAACAATTCATGCTAAACAGCCCTCTCTTACATTAAGCAGTGTAAAGTCTGGAAAGTCTCTCTATTGAATAGGTTCATCTTAAACTGCTCATATATAGCAGTGAAAAGTCTGATTCATTCTAGTGAATCAAATCATTATAAATGGCCCTCCTTCATATGTAGATTTGCTGATTCATTTTAGTGAATCTTTTGTCTTAAACTGCACTCTATCTCTCATATGTAGCATTGGAAAGTCTGATTCATTTTAGCTAAACAATTCAAGCTAAACAGCCCTCTCTTATATTAAGCAGTGAAAAGTCTGATTCATTCAAGTGAATTGGTTGGTCCTAAACAACTCTCTCATATGCAGCATTGAAAGGTCTGATTCATTCTAGTCCGATTCTGATTTAATCAGTTTGTCCCAAACTACTCTCTCTCTCTCTCTCTCATATACAGTAGCTTTGGAAAGTTATTCCAATGAATCGGTTCATTCAGTTATAATCTAGCAGGGGAGCTACAGGAAGAGCATGATTTAAAAAAAAAATGGTTAAAACACTCAACATTATATGGGAACAACTGAAAATGAATAAATTAAGTATTTGATGCTTATAATTGATGTCTCTGGGTCAGAGTTTTCAGGTTCACCTTTGCCAGGCACTGGGGCCTTTCACTTGCACCATGGATTAATTCCAGACCCTCATCAACTCTGAGTTCTCAAGCCAGCCAAGCCTACACGACATCTCATGCCAAACTGCCTGGAATAGATCCGTAACAATGGACCCAGCGGACCAGACTATGAGTAAAAGAATAAGCATACTAACTAGGCTTTATGCATACACCGTCTTTCACACTCACTGTTCCATCTCTGTCTGCCTGTAAATGATATCCCATGATGCCCTTATTTTACCAGGCTGATTCCACTTTGCCTGCCCAGTCTCTCTCAGCACCTCCGATTCGTCCAAGCTCAAAGCCCTCCACACCCATTCTCGCCTTTGCCTTGTCTAACTTGCATCTCACCCTCGTTTGATTCTCTCAGACCACTTTCCTTTTCTTCCATTACTGTCTCTCTTTCTAAATCTCAATCCAATTCCAGCTCCACATCACTCATATAGTCAACCCTCATTACCAGCGAACACTCCAAGGAAAAGATGGCCACCGGCCCCGTCTTTTCTAGCGGCTCCATACGGCATCTCCAGCGCCGGCGACGGAAGGAGTCAGTCTTCCTCTGCTTAAGGTGAAACTTCCAGCCAAATAAAGAGGCATATTCCCAGCCCTCACGCTCTGATTCGTCCGGACGCTGCTGTAGAAGAGTGAGCACACACAGAAAAAGACAAATTTATATAATTGAACTGGATTATATTAAAGTATTGTTTTCATTATGCGTGTTCTGTATGATCCTAACCAGCGGTGCACAGTGCAATACAAATAAAAAAAGACAAATAGCAGACACCAGGATCTTTAGGGTAGTGAGGAATTAGAGTTATCTAATAGAGCAGAAAGATGGGAGGTACGACTAGACAAATGTTTTTAAATCTGTGCTTGAAGAGTGCCACCATGAGGACAACTGATTTAACAGTGATTCACAGTGAGCCTAAAAATGATATGGACACTTAAAAATATACTGTATGATACTGCATTTAATCAAATATCTAAGTGGTCTAATTATTGCTTTTTTTGTTTTTTATTACTCTTTTCAAGCAAAACATTGTACAATTTTTTTTATTAAATTATAAAATGATAGATGCTTGAAATTAGAACAAAACTGCCTAAAATTAGGATAAAGACCCAATGTTAATGTGAACACGAGTCAAAATTGCAGCGTTCTGGGAAAATGTCTAACATCATTTGTGTGCAGATGTCATTTGGTTTAATAATGATTTCACTGCATATATAATGTTCACTACTGTTTAAAAATGTAGGGTCAGTACTTTTTTCTGTGTACTGTAAGTGATAGTAAAGATATTTACAATCTCAAGAAATGTTTCTTGAACAACAGATATTGGAATAATTTATATTATAAAAAATAATAGTTATTTTAAATTGCAATAATATTTCACAACATTACTGTTTTATTAAAAATATTTAAAAATCTTACTGACCCCACTCTTTGATTAGTACTGTATTAATATATTTTTATCCGTTATTTGGTTGTCCAAATACCAAATACAAATACCACCTTTTGTACCCAAACCACTCTCTCACACTTTTTCCTCTTGGTTCTTTACTCACTTTTAGTAGTCCTACTTGTTGCTTGCACAGAATCAAATATAAACATACTGAGCCTCATTCGTGCAACAAATTTGTGTGTAAATCGTTCGTAAATCCATTCTTATGTAAACTGTCTCATTGAATTGAATGTGAAATTTTATGTAAGAGTGGATTTACGAATGGTTTAACACAAAATTTATTCCGCCCATGTTTCATGAATGAGGCCCAGCGCCATTCTCTCTGACTCCAGAAAGCAACTATGTTAATGTTCTTCAGTCTAACATAATTATTATTATCCGAAACAGTGATCTCAAAAAATTATTTTTAGATGTTTATTAACAAAGTGTGTTTTTTTGCTTATTGGATAAAGACTTTCACAGAATGAAACTCTTTATCTCTCTCTGTTAGACACCCTCACACAGATGATGAACATTAGGCATATTTGCGGCAGGACTTTATAGTTGGACCCAGGTTTTCCTGCCAAGTGGATTAGAGGTGTGGGATTGATTTCAGATTATTCTCAGATGGCTTGATTAATTAGGTGTCCTCTCAAGCTCCATCTGCCTCTCACCAGATGCGTTCAGGGACGGGGAAGACCTCCTGAGACTACACAGAGCTTTTTATGTCACGCCACCCTGAGCTTTACCAGAATCTCCCACAACTTCAAAGAGAAAATGAAGCCAAGATTCTTCTTTTGTTTATCGCTCTCAATATGAAACTTTGTTATTTCTCTGATTGAAAACAAACACTTGGCTAATGACTGATGATGTACTTTTTTGAGCGCCTCCATTTTCTGCATATCTCTGCGGCGGAGTCGGATCCAACGTCTCCGGCGGTTGGTGTGGTACATCTTCTCGGATGGAACCCAGGACTTTGGTCGGCGGTCAGGGGGGAGGGTTATTCCATATTCCCACCCTACAGGTAGAAGAGGATTTATTGTAAAGGCACAATATATTCAAAATAACGAAGCACATAAGTCAGTGGCGTATGTGTGTGCAGGAAAGACTTCTCAAAGTTTCCATACCTTGATCATCCACTGCACGCTTCAGGTCCTCGCTCCACTCAATATCCTCCCACACCCAGCCGGGGGGACACTCGATCTCATCTTTAGGCACGGCTTTTTCTCCATTCTGCCCCCCAGTGGACATATAAAGAACAAAAAGGTAAGTTCCTGCCAGCTGATTTTAATGTAAAACATATTAGTCCACTTTTTAAAGTATTTTTTAAATACCCTTTGACTAACTACTCCTCTGCGGCTCATGAATAACACTATGAACTAAAGATAAAGTTTTGTTATGATACAACCACACACTGACCACATCTGTGTACCCCTCCGACATGCCAATCCACTGTCCTCCTGGCAAATGCATCTGATTTTCAAACACCTCTTCCAAAAAGCTTATATGACCCGCGTCAGTGTCATACAGCAATCTGGCCATCATGGGCAAAAATACAAATCCATGTTATGCAGTTTCAAAGGGTGTTTATTAATGCTGATATCACAGATAATGATAAGATGGTACTCACGTTTTCTCTGGGCTGATGTACCAGTCTCCCGCCCAGCTCCATCCTGGAGTGGGTTTGAAACTCTCCTTTGGGAGTCTGATTCTGCCAGTCACGTCACTGAACTTGGGGTATGTCAAACCTGTCGTACCCCAGTTCCCCACCAGAGCCAATTTAGTCTGGTTTTCATACTGTAGATCAAAATAAATCACAGTACATTTTTGAAAAAAGTATATTATGCTCACCAAGGCTGTAGTAATAGTAATATTATTACAATTCAAAATACCTGTTTTCTGTTTTTATGTTTTAAAATGTAATTTAGAAGGCATCATCAATGTCACATGATCCTTCGGAAATTATTCTAATATGCTGATGTGTTGCTTAAGAAACATTTCTTACTATTATCAATGTTGTAAATAGTTGTGCTGCTTAATATTTTTGAGGAAAGGTCCACAGGGCAAAATTTCCAATAGGTGAAGAAACACACAAAAAAATTATAATATTTAACTAATTTGTTAAAGTTGCATGTGGGTAGCTGCCCACTCACCGTTTCTGCAAACACAGAGAGTTTGCCCTCGGCAAACTGGTTAAAGGATTTGACATCAGCAGTCAGTCCGAACCACACCTTGACCCTGAGCTGAGCTGGGATCTTACTATATCCCCCGTCTTCCTGTGGATACTGAGCACAAATTACATGCAGAGATAGAGAGATTTATCAGGGCCCCTATGGTTCCATTCATCATTTGTACTGTAGCTTTAGTATGTGCTTTGCCTGTGTTTACCTTCATGAAAACCGTCTGAAGTTGACCACAATGCTTTCCACAGTAACCGTGGGAAAAGAGAACTTGATGGGCAGGGATTCTGTGGTAGGCCACTCGTCTGTCTCCCTGAAGCATCCAGATTATTATATCTGGCAGACTGTTCTGGGGCTGAAAGAATTTTTTTTTTATATTTTTTTTTATTTATGGAGTTACTATTTGAACCAGGAGTAAGTAGCACAAAATTATGAAAAAAATATTTATAGGCCCAGTTTACACCTGGTATAAAAATACTGTTTTGCCAATCCGATCACAAGTGAACAACACTACAATTGTAAACGGGATCTAAAATGTTTTGATCATTATTGACCACCAGAAGCAGTCAAAAACACATTCGACCGCATTGCTTTCACAGTGTAGATGCTCATGTGGTCGAATGTGTTCAACAGCCACAAAAGACCGCTGCCTACTGACCTAACAGTAACCAAACAGTTGATGGTAGCCATTGACTTCCATAGCATGAAAAAAAAAAACTATGGAGGTCAAAGGTTACCGTCAACTGTTTGTTTACATTCTTCAAAATATCTTGTTCTGTGTTCAACAGAAGAAATTCATTCAGGTTTGGAACAACTTGAAAGTGAGCAAATCACAGAATTGTGATCACAGAAGTGATCTATCCCTTTAAACACCAGGTGTAAATGTGTCTTGGCTGACCACTTGTGATTGGATCAATGAAAACGCATCTTTACACCAGGTGGAAACAACACTTCAGACATTAAGGTCACATCTCTTTCACCTCCTCAGATAGGTGGTGTAGTCTCTGGCTCCAGTCCTCCGCCTGCTCTAGCACTGCACTCAGCTCGGTCTCTGGTCCGTGTTTGAGCGCCAGTGCCGCCTGCACTATCTGCTGCATGTTAATCTTGCGCAGATTCCTTAGAGCTTTATCCAGCGCAGTCACACAGGGCCATTTATTTAACACGGGGAGCTCCTCACTACAGCACATACACACATAAGAGTGCTTTAGTTTGTTATGGTGAATGCGATACAGCTTCACAAAACACTAGAGCACATCTGCACCTGCAGTCGGCAATGACATCATCAAGCAGCTGGATAACCTTCTGCTCCACTTCCTGTACTTCGTCACTGCTTGCTTTGAGCGTCAGCTGTACCTGCTCCAGGTTTGATTCCTATTATGAACAGTGAAAACCAATATTAGGTTACAGTTATAACTGATTGTGCTTTGATATATTTGATGTGTTGATTGGAGCCGTATCTTAGATGTTTATGCTTCTCACCAATCGGTCGACTATGCTGAGCAGCATGTTTAGGGCCTCTATGCGAGGACCGACATCCTCCCACTCTGAAGTCAAGACCACCACAGGTTTCACATTTCCCCATGGCAGGTAATAGTAATGGCAGCCTAAATAACAGTAAAATGTAACAGTGGAAGTCATGTCAGATGCTTTAGTGAATGTGACTCATTGACTTACAGGTGTTGAGATCCAAATAACAATCTAAAATGAAAAATTATTGGGCATTTTGTGTAATATAAAGCCTCAATCTTAAATTTTTTTTTATTATTATTATTTTTTTAAATACTTAAAACTCTTTTTTTCACAAAATCACATAGGGCTCTGAATTTTTCCATTTACTTGTATAGATATTCACTACCGTTCAAAGGTTCTCCCTGATATTTTAATAAATATACAGTGAAAATAGTAAAATATAATTACAATTTAAAATAAACATTTTCTATTTGTCATTTATTCCTATAATTGTAAGGCTGTCTTACTCCTGACTTCAGGGTCACATGATCCTTCAGAAATCATTCTGATATATTGATTTGGTGCTCAAAAAACATCATTATCAATGTTGAAAATAGTTTTGCTGCTCAATATTTGTGTGGTAATGGTGACACATTTTTCATGATTCATGATACTTTAATGAATAGAAATCTCTAAAGAACAGCATTTATTTGAAATGCAAATCCTGTGTAACATTATACCAGTTTTAAACATTATAAAATGTAATGCATTTTTGGTGAATAAGCTGTTTCCTAAAATTTCTTAAAAAAAAAAAAAAAGTAGCATATATTTACCCATCAAAAGTACCAAGTTAATAAGATAATAATGTTTATGGATTCAAATTTATCTTAAAGAATGTTTAGTAAAACAATATTATACATTTTTACTGACAACATTTGTTTCTGTTAAAAGAAGAACAAGTGCCACAAATATCCACTTCAAAGTGAAATCAAAGTTTAGATGTTTTACATGGCACTAAAAAATGCATGTAAAATATTAACCAAAATCTGAACATTTTCAGATATAAATCATTTATGTGGTTTCTCACCATCAAACACAGCCCTGCTGAACTGAGTGGTGGAGGCCAAAGGCAGACAGGTGTTGTCAAACTTGTTGCCGTAGTTGCCAATACTGACTTCAAACTGAACTGCATCATCCACATCCTGAAGAAGAGTGGCTGAGTAGAATGCAGCAAACAGGGAGAACTTCCTCTTCCGCATGAATTTCTGTATGACACAATAAAGCAGAGGTCCTTCACTTCTATTGAATGATCCATCCTGCATCACATGATCCCATGTCTGGTGTCAAACCCAGCTAGAGTAACTGTGATCTCACCTCTACCACCAGCAGGTCATCAGAGTGTATGTCGTCAGTCTTTTGCTCCACCTGATCAGACAGCTTTGTAATGACCTCCAACAGCAAACGTCCACGATAGGCCACACCCTCTCCCTACGTCAAAAAAATCAAACACATAGCAACTTCATTTCTAAAATTGTTAAAAATATTAAGCATTAAACATAATTAACTATAAGTTTGTAGTCATATGAAGGAGCATGGGGTATGCTATGCAACTTTCCAAGTTAGATTAGCGGAATTACATATTCCAGACAAAATTTCAAATTAAATATGAATATAAATTATATATAAATAAAGATACATAATACAAAGGTTTAATATAAAAAGTAATTTAAAGAAACCATTTTGATGTTTAGAATCATAAAAATATAAATAAAAATTATTTATGCAAAAACATATACACACACATACATACATACATACATATATGTGCATATATAGAGAGACTAAATCTCACCTTTCCAAAGTTTAGTGCCTCATGTGGGTCTGAGAAGGCCATGAATTCTCGGGGGCTCCCATACATGTTGACGTAGCAGGGGCCAAATGTCGGAAGAAAGCCTATATTGTCGTCCACTAATTGACATAAAATGGAGAACAGCAAGAATTAGACAAACAGTGGTCACCTCCACCTTTAGGAGCAGTAAAATGACCATATTGCCATATTGGTTCTTAAGATAAATTCAGTGGCAAATATATTTCCATTTAGTCATAGAAGACAACTTCTCTAAAGGCCAACCGAATAAAACTATAGACAGCAAGTTCTACAGCCCAACATAAGGCTAAACCTGACATAGGTGTGATCTACAGGAAGGATAGCACACAGATTTGAGATCAGAGAGACACACATACTGGTGCCGTGGAAGGTCCCAGGAGGAAACTCATCTGAGTGCATAGAGAAATAAAAATGTTGAGACACAATAAGGATAGGAGAAGTGAAAAATAGCTGATGCTATACAACCTGACTCATGCATTAATCACGTCTGCACCAGGCATAGAGTTAGATTTGCACACCAAACTCAAACTCACTCACAAAAGATGGTGAAACCAGCAACCAACTGTTAGCATACTGAAACCAATGCAATGCAACACTACAATTCTTTCAACCAAGCCACATAATAAACCTGAACTGTCATGCCTCCTTGGCAATAGCATGAATGCTTAAGTAAAAAAAAAAAAAAAACAGTACCAATTTTACACAACATTACCCAAAAAGAAGTATTAACTAGTTTCAATGCAGCCAGTTCATTACTAATATGTAAAATCAAGACATCAAATCAGCAAGCAAACAAGGATTAGTGTCACACTGGAACCAGCACATTATTGAACTAATGCAACGTCTTTCAACATTGTAAATGAAGATTTGTTTCTGATACCAAGAAAAAAAATTCTGATACCAAAGTTTCTTTTACCTATACTAACTAAATGAACAGAGACTACAAATTAATTACTTAAAGTTGTTTAATTTCCCAAGGAGTATGGCAATCATTGTGGCACAAACACAGCTGTTTACTTGAGTGAATCGAGGGTGTCAAGTTGTGGCTTAGCCAATGATATGAATTTTGGGAAGGACTGATTGTAATAAGCTTTTGCTCTGGGAATCGATAATATCTACCATTGTTCAGCAGTTATGTTTAATGTTTTTAATTGTGCAGAAATAATGAACTTAATTTATTCTTTAAAATGTAGAGTAGTGGTTCTCAACCAGGAGGCCGGGGCCCATTAGAGGGCCTCAACAAACTTCCAAAGGGATGTCAAGATTTAAAATAAGCATAAAAATAAAACCACTAAAACGTACCCCCTCAACAACCGTTTTTTCTATCCTCTTTCAAGAATCAGAGTTTACACTGCCTTTAAAATAAAAAAACTGGATGAATTAGCCTAATGTTAAAAGTGTGATTTCAAAAAATCATGAAAATCAGTTAATTAAATCTTAAACTCTATGGACATTTTTATAATGAATATAATTTTTTCTAGTTATGCCATGCTCGAAAATATTTTATCCAGGTAGAAACTGTGAGTAAAAAAATCTGTATTTTAAAAAAACCTGTATCTTAATCCTTATCCAGTAAATTGACTGGAAAAGTCATTAAAACCATTGGTTAAAAAAGTGGGAACCCCAAGAACATTTGGCTCTTTAAACTTCTAGAATCCTGAAATTTATTAATGTGAACAGTGGGTGGACTTGGAGTCAAAAAGGTTGAGAACCACTGGTATAGGGAGTAAAAAGCTGTAAAGCAGGAAAATGACCTAAGGAGCCCCTTAGGTCTCCTTGCTTTGCATGCCACAAAGCACAGCCTACCTTCAATTTCTCCTCCAGGGGCTGAGATTTTGGAAATACATAAGTGTGTAGTGCCAATGACATCATTGTGGCTGGCTCGATCCCTGAGAGAATCAGAATTGGAAGGCATGTAAGATAACACATTTTTGTCAGAAATGAAGCAATCCATATTTAAATATGGTGGCTAGTTTAGAATTTTAACTGACCAATCTAAAATGCGTATCCTCATCTTTTCACACATGGATGGGAACTGGAGTGAAAAACAGACTGTTAATAGACCTAATGAAGGACTTGTGTAGCTTTGTGAGGTGAGTGTATGTCCTTTACCCTGATAGGCAGAGTCAGGCTCTGGTTCCACTGAGGGCTGGCGTTCTTCTCTAGAATCTTACTACTGATCTAGGGATATAAAAATATAATATCAGTACCTTTTCAGCAACTTATGAATACCTTATGATTAAACTAGTTATGAAATCAGAAGTACCGTTTTTCCTGCAAAGTTGACCTCCACGAACGGATCCACCAGGTTCTTTCGATTAGTTTCAAAACCAAGGAAATGTTTGACACCATCCATAAGAGCATCATCCACTGTCCAAGGAGAAGAGCAGATTAACAGAGGAACCAGAAATACACAGATCTACACACAGACGTGTTTGATACTCACTCTGAGGCAGGTCTTCTGCCCTGTACACTTTGAGAGTAAATGTGGCTCCTGTCAAGGTGAGACCAGCTGGTCTCAACAGGTTCCCCTCTATATCCTCCTTTTCTTCCAGACCCTCTTTCTTATCCATCTGACACACGGCATTGGTGTTTTCAAAAGAATGAGAGAAATCTATACAATAAGGTTCAATTCGTTTACATGCTGAATCACGTCTCACTTACCGGAGGTTCATCACCTGCAGCCAGCACAAACATGCTGACCTTTAAATAACCTCTGGCCCCTGCAGAAAGATCATCAGGGTCTGCCAGCAACAACCATTTCCTGAGAATAGCATGTCCTATTCAGTCGAATAGAAAAAAGAATGCTAAATATAAATATAGCTTCAATTTTAAAGGCAACAAGCTTAATTGAATTTCAGTCGGACTCAAGATTCAAAACAGTGTCCAGGCCCAGAGGTTTGTTTGTTCTGAGACACAATCAAATGAGCAATTAATATCACATTGTGACTATGTGGTACTTACGGTGTTCATTATACACCATGCCAACATCCAGCTGAAAGACAAAACAATGAAACTAAATTAGCACTATTATTAGCAAAGTCTGAAATAACAGACACATGTGCCTTGAAAATGAGAGATCAGAGGGGAAAAAACATGCCTGAAACCAGTAAAGAAAATAAAAATAAAGAAATCCTGGAACTCGTTGGAAATGAGAAGAAACCACCAAAAGAGGACAATGATTAAGAGGGGAAAAATATAATAAATAAGAGCAAATCTACCTTGAATTCTCCAATGACAGAGTCTTTCCGTAGTGACTTGGAATCAAATACCTTGGAACGGAAATAGAGATGATAACTGAAGGTTTGTGTTAAATGAAATCAATGGCATCAACTGCATTAATTAGGATAGTAACATAACTTACGGTTATAAATATAGACTCATCAAAAAGATCTGAAGGTTTCTCATAGAAGTTTAGAAAGAACATCTGAAAGTAAAGAATTACATTTACTGAGCATTATCTGAATTCGTTTACATCATTTTTATTCTCCCAGTAACAAAACAGTGAAAAAAGTTACCTCATCAAAAAATGGATTATTGCCCTTCTTGATGCGCGTTCTCTTTGTCTGTCCTCCAACTGTGACCTTGACAACTGGTTTAATGTTGACACCAGGGAGCTGCCTTCCCTCAATGATGCGCAGCCGTACCTAATATTAACATACTCTGAATTAATGCTTCTAAAAATGCAATCGCTGACAATGACATTATTAAACAGGAAATCAAAGCACTTTTTAAACTTTTCTTTGGATATAACATCTATTGTCCATCTATATAAACATCACTATTATTGTTCTTATTATTATCATACTTAATATAAATTATCAAGGTCATGACATCTACATGTTGGAATCTGCCTAATTCAGCAAGCTTCTTCCAAATGACAAATTAATTTATACCATAGAATCTGAATAGATGCACAGCCTTTAACATCAATAATAAAAGATAAAGGAAGTATTTTCTCCTTCCTTCTAAAGGTATTTATTTTATCCATTTAACTAGGTTGTTTTGTTAGTTGGATTTTATTATTTATTTATAATTTAGTATTTTTCTCAACAAATCTTTCAGTTGAGATGAGAACCAATGGCTTAAATATGCTTTTTGCTATTCTTGGATCTATTCTAGAAAACAATGATGTTTGTTTTATTAACACATAGAGCATATTGTCTTGCCTAGAGCAAATAAACGAGTTTAAAGCCAAAACAGATTTTTGACCTACTACACCTACTTTGTATTACCACAAGGTGGCACTCTTTTTAAAGCAGAAGCATAGAATGAAAATGATAGTACACTTAAACTGAGTGGATAGGGTTTGATATTTATTACAGATAAATATAATTAGGGAGTCCATTCTGTACGGATCAATAAGAAACCACTATTAATCTGCTTATTACAATTTTTAAAGCCATTTTTGTTGTAGCATAATCACAGAAATACACAAAAAACAAGTGAGGAAATAAAGTTGCATCTATACGACAAAGCAAATTGTGGATTCATTCACACACATACATACCTGGAGGTCCTGGGGTTTGTCAGACAGGGGATTTTTGTTGCCGTTGCGCTTCTTTTTCTTAAGGCCATGGTTAAAGTTCGGTGGGGCCTTTTTGGGTGGTGCTGTAGGGGCCCCAGTGTCCTGACCCTGGGGCCCTGGCACAGGTTCAAGCTCCTCCACCACCTCCATCATCAGCATGCTCTCAGTGTCCTCCTCGCCCATAGTGTCCAATGAGAAAACTACATATACACAAGTTAAAAACAAATGTCATGTCACACTGATGCAGCCCTGATTTGACAAATATCAGCGTAATCAAGTTTAAGCATCCTTTTACAAGAAACTTGTGTGTATGAAGGGAAGCTATATTCTATGTTATCAGACTGACCTGTAACTGTGTCCAGCTCCACTGGCGTGTGCTGGGCTTCTGGCTGTGGAGGAGGCTGGAAGAAGGGAGCCATGCCTGGAGGAGGGATGTAAGAAACCTGCAGGGTTACTGTGGCCTGAAAGAGAGAACACCGATTGAAGATCTGAAATCATGCAACAACAGAGTAAAAATATGCAACAAAAATCTATTTCCAAAAAAAAAAAAACTCACAGTTGCAGAGTTGATTTCAAACTTGATAATAATAAGAAATGTTTATTGAGCAGCAAATCAGCATATTAGAATGATTTCTTCTGAAGGATCATGTAACACTGAAGACTGATGGCTACTGAAAATTCAACCTTGCCATTACAGTATTAAATTACATTTTACAATATAATATGAATATATTATATATAATTATACTTCAAAATAATACTGTTTACTCTATTTACTGTCTGAAAATGTTAAGCACCTAATCATGCTTTTTCTTTCTGTTGCAAGTCTATCTGCAAGTTTTGCATTATTTGAGAGTTTTGCATTTGTGTAACATTGCTAAATGTCAAATTACTTAAAAAATACTTGATTTATTTTGAAATTACTATCAAAGTTCAGAATGAAGAGCTTTTTTTGGGAAGGGTGGGAAAGAAAAGTTGCATGCTGGAGTTGTTTTTGAGATTAGACCGGCGTCAGGGTGATACCTTATAATGTACTTTCCTGAAATTATTTCCGGAATCAGCTATTTCAAGAGCACACGGATGCAAAGGAGCTAAGAAAACCAACTCCACCTTTCCCTCTCCATCACCCAACGTCAACCTACACGCATGCATATCCACACACAATGCCAGGAAGTGGCACTCTGTTGTGTAAGACATAGCCTGGTAGTATTTCTTCAAAATGTCTGTCTTAAATTACATGTGGGACAAGGATGACGTGAATTTATGATGGAAAATATTATTTTCAGTACGGATAGGGGAAGTACAGACTGTAGTAGGCATGAAGGTGGGATGGTGCCACCAACAGTAAAGGTCCAGGCTGTATGTTGTTCAATCAGTGAGTGCGAAAGTAAATTTGACAGACGTTTCAATCAGTGAAAACAGTGAAAAACAGATAAAACACACCCCTGTGCTGTTCCTTTTGGTGTCTACCAGGGACACAGTGAAAGTAGCAGCTAGGTTGGGAGAGTTGAGCACATCTCGAAGAGCGACCCGACACTCCCCCAGAAACCTGTAAAGATTCACAAAGGGCTATTTAACAACTGTCATGCTATTTAAAGATGAGGATTAATGCCAAGAAATAAAAATACACACAGACATACCATTATAAGCTAAACAATTGTGACACATGACTATGCATCTGACCCTGAATGACAGATTTTTCACTGTCTGGCCAGCTTTTCTAAAAATTGTTGTTCTTCTGTTTCATTCTTAGGCTCAGATAAGGTTTGAAAGGAAAGAGGAGACATGGCAAACCACCCTTGCTCACTTCCTGTGGGCATTCCCCTCTTCCTTCCTTTTCTTTCCCTCCTCTCCTATTACAGTACTTTATTCCTTTATTATACTGATAATATTTCACCCAATATTCAAGTGTGCTAAGCTAATATAGCATTCATTGTCTATGTTCATCTCTGTTATTTATTTGTGTGTTTATTCGGCTAGTAAACAGACAAAACAAATAATAAGATAACGCAATATTTTGGCATGAAGATTATTGGTAAAATGTAAATGTTTTGATTTAGTCCATTAAAACATATTGGTTTTTGTAAAATAAATTGTTCACTACAGACTTCATTACACTTAAATGTGAAAACATATTTTTGAAACACAATGAGAACAAGACATTTTAACACTTTTTTTTGGTTTCCAGGTTTTAAAGGCAACAATAGCTTGGAAACCATAGCAAAAGCAGTGCATGCTGGGACATAACCTACTGTTCAAAAGTTTGGCGTCAGTAAGATTTTTTTCAATGAAATCAATACTTTTTATTAACAAAGATGCTTTAAATGGATCAAAAGTGATAGTTAACACATTTTTAATGTGACAAATGATTTCTATTTCAAATAAATGCTGTTCTACAGAATGTTCTTTTAATCAAGGAAACCTTAAAAAAATGTATCACGGTTTCCACCAACATATTAAGCAGCAAAACTGTTTTCAACATTGATAATAATAAGAAAAAAATTCTTGAGCACCGAATTAGCATATATTATAATGATTTCTGAACGATCATGTGACACTGAAGACTGTAACGGCTGCTTAAAATTCAGCTTTGCCAACATAGGAATAAATTACACTTCAAATGACATTGAAATAGAATTCATTTATTTTAAATAAATCAATGTATCAATTAAATGCAGCCTTGATGAGCATAAGAACATTTAAAAAATCTTACCAAACTTGTATGTAGACAGTTATTATATGAGCATGTATGACTTTCTATTGCTTAGAAACAAAAAATGTAAATGTGTCAGAGTGGGATGCAGCAATTTAATATAAATACTAACGTGATAAAAATATTAATGTGATAATGGATTTTTAAAAACTATTTGAATTTAAAAACCTAATTTAAATGAAGTTGACATTCACTACTGTTATAGGCGAACAAAATTACCTAAAAGCACATTTAGTATGTTCTATATATGTTCTATAATTTCATGGAGATTAGATAAAGCGAGGCCAATAAGGAACCACTATTGGTCACAATGAGAATATGGGAACGCACAGCAAATTAAGTGGATGTTTACCACGTTCCGCACTAATGCCCCTAGTCGTTTAAACAATGGTGCATTCCATAAATTCTACAGCTCTCCCAACTGAATTGTTGAGCAATTGTTTCATGTCGGCAGAGGAGTTGCTTTTGCATAATATTCTGAGGGACACATACACTCTTATGAACAGAAAGAGAAACAGACAAGTGAGTAGTGAGAAATGAAAAATGAGAGTGAGAAATGAGAGTAAAAAAGAGAGAAAAAGGCCTTACCTATTTCTGCCCATTTTTTCATGGTCCTTGACCACAACATGAAGCTCTGCTCCAGAATCTAAAGGAACACCCTTCAAGTCCCACTCAAAACCCTGGGAGAAAGAAAAGAGAATGACGAAAAAGGAACAGAATCATGAATTGGCAAAACATTTAGAAATTTCATTATAGTAACAGTAGTGGTGAATAAATATTTGTGAGTTAGATGTAAAAAGCAATTAACCAACCTCATTCCAGACAGGATTGACATTATTTTTTATGATTTTGGTCTTCTTTTTTGTCCCTACAAGAAAAGAAAGAATACAGTTAGTGTGTTTGTCATTGAGTTTTTCATGAGATATACACTAATGTTTAAAAGTTTGAGATCACTAAGATTTTTGTAAGCAAATTAACACTTTTATTCAGCAAGAATTGATTAAATTGTTCAATGGTGTTAGGCCTAGTAGTGGCAGCGTACGGTTTGTTACAAAAATATTATTTACTTCATTACCTTATTTACATAAAGTAACATTTAAATGCATTCCTGACATGTTCAAAAGTAGATCTAGATGCAAGGTTGTAGGCAATGAAAATGAATATTTATTTAATCAAAAGCCTCATTGTTCAAATTTGGAAAAATTTAAAGAAAAATGGAAACATTATCAGAACAGGGCATATGAGGACAGTGTTTCTGACGTAATATTCTGCAGTGGCTGGCCTCCAGTAAATCCATGATGAAAATGTTTTCAGTGAGAGGAAGATGGACAATGGGTACTAACTTCCAACTGACAAATACAGATGAAAGATTTCCACAGGGACACAGATTAGGCTTGACATTGAGCCTGTACTGGAGAAGGACAATTTACAGCTGATCTAATGAGCAGACACACATTTTTCAAGGTGTTTTTAGGCCTTGCGCTACAAACAGTAGTCACATGCACAAACAAGTAAGCTACCAATAGCATGGTGTATCCATTCATATCACTACTGGTCTGTCACGCTACAGAGTGTTTCAGGAAAGAGCTCGGTTTATCTTCCTGTTTTGGTTGTAGATGTAAAGAGGCGTGAATAAAGCAAAAACAAGCTCTTTTGGCACATATACACTCAGTGGCATTGTGGGAAAACCCTCTTTGCCTGCCTGAAATAGACCTGGAGCCTGAAAACCTTTGAACAAGCCAGAAGAGGACAACAAAAGTTGGAGGATAAAGACAAACACTGGCATGCCATGACATCCTCCACCAGAATGTGACGGAAACTGGCTGGAATGTTCTTAACCGTGACCCTCAAAGTCCTGGGCTTTATTTAGGGTGCATTTCAAAACACATCAGATTGTAGTCGATGGGTGGATACAACTTGAGAAATAGCCAGGAAACCGTAGCTTTGATAAGTACGAGTTAAAAATAACAAGACTGAGATCCTGGAGTTTCAGGCCTAGTCCAAATGCATGCATTCAGTTTGTATTAAACATAAACTGGATCCGTGTCTCATCTCCAGATACTGATACGGTTTCAGTTTTGCCAAAACAGACTGAACAGAACTGTTGGTTGTCAGCAATGCTAACACTCCACCTTTCTCGGTCAATACCTTTCATTTTAAAAACACAAAGTCAGTCAAATTCTCATGCTGTATCTCTCTCTCTTGCAAAGTCTGCATTTAATATTGCTTACTCAGAGCTCAAACTAAGGACTCTGGCAGTTAGACTGAGAGGATAATTTGCGTCTGTGATGTCTATAAATGGAGATGGAATTTGATACTGTGCCTGAGGAAAAAAACACTTACTGCAGCTAATTTTATGTCTATAAGTCTCATCCCCTCTCCTTAACATTCACATACAAAGGAAGACACACATATAAACACAAGATCCCTCTGATTAGAATGGAATCAGACTAATTACGATTAAATGGAAGATGTCTGAAACTAAAACCCAAAACACATATCTAACGAAGTATGGGAACTAAATGGAAAAACAAATAAGAAAAATAGGTGACCTCCAGACGTGTCACAATCACAATATCTAATGCAGTGACCTACTCTTTGTTCAGCCTAGAATAAAGGCCAGAACACCTGATTTTCCTTCAATTGTTTGGTGTAATTGTTTATAGAGTGGATAGAGTGACTCAGTATCTGTTTCTGTCAGAATGAGGGGAAGCCTTATCACATGACAAAGAGGTGGAAAAAGAGATGACCCTCAGTAATGATACACTATAGAGAAAATTCACAACTGTTTTATGTCAAGATATGACAGAACATGCACAGATAAGGGGGTCTTGGAATCTTTCCAACATAATGTAAATGAATGTAATGAAGAAAATTTAATTAACAAGTAACAAAGAGAAAGAATGAACAGATAAACAAACAAATTAATATATAAATGTTGTTATTGTTAACTAACACGATTGTTAATTTGAATAAAACTGAAATAAAATAAAATTAAATTAAATATTAGATGAGAAAAATCAACAGGAATTAGAAATGGTGCCTTGCCTTTACTAACTGCAAAGCTAAATAGAAATATTTAAAACAATTACAAACATGAAATTACTCAAATTAGGCAAGTACAACTGAAAACTAAAATATATTGAAAAAAAAAACTAATTCAGAATATTAATAAATGCTATGATAATATTTAAATAATACTCAAGTAACACTGGAGCAAATGAATGAATGAACCAGGTAACTCAGCACTGCAAACAATACTACTCTCTTTGAGGGGAAAATGATATATCACAAAAAGTATCCAATTGAAATTTAGAAATCTCTGTTCTCCTTGATATTTTCCAAAGCGGTTTGCCAGGATAATGATCACTAGTGATCTGCTAAATAACACAAGGCAGGAACTGCATTGTTTCTCTGAGCATCCTGCAAAATGAAGTCATCAAAACAATTTACATCCTTATTAACTTAATATTTAATAGCTTAAATATAATGATATCTTAATAATATGTGTTCTTGTTTTGTGATAATTTGAACAATCATATAGGATGATTAGTATTTTGGAAGAAAGAAGAAAAGTATTTTGTTGCCATGGAAACTCAGCATACAAAACACATCAAGCTCATCAATCCCACATGCTCACAAACGCATGTCCCTGTACATCCCTGCGCTGGAACAGGAAACATGGAACAATGAGAGGAACTGCCACGCGGTTTGCGAGGTAGTCTAAAACTAGTGTCCGTCACATTCATTCATTCAATGCAAGAACTAATAAAAATAATTAAATCTAATCAAATCTATCCAAAAATCTCAATTCAATTATGTAGCATCTTGCAGTGATATGATCACTCTGCTATTAGCTGTAATGATCTACCATCCTAGAGTAAAGTTATCAAAACATTTATCACTTGGCAGAAATCTGCTATTTCGACTGCTCAAAAACGTCCCTCTAACTCAAAAGTAAAATTACTTTGCATAAAATATTAATATTGTTAGTAAACAAATGCAATTTTACTATAATAGTTTGAGATAAAAAAAAATGTATGCATAATTAGCACTCATCTACCAAACCATCTCAATGACTGAAGTCTGCATCTGATCCTACTTTTTCATGCCCTCAGCTGCATAGACAATCATGTTTTTAATGTCATCTCTTACCTCTGAATGTGATGCTAGCAAGCGGGTCACTGTGCCTCTCCCCTTTTTCTAGATTTCTCAGATTGGTCGCCCTCTGTAGCAAACACCTCAACATGCTGCCTTGATGCCCAAACTCTCCAACAAGAAGCAGACCAAACTACCATCAGACCACAAAAGAGAGACAGATCCTGACAGGACCTTCACTAAGGTTGCTCTGAAAACGCGTCTTGTGATCTTTAGGTCCAAAGCTGAAGATGAGTGTGACGTCCAGAATGGAATGTATCGGGGGGTTGCATAAACCAACCACAATCTTGAAAATCAATTTCTGTTTGCGTCCTTGATAAGGTGTCCGGATTGATAAATGTGTTTCACAATCTTCCCTTACATGCGTACACAGAGACTGTCATGTAGGAACTTACGGAGCCAAACTTAGTGTGGACCACACTTTCCTCTCCAGTGACCCAGCCCATAACTCCAAAGGAAATGTAAACATTTCCTGCAGCTTGTTCTTCTCTCTCCTCATCCATCTTTTCTCTACAGACTTTTTATTAGAATATAAAACATTAATGAATATAAAATCTCTTTACGTTTTACAAAAACTTGTCTAATGCAGTGGACTTTGCGAGAACAACATCTTGTAACAATGAGTGTAAACAAAAGATATTTTGGAATTTAATGGCACCTAATTGCCTGCATCAAAATCCACTCATTTACGAACTTACAAATTGTATTATTTTATTATGTTTGTATACTGTACTACAAGAGTCTCTGTGGTCTCTGTGTAGGATTGTTACTTGTTAGCTGACATTTCCAGGGGAGGAGCACCACCTACTGCCATGACTTGGTCAGATTTCTGAAGCCTGAATGCACATCTCCCTGACTTCTAAAGTTTGTTTTGATTTTATGTTTTAAGAGCCTCCTAACCAGCCTGACACAGCAACTGTGGCTCAACCAATGGTATGAGTTTGGGGCGAGACTCTTCAGTTTGTCCACCAATGGCAGATGGAGGGAATGTTCACATAAGTGACACCTTATATTTGCAATACAGTTTGCTGATGCTAGCCTGCACGCTTCACCTTTGAGCTTGCATCATCCTTTCGTTAAAAAAAAAGATGTGGATTGAAATGAGATGATGCCAAATTTACATTGCAAATGTGGCACAGAAGTGCTTCTGAAGAGGCATTTAGGTGTCTTTCCACCAACTGTTTAATGCTGTTCAGAGCTGATATGAATCCATTTACACAGCAATTAGAACTGTATACTTTGATACTAGGAACTGAGGTGGGTCAGAGCATGCAAAATTTAGTCAGGCTATTTTCCAGCATTGCGACTTTACTCTGAATTTTGAGCACTTGGCTGTATAAGATGCCTATTTGAATGATTTACAGGAGATTTAGTTCAAACTTGGGTCATTAATATCTGAATTACTGTATTTAAATAAAGTATTTTATGTAAAGAAATGTCAGTTTATTGTGATTTGCAGTGTCCTTTTTTGTTAGATCTTCCAAAGCCTCAGCAATAAAAGACACAGCAACAAAACAGTAAAAAGCAACCCAGTAAAACTGAGAACACAAGACTATGCTCTCATAATAGGTTAAGTTACTCTAAAATGCATCACTGTATGGATGTAATGGAAGGTAATGCTGTATTGTATTGATCTCATATCATGATTTACTGAAGCACTTTAACATAGCCATTTCTGTTTGCTGGTATATGATTGCCTCATGACTACAGCAACGACAAGCCCTCTATTGAGCAAACAAACTGCATTCCCCAAGAAACACAGAGGGTTTCAACCCTGAGGGTGACCGAGCTCCTACGCATATCTCTCTGTGTGTGTGTGTGTTTGTGTGGGTAAACATTGAGCAAAATTCAGGTCAATGTACTTAAGTACTTGAATACAAGAAAGTATTAAAACAGCCAGCTGTTTGAGCAATCAGGTTCAGACATACTACCATTCAAAAGTTTGGGGTTGGTGAGATTTTTTAAATATTTTTGAAAGAAGTCTCATGCTCACCCAGGCTGCATTTATTTGTTCAAAAATACAGTAAAAACAGTAATATTGTGAAATATAATTACAGTTTAAAATAATTGTTTTCTATTTTAATAAATAAATTATATATATATATATAAATATAATTTATTCCTGTGATGCAGTCTTATTTTTTTATAAATTTTATTTAATAATTATTATGCATGGTTAGGCTATACATGGTTATTATACAGAATGCCTGGTTGACACAGAGGAGCCCTTCTTATCCACCTCACATGAATTATGGGCCCCTTAAAGCAAACGGAAGCCCCACATTGAACCAAACTGTGATGACATAGCATCTCTTAGAAACACAGAGCAGACCTGCAGCACTCTTTCACACACACACATATTCCAAGTGCAACAGGACACCCATAAATATACACAAGAGAGAGAGAGACTGCAACTGCTTTTCCAATAATAGCCGTTTGATGGAATGTGGAAAGTAGGAAGACTGACAACAAGACAGTGAGAGAAGAGAATGAATGTGATTGTGCAGAAAAGAAAATGGCATTCTAGCAAACTCCCTACAACATATTCTACATAAAAAACTCCTTACTCATTCACCCTGGTCTGTCCCCTACCTTCATAAGTGACGGTGCAGTAGGCATCGCTAATGTCCTCATCATGCGTCAGCACATTCTGGGCGCACAGAATAAACACACGCAGCATGGGTGGACAGTGGTTACGGCAGGATCCGCAGCTAGTAACACTTGTAAGTCACAGTACAGAGCACTGTGGTCCTAGACAGAGATGGACCACTGGGGGTGTGTCCGGATCCCAAATAAGTCCCAAAGAATCAGTCTGGTTTTCACTCCAAGAATAGAAAATGAAAAGAGATGACAGGAAGAAGAGAGGTAGGAAGAAAGAGAGAAAAGCTCTGCCACAGACTGCGCATAGGACAGCAGTCTGATGGGACTGTAGCTGGTGTGGTTGCTGCCCCACTTCCTGGCAGCCTGCACACACACACACACACACAGCTGGCTCTAAAGCCCCTGACTCATATACACGCTGCCCTTTCAATCACAGACTGCAGATCCTCTTAAAGGGCCAGGAGACTTTTGGTCACCACCTGTTAAAGCAACCATGACTCACAAGTTTTGGGAAGTTCACTCCTGCTGCTATCTATGTCTCTGACAAAACAGTAAGGAAGATTTAAGTACAACTGGCATTGTACAACACTGCACAGATGTATGGAAATTGGAAAAGGTTTAGACAAGAGACTGGGATCAGAGACCCTTTCCCATGATACTTCTAAGAATAAGATTCAAACCTACAATAATAAAATAAAATAAACTTAAACTCAAAACCCATCCTCATAATTTACATAGTCTACTTTATGACTTTATTAAGAATGTGTGGCTCCAATTTAAACAATTGAATTTGAGTATATATATATATATTTTTTTTTTTTTTTTTTTTTGGCCTGTCAGTAGCACAGATAACACATGACAGTACATATGCATGGCTATACTATCATCATTCACAGCCTTTTTTTCTTTTTTTTAATTAAATATATTTATTTATTTATTTATTTTTTTCTTTTTTCTTTTTTTTTTTTTTATATTAATTAATTAATTAAATTTTATATACCCTTTTACTTAACCACACTGTGACAGACAAGACCAGGGGACAGAGAAAACAAGAGAGAGAAAGAAGAAAGAAGATAGGAAAAAAAAAAAAAAAAAAAAAAAAAAAGGTTGTGGGGAAAGTCAACAAAGAAGGGGAAGAGAGAGAGAGAAAAAAGGAGAATGGGGGATAGAGAGAGAGAGGGAGAAAAAACAAAAACAAAAAAACAGACAATTTGCTTCAATACCTGCTGACAAAAAGAGAAAACAACCGAAGACACAACATCAAAGAGACTGCAGCAACAACCAACATCTGTATAAATCACAATAAATTCTAAATGTTAAATGTTATTGAGCAGCACACATAACTAATATTACAAAATAAGTTTTGAAGCAACAGCAGATCAAGACAATGTGTGTCTGTGAGCACCTGTTTTTACACCAATGTGAATGCTTGAGTGTACACCTGTGTGTGTGAGCGCGCTTGTGTTCATAAGGTTCCTCCATGTAAATGTTTAATAGTGTGTGTGGGGAACAACAGCCCCATCCCGCAAGGCATGAAGCAGGCACGGAAAAGACCCGGGCCCCAAACATCCGGAGGCCCCCCAGGGCACGGGACCCCCAGGAGAACCACCGCAGGGACAACCGCGGCCTCCACCCAAAAAAGGGCAGAGGAGAGCCCGAAGGCGGGACCTCCGACAGCCACAGTGTAGGCGCCCCAGGGTGCCGTGGCGGCAAGCCCGCAGGCTCCACCGGCAGCCGACCACACCAGGGCGGACCGGGCCCTGGGCCCGGAGACCCAAAGGCCCCCCACCCCACAAACGGGGCCCAGCAAGGCCAGTAGGGCCAGGCCCCGCCAATCGACCGCCGAGAGTGGGCCGGCGCTCGCCCGAGCATCCTGCCCCGGCGCGAGAAATCACCAACGCACCGGCGGCATCCTCCACCGGCAGGGCATGGTGGTGGGGTGGGGGTCGACTAAGATGATGAGTGAGGCGGAGTCTAAGGCCCGACCTGACACATAGACGTAGACGACAAGCACACATATACACAAGCATATGTTCCCACCCTCATGCACGCAAACAAATATTCACACCTTCGCCCCACATGTAGACGCACAAAAATGGACACGGTACCCACACTCACACTCCCCATATGCACTCTATACTCCTAGATCCAGGCACCACCACCCCCAGAGGGGTAGCCAGCGCCCGATCCCGGAGCTGAACCCCCTTCGCTCCGGCGTGGGGACAGGAAGACCACCCCGGTCCCCGCAGCAGCAGAGAAAATCAACAGCCCAGACCCCGACCGGGCGGCCAGCTCATCCTCACAGCCCCCGGCCCCAGACAGAGAACAGAGAACAGGGGTGTGAGAAAAAAAAAAAAAAAAAAAAAAAAACACCCCATGCTTCACCCCACCCGCTCAAATGTAGTGTTGGTGTGTGTTGTTCTAAGGTGCTTTAAAACAGGGGTGCTTTAAAACAGGGGAGGGGCACCCTCCACAAGCTTGTGTCAGCTCGTCCCCTCCCTAGAGCCCTCAATGTCTATGTGCAACTTAAAATTGAGAAGTGGGCACTGGCACCAGAGGGAAGGCTGAATGAACAGACCGCCCTCCGGATGCCATTCAGTGTGCCCACCCCCAAGGCCCTATATGTATGTGTCATGTGACAGTAAGTAATGAGAATGTCTAAGCTGTAATGTGTAATTGAGATGCAGGCGGCCACGAGGAGACAGAGGAGTACCACCTCCCCTGCATCCCAGCGACTCACCCGCACCTCAAAACCCTACCTATGTGTTGGTGTGATGGAGCGGGAGAAGTGAAGCCTTAGGGATGGGGAGGAAAACATCAGAGAGGGCAAAATACCCCCCCTCTGGAGCCAGCTCCCCCGCTGAACCCCATAGGCACCCCCGTTACCCCAAATCTGCCCAGGGCGGGGGGCCCAGGCCCATCCAGACCAGGGCCCATGGCAGCCCGGGGCGGCCCACCAGACCCCACAGCAGAGGAAAAACTACCCCACCCCATCATCCAGTCACTTCCCAAACTACATAAGACAATAAGACACCCAGGTAAAGCCCGTATACCCCGCCTCTATTGGACCCCCCCCCCCCCCGCGGAGGCACCGATGCATCGAAGACCCCCACACCAGAGCCGGGCCCAAGCGCATGCACCAACCCATGCTCCCGGCGGCACACCAACCAGGACCCAAGCCCCCCAGGCCCAGCCGTAACCCCAAGCCGGAGGCAGAGCGTCCCCAGATCCCCAAACCCCCCCCGGACCAACCCCGGAACAGTGCGGCCGTCAGGCTGGCAACCTACGTCCGCCGGCACAGGCATCCCCAGCAGCGCCGCATGCCGCCGCCAGAGAAACAGCATCTAAGAGTCACCAATACCCCATCCAGGCCAAGGCCGCAGCCCCAGCGCCAAACCCCCAAGAAACCCCTCCCCAGGGAACCCCCAGATGCCCCAGGCCCATATTGCCACCCCACGCCAACAACAAAAACCACAGCCGGACAGAATCGGGACCCCCACCCACACTAGGTGATGGAGCTGATCAAAGGAGCCCAGAGAGATTGATCTAATGTGTCAGCAGAAGCTGTTTCAAGGCTAATATAATCCCACAAATAATCTCTATATTGGTTGATATTAAGATTATTTTTATTTTTCCAGTTCATGAGGACAGTCTTCTTAGCAATGCATAGGGCAGTGAAAGCCATGTGGATTGTGTTATCTTCTGTAGTGACACCATCTAGGTCGCCCAACAAGCAGACTAAAGGAGAGGCTGGAATAGAGCATTTAAGACACTTTGATAAGTCTTCACAAATCCTGTACCAGTACATCTGAACAGGTGGACAGAACCATAGAGCGTGGATGTAATTGTCAGGTGTATTGCCTTTACAGTGTGAGCAGTTGTTAGAAGCTGTAAAACCCATCCTGAACATCCGATGACCTGTGTAGTGCACTCTATGCAGAATTTTGTATTGTATTAATTGTAATCCAGGATTTCTAATCAGTTCAAAGGTTTTTAAACATATCTGAGACCAGAAATTATGGTCCCAGCTTACTGATAGATCTGCTTCCCATTGTGCAATAGGAAGTGATACTGATTCATCTATATTGGAAAGTGCCCTGTATATTTTAGACATTAATTTGGGGGTTTTGAGATTAAGAAAATCTGACACACTTGGTGGTATTTGTAAATTGATATGATTAGACTTAAATTTGAATTTGAGTATATTAACATTCCTCATCGTGAGCCCATTATTTCTAAAACAATGAAACATTGATTGAGCATTCATTTTTTTCAGGTTTTACTATAAACTAGTAGCTGATGATTCTGCCATGATTATCATCCAGCAATTCTGGAACATGAAGACATCTCAAAATACATAGCACTGATGGGCATTTAATTTTCATTATTTTTTTCATCTTGTTTTGTCATGATCTCATTATATCTGCTAATTTTGTTTCTAGATTAACATTGATTCCACATTAGAGTGTGAACAAAGAGGACAATTTCAGTAAATGGACATTTGCACACACCTTTGTAGAAACGAAACTTAAGGGGTGGGGCAATTTAGCCTAAATAGTCCAGAGCTACTACTGTACAGTAACTCCTCCTACATCCTGCATCTGTCATAAACGCCAACAAGGTTTAAAAGTCTTTTTTTTTTAATTTTTTTACATTTCCTTTAAGGAGTCCTTTTGTTTAAATGCATTCAGAATGAAACATAATTTAACACCTAACATCACAGACTACATAATCAGTCACACATTATCCTGTCATATTGTCTAATGATGTTCACAAAATGACAACTATAACAATAAATGAAAAAAAGCAGTCTCAAACCATTCTCAAAGAGCGACAACTTAGCCTTATTATTATAGTAACAAAACTTGCCAAAAGAAAAAGGTGTGCTATCAGTATTATGCAATATTTTACAGTGAAGTGAAACTGTAAACCTATTTTACCTCACAATAAAACCTGGTCTGATCTTCTTTGTACTGTATTTTTCTCCTGAGCCAGAGACAACACTAACAGACAGGTGAGATTTCATAGACTAAAAATGTAAAGCAATGTATTGTAAAGCAATTTAACTTAAGAACGATACTTAAATATAAGACTAGACTATATAAATCTTGAATAGAACAGTCAGAGCACCACGCTATAGAATATAGATTAACTATTTTTGACTAAATAATACTCATCATGTGACATTTCACATGTAAATCAATCATGTACAGTAAAATCATTATTTTCATATATTTTAGAGTGAGTACTACTGGTATTCAAAAAGATTTGTATGTTTTTCAGCGACATTTCACATGTAAGTCAAATTAGACTGACAGTGAAGATTTGTGAAAATCATACTGTATATATTTTAACATAAGCACTGAGTGCATTAAGCTATGCTGTCTGTTAGTGCTCACTGCCTGAAAATAAAGTTTTAGATCACAATGCAATGCTCATTCTACTTTTCTTCTGTTTTATAAAATAATTTCGACCTTTGATCACTTCTACACAGAGCCTCATGGTGTCCCTGTTTCTCCAACAGTCATGACTTCCTTCAGTTCATCACTCTCTGGTGAGCTGCTCCAGTGCCATATATGTCTGGAGGTGCTCAATGACCCAGTCACCACTTCATGTGGACACAACTTCTGTAATGTTTGTATTGAGGCATGCTGGGAGAGTGGACAGCTCTATCTATGCCCTCTCTGTAAGGAAGGATTTGAAAGTAAGCCAGAATTGAAAATAAATGTAGCATTTCAAAAGGTTGTTGACCGTTACAAGGTGCATCAACAGCCGAAGAAATTTCAACACCAAACAAAAACTTTTAATCAAATTTTGTGTGATGTCTGCTCTGAAAACAAGCTAAGGGCTGTAAAGTCTTGTTTGCAGTGTGTAACATCTTTCTGTGAGACTCACCTTAACAATCACAAAACAGCAGCAAGGCTCATAAAGCACAAACTGATCGACCCTGTGGACAACCTGGAAGATTATATCTGCGAGAAACATGATAAACCACTGGAGATGTTCTGCAGAGACGATCAGACCTGTCTGTGTCTGTTTTGCACTGAAACAGAACATAAGACTCATAACGCTGTCCCTATTGAAAAAGAAAGTGGACACAAGAGGGTAAGACCAGAGAAATGAGAGATTAGAAGATATTTTAGTATGTTTATTCAGTTCTACTTAACAGAACTGTTCACACAAAATGAATTTACTTATCTCCATGTCATTCTAACAACTTCTTTGAAACAAAGATCAGCTATTTTTCATTCCACAAAAGTCAAAATGTTCATATGACTCACATTTTGGAATTCTTTCTAATGCAATTCAATAGCCTGTGAGACAAACTGATCACAATTTAAGTTTTCTGTCCTCAGATTCAACTGGAAAAAACTCGGGCAGAAATAAAGGTTATGATCCAGGACAGAAGTAATAAGATTACGGAGATAAAAAACTTAGCAAAGTCCAACAAGGTGTGTTGTTAGTGAAAAATCAACAGATTTTTTAACACAAATATCTGTATAGAGGTGGTGGAAAGAATGGTTTGGAATCTGATTTGAATTCAGTGTGTATTATTATTCTCAATATAACTAGAGCACCAATGAGAGAAATAAAGCAAATAAAGTTGAGCTGTTCACTGATCTGATCCGCTCCATTGAGAGACGGCAGTCTGAGCTGCTGGAGGTGATGGAGCAGAAGCAGAAAGCAGCAGAAACACAGGCTGAAGAGCTGATTAAAGAGCTGGAGCAGGAAATCACTGAACTCAAGAGAAGAAACACTGAGCTGGAGCAGCTCTCACACACTGAAGATCACCTGCACCTCCTACAGGTCAGTGTTTCTCTCTCTGCTCACATCACAGGATAACACTCCTCATTCTGAAGCATTTCTCTTCAATCACGCTCTGCCTGCTTTGCACCACTCCTTCTCGCTCTCTCCGTCTGCTGGTTGTCTCTCCTTGTACAGCCTCATCTGGGGGGGAGGGCTTTTTCTTATAATGTGCAGCCCCCCATTGTTTTAAGAAACTTCTTAAGTCAAGAGCTGGACGAACACCAACATTAACACTGATCTCAATACAGACATTCTGGATAAAGCTCTTACTTCCCTCAAGGAAAAAGTCAACAAGCAACTAAAAAAAATCCATGATATCTGTAAGCAGTATAGATGTGAATGTATATATGAAGTATACATTTCTAGGCAAAAAGGGGCAAGTTTGTTTAGAACATTGTATCCACAACAGTAATTTAAAGGGACAGTTCACTCAAAACAAAAATTCTGGCATCATATACTCTCACTCACGTTGCTCCAAACCTGTATCAATTACTTCCTTCCGTTAAACACAAATAAAGATATTTTAAAGAAAATTGGTAACCAAACAGTTGCTGGTAGCCATTGATATTTATATTACTATTGTTAACGCTTGTTACAATTTTCCATACTACGGAAGTCAATGGCTACCAGCAACTCTTTGCTTTATTTACCTGAGAACTGAGGTTATATGCACAGTTTTTTATTCTGTCTGTAAGCAACATTTGTGCAAGTTGCAGCTGTCTAATAATATTTTCTGCTCAATTCTTGATCTAGGGATTAAATAAGGCTTGCATGAGTCTTGTTTTTTACTGTATATTTAAACAATATTTAAACATTTTCTTTCACAGCTCAACCTTCTGTTGTTCACGGAATCAACTTCAGTCCCCCAAAATCACAACCTTCAGCCAATAGGACATTTGAATTTGGCAGCACTATCACTGATTCTGCTCCCTCCCGTCATTCACTGGTACCTAAAAGTTATTCAGCTATGGAGAAAATAGATGCTTTGAGAACACAGCAGGGCATCCTGACAGAGATTTCAAATATTAAAACAAGCAATGTTCAGACAGAGGGCAAAATCTACTTTACTCTGGGTAAAACAGACTGTGGCACTCGCTCAACGAAGAAAGAAGAAAAGATTAAAAAGCAAGTGAAGGTCTCATGGTTCGGTCTGGGTCTGAGTACAATACAGCAACTTTACGCAGGTAAGATAAATATGACTAATATTAACATATGCTTTAGGGCCTGCCTCTAATGCATTCATCACTTTACCTGTGTTTTTCTTGCAGTGAATGTGATTTTGGATCCTAACACAGCTCATCCTAAACTCATCCTGTCTAAAGATGGGAAACAAGTGAGTCATGGTGGATCATGGAGAGATGTTCCCAATAACCCTGAGAGATTTGACTCGTCTGCTTGTGTCCTGGGAAAGGATGGATTTTCCTGTGGGAGGTTTTACTTTGTGATCCAAGTCAGTGATAAGACTGAATGGGATTTAGGTATGGCTCGAGAGTCCATTAAGAGAAAGGGGAAAATAACAGTGTGCCCAGAGAAAGGATTTTGGTGTATTTGGCTAAGAAATGGAGGCGAATATGTGGCTAATGAATCTCATCCTATCCCTCTTTCTCTGAAAGACAAGCCCCAGAAGGTGGGGGTGTTTGTAGATTATGAGGAGGGTCTGGTCTCCTTCTACAACGTGGAGACCAAGGCTCTTATCTACTCCTTCACTGGTCAGTCTTTCACCGAGAAAATCTATCCATTTTTCAGCCCTTGCAACAAACGAGGAGATATTAACTCAAAGCCTCTGATTATCCATACTGCCTAATTACAATGCAGTCTATCGTCCTTTAAAGAAATAGTTAATACATCAACATATGTGGTCACAGTAGCTGGTTAAGTGTTTTTGTTGTCATGTGTTTGTGTATTACTGGCAACCTTGAAATATTAATTTCATGCCTGGCTAGGTAAATGTGAAGTTCGGTGAAGTACTTTTTCACTCTTGTTTCTTGCTTCAACTTTTTATTTGCCCTATAATCTGTAGTTTCAAGAAATAGAAAGTATGATTCGCTGCAGTTCAGAGTAATGAGCGCTTGTTATATCATAATGTAATTGCTTAGACAAAATAATAATTGTCTTGCTGATTGTACATTAAATTAATTTTCCTTTAATTTGTCTTTCTTCATTTTTATTTATTTATTTATTCATTTGGAAAGTGAATAAAATGTTTTATTGAACAAATTTTTGTGTTTGCTTAACGTCAATTAACAACTAAACAGTTCTAACTCATTTAGAAGCATCACTCTACTTTGACATTTTGCTTCAAAGTAGACTGATGTGCTTGCAGTATTCAGGCAAAATATTGACTTTTTAGTTTACATGCACTTGCAGTGAAATTACAGAAAACATACAATTGTAAATCACACAAGGAAAACAGCAGAAAGAGTAAAGTTTGTGAACAAACTTTGATGATGGTTTGAGATAGCGGAATAGAAAGTTAGTCTAAGTTAGTGAAGTATGTAGGTTTTAATGCGAGAGAATCTATTAGACAGACAGATAATCAGATTAGGGATGTTCATTTTAACCGTTTAACCGACCGATTAGAAGTTTGACCGATTAATACAATCAGTTAAACGGTTTAAAGTCACTTATTTATTTATTTTTTCAGTAATTTATCAAAATATTTTAAAAGGTTTGCTGCATGGTTAAAATAAGCTACGCCTATAAAAAATATATTTTTTTAGAGAGAGAGAAAAAAAAGTGGCCTATAAGTCGCATTTTATTATTTCATTCAGAAATAGCTGATGCGAATTACAAACATTATAATAAACACTAAACATAGCTAGGCTATTTTAGTTCCCCTCACTCCACAACAAATCCTTTCAATTAACAGTAGGCTATTTAGAAAAGAACAAGAATTAAAAATGTAAGAAGCTATAGCTATATAAACGACAAACCAAAACGAATTAATTTAGGCTAAAACGAAACTGAAACCAATGTTGGGTCTCCTTCGACTAAAAAAAAAAATAGGATTCTGCTTTCTGCGTCTGCTTTCCTTTCGCGCAGAACAAAAATGAACCGAAACTCTGCATAGGCTACTTGCACAGTTTTTCTTTCGTTTTCTTAAATTATTATTTAAGTGAAAATATATTTCTCATATAGGCCTATTTATTCGTTATAATAGTGTATATATATATATATATATACAGGGCTCTAGACTCATTCTTCCCACTGGTTGCACTTGTTCGCACGAGCACATCATTTGGTTGCAATTTTTTTTTTTTATATATACACAACATTTGATTAATCAATGCATGCTGATGAACTTTTATGATAGTTTATAGTTATATGGTAACGAAAGTGTTCATCATTCAACCCGTTCTTTTTCATCAGTATTATTTGTGATTTATATTTTGTGACAGGAATTCCTCTTTTTGCTTTCACTTTCACGATCTTGGTGTCACGCTTTACAAGAAAAGATAATTGTCTGTTTTGCTTATATCTATACACCTTTCACTTTTTAAGACTAAAACAAAAGATGGATTCATTGTTATTCTTAATTAAAAAGCACAACAACAATAAAACAGTAGGTTACAATGACATAACATTATAGCTTACATAACATTTATTAACAAAAACGAATAAGACCAGGCATGGCACAGGACACATCACATGTTGTATTACACCTACTAATAAATTATAGAATGTTTAGCAAACACTGAGGAATCAAATAATAATAATATAAAAAAATAAGGAAAACTTCCATAGTGTAACGTGAAGTAAACAGCAAAGATAACAAGCTTTTCAAAGTAAAACTAAACTGGCTGTCGCTGACAGGACTTGCATGTTTTCTCTACAAGAATACCAACGTTCACCTTCTCTGGTTTAAGAAGCAGTCTTTTACTTTAGTTTGAAAACCAAATCCTCAGTTGCGCGCACCTTCGCGCTCGAGCTGAAAGCGCCTCTCTTCACGTGATCAGTGAAATCTTTCTCCTGCTACAATGTGCTGCGCTTTGGAGTAGCGCAGACCATGCACTTGCACAAGTGCGACCATGTCAAATTTTTACTCGCACACTCTCAAAAAATGGTCGCAGTCTAGAGCCCTGTATATATATATATATACATACACACACACATTAGAGCCAAGCTTTATGTTTTTCTCCGCTCGCAGAAGCGCAGCAGGTGCGTGATGTGATATGATATGATCATGTGAATCCTCATGTTTGTTACGACAGGTGAGTCATGGGGATCCATTTGCAAGGCTTTATTTTGAGACATGGTCAAAACACAGGCAGGGTCGGACAGTGGCAAACAGGTATAACACAGACAAGGCAGAGAGTAGTCCTAAGGCAAGCGTGGGTCGACGATCAGCGAACAATATCCAACAGGGCAAGGCAGAGAGATAATCCAGGTACACAAGCAATGGTGCAAACAGAGTCCAAAGGGCTAGGCTAAGGGTAAATCCAGGTCAAGAATCAAAAGACACGAAAACACAAAAGGCAAGGCAAAACTATGACAATTATGTGGGCTCCGTAGAGCAGCTATCTCTTGGAGAGTGATAAACACTAAACAATACTCGGCGATCACAGAGAGAAAGTCCAAGCCTTATAAAGAGTGTGCAAAAGGAAATCAGCTGTGTGTGATCAGTGCAATCAGTTGTGTGAGCGTTGTCAGTGCAATGGATGATGGGAAATGTAGTCTTTGGGTGATATGTAACTGTCTGTGTGGTGTAAAAGTCAATGTGATGGATGAGTGACCTCTGGTGGTGAGTGAACAGAAGTTCATGGCCAGGATTTGTGACAATGTTCAGTTGTTTGCTGATTTTTGCGCATGTAAAATGAATCCCCGGAAAACAAATGTTAGTATTTTTAACGGGTCACAGACACTTATTCTTTCTAATTTAATTCTGTTCTAATTTAAAATAATCTTGTCGGTTAACGAGCGTCGGTTGTCGGTTAGGAAAAATAACGAAATGAACATCCCTAAATCAGATAGATAGATATTTTAAAGTGTTGCTATGTGGTTGTGAGGCAGTTGCTAGAGTGTTGCTATTCAGTTGTTAGGGTATTCTGGTTGGTTGCTAGGGTACTCTAGGTGGTTGCTAGGGTGTTGCCATTGCCGGTCATTGTGTTGTTACTCACAATAAAAATCAATGAGTTACAAGATGCCACAACATTGCGCAGCCTCTGGTTTTTAAAACCGCCGCAATTTGAATTCCTGAAGAAATTGGATAAACTTTCACAGGTAAGAATGCATTGGGTTGTGTTTTTAATGAAGTTCCTAAACGTAAGTTAGGATGGAGCGAGCCCATCTAATCTTTCAATCAACAGCCACAGTATATAAGCAGCTGCTTACCTCTCTCCAGTCTCAGCTGTTCCAGCATCCCTCCACCTCCCCAATCTCCACCTTCATCTTAGGTACCTTGCCCTTTGTAATCATCCTATATCAAGTCCCTGGAGGGTATATCAGAGCTCCAGTTGAAGCTGCTTCATCGTGCCCCTCATCAGTGGACAGCAAGCCAAATAAGTTTACTCTATTTCTTAATGATTATATGGGCAAACGAAACTTGTTAAATATGTATTAACTCAATATTACAGGTTTTTAATCTAAAGTACCTTTTAAATGCCATGTTAGCTAATGGCAGATATAGATATTCATACATGCATATAAGATAAAGACATCTATATAAGATAAAGTCAAGATACATTTTTATTGTAACTATGGACTACATTGACAAGAGTGATGTAGACGTTTTCACCATAAAGCTTACACTGGTGATGTACCTGAGAGAAAACGGATTTCACAGTAAGTTATCTAATTTTCAGCAGTAAGAAAAAAAGTATTTAAAAGCTTATTGTTTTGTAGAAAAGCACAGTTATATATGATATGAGAACAGTAGGGCCTGTCAAGGGTGCCATAAGTGGGGGGAAGGTTAGGACGATTCCAAGGGCCAGCGTTAGAGGGGGCCCCCCGAGGGTGGAATGCGATTTTAAACTGGTCCCCCAGGGGGCAATGGGCAATGTGGGTAGTTATTCTGTTCTGAACATCAAATCCTTTGTTTTTCCATTAAATGTATTATAACTAGTTGGTTGAATACAAATATTTGGACTTTATATTTAAAAATGATCTCAAGTTAGCATCAGGTAGCTAGTTAGCTAGCCAGTTAGCATAAGCTAACAAAATCCTTCAAATAGGCTATTATAATTTTGTAATTCATAATTATTGATTATATTCTTTTTCACTAGCTAGGACCACGCCACAAACGAGCTAGGAAATAGTTAGTTAAACAGAGTGTTGGAGAAGAGTAGAAAGAGGATGAAGGGGTAGAGGGAATGGGATGATGGTCAGGTTGATCAGGGCATCTAGAATTGATGGCTCAGAGAGACTCAGGGTGGGGGTACCGTCTCGATCATAAATTTAGGCCAGACAATTAGGACCCCCTGATACAACCTGAAGTAAAGAGACTGTGGGATAAGGTTGGCTGAATGGATGAGAAAGGGAGGGAAGGGTGGGTTCAAGAGAAAGAGAAAAACAGTACGGTATGAGGCAGCCCGATATATGGAGATTTCGGGAAGTTAGGTGATCGTTTGGGACGTGGCCCTGCTCCCGAACGTCAGCTAACCAATCAACTCCCTTTAACTTTAAGCTAAAACCGCCTGTACTCTGATTTTGCTGTTAATGTATAGGACTGGGGGGCATTTTACCCCACCCTTGGTACAAATTCATTTTTTGTTAAAAATCTAATAACATGAAAAATCTGGACATTAATACTTGGTTTATAATTTATGTCATTGTCACTAAAACTATGATCAATTTTCTGAACACAACTTTTGTTTCACAGAAAAAAAATTGCATAGTCCTTAAGGGGGGAATTTTCCCCCACTCTAATAGCTTGAAAGGTCAAGGATGAGTTGGAGTCAGAAAGTTTAGTCTCTAAAGAAGTTAGCAGGGGTGAAATTAGGGGTGATGACTACAAGGTACATACCTCTTGTTTATGTTGGACTTGTCACTTCCTGTTAATCTGTAAGCCAATAGCACATACTGTATGCTTTTATGTAGAACAGGAAGCTTTCGTGACCAATTGTAAATAACTTTTTTCCAACATGCAGCTATTCCAGACTCCAAAAAAATAAAAAAAATAATAAAAAGTACAAAAACCTCAAAATAATTTCCCCTAAAAATATAACAGCAATAATGTCACATCATTTATGATTAGCTTTTAAGTAAAGACATGGGCGATTTTATCACCAACATTCTGTGACAGTTCGTGACAGATTTAAAATAGCCTAGCAAACATTTCCAATTGTAGATCAGGGGTCAGTTGACTAACGCCACCTTCAGCGAGTTTAGAAAGACACCACAAAGGAGTAGTTCAAGGTATATTGACATTTGGGATAGTAGCCTATGACGTAGGCTAATGTTTACAGAGGACTTAGCCCTCACCTTTACAATAAAGTGAAACTGAAACTATACAAAACCCGAAATCCTTACCTTTACTGAACATGTTCTTCACTTTTTTGTTGTTTTGAATAATACACAATTAGTTCCGCTGTGTATTTTCTCCTGAAAGTCAAAGGCAATAATAACAGACAGGTGAGAGGAATGATTTTTCATTTGAGAACGTGAGTGCTACTGCAGAGCACTGCTGTGTTTATGATTCTGTTTATGTAATCTGTTGGCAGATACACAAATTTTACTAAAACATTATTTAAATGTAATTCTAGGATAATGCAGAGACAGCAGTACGCTGCCTGCATTATTAGATTAAGATCAATGAAATGCATATCTGTGTACATAACTCAAGACGAGTGAAACTGAAATTATTTGCGATCTTTTCAAAAGGATTTTGAATGGAACTAATGGGATTAAGTATTTTAACAAAAAAAAAAGGTACACCTTTAGTAATATAGATCATGTGACTTGCATTACATTGAACAACCTCATGTTGTCACTATTTCTTCACTAACAGCCTTGACTCCCTTAGATGTTGACAAGCCACTTCAATGCCATATCAGGTGTACACTGACCCAGTCATCACTTCATGTGGAAACAGCTTCTTTAGTGTATGTACTGAAACATTGTATTTTTTTAAGGAAAAACTTAAATCCACAACTGAAAATAAACAGAGATTCATTAGAGATGGCTGATCACACAAAGATAGAAGAAAGCCAAAACAAATCTAATGTTCTGTGTGATGCCTGCCATGAAAATCAAAAACTCAGCGCAGTAAAATCATGCTTGCAATGTGTAACATCCTTCTGTGAGACTCACTTGGAAAATCACAAAACAGCAGCAAGGCTCATAAAGCACAAACTGATCGACCCTGTGGACAACCTGGAAGATTATATCTGCGAGAAACATGAAAAACCACTGGAGCTATTCTGCCGAGATGACCGGACATTTCTCTGTCCCATCTGCATTGAAATAGGACACAAAGCTCACAACGTTGTTCCTATAGAACAAGAGAGTGAAGATCAGAGGGTGAGAAATACATACAAATATCTGAAGATATTTAATCAAATAAAATCTGTGTAAATCGAACCAAACTGTCATAAATCTACAAAATCACTAAAAGAAAGATTTATTGTCCTCAGGCTCAGCTGGAAAAGACACAAGCAGAAGTCAAGATGATGATCCAGGATAGAATAAAGAAGACCGAGGAGATAAAAAGCTCTGAAAAGGTGCACTTTCAGTGATTCAAAGCCATAAAAACTATGTACGTTATTTTTAATGGTTTCTCACCTCGTGGTGCTGGTGGAGATAATGCTATAGAATACTTCATATAACTCTGTTTTTCCTAACCTCACCAGAACAACAATGTCACAATTCTCACTGCTCTGATTGAGAGATGTCGGTCTGAGCTGCTGGAGGTGATGGAGCAGAAGCAGAAAGCAGCAGAAACACAGGCTGAAGAGCTGATTAAAGAGCTGGAGCAGGAAATCACTGAACTCAAGAGAAGAAACACTGAGCTGGAGCAGCTCTCACACACTGAAGATCACCTGCACCTCCTACAGGTCAGTGTTCTTTACTCAGCAATATCTCTTAGAAGTCTTTAATTAGATAAAACTGCACATTTAGGGATTTCCTCTCTCTTGCAATACTGCAGACTTGCTCATCTGTGTGCAGCCTTCCACAAGTCAAGTCCTGGACCAGCAACAGTACTGATATGAACATAGATCTGAACACAGAAATCTTTAAGAAAGCTCTCCAGTGTCTTCAGGAAAACATCAAAATGGAACTGAAGAAATTCTTTGAAATCAGTCAGTATTAGGGAATATATAATGTATACTCTGTTCTTTCACTAGTCTATGTTTTTGTTTAACAGCGAATCGCTTTTTTTATAGTCCACTGTCCACACAGACCTTCAGTTGTTCAAGAGTCTTCTGCCTTAGATTCTGAGAGTACAGATTCTGTTCCCTCTCATCCTTTACTGGTGTCTGAAAGTTTCTCAGTGATGGAGAAAAAAGATGTTTCTGCTACCCTGAGCACACAGCAGGGGACTCTGACAGATGTTTCAAATACTACAACAAGCAATGTTCAGACAGAAGACAAAATCTACTTCAGCAAGAGCAGCACTCCCTCACCAAAAAGAGTGGAAAAGATTAATAAAAAAGGTGCTGGCACTGATAAGACAGACACAGACATAACAGAACACTTTTTGCTTCAAAGTATTTAACTAAGCACTTTTTTGTGCTATTTATCCAAAATTGACATAAAACTTTGTTTTCTACAAACTGAAGTAATTGAAGTTTTGAAATCTATAACTTTTCCGAATTGTGTAAATCGATTAGTTTATGTCACAATATTCCCAATCTACCCTATGTACTGTACATGTGTGGCTTAAGGCTGGAATACACTACAAACTTTTTGCTCTGATTTTTGCCCCTATTTACAGTCTGGAGCAGTTGATTCTAGTTGCCGAAAGTCAGAGCCAGTCTGCAGATTTGAGTTGACAGATTCCATAGAAAATGGCGTAGTGTATGATGGTCACAGACTGTGATTTTTTAGCTTCAGACTTTGATTCCATCCAGTCTGAGGATATCAAACAGATTTTAGAACACAAAGTCGGTGTATGTGTATGATGCCTAGCATTTAAAATCTGTTCAAAGTTTAAAAGTTGTGTAGACAACATTTTTCCTCGTTTCGTCATACCCGATTAATGATTGAAAACTGTGGTTAATATGTTTTAATGAAACCTTTATTTGTTGATGATTGCCAGGTACAGCGGAAGTATTTTACACAACTACTCCAAAGTATAACGCGGACTACTAACATTAAGTTGATTCTATTGCCGAAAGTCAGAGCCAGTCCAGATTTGAGTTGACAGATTCCAGAAAATGGCAGATCACAGACTGTGATTTTTTTAGTACAATAAATATCAAACAGAAACTTTATGCAGCATTTAAAATCTGTTCAAAGTTTAAAAGTTGTGTAGTGTATTCTAGCCTTTATTTGTTGATGAAGGTTAATAAAAGTGTATACTAACATTAAATATTTCTCCCCCAGCAGATCTGAGTACAATAAAGAAACTTCATGAGGTAACGTCCACATGGCCATGATTAACACAAGATGGATCCTCTCAGATGGAGCCTTTAAATTGGCTACTTGTATTGTATTTGTCACTGTACATGTGTTTTTTTGCAGTGAATGTGATTTTGGATCCTAAAACAGCTCACCCTAAACTCATCCTCTCTAAGGATGCAAAACAAGTGAAGCATAGTGGATCCTGGAGAGATGTTCCCAATAACCCTGAGAGATTTGACTCCTCTGCCTGTGTCCTAGGAAAGGATGGGTTCTCCTGTGGGAAAATTTATTATGAGGTTGAAGTCGGTGAAAAAACTGAATGGGACTTAGGTGTGGCTAGAGAGTCCATTGAGAGAAAGGGGAAAGTAACAGTGTGCCCAGAGAATGGCTTTTGGTGTATTTGGCTAAGAAATGGAGGTGAATATGTGGCTAATGAATCTCATCCTGTTCCTCTTTCTCTGAAAGACAAGCCCCAGAAGGTGGGGGTGTTTGTAGATTATGAGGAGGGTCTGGTCTCCTTCTACAATGTAGGGACCAAGACTCTTATCTACTCCTTCACTGGTCAGTCTTTCACCGAGAAAATCTATCCATTTTTCAGCCCTTGCAACAAACGAGGAGATGTGAACACAAAGCCTCTGATTATCTACTAGTTAGTTAGTCTACTACTAGTTAGTGTAATTATTAAACAATGTTTCTTTCAAAATAAAAGTTAATGCAACAAATAAATGTCAGGGGTTGCACATTGCCCTAAGACTGAATCTCTAACCTTCCTCAGAAAGTGTGGATTGATTAGCTGCATCCACATATCTTAATGTCTGATGAATTAGACTTACTAAACTTTATTATTATTTTTTATATGTCACACACTTTTACATACCAGAACTTTTATGAAATATTGCACTATTCTAATAAGGGAATTTGGTGTGGTAGCATTGCTAGTATTGTGTTCACCCATAGATTAATTACTTCCACTTAATTATTTTCATCTTTGGATAAAACTGTCTTCTAAATGAATAAACATAAATGTGGTTCATGCTTTCATTCCGTCACTTACTGTATGCCAACACCCTGTCCATTCAACTAATCTGACACACAAAATTGAAATACAAATCGAAAGAGTAGTTTCTTGTCATTCAGGAGAGCTAAGTACACAGTAACACTTTGCTGTCACTGCTCAAACAAATAAGGTTTTTAAACACCCTTCAGGAAACCTTTAGAAATCATTGTGACACCAAGCTTTGTCATTGTCACTATAAAGAGCTAAGTAGGTTTGTCAAAAGCACATGGTTAACTTGTTTTAAGACTTAATTAGCTTGTCAAACTGCCTCATGGTGTTACTGGTGTTACACTTATGGGCTTCTGAAGAAGATTTTAATGTAAAAATCATTTGGGGCTTGAATCAATCATGTGAATGAAAAAGGAGTGAGACTAATTCTGGTCCTTCTGTTCTAGATCACAGACAAAAAATACATTTAATGCATTTCTTATATAATATGTAAATGCAAAAAGAAATATTGAAAATATTCAAATATTTAACAATGATATCAGTACTTTTAACAGAACATCACTCTTTGTGGCATTTTAATTGAGGCACTCAAACAAACAAACAAATAAATGACTCAGTGCAAATACACACACACACACACACACACACACCATCCCAAAATCAGGGCAAAGCTGTATAATGGGTCCTGTACATAGACCCCAATTACGCAGGCCACATGCCACATCTCTTTTCTTCCTTTTCTTTCTAGTTGATCAGTAAAACATATTTTAAACGGCGTCACGAAACCTCATTTACGTCAGGAGGGGGGCCTAGAAATAAGCTATCAACTAAACTTCAAACTGCAGGATATTTTTAAGTCAATGTGAGTAGTTCATTTCAATTTGTGCTGCTTCATAGCATAGGTAAGTCTAAATGGAGTTCTCTATCTATCTTTGAGACGCAGTCAGTGTAGAAGCTGGTGTTTAGTCAACCATTGAACACGAAATATTCATATTTGGTTAGGCAAATATTACCTTACCTCGGCTGGGCAGTCTTCATCGAGTGAGCTGATTTTCTGTGCACTTCCGTCTGTCGTCCCGGAGAATAGTGCAACGAATTAGTTACTAATTAGTACATTAAACGTTAGTTGAGCGTCTCGCATACTTAGCCCCGTACATAAAATGTGTAAGAAACTAGATATCATGACCACGACTTACTAATTCGTTTTATATGAACATAGCTACTGCTTAGGTTTATATGGAGAAAACACAACCAAGTTGCCTCGAAAAGTAATCCCGAGAAAAAAATTTTTAGACCAGTGGTTTTATGTCCTGGTCTTGGGGAGTGCAGACGTTATGTATGCACACTTTGTAGGTCTCTTATATCTGACAAGCCCAGTTAAGTTCACGGAGGGCTCTTTTAACGAGTTGATTAGATGAATCGTGTGTTAATAAAGAAGACATAGCCTACAGAACATAAAATTTGATTTTTTTTTTTAAAACTGATATAGAAAACTTTGCAGTTGATATTTATTGAATAGTTTACGTAAATACTTTAATTAAATTAAAAGTTTTAAAATAATAGATAAATTGTATTTATTTCGGAATATTCATCTTGCATCAACTTCCTTTAAAATCGCATTTCATAAAAAGGCCACTAGATGGTGCACTATTACTGTGTAAACTCTGATCAACGCAATTGTAAATCCTGTGCTATGATTACATAAAAAAATAATTATTATAATAAAATCAATGTACATGGACCTTTCTTACAATTCGGACTTCAAAACAACCACTTAGGCTCATTAATAAAATATTCATTTAAAATAAATATGTATGATTATGTATCTTTTACATTGCTGTAAAACAGTAGTCATGATAAAGTGCAATAAATAACATGATTTCTGTCTTAAGTCAACCCTAACAGCAAATTTATAAAAAGTAATTAATTGTAGATAACAGCAGTTCTTGAATTCCACAAATACAGTAACATTCTTAATTCCTCAGAAACAGCCCTATTTCATTCCTCTCAACACCTTATACGACTACAGAATGTTAGAACATCCCATCACACCCCACCCTCTTCTTTTTCTGCTCTCCCCTCCCTCCCTGTTCCCAGCTCTTTTCCTTCCCTTTTCCTGAGCTGAATGAATGGAAGGTCCCCCGCAGCACAATGGAAGCTGGTCTCGTAGGAATGCCAGAAATGTCTGGAGTCAGCAGGAGACTGGTGGCCATGGGCATCACGCCCCCCCATGACATCACAGACGGTTCATTCCGCCCACCTGACTCCACTCCACTTCTCTCCCCCATCCCTCCATTTTTCCAAAGTAAAGCGGGACATTTGAGAACTGAAACAAAGGTGTTTCGTTACATTTGTTTGTAATAGATTTTTTTCTTGGGGCAGTGCATGTGTTTAGGAAGGAAGTGTGCATGTGTGTAACATTCACATAATGTATACTTTACACTGTTTCTTTTAACATACAGCTCAATAAATCCAACAGTCTCCTCTCTAAAAACTGAATATGGTTCTAGGTCAAATAAACAAAACACTGACCGTATTTCCACACAGTCTTTCTCTATGAGACACTAACCCGGGGCTGGAGTTCAATTCTATTCTCTTGACAGGTCAGCATGCATCAAGGAAAAGATCCCTGGTGTGGTCGTCATATGGAGGGCTCTCCATAAATGGAAAAGCACGGCAACAATCTACACCGTTTGATTCATGTGATATTGGATTTCTCTCTTAGCTTTGTGCGGATTCTTTTCTCTGTTTCCCCCACTCTGCCTCTCTCTTTCTGTCTCACTCTCTCTATTCCTTCTTCCTTCATTCTTTCTGGCAGGCATTCAATTTCACACTTGGGGGAGCAGAATGAGGGGAAGGTCAGGGCTGTGTCAACAGAGGCCAGCAATTTTTTTTTTTCATTTTCTTTTTTTTCTGCTGATACAGGGAGAATGAAGGGAGAAAGAGAGACCTAAGTGTCCCTTTTCTTCTCTCCTTCGCACATACACTTCTCGCTGCTCTCTCACACACTAGCAGACACTGATTCCTTCCCTCGGGTTTTCTCACTGCAGTTGTCTTGTCTAGCCGAGCAACAAGAGTTACTAGTGAAAATGACCTTTCATTTATAACATTTCAACCTCTCAAGATGAATACTGTGGAAAAATTGGCACGCAGGTTAACAGTTTTTCCATTTATTGACTTTTACACAAGACTTAGTACTATTAAAACCAAAATGAAATTGGCAATACTTGCTTGTGTTTCAATGGATCCCCTAAAGGGGACATGGTGATAAAAAAAATATGAGACGCAAGAAAAAATGCAATGTTTAGGCGTTCACTCACAAAACGTTTCGTATTCTCTCGCAAAAGTATTGAGAAATATATATTTCTGTATGTTTAATATATATTTCTATCACTTTTTTTTTTAGCAAATTTAAACTTTTTTCAGGTGAACACAAATTTTTGTGAAAGAATGCAAAAGCTTTGTGAACAAATTAAAAGTTTCTTTGGAGAAGATTTTGCGAGAGAATGCAAAAGCATTGATACATATGTTTTATCCCCCCATCTTATCTTTTTGGCTATGTCCCAACTCCTGTAACTAATGATTTATCGTTATTCTGAATAATTTTTTTAAAAAGTATATATCATATAACATCATTTATATAAGCAACATTCGATTGCATTAACAGTTTTGCACATTCATACTTTTGCAGTTTCCCCAACGCTAAGGGCAGTCCAATGCACTGCTTTTCCATTGTTTTTCTATGTAAACATACACTACATAGATGCCTTTGACCAATTTGTTCTCATCTCAGATCTTTTGCTGTGTCTTATGCATGACATGCCATTCTAAAGACATGGCCATCAGTTAAAAAATGTTCACTAAAAGTTCATCCCACTACCTCTAACATTTTTAAATGCAAAAAAGCATTCTGTGTGAATGGCCCCTAATTCTCTGGCCCTCTACAGTGCAACATGTGTCCTATTCATTGAAATGCGTTTCCCAAACAAATGAATTTGATGAGTTGATTCTTTTTAGCGAATCAAAAACATACAGCACAACCTGTGTAGTCCATTTCCCTAACAAATGACAGTTATGATCTTTTTACTGAATCAAAAACAAACAGTTCAGTTACCACTTTTTTTTAAAAAAAATCATTTTATTTTATTTAGTGCCGTCAGAAAATGTATCGCATCCAAAATAAAAGTTTTTGTTTACATAATATATGAGTGTGTACTGTGTATGTTATGTGTATATATAAATACATACATGTACATATTTCAGAAAAATATGTTATTTTATATATTAAATATATTTATTTATAATATAATTTATATGAATATAAATATAGACATGTAAATACATGTAAATATTTTCAAAATATATACTGTATGTGTGTATTTATGTATACATAATAAATATACACAGAACACACACATATATTATGCAAACAAAAACCTTTATTTTGGATGTGATTAATCGCAATTAATCGGTTGACAGCACTACTTTTATTGTGTTATGGTATGTTTAGTATACCATTACATTCTGGTATCCCTGATCCAATCAATTCCCAATAATATATTTATTCCTTGTTAAATAGCAGAAAGAAAGAAATATGTCACGTTACAGAATTACAATGGGTTGTGTAACCCCACATGTAAAATAAGTTAATGCACAATTCAGATGTATTAACTGATGTATTACGTGTTTGCGTGCACTAGTGCATGTACATGAGCAAAGTTCATGCTGTGATTTCTGACACACCCTACTGACTGACTCACATTGGCTAATGAGTGCAAAAGCAAACAAGGTGAGGCAGTTCAACAGATTTAGTTACATGTCTCATTCTACCATACAGTGTCTTTCCTCTCTTTCTCACTCTCCCTTTCTCTCTAATTACTCAGTTGTTGGCAGTGAGTTTTGTAGTGTGGCAGTGCCAGCTTTGCCAGCAGGGCACAAAGGATTTACTGACCTATTGCTAACACTGGGAGCTTCCTCTAGTAAGCTCATAAAACACTGCACACACTTACACTTCAAAATCACACCATGCAACCCAGTCCCAGCATATGCTGTTTAATGCAGATGAAACTTTGTGCATAGAAACATTATTTATCAGAATCAGAATCAGCTTTATTCGCCAAGTGTGTGCAAACACACGAGGAATTTGTTGTGGTTTTTAAGAAGCTCTTGGTACATACATGCATACATACATACATACATACATATAAACATACATATCTGATATGAGAACAGAACATTTAAATAAGCCTTAACAATAATAATAATAATAATAATGTGTCTGAATCTGGAACAGAAGATTTATGTACAGATGTATGCCTTATTTACTCTATATATACAGCTGTATAGAAAATTATGCATACATATTTACATAGTACTAGAGAGAGTAAATAATTAGAGATGGGGGATGAATTACAGAACACAGGTAATAATTCCTGTGTTAGTTGTTTAGGCTGGAGATGGCATAGGGGAAAAAAAACTGTTTTTATGCCTAGATGTTCTAGTGCACAGAGATCTGTAGCGTCTGCCTGAAGGGAGAAGCGCAAACAGGTCATGTCCAGGGTGAGAGGGGTCTGTGATGATGTTACCTGCCCGTTTCTTCACTCTGGAGTAGTACAAGTCCTGTAGGCTGGGCAGGTGCACACCAATGATACTTTCTGCTGTCCTAACAGTCCACTGCAGTCTTCTTATATCTGATTTGCTGGCTGACCCAAACCATACAGTTATAGAAGAGCACAGAACCGACTCAATAACAGCAGAGTAAAACTGTCATGTGCGCCTGTGGCAGGTTGAACTTTTTCAGTTTTTTCAGTTTTCATTCTCTGCTGGGCCTTTTTCACGATGGAGTCGATGTGAGTGTCCCACTTCAGGTCCTGAGAGATGGTGGTTCCCAGGAACCTGAATGACTCCACTGCATTCACAGTGTTGTTCATGATAGTGAGTGGGGGAGAGCTGGGGGGTTTCTCCTGAAGTTCACGATCATCTCCACAGTTTTAAGCGTGTTGAGCTCCAGGTTGTTTAGACCGCACCAGACAGCCAGCTCATATGCATTATAGACAGCCAGACAGCCAGCTTATATGCATTATAGAACAATATATAAGTCTAGGGCTCAATTAAATTAGACATCGTAGCACTACATGTTCTTCTAGTGTATTGCTGACTGTGCTTGATTTGTTCATATTGTTCTCTTTTGTAAGTGCTTTTGGATAAAAGCATCTGCTAAACAAATGTAAAAGTATATTTTCACCAATATAGCTCCAATTAAGAGTGTAATCCTAGTCAATGAGTTATCTGAACCCTAACAATTAAAATATAAACTAAGTTAAACTAAGCATATTTTCTCTGCATGGAGGAGCTATTATTGCCCTTAAATGTCCTGTCAGCGATTTTAGCTCTTTTGACAATTACAACTCACTCTCTCCAAAAACAACAACAAAAACATCTTCCAAAGACATGACAGTAAACCTAAATGCACAAATTTATTTACATGCAAACAGTGTTTCTGATTAGCTGAAAAAAAGCATAGGCCTGGACTATGATCTTTTTTTTTTCTTTCTTTTTTTTGTGCTGTTACAGAAGCAGGTGTTATCATTTTCTTATCAATAATTCTTTGTTGAATTGGACTCTTAAATGATATATATAAAATGCTTAGAAAGCCATTAAAGCACGTTGAATCACCACGTTAAACAATAGAGGAGCCAGATGAAGAGTTGAAAATCCATGTGTTGCAAGTCAACAGTCATCTGTGCCTCAGGAAAAGTCATTAGTCATTAAGTCAGTAAAAAACTCCAGACTTCACAAGCTGCCAAGAGATTAACAGGCTATATTACAGGTGACTTGTCAAAAAGAACAAAGAACAGGTGCAAACAAAGAAAAGAAACCATGACAACACAAATAACATTATGCAGACAAGGACCCAGGGGCGCATTAATGCATGGGCTTCAAGGGGCTGAAGCCCAGGGGCCTACACTGGAAAGGGTAGTCCAGGAAAGGGTAGTTTCACTGGTTGCAGGGAAATTATATTTTTCGAATAATTTTTTATATGGGAGTTTGCAGTAGTGACAAAAGCATTCATGTAAATACACTCACACACTCATTTTCAGCGACGCCCTGGTTGTAGTAGCCTATATAGCAGAGGTCTCAAACTCAATTCCTGGAGGGCCACAGCTCTGCAGAGTTTAGCTCCAACCAGCTCCAAATCACACCTGCTTGAAAGTTTCTAGTAATCCTGAAGACCTTGATTAGCTGGATCAGCTGTGTTTGATTAGGGTTGGAGCTGTGCAGAGCTGTGGCCCTCCAGGGATTGAGTTTGAGACCACTGCTATATAGTGAATGGTTCAGTTTAGATTCCTCCCACACAGTTTGTGTTGTTGGTATGTTCCACGTGTTCCACCAATATACTGTAAGCGGAATGCACAATCAATGCATTCGCTAGTAAAGTATCCCAGCACAAGAGTGTCTTTATGTTAACGTGCAGATTAACAAGAGAAACAACACTGCTGTGTGAAAGGAACTGGCCCGGACTGTGAGTCAGCTGAAGGTTTTAGATTAAGGTGCTGCTTCAAAGTCTCAATTTTATATCCAGGGATGGAACAATAGGAATCGTACTATTGCTTAAATGTGACCATTAAACTTTATACGGCTGTGATTTAATTAATTAAACGTGAGCATAGCATTTTTCAAAATAAAAGTGCAGTTAGCAATCACCAAACAATCTACATTTATGCCAACATGTCGTGTTGTTTTGTTCTACTGATGATGAATAATGAATATTTTGTGTGATTTATGGTGTTTAAATCATACCTGTAAACTCACATTTCAGCCAGGAAAGTTTTGATGGCATTTTCTTTTCATATTACCTCAGTATAAAGCCTGTAATAGTGTAATGTAACGGCTATATTCTGCTGTTCTTAAGCGCCACCTTGTGGCAAAGAGTGAATTTGCATATTCACTTATATTCACATTTTACGCAGAACAGTGTTGTGAATGTTAACTGGCATATTAACAAGAAAAAACAAATCGAAATTTGACGAATAATTGTCAGGAAGCTTAAAAAAAAAAAAATGTTCTGGGGTAGGGGGGCCTACTGTAATGTTGTAGCCCAGGGGCCTCTGGTTATCTTAAGGCGCCCCTGCAAGGACCTCTGGTGGTGAACCTGGAAGGTGTGCTAATGGATTTGATACCCTAATGGATTTAATGCCCTCCCTCTACAAAAGATTGGTGTCAGTAGGATTTTTAAAGAAATAAACACTTTTATTCAGAAATATTGCATTAAACTTATCAAATGTGAAAGCAAATACATTTACATTGTTAATAAAGAATTATATTTCATATAAATCATGGGTAACACTTTAAAATAAGGTGTCATTTGTTAACACAAGTTACTGTATTAACTAACATGAACGAACAATGATCAACACATTTATTACAGTATTTATTAATCTTTGTTAATGTAAGTTAATAAAAATACAGTCATTCATTGTTAGTTCATGTTAATTCACAGTGCATTAACTAATGTTAACAAGCACAACTTGTGATTTTAATAATGCATTAGTAAATGGTGAAATCAACATTAAGATTAATAAATGCTGTAGAAGTATTGTTCACTAATGTAGTTAACTAATGTAGTTAACTAATGTTAACTAATGAACCTTATTGTAAAGTGTTACCAAATTATGTTCTGTTGAAATTTTGAGAATCCTGGAGAAAAAAATCCTGGTTTCATAAAAAATATTAAGTAGCAGTATTTTCAACAATAATAATAAGAAATGTTTCCTGAGCACCAAATCATACCAAATCAGCATAGCACCAGATCATGTGACACTGAAGACTGGAGTAATTGCTGTTTTGCCATTATTTGCTGTTTTGCCATTACAGGAATAAATTACATTTTAAAATTGCATTTTAAAACAGAAAAGTTATTTTAAATAGTAATAATATTTCACAATATAACTGTTTTTGTACTATATTTTGATTAAATAAATGTAGCATTTGTGAACATAAGGGACTTCTTTCAAAAACATAAAAAAAATGTAATCTTATACCAACCCATTTTTTTTGAACAGCAGTGTAGCTCCTACTGAGGATTTATTCTTATATCCCTAGGAAGCACCAGCGACAAAACACATAACACATTGTAGCAATACATTTTGAGTTTTATGAATTATTTTGTGACTGACATACTGTATTTAGCTCAACTGTGATGAGATTCAGAGAACAGAGAACATGAAACTACTATCAAACCAAAAAACTTCTAAGTTTCGTTGGTGTACTACCGAGCTCCAGGAGGGTGTTGATAACATAAACTGGGATTTATCTATTTGGTTTGGTCAGTGTGGGACAGCTGTCTTTGTAGTCTTTTACATTTAGAGCTCTTGTGTTTTTGGTACTGTTCAATGTTTAAGCAGATAGGGAAATGGTGTATTGTTCAATATGGTGGAAAACATACTGAAATGCTAGGTGTGCTTTAGTGGATTAGTAGCATAAATCGTGCATGTATTTATATGTATATTGCAGTAAAGTTGAACATGAAAAAGATAAACGAAAGAAAGAAAAGATCTAAGGTGTACTTCTGCATACCACAGTGCATTTATTTTATTTCAAGAGCTGCTTCATAGCAGGGGGTCTTTATAATCGCTAGTCTCTCTTTGGTTTAAGAGAAAAGTTCTACGTTTTGTGTGTGTGTCTGAGAGTGTGTTTGGGGAAGATGGAAATTACAATTCAATAATGGGAGGCCTAAGAGCAGAGCTGAATGCAGTGGCAGACTGGTGGCTTGGAAAGTTCAGTTCTTGTTCTTTTGTCAGTTCTTTTGGTTTTGTGCTAATGATGGTTTTAGGGGGTGTTCTACCCTGCTGTTCAAAGAACAAAACCGAGAGAGGAGGAGAGAGAGAGCTGACCTTGGCGAGTGAGAGAAGAGATGGGTAAATAGATTGTATTGAGGTTACCTTGACAACTGGCTATGCTGATTTTGGCCATCTCTGGGCCTATGGGAAAAGGAAAGAGAGGAGAGAGAGTAGGGAGAGAGAGAGAGAGAGAGAGATGGTGAGGAGTCAGTTATTTTATATGTGTGAGTGTGTTTGTATGAGGGAGAGAGAGAGAGAGCTGCCAGGCATGGACTTCATATTAATCATTAACACAATGTTCCCGAAAGTTCCTGCCAAATTAATATGGAAGATATTCATGATGCACTTTTTTTTCTAAAAATTCTCTCTCTCTCTTACATGCTCTCTGACTCTCTTCCTCGTTTCTTTTTCTTGTTGCTAGACTATGATAATTCTAGTGGAATTTACTTGCTATTTTTTTCCTAATATAACAAGGGAAAATGGAAGCACTGACTTTGGCCAAGCAATAATGATTTATCCCATGACACATATAAAGATATACATAAACGTGCACACATGAGTTTTTTGAGCTAATGATATTTTATAGCACCTAACCCTTAACTTTACCCAACCTCACACAAACATTTCTGCATTTAAGCAGTTTTATTATGACTTTTTGAATATATAAAATAAATAAATAAAAATCTCACGGCACACTGAATCACTGAAATATAGGGGGGGGGAGGTGATTTTTCTTTCAGTAATTAAACACTGCGTCGTCAGAGTTGGAATTGTGGTTTTATCAGACATACTATCACGACAAAATTAACAATTCGCCTAACTCTCGCATGCTCTTTAAAACATTTTCCTCCCTCCTTTGTCCTCCTCCTCCCCCTCCTTCATCAACTCTAACAGCTGACGACTTTGCCACATTTTTCATTAATGAAATTACAAACCACACTGCACAATTCTCCACACCACAAACTGTCAAACACATCTTACCAGCAAGCATACACATGTTCACATCCTTCTCTCCACTCTCTGAGGCAGAAGTCTCTAAACTCATCCTTATCCAGTCATCCTACTACTTGTCCACTTGATCCTATTCCATCTCATCTCCTTCAAGCCATTTCTCCTGCAGTTGTACCTGCACTCACTCACATCGTTAACACATTCCTTCACACTGGAGTTTTTCCCTCAGCATTTAAACAGGCTCGTATAACCCCACTTCTTAAGAAACCCACTCTTAACCCAACTCTTTTAGGGACTATAGACCAGTTTCCCTTCTACCTTTCATTGCAAAAACACTTGAACGAGTTGTGTTCAACCAAGTCTCTGCCTTTCTCACACAGAACAACCTCCTGGACAGCAACCAATCTGGCTTCAGAAGTGGACATTCGACCGAAACTGCCTTGCTCTCAGTTGTTGAAGCCCTAAGACTTGCAAGAGCGGCTTCCAAGTCTTCATTACTTATCTTGCTGGATCTGTCCGGTGCTTTTGATACAGTCAACCACCAGATCCTCCTGTGAACCCTATTGAGAAAGGGCATCTCAGGAACCGCACTCCAGTGGTTTGAGTCTTATCTCTCAGATAGGTCCTTCAAGGTATCTTGGAGAGGTGAGGTATCCAAGTCGCAATATCTAATTACTGGGGTGCCTCAGGGCTCAGTTCTTGGACCACTTCTCTTCTGTCTACATGGCATCACTAGGTTCTGTCATTCAGAAACATGGCTTTTCATATCACTGCTATGCTGATGACACTCAACTCATTCCATCCTGATGATCCGACGATAGCTGCTCGCATCTCAGCATGTCTAACAGACATTTCTTGCTGGATGAAGGACCATCACCTTCAACTCAACCTAGCGAAGACAGAACTGCTTGTAGTTTCAGCAAACCCATCACTTCATCACAATTTCACCTTCCAGTTAGGCTCATCAACCATAACTTCTTCAAAAACAGCCAAAAACCTTGGAGATGTGATTGATGATAAGCTGAATTTCTCAGACTACATTGATAAAACTGCCCAGTCCTGCAGATTTACTTTATACAATATTAGGAAGATCGGGCCCTTTCTTTCAGAACATGCAACACAACTCCTTGTTCAAGCTCTTGTTCTGTCCAGACTTGACTATTGCAATGCTCTCTTGGCAGGTCTTCCAGCCAATTCCATCAAACCTCTACAATTAATCCAAAATGCCGCTGCAAGATTAATCTTTAATGAGCCGAAAAGAACGCACGTCACACCTCTGTTCATCAATTTGCACTGGCTACCAATAGCTGCTCGCATAAATTCAAGGCATTAATGTTTGCCTACAAAACCACCTCTGGCTCTGCACCTCCTTTACCTAAATTCATTACTTCAGACTTATGTGCCCTCTAGAAGCTTGCGTTCTGCAAGTGAACGATGCATTATTGTGCCATCCCAAAGAGGCACTAAATCACTTTCACAGACTTATTCATTAACTGTTCCCACCTGGTGGAATGACCTGCCCAACTCAATCCGAGCAGCTGAATCCTTAGCCATCTTCAAGAAACGGCTAAAAACACATCTCTTCCATCTTTATTTGACCCTCCAACTCCAGCACTCTATATTCTAATTCTATTTTATCCTATCTGTCTTTTTATTTAAAAAAAAAAAAAAAAAAACACGCACTTGACCCTCTATTAATTGAATATTTATTCTGTAACTGCTTGCTTTTCTTGAAAAACTAACACTAGCTTTCTTTATTCTATTTTATCTACTTGTTTCTTTAAAACAAAAACAAACAAAAAAAATACTAGGTTTCTTTTTTATATATATATTCTATCTACTTGTTTTCTTAAAAAAAAAAAAACCTTGCTACGTGTACTGCGTTAGGCTAACCAAGACTGGTCATAGCACTTGCATGTTGTTGCTCTTTTGTTGGTTTTGATTGCTTCTATTGTCCTCATTTGTAAGTCGCTTTGGATAAAAGCGTCTGCTAAATGACTAAATAAATAAATAAAACAGACGTCTTGCACTTAACATTATATGAAAATCAAGCTCAAATGGAGTTAACAAGGTTTTTGACCAGCGCATATGCACAGAGGATTGTATAATTTCTGTGGTCTGACTTTAGTCTGTGTTTAAGAATGGCTGTATCTGGGTTACCGCTGTAGCAAGCGCATCGCATTTACGGAGGCATTATTTAAACATTTCCCTCAACTTCATACAGGTTATAACATCCAAGTTATTGTAGCCAAGTCAAGTTTGCGGCGCTTCCAAGTCTCAGACTCGAGTTTCCATCTCTGATTTGTAAGACGCTTTGTATAAAAGCGTCTGCTAAATGACTAATTAAATAAATAAAACAGACGTCTTGCACTTAACATTATATGAAAATCAAGCTCAAATGGAGTTAACAAGGTTGTTGACCAGCGAATGACAGAGATCTGTGTTTTGTCTGTGTTTAGAATGGCTGTATCTGGGGCAGCAAGCGCATCGCATTACGCATTCATCAACTTACAGGTTATAACATTTATTGTAGCTATTTGGGCGCTTAGTTTTTCTTGTTGTTTAATACACTTGGCCAAAATCTCATGATATGAAGCGCTGTATGCACAGGATATTTAAAACGTACAAATGTATATTGGCTACAACTAGACGGCAAATGTAACTCTTCTCCACTCTTCAAACACACAAAAAATTTGCCTTTACCGACATAGTGTTTAAGTAAAGAAAACACTGTTCTTATTCAAACATAAGTTAGTTATTTACCCTTGCATTGCGAACAAGCGGAGATCTCCTCCAGGCTGTGCGCGGCGCTTCATTCTGAATGGAGGCGGGGTGAAGTTACGAGGTTTCGCTGATAGTTTGAGGATCCAATGGCGTTACAAAGTGTTACTGACAAGCTCTTTTAATTACTTTTCATTGGTTAAATATTTGTAAAACCCTCAAACAGACATAAGGAAGACCAATAGCACTTATTTAAAATGATAATAACTAAATATTATAGAGATATGAAGTTTGGATAATTTTCCACGACACACCTGACTGGGCTAGGGTATGGCGACTGCCATACTCTGCCATACGGAAACGCCGCCCCTGCTGGAGGCTGGTGCTGGACAGGGACAAGGGGAACACCTCCAGGGCGAAACAGACAGGATGGGTTATGGAGCTCAGGAGGCCATGGCGGAGCAGGTAGTTCAGCCGGATCCCTATACACCCCCAAAAAATTCCTTGGAGGAACTTACGGGCTAAACATAGAACACTAGCCCTCCTAGGGCTAAACTCAGGAATAGGACTATTCACAGGAACAGGAGCCCCTTCCTGGGCTAAGCTTGGAAGCTGAGGACCTCTTGGGGCATGACGAGGGTACAACAGCCCTCCTTGGGCTGGACGTGGAGTCAGGGGCCCTCTCAGGGGTGGACTCAGGAACCGCCTCTATCGGGGCAACCGGAGAAGCAGGCGGCTTGGGAATGGCCTCCACGGCCATGACAAGAGAAGCTATCCGCTTCTCAGGAACCCCACAGACTAGACAAGACCGACAACAAAGCCTCACAAGGCTGCCCGTCATGATTGAAGCAGTGGGAAGAGCGGTCAGCATTGAGACTGAGACTATTAACCGCAATATGGATTCTATCACGGAAAAGCTCACGGCTTTGCAAAGAAAAATTGACAGACCAGACACAATAAGACTGGAATAAACTCGCCCTAAGACTAAACAAGCACAATCTTATCTTTTCCGTCCCCTCTACCAGCACTGGCCTTGCCCAAGGCCGCTGTTGGAAAATCAACCCTGAGAAGCACCGCAGGGAGATGCTCTCCGCGTTCCTCCCCCATTCTTCAGACATCTGCTGATTACACATACACACAAATACACAAATACTGATTACAAACTATTACACATACACACACACATATGCACTCATTTCCCCAAACCCCCGATCCAACGCCTCCGTCGCTTTAACCGCCAGCCTGACATCCTGTGACTTATGGCCGCCTGTCTGGATGGCTGATTGCCAGAGCTGGATTACGTTGCAAAGTTGTGTGTCTATGTTGTATTATGTGCTTTATGCTGCCTGTTCTCAAACTGTACTCCCCAAGGAGTATAATCTTGTCTCTTTCCTCATGTTTTGCTATATTTTTCTTAAAAATCAAAGAATTTCACTGCTGATTGTACTCTGTATGATTGTGTATGTGACAATAAATCTACTACTACTACTACTACATCACAAGGTGATTAAAATGTTCCTGTGGACACAACAAGACTTAAAAACCATGTCTCCAGGGGACATGGAACGGCACTCCTGGCCAGAACAGGGGAACTGAATACACTTGAGCTGAAGAGCCACAGCCGGCGGGCTTGACGTCGGAGCAGCCGGCAGGCTAGACTTCAGAGTGGCCGGCGGGCTTGAAGGAGCCCCAGCCGGCAGCGAGCGGCAGCCTGCGAACTTGACTGATGATAGACCGGCGGGCTTGGGATAGCCACAGCTGGCAGACTTGACTGATGATAGACCGGCGGGCTTGGGATAGCCACAGCTGGCAGACTTGACTGACGATCGACCGGCAGGCTTGAGTGAGCCGCGGCCAGCGGGCTGACTTCGTAGTGGCCGGCGAACTTGACAGAACGAGCGGCCAGCGGACTCGCAGCGCTCACGGAGATCCCACCGAACTCCCACGCCTAATGACCGCAGGCTAGGGCGGGATGACGAGCGGCGACTTCCATGCCACGGGAAACACAAAACAAACAGAAAACAAAAAACTTTCAAAAACGAAAAAAACAAAACGAGGTGAATGGGCGCTGCTTACTGTGTCGGTCTGGTCTTCTGTCACGGTGCGGGGAGGAACGAGGAACACTGAGACACTGGCATAAAGTTGGCTTGACGTTGGACGTTCGATATTCGCAAATTAAGGGACCGTCTCTAAAGTTACATGCCATATTGGTATACACTTTTCTAACTTCAATAGCATCTGAGGAGAATGACTTACAATCATAAAAAACAACTGTAAAGTGTTCATCTAGGTGTCATCTATAATGCACACATTTTACATTTTTGATATTTATTACAATAAACTCAAAATCATATGCAAAAATATGCTACTTTTCACTACTGAATGGGCTCAAACGCAAATTTAAAGCTCAATAGCATTTGAGCAGAATGACTTACAGTCATAAAAATGACGGTAAACTGTTCATCTAGGTGTCAACTGTAATGCACACCTTTTACATTTTTGATATTTATTAAAATAACTTGTAAATCATATGTCAAAATTTATATTTTTCACTACCGAATGGCCTCAAATGCAAATTTAAAGCTCAATAGCATTTGAGCAGAATGACTTACAGTCATAAAATAAGACTGTAATCTGTTTATCTAGGTGTCAACTATAATGCACACCTTTTACATTTTTTTATATTTATTGAAATAAACTGTAAATCATATGTAAAAATTGCTATTTTTGTAGATGTAGATGAACAGTTTACAGTTATTTTTATGACTGTTAGTCATTCTCCTCAAATGCTATTGAGCTTTAAATTATGACATATTTTGCTTTAATTCGGTATGAAAAATATTTTTACATATGATTTACAGTTTATTGTAAAAAATATCAAGAATGTAAGAGGTTGCATTATAGTTGACATTGAACAGTTTACAGTTTGTTTTAGACTAAGCCTGCTCATTATTGAGCTTTAAATTATGCCATATTTTGTTTGAGGCCATGAAAAAGAGCCATTTTTACATATGATTTACAAGTTTTTTATTTTAAAAGGTCTGCAAATATCAAAAATTATTTTTATGTAAATTCTGCTCAGCTATTGTTTAAATTTGTGCATTCGGTATAGTTTTTTAATATGATTTACAGTTTATTTTAATAAATATCAAAAATGTAAAAGGTGTGCATTATAGTTAACACCTAGATGAACAGTTTACAGTTTGTGTTATGACTGTAAGTCATTCTCCTCAAATGCTTTTGAGCTATAAATTTGCATTTGAGGCCATTCGGTTGTGAAAAAGAGCAATTTTTACATATGATTTAGAGTTTATTGTAATAAATATAAAACAATGTAAAAGGTGTGCATTATAGTTGACACCTAGATGAACACTTTATAGTTTGTTTTATGACTAAGTCATTCTGCTCAAATGCTATTGAGCTTTAAATTATGGCATATTTTGCATTTGAGGCCATTCGGTAGTGAAAAATAGCCATTTTTACATATGATTTACAGTTTATTGCAATAAATATAAAAAAAATGTAAAAGGTGTGTATTATATTTGACACCTAGATGAACACTTTACAGTTTGTTTTATGACTAAGTCATTCTGCTCAAATACTATTGAGCTTTAAATTTGCACTTTGAGGCCATTCGGTTGTGAAAAAGAGCAATTTTTACATATGATTTACAGTTTATTGTAATAAATATCAAGAATGTAAAAGGTGTGCATTATAGTTGAAATGTAGATGAACAGTTTACAGTTTGTTTTATAACTGTAAGTCATTCTGCTCAAATGCTATTGAGCTTTAAATTATGGCATATTGTTGCATTTGAGGCAATACATGCCATAATATGGCATGTAACTTTAGAGACGGTCCCTTAATTTGCGAATATAGAACATCCAATGTCAAGCCAACTTTATGCCAGTCATGGAGACTAGGAGTCAAACTCAAATTAACAGTCTTTAATACAAATCCAACAGAGTAAAACAAGGCAGGGCTGAGACACACAGACAGGCCCGGATTAAGAAAAGAAAAAAAAGAAGAAAAAACAGAGCAACTGAACTTAAAAAATATGGCAGTGCATCAAAATGCAGTGTCATCAGTTTGCCAAAAAGAACACAGAACGTTTTACGCACATATTTACACATGGTAAGGAGCAGGTGTTTCTTTCATACTAACTAACATTTTGAAAATACGAACATTTTCATAAATTCAAAAGTTCACGTCAGAACGGCTTTATGAACGATTTACACAATAATTCTTTCTGCTCATGTTTCATGAATGAGGCCCATAGAGTGTACAGCAGGGACGGGCAACTTTGATAGTGACGAGGGCCAGCGTTTTTTCTCTTTTATACCAAGGGTCCAAATTATTAATCCACGTCCACACACCTTTTACACCGTTTTACTCAACTTCCTTTTTATTGAAAGAAATTAAAGTATAATTAAAGTCATTTGTTTTTAAAGATTTTATTTACTATAAAACTTGTGCAGTTATGCTAATTCAGAAGGGAAAATTTGTTGTCAGTTGACAGCAATATTACCCCAACAAGCCAATCTCACTTGCACTGTAAAACTGTTGTAAAACTGTTGTCTGTAAAACTGCAAAAAAATCATTTACAGAGGTCCCATTTTTTGTTAGTGGCCTACAGAACATTCTCAAAAACCTAAGAGTAGGCCTACAGTTAAAAAGGGCTTATTCAGAAAAAAAAAAAGTTAGACCAAATGGTACCATAATATAACCAGGTATTTTTTTTAAATCAAATGTAAGACCTTTAAATACCTTTTTAAGCCCTGCACTTCACATTTCAGCCTTTAAACAATTTTTAAGAAAAGGGATGAGTCAAAAGTATCAATTATTATATTAATTTAAACAATTATTATCAATCAATTATCAAAATATTAAATAACATATATCTTAGTGACTTAATTGTTTAGATTTTTATAATGCATTAGACTCTTGTCGATCCACCGGTTCACATTTAAAAATATATAGCAAAAATAGCAGACGGGCTTTGAAAATGAAAATGAAATTGAAAATTCCTTCTCTGCCAGCAGGTTTCGCTTTCAGAACTGCAGAAATATAGCGGTTTCCCCGGTAACCGCAGAACACAAAACAGCCAGCTCTTGACTTTGAAACGTGCAGCGCTCATATTTATTCAGTGAAATCTTAGCCTTTTTAAATTTAATCGTATTATTAATCTATATAGCAATTCTTATCTTTCCGTTCCCAAATTTAGGACCTCTTATAATTAAGACTTTTGTACCATTTAAGAGTTTTCATGGCCATAAATTTAAACAATTAAACTAAAGACTTTTTAAGGACCCGTGGAAACCCTAAGAACATAGTTCAGTGCAAACATTTCTGTAATGCATTTGGCAAAAAGGTTTTGTTGACTATGAATTTTACCTTTGAAATTCGAGCGAAGTTCAACTCTGGCGTCTGTGCGCAGTGGTGTGATGGCAATTTAAATAAAAATACAGATTTGCAAACATATAGGTATCCCCTTGAACTTGGTAAAAATTTGATCTGTTTACCATCTTGACTGGAAACTACTGTTTTCATGGTCAGCTTTTCATTTATTGTTTGCTATGTTATTGAATGTTTACATTACTGTGCGTTCACACCGCTGCCGGCGAGAGCGTCAAAATTCGCTCTGGCCGCCCTGCCAACGACGCTGTAGAAAGATTCGTTGACGCTCTGACGATCGAACGCTTGGTCTTGTATTTAAAGGAGCCGAAAAGGAAACAAGCATGTTGATCTTGTGCAGACTAATCACAAGTAGGGTATAAGTTAACCTCATTAAATATTTTAATTGTGAAAGTAAGAAATTGATCAATGGAAAGAGCTTTATAGTTACAACAATTATAGTTACATGTTTGCTAACGAATTAAACCAATAAATGCCATTTGTGTGGTGTGTTTTTTGTGTTCATGGTTAAGTGCTAGTCTAATTTCAACATGCAGTTTATAGGAGACGTTTACTAGCCTAGGTCTTTAATTAACATTAACATTAATTTGTGCGTAGCCTACATACCAAACTGTCCTGGTTGAAGTGTAGCCTTAATGTAATTGGTCAACTCTATGTTGTTTTGAGGAAATTAATAGCATTCCCGCTGAAAAACAAAGCATTCTAGCGTGAAAATGCTTGGGAACTAATGTGGTCGGAACCAAAGTTTACAGGACTGCGTTCTCTGGAATCCTCTCAAGCGGGGGACTTCTGCATTCCAATCGGTTGCCGCCGAACCGCGTCATAGCTCATTACCATAAAGTTGACCTGATTTCAACTCTCCTCGACGCCCTCACCGTCCAAGACGCGCCGCGCCGCTCTCGCCGGAGCTCGCCGCCAGCTCACATTGAAAATGAATGACTTCCGGCCACTTTGACGCTCTCGCCACCTGCGGTGTGAACGCACGGTTAGAGTGCACGTCCTACTACGCTGTAATTAATAAGGTGAGCAGCTGGAAACTAGAGACCTCTCCTGGTTGGAGATAGTATTAACATCATAAACTGAAAGCAATCTTTATGTGACTGACTTTTCGAATGTTTTATAATTGATCATCCGAGTCCAATATGATCCAGCGGGCTGTAATAAAAGACACTGCAGGCCGTATACCGCCAGTTGCCCATCCCTGGTGTACAGTAAATTATATAGCTCGGCAAACTTCGGATTCGAACCCGGGTCGATTGCGTCAAAAGATATAACTGTGAGTCTGACGCTTTACTGCTTACACCACTGAGAATGTTATAATGAATGCGTCTTTTTTTCATCTTGAATGTCAACCAGACAGAGTTACTGTAAATAGCGTTTGCCAACAAGCGCGCTATTTGCACTTAACGTAAAGACACTCCAATTGTTTTTTTTCTTTCCCTCGCTTGGGCCCCAAGTGTGCATGGGCCCCTGCCCATAATGCCCATTGGATACTCCGGCCCTGCACACAGGGAACGTAACAAGTAGACCAGACGAAAAGGAACTAAATACACAGGGTAATTACTAACATAATCACACACAGCTGGGACATAATAAACTAATCATCACACTAGACAAGGACAGGAAACAGGAAGGACCAAATATGGGCATACACGAACTAAGACGGAAAACAAAACCAACACAGACCATAATCGTGACAACTAGTAATAAGAAATGTCTACTAAACACCAAATTAGCACATTAAAAAGATTTCTGAAGAATCAGGTGTCAATTGAGACTGAAAATTCAACTTTATCACAGGTATAAATTATATTTTGAAATATATTTAAACAGAAAACTGTCATTTTCAGTTGTAATAATATTTCACAGTATAACTTTTTTTTTACTGTAGTTTTGGCATTTGAATATTCGTGTTTTGTGTATAAATATATACAATTTAATTTATCACAAATTAATTTCATCATTACAAATTTATTTTTAATTTATTATTTTTAATTCACTTTTTAATTACAAATTAATTTTTCAATTATTTTCACATTTTTATATAATGCTACTTAATGCTTATCTAGGTATTTGGTACTCTGTGGAACATAAAGGAGTACAGCAAAATTATCATGGTACCATGTTCTTAAAACTATGGTACTGCATGATTCTTTTTGGTACATTGTGCTTTAGAGGCGCTGCAGTGCTTGTTCATGTGCATTGTGTGTGACTGCACTAACGTGTTACTTCGGCCCTCTAAGACTCCACTCAGCAATCATCAGCTTAATTGAATTCGCAAGGCATCGAACGGAGAAAATGTAACCAGCATTTTGCCTGTATCAGCTGTCCAGATGATGAATGAGACCGAAAGAGTCAGCCTTTGTGTGTACACTGTGCATCCATTCCACACATACTGCACGTGTAGAGGAAAGACAAAGAAATTAAGGGTGGAAAAAAACCTGGAGAACTCCCTAACACGTAAACCAGCGAGGCCTTAACCTTCATGTCAGCCTAACTGGAATGAGTGACATCACTGCATAAACACAAAGTCGATAGAAGGAGCGTTCTTGTTTAGACTACTCATATTGAGCAGCACCCTCTCTCTCTCTCTCTCTCTTTCTCTCTCTCTCTCTCTCTCCCTCTGGCTGTGTACGACATTGTGATAGCCTTAGTATGTATGAGTTGGAACGCTCAACAATGCAGTTGGACACAGGAAGAAAAAAGGGGGTGGGTTAGAGGGTGAAGAAGAGGTTTAGCACATTTGTAACCTGATGCGTATGAAGGAGTTGCAGGGAGTGTCTGAATGCTTGAGATTGCTATCACGGTGGGATTGCGCTTTTTGTGTATGTTTGTATGTGCGTATAACCATATGCACTGCCATGAGAGTTGCGGCATTATATCTGAAGTACAAACACAGAACGACGATAAAGACGAGCATATACAATTGAAACTGTTTTGAACTGATATCGAACCCTCACGCTCTAGGGGCCATATCTTCCCAATGCTTGTCAAAACATGAAAAGTGATTAACTTTGTATTGTAAGCTTGTATTTGAATGAGGAGGGTGTGTGTGTGTGTGGGGGGGGGGGCTCCTCTCTGTGTGTGTGCATTGTGTGTGAAAGAGCTTGGGAGAGGGGGTGTCTCTATGTGTGTGTGTGTGTGTGTGTGTGTGTGTGTGTGTGTGAAGCTCTCTGTAACCTAAACTCTCCTGACTCCAGGTGCAAGCAGAGGATTAGAGCACTCTTTCTCTCTTTCTGTTTGTGCCAGCATTGATATGAGACTGTTTTGTAGGTTTTATGTAAATATGTTCACCTACACTGTAAAAAAAAAAAAGTTAAAACCTTAAAATTTTAAGTCAACCAGCTAAAGCAGATTTTTGAGTTTTCTCAACTTATTTTTTAGGAAATTTCTCAACTTTTTGTTTTTAATAAACTTAAAAACAAGAAGTTGAGAAAACTAAAAAATCTGCTGAAGCTGGTTGCCTTCAAATTTTAAGTTTGCCCAACTTTTTTTTTTTACAGTGTATCTGACTCTCTTTGAATAAGAGCTGGTGCAACGAGTAATTTTGGATGGAGTTGTTGTACTTTCTTAACAATTCTTCACTTTTGGACAAAAAAAAAAACATTAGAATAGTAATGGACACTTTATCTGAGTTTAGTGATCAGCTCTTAGCTATTGTCAGATGTGTGGTTCATAATGATAATGATGATGTAAATATCCAAATAAGCAGAAAATAATGTCTTAATGGGGAAAAAGCCATTATTGGACTGTTTTTCTCATCAGCCTGTTAGGAAACAAAGTTGTGTTTACAAAATAGCAAGCTGATATGATGAGCACTTTGCCTAAGAACTAATCCCTGGAATTGTCAGATTTTTCCACATTTGTGGGTATTAAATCTTTGAAAAACACCTAAACCAGTTTTCCATGGGAGGGAAAAACTGTGTAATCCACTTGTTTGCTGAGTTTTTTTTCCCTATGAAACAAGTACTTATTACCTTGAGACAGACAAAACGTCTTACAACAAAGTCTACAGGTCATTTTTTCTCAGTTTTATAAGAAAAGTGATGTGTTCATTTATTTTCCATACACGGGTCTATTATTGTGGTGTGTTTACTTTTTTCTACACCTTACCAATGCAACCAGTGTGCCAATTTAATTATGTACCCCCCCCCCCCCCCCCCAAACACATGAAACATTATTATAAATACCGTATTTAGTGTTTATCATTCATGACATTACCAGTAAAAAAAGGAATTAGTAGCAAAATAGCATAAATTGGATGCATGACCTTTGACATCAACAAAAGGTTAAGGTTAAAGACCACCTCTGCAATATACAATTGTGCATATAACTGTGTTTTGTGTGTGTGTGTGTGTGTGCTATTATATGCACGTTTTATTATTCGATTGAATAAACTGTTCAGTGACTCAACACACAAAAAGACCCTCGCTACAGCCTACAGAAAACGGATTGAAACGATTCGCGTCACAGGGATGAAGCAAAATCCCCAGCACTACTGTGAAAAGCCCATCCGCGTGTAAACTAGAGCACAGAGACGTAATGTCCCTTTAAGCGCAGACTGCGAGCGGAACATCTGCGTCTCCTCCTCTGTGACATCGCGCAGAGGAGCGTCCTATGGACGGCCTGACTCCGCCCACCAGTCAGGAAGATACAGAGCTCTCTGATCGTAAGTGGCCGTGTAGAGCGAGAGCTGATACAGACGTTTGTGTTATTAGTCCCTGTTCAAGAGAATCAACATGACTGGCGCTTGAACGGAATGTCAGATTAGCTTTCATTTGGACGCAATCCTCATTCCTAGTTGGCTGTCGCGCACACAACTGGGCGAGAGCACAATTTCCAGATTTATATTAACCATCTTTTATTAGATTCCCGATCAGGCTTTTCTTTGTAAGACAGTTTACACATACTGAAACAAAGTGGATTTAACAGTGGCTACGTGGTTTACCCGCACTCCAAGATGCTTCTGGTCTCCCAGCGGCTAGACTCACCTCGCATGGACCCATTAGTGAGTTTATGAGTTTCATATTATTGGATTGCTTTGAATGGTGGCTCACGATCATTTGGTGTTTACAAGTAAAGCCCGCTTATGTGTTTCATTTTGTCAGTATACGCGCACCTCATACACCTCCACACTGTCTTTTACGCAGTAGTTGCTTTTTAAACTGTAACACTCCTACTGTTCTGCTTGAGGTCCACGGTGAAGTTTGGAAACTCGAGTGGAGAAATCACAGTGTTTTGTGTGCGTTAGATAAGGCAGACAGTGATTAGATGACAAGCTTGTAGACTGCATCAAACATTAACTGGCGCTGTCCCACGCGTTTACGCACACATTCCGAGAAAGTTCCATTTACTATATTGATTTTGCTAGTACTATTTATTTATTGAATTATGAAGTAGTCATTCCGACTAGCCATATGACAAAAGTAGGAAGGCTATTTTAACATGAGATAATGTTACTGGTAGCAGTGGAGCTAGATAGGAGATGATGTACCTAGTAGCGTAGGCTATCTTTTAAATACGTAAGAATGCAATATAAATTACTGCTGCGAAATAAATATTAGTCTCTATAGTGAACGGTTGTTATTTGTATCACAGATCCCTACAGAATTCAGTGCTAAAAAATGTAGTCTGTTACAATTAGCAATAGAATGGTTATTTGTCACTACTGGGGTAGTGACTAGTAGCAGAGGAAGTACTGGTGACTAATTGAACAGATTATATTCACTACTGGAATAAGGCAGCTGTTGAATAGATTAGTGTGACTGCTTGTAATCACAAAAATGTGCTAGTAACATGAATAATAAATACTAGTTACTTGAAAGCCTTGCCATTACGCTCACAGTCTGCTATGATAAACTCTGATTCAGAGGGAACAGCAGGTTGAAAGGGACTCGAGATCCTATCAGCGCAGTCATTTAAACGGGTAGCATGGATCGCTTTATCGATGCACGGAACGCAAAACCTTTGTTTCCATACATACGGCTGAAGGCAATGTAGAGTCAGAGAGGTAAAAGCCCCACACTGTTAAAGCAGCATGTGGTCTGCTTGTTGGAATGAAATGGCATTTATCAGACACTCAGCGGGGCTGCGCTCGCTAACAAAAGACTGAGAACTGGGGACTTGGACGAGAGCGCGGCTCTGGGGCTGCAGGCGCTGTGTAAATCATCTCAAAATGAGCGATAATGTGAGTTTTCACTGTCGGAATTGCGGCTGCGTTTAAGCCTGGTGTTTAACAGTTAATGTGGATTGCTGAGAGATAAGAGAGACAGACGGTGGCTAAAATGCAGGACAGGGCTGCCAGTGTGTACAGGATTAAGCCGAGCTATAGCAGAATACGTAATGAGATTATAAAGGTGGCGGAGGGCTCGTTCACTGTCTGAATAAGAAAGACTAGAAGGCAGCTTGCATCACTGATCTTCATATCAACCCAAGCGAAAACTGTCTATATTCCCTTGTTTTCTAGAACACGATTGTGATCCCATGTAATTCAGTTTCTTGTAGATCAATAAACTAAAGGAGAACGTTCATTGACGAGCCTGATTTACGCGCTGCCCCCCCCCCCATGGATTTGCCCAAACACATTTCCGAAAGCTATTATTGTATTTCCACAGATAGGCTACAGCATGTTTACCCCCGATGGACAGTCCCATATTCTCAGTATTATAAGTTTCCCTTTAGTTCAACAGGGAGTTTCCTCGGATCGTTTTCTGTAACATTTGACAAGCAGTAACAGATGAGACTATTGAGGAATAAGATAACAAAATTTCTTATGATTATGAATAAATTATGAACAAAATGCAATTGTGGATTACACTGGGCATATATCAGTCATTTTCGCGAGACCGTTTGTCGACATGACGTCACTCACGTATTATTAATATTCATTTTTTTAGCGGGTCCCGCCTACATAAACCCTTTGACCTCTTTAACCCAGTTTAAGGGTTTCGATCTTTTGCAGTAGGTTATTGAGAGCAGGCAGCTCAGTTAATACATGTTATTTTAGGCAAGCCAAGGTAAGCCAGAACCATTATAAAAGTAATTAGATAAATAAATAATAATTATTATTATCGTATTAAGTTTAATTTTCTTATTACTCTCAAAAAGGATGTTAATTTTTAACACATTTTTGTGTTGACTATTTTAACACGTTTTGTGTAATTTTGTGTACATAATTGCAACAAATTGTGTAACTACACTCTTAAAAATAAAGGTGCTTCAAAAGGTTCTTAAGCGATGCCATAGAAGAAGCATTTTTGGTTCCACAAAGAACCATTCAGTCAAAGGTTCTTTAAAGAACCATCTCTTCCTTACCTTTTTATAATCTGAAGAACCTTCTTTCGCCACAAATAACCTTTTGTGAAACAGAAAGGTTCTTCAGATGTTAAAGGTTCTTTATGGAGCCATTTAGACAAAAAGGTTCTTCAATGGCATCATAAGACACCTTTATTTTTAAGAGTATATAACACATTAGTGTGTAGAAATTATCAGGAATAACACATTGGTTGAGTTAAAAGTAACACAAAATGTGTTGTCCTTAACTAGACACAGATGTGTGTTAAGAAACAACACAGGTTGTGTTGTATTTAACATCCTTTTTAAGGTTGTATTATTATTATAAAAAATAACATTTAACAAATATAAATAAACATGTTCAATAATAATTAGTGCTGTCAAACGATTAATCGCGATTAATCACATCCAAAATAAAAGTTTTTGTTTACATAATATATGAGTGTGTATATTTATTATGCATATATAAATATATAAACACATGTATGTATATATTTAAGAAAAATATGTTATGTTTATATATTATATATATATTTGTGTATAATATAAAATATAATAATATAAAAATAGATAAATGCATATACATGTAAAAATTTTCAAAATATACACTGTATGTGTGTGTGTGTGTATTTATATATACATAACAAATAAACAGTACACATACATATATTACGTAAACAAAAATTTTGATGTGATTAATCGCGATTAATCATTTGACAGCACTAATAATAATTACAATTTATGTCATTAAATATATTGGCTAAATAAATAAATATATTAGCCTATTAAATTTTAAATATAGTAAATAAATATTTCTAAATTCTGAGTTCCTCTGTGCTAAACTTGTTGTTTTTCTGGAATCCAGTATCACAGTTGTAGATTTCCCGCTCCGGATCGTTCTGCTCCACTCGGTTTGAACTGATCTGTGGCCAAATGAGTCAGTGCGCTTTGAAGCTGCTGTTGACGGATGAATAAAAGGGCCAAAGTGGAATGCGCGCTCTGGTCTTCAGATCTCGTGCACGCACAGAGCGGTTCAATGTAATGCGAGCAGCGCTCGTGAATACACTTGGATCTCACCTCAAAGTTAGGTGAAAGTTTAAAACAACACATCCAACTTTTATCTTACCGACGTTTCTAGAATGAGATCACTGAGTCAGGGCTTGTGCAAAGGAATTTAACTCAGAGGGGTTTTTTTCTTTGTAGAGAGAGATGGTGTTTGCGAGTTCAAAAGCAGTCTTCAAAGAGAGAGACTCAGCAAACCCTCATACCACAAACAATCGCTCTGTCATTTTCCCGCGCTAACTAAGAATCGTTCTCAGTGCATCACCTTGAGTGACTCGTTGTTCCTTCGTGAGGAGACAAGGATGAAATTGTGCTGATTTGCAGGAGGAGCCATATGGTGGATTGAGGAGATAGATAAAGATGGGAGGGAGAGATGTAGATAGCACGGTGTTGAAGTGATTCCGATATAGACAAAGAAAAAGAGAGAAAGGTTGTGCTGTCCAAGGCCAGATGTTTTGTTATGGTGGTTGATGGACATTTCTTTCTCATTGCCTCATTGTCATGGGCATGACTACCTCCAGCAGGCACAAGACGTCAATATAACATCAGGTTGATGCTAGGCATGATGTTGGACAGACATTGCATTTTGGTTGAGAATGAAAATCAGTTTGACGTCAGTATTTGACATCACGACCTAAAAACAACAAATACAACATCAGCTGATGTCGGTATTGGACATCAAATTAACATTGGCATTAGATGTTGAATTGACATTAAATATTGGTCACCCGATGTCACAACCGAAATTTAACCAAATATCAATGTCTTATGACATTGTGTGCCTGCTAGGCCTGAGTGCTTAGAAGTGAAGTCAATAATTAATCATAAAATTGCATTAATTGTGTGATTTCAACTATTTTATGAGGTGGTGATTCATGATGTGATTTGTACAAAAAAAATTAGGAAAAAAGTAAGCATGATGGCCCACCCCTATACCTAACTGTCAGTGGAGTGTAAGCATGAAAATTTACAAATGAGAATTTGTACGAATTCACATGAAATAGCCACCAATTCCAGTAGCCCCTCACTGCAGAACAAAGATCCAGGGGGCGGGGTAGGATCCACATCCAGGGGGTGGAGATTGGTAGGTTTAGGGGTGGAGATGGGTAGGTTTAGGGGTGGGGATGGGTGGGTTTAGGGATCAGGGGGTGGAGACGGGTATGTTTAGGTCTATGTAAGGTGGGAGGAGTTGGACCTAGATCCAACTCCGCCCCCTGGATCTTGTGTTCTGCAGTGAGGACCATCTCACCAATTCGGCAAAATGTAAAATTGTTACAAATTGCGGTAAGAGTGTGTTGGTGATTCTTTTCCCAGCTTCAAAGCATCTGATCAAAGTGCAGTAGCATCTTCTTTCGTGATACATTTAGCCACAGTAAATGCACACACACTTTTTGTTTGTCTATAAGCACACACTTTTTCATAAGTAGATCCATATCTAATCAATCAAAGTTTCCACATTAGTCATATATAAAGTGACAAACTTTTTCAGACATATTCAGAGGAACCCTGTCAGTTCCAGAGCAATTCTTTGGTACTGACTCTTTTCAACGAAAGGTAACTGAGAAAATGAAAGAGTGAACGAGAGGAAAAACGCACATGTTTCTGTTATCGCTCTGGCTTCCTGATTTAACGTCAGTTGGCGAGAAGGACAGAGAGAGCAAGCTAAGGTGAGCAGCGGAGAGAAAAACTGCGTCACTGTGATCAGGCAAGACCTCACCAGGAAATAACAGTGTTGCCTAGGGATGAAAAACAAACAGGAGCACACTATACAGAATATTGGGTTGAGTAATTTCTTTTCCTGTCTCCAACACTTTGCACAAAAACTCAGTCAGAGGTACTAGAGTGGAGAACACTCACCTCAGAGCTTTGCCTGCTTTAAATGGTTCTCTCCAGAAACCCCTGCGTCTCTCTGACACACGGAAGAATGCTTACAAGCACCTGATGTTTGTCAGAAGTGAAAGCGAAATCAGTGGCACAGCAGTGAATGAGAAGACGAAGTGTAAATGCATAAGCCCAAATTACTGAATGAATCGGAGAAGCAGAGCTTAGCTGCGAGGAAACATATGCTGCCTCTGGAGAAAACGTCACAGGATATGAGGGCTACAAAGATAGAGACTGCTTATTTTACCTCTGACAATCAACTACTGTAAAGCCCCCTGTGAACTCAGCATCTGTTATGGCTCGAGAGCCCAAAGGAACATCATTCATTTAGAGCATCATTTTAGCTGGATCAGCAACTAAAATGCTTTAAAAAGTTGCTTACTCTCCACACAACGATTTGGGAACAACCGCAGCCAAGTTTCTGTTTCTGTGCAGATATGTGGGAAATTTATGACTGATTCCAGGCCTCTGAGTGGAGTTGTTCTTCTTTCTCTAGTTATTGCTTATTCATTAAGGCTGAATTAGGCTAAAATGTTTTAAATATTAAAAATTAAAAGTTCCCAAATTCAGTTCTTATGCTAGTTTTTCCTGACACTGGGAGGATTGAACTTGTACCACATGTAGCAAATCAGAGACTGACGTAAACTCTCTGGGAGTCCAGCTAAACCAGCTAAGCACCAGATTGGCACGGCTGGGAGACCTGTTTTAAACTAGATAAGACCAGCAAACTATCTTAGGTTGGTTTTGTTTTACAGCATTGTACAGCTACTTCTGTTTCATTATGATTTTAAGTTCAGCAGTGTTTAGTTTGTACAGCCCACAACACATTCTCAAGTGAAGGATCTAAATGAAAAAGGGAAGATCACATGTGAAAAAAGTCAAGGGGAAAAAGCAAAACAAAACAATGAGAAATGGAAATCTCCACGTACCCACTGAATGACATCATGCCTTCAAATCAGCTCGGACACAGTTTGTTCTGATTCTTTGTATTGCTCTGGGGGAACAGGGCAGTTGCCGTGGTTAAGTAGCGGTTTTGGTCTTTGTGTGTATGTTTAGCATTCCGTTTTGTCTCATTTGCATGTCTAATTCAATAGTTTGCATATAGAAGATCGTTCAAGATCATCTGATTCCCTCTCCTCTCATTATTAGACTGTGTTGCAACACTGTCTGTCTATAGTCTCACTGCATGGAATACAGGTCTTTGTTCAGCACCAGCAGTGGCTTCCCGCTTGCATCATCATTACACACTCAGACTGTAATGAACCTGTGGCTCCTTTTGGAGAATGTAGGCATGTGCTCAGGGTAGATGAGATACAGTTTGTTTTACCTTCCACTATAAACCCTATAAATCGCTAGCAGTGATGAAATTAACTGCAACCGTTCTTTGATCAGACAGACATAAAGTGAGAATATCGAACAGTCCAGAAGCATTCCCAGAACATCATTGCAAAAAGTGAAGCGCAATGAGACGGTGATTGAATAAGTGGCATAAAGAGCAGCTCCAAATTTCTGTATTGTATTTTAGTATGTTTACTTGGTGGATTTGCTACTTTTCATGTTTCAATTCTATGCTAACCAGATTTTCTGACTGTCTAATCTATATAATCTGCCTATTTATTCTTTATAGGCATATGGACATTTTTGGGTACATTTTAAATCCCGCTATACTTAATTATTTGAATCCTGTACTACAATGCAATGTCAGATTATACAATACAATCTCAAAAAGATAGACAAGGAAGTTTGTGTGATGTTTACAGCACTGTGCAATAAACTGTAGCCAATACATTTAGCCATGATTTAGTGTTGGCAAAGCCGGTTGCATACACTGGACAAGAAACACTGGGACATCTCAGGATTGTAAAACAGCTGGTGTGAGTACAATCATAGAAAAATGAGCGAAATTCATAAATCCTATTGTTTCTTCATTGCAAGTGAGCCTAATCTGACACTGACAGAACTTTGTCGAAGGCTAAGATTCATCGCAACTACTTTGCTATCGATGAACATCACACTAGGCGATCAAAGACTCGCGATTTTGCACTACAACAACAGAAATTCTTTACGATCCCTGAGATCTCAGACAGTCAATATCGCACATGTGAGCACGACGTTACAAGCTAAATCACATTTACTTTACGGGTTAAACAGGATATTCATTGAGACAAAAAAAATGCAAGCTGGGATTTGTGCTTGGAGGAGATGGGTTGAAAAATACATGGGTTTTCTATTGTCATCTGAAAAGTAAAGACCGCAAACTTAAGAATGTAAATAGGGTCAGTTTTGATTTAATGTTGACTTTTAGAGAAATGTAAAACTTTAACAACCTCAGTGGGTGTTCTTCCAAGAGTGCAGCTGAACACAGATGCGACTGAAGATTAATCAGTACTGCGACTCACACAAGACTTAAAAGAGCCCGTGTTGCAACAAAAGAGCAAGTAAATGTTTCTCGTTTGAACGTGTCACTACGATACACCGTGATGAATGGTCCTGCAAGACAGCGATCATGCCCACTAGAATGCACATGCAGGCGAACGGCCGTGCTTTCATCTGCGGTCCAAAGTAAAAAATACCCAGAATTCCTGGCACTTCATAATGCACTCATTCCCAGAAGCAGTTGTCGTAGTAACCTTGGCAGCTTTTCACAAGTGCGATCTTTTTCCTACTTCTTTCTAAGGGATACAAATGGAATAGGGTGTAAATTATTAATTAGTGGAGATGGTAAGGGAAGGATTTCATTTATTCATACACAGACATTTTTATCTATGTGTGTACTCAATGAAAGAAACAAAGTAATATATTCAGAATTAAAATGATCTGTGCATGTAGGTGATTGTGGTAACGATCTATCTGGTAACGGTGTTGAATTAGTGAGTATTATGGGCTGTCTTCTGCATTGTTTCGTTGCTGTCTTGTCTGCGAGTGGTATTCTAGGTCACTCCCTCCTCCTCCCTCCTCCCTTGTGTCATCCATTAACAGAGCCTGTGTGTGTGTGTGTGTGTGTGTGTGTGTGTGTGTGTGTGTGTGTGTGTGTGTGTGTGTGTGTGTGTGTGTGTGTGTGTGTGTGTGTGTGTGTGTGTGTGTGTGTGTGTGTGTGTGTGTGTGTGTGTGTGTGTGTGTGTGTGTGTGTGTGTGTGTGTGTGTGTGTGTGTGTGTGTGTGTATCTACGTTTGATCAGAAGTATGTGCTTGCCAATTTCGTGAAGATGGATAGACACCTATTTTTCTAGGTTTTTTATTGTTCCACTTAACTTTCATCAAGTACACCCACATACATTTTCCTTTTCTTTTCATTGCCTTCCTTCCTTTTATTCTTTTATTCATATATTTTTTTGTCTCTGTTTGTGCATGTAAGTGGTGAGGTCAGTGAGAGTGCCACTATGGCAGTAACGGGCCTATGTTGGTGTCCGTTTGCAAGCCCATAGTAACAGATTGTGGCGCATGGTTCATTGAGTAACTTGATCCAGACATAATGTTTTACCATGGTTGGCTGTGGTTTGCCCGGTGACTCGGGTTACATACACATGCAGGCGTCTCCAGCAATCTCCATCCACAGAGCATGGTCTTCTTGACCCCGGTGACCCCAGCCAGTAGAAGGGTGGGGTCTTAGTAATTGATATAAGTGATTAATAGCTCTCCATCCGCTCTGTTCAATTTAACCATAATTGCCTTTTCATTTTAGTGTCGGCTTGAAGCCTCTCAGAAGGCTAAACTTAATGATAAGGGCCTGTCATGTCCATGTCACACCTTTTCATCGCATCTCTGTGTAATTAAGTAAAGAGGTGTGATGAGAATGCTGCGTAGACTATTAGTGCATCAGCAAATGTAAATGTCTTTTCTTTTTTGTTTTCTGCCTGCCATAAGAAGTGTAGCAATGAAACAGTAAGATGAAGTAATTGCAAGGTCCAGATGGAATCTGCTGAAATTTCTTCTGAAAGTTTTGTTCAGTAAGATTTTATTTGAAAGAAATTAATACTTTTGTTCAGTAAAGATGCATTAAATTGATCGAAAGTGACAGTAAAGACATGCTACAAAAGATTTTCATTTCAAATAAATAATATTCTTTTAGCCTAAACTTTAAATATTTTTAAGCACTAAATCAGCATATAAGCAATGATTTCTGAAGGATCATGTGATACTGAAGAATGAACGAATAGCTGCTGAAAATTCAGCTTTGCCATTATGTGAATAAATTACATTTTAAATATATTAAAAGGGAAAACAGTTATTTTAAATTGTAAAAATATTTCACAATATTATGGACCTGAAACATTTGAATGGTAATGTATGTGGAACAGATTTAAACATTAAACATGTTATCATAGAAATTGGGGAAGAACATTAGCCTCAGGAAGTTCGCCATTAATATGTTTTTTTACACATTAAACAGTCCACATTATAATTGTAGAAAATAACATTTTTCCAAGCTCTAATATAAACTATTTAAAAGGACACACACATGGAGATCGGATTCTGTAGAACTGTGTGAATGACGACATTCCTGTTCTGTGGAAATCTGTTCTGTGCACACTTTCCATGTGGAATGGCAAAAAATGTGATTGTTGTTTTAAGAAACTAAACAAGAAATGTAGAAGAGACTATTGTCTTAGAGCCAAGTTATACTTTGCATTTGATTAAATTGTCTACAAATGTGCCTAGACAATCCTAGATAAAGAATGCACTATCATTGGAAATTCTAGATATAGACACCAAAGAGCAATTGTAGATAAACTGTTATTGTTGCAGTCATTTATGTTTGAGAAACTCTGCACACATCACTATGTCTCTGTGGTTCTTGTGTGTGTGTGCGTGTGTGTGTGTATCTTTTTTTCCTCCACTGTTTAGTTATTTTTAGAGAACATGGGAACTGAGAGCGTGAGATGCTCAGTTTGGTGGAGGGGCAAGCTCATGTCATACTGTGATTGCATGCCAGTGACAGGAAAGTCAGAGCGAGGAAGAGAAAGAAAGAGTGTGTGTGTGTGTGTGTGTGTGTAAGAGAATGGGAGAGATAATGAATCATTCACTACAAAAGCCATTTAAAAATCAGTCATACTTGTCTGACTCTCTTCCCTTTTCTGCATCCTTCAGCCATTACCAGAATATTAAAACATTTGTTTCCAGAAGCAAACTGAGAATTCCTACTTGGGCTGGTAAAATGACTGTAAATCTGATTGCGTTTGTGGAAGTGTCTGTATATACTGCAGGTGGTGGTTAGAGGGGTTTTATGAGTATCTTAACCTTTTGTCCCGTGAGCCCTACAAACAGATGATGATGTAATGGAGAGCCGGGTCATTAGGTAAAGCTGGGTCTGCCAGTGCTCTAGTGTGGATTTCCACAGCACTGAACATCTATAACTGCGTGTTTTCTCTAGCGAACATGCAAGGAGCTCATCAATGTAGACAATCCAAATAAACGTCTAACAAGTCACCTTTTGGTTGAAGGGGTCAGACTGTTGTGAATAGAGGACAGTAAGTCAGTCATGCTCTTTTTTTCCCCCTCTTATTTTTCCATCCCTTACTTCATCTCATTTGATCATGCACACCCTAAAGTATTTTTGAAGGGGTTGCTCTAATGGCTTCAATCACTGTTTGGCCCAGATTTCCTAAACCCCGGAGAGCTCTGAGATGAATTAAATCGCTAAAGACCCTGCCGAAACCACAAAATAGGGCGAGACATCAAAGTGGAGGATTTCTTGTGCGTTTGTTATCGCTCTCACTTCAGAAATTAGTGTATCTAAAAGTCAGCCGTGGTGTTTTTATCAAGTTTTTAGGAATGAGGCAGCACTCGGTTTTATCTGCTATCAATTTGACGTGTTGCTCATAAAGAGTTTATCGTTTGGTTTACGGTAAACATTCCCATCATTTGTGTCAAAACCCTGCGCGCGAAGCCCGGGAAGACGGCCGCAGACGAGTTTGACTTCAGCTACTTGACTGTCAAATGTAAGATCAATTTCTGTTTTGATACAGGTGAAATTTCCTCATTCGAAACGAAAAGCTTATCTCGCACTTAACTCCTCAGAGTCGGCTTTATTCTCTGCGAGTAATTGGCTTTGAGTCGAGCCATATCCGCGCTAACAGCGTGTCTGTGAAAACGTGAGATGACGCTCTCTGAAGTGGCGTAGCGGCTGTCTCGCGGTGCGTTTCAGTGTTGTTTGCTGTTGCGACAGAGCTGTGGGTGGAAGGAGGAACATATTTCTACCTCGCTCAGACGTCCAAAACAAACAGCGCTATGAAGGCTGGAGCTACTCTCCGTTAGGACCAAAATTCCACAGCTACCACGCAGCCAGGGAATCTTATTACTCTCTTTCTCTCTCTCTCCCTCTCACTGAGATATAAATATTTTTTCCACAGGGTTTTGAAGGGATTCTGTGGCAAACATCAACAGTTATGCACCTTGTTCTGGTACAATAGCAATAGATATTGCTGTGTCTGTTCAATAGGACAACAGCTAATGATCATCGGTCAGTGAAAGGACAGCATGGGGAAAGAATGATGGGGAGGGGGGTAAATAATATTAGCTCTGTAAAGCTCCCACTACATCTGCTTGACAGGACATCCACTGATCCTAACTAAACAGCTGTCTGAACTGAGGTGACATAAGGATGGGGGGCTTGATTGACAGCTTTTTTCCAGAGGTTCAGTCGAGGTAGGGAAAGATTCTGAAAGAAATAAAGGGATAGAAAGTTTTAGGTGAATGTGTGATGAGAAATCAGGTCTGTGCTGTCTACCACACTACTAACTTTGAGGATCAAAGTTGTATAGGCATGATAAACAAGTGTTTAAGTTTGTGTACTTTAGGTTAGAACAATATATTGGCTGATCAAAACACATTTTGGCCGTTTTTAAATGATCATTTACAGCATATACTGTATATGCACTACTGTTCAGAAGTTTGGAGTCTTTTCTGATCACCAAGGCTGTGCTTATTTGATAAAAAAAATACTGTGAAATATTATTAAAATTTAAAGTGACTGTTTTCTGTTTTAATATACAAAATAAATATAATATATTTTATATATAATATATATAATGCAATTTATTCTAGTGATAGAAAAATTTAATTTTCAGCAGCCGTTACTCCAATCTTCAGTGCCATATCCTTCAGAAATCATTCTAATATGCTGATTTGGTGCACAACATTTTTTTTTTATTATGAATGTTGAAAAAGTTGTGCTGCTTAATATTTTTGTGGAAACCATGATGCAGTTTTTAAGGATTTTTGATGAATAGATTTTTTTTTAATTTGAAACAGAAATCTTTTGTAACATTTTGAATATCTTTACTGTTACTTTTGATCAATTCGCTACGTCCTACCTAAATAAGTTTTAATTTCTTTAAAAAAATATTCTTATTGACTCCAACTTTTGAACAGAACTGTTTATGTGTGTGTGTGTTGTATATATACAGTATATATGTATGTATGTATTTAAATTTAGTCATTTAGCAGACACTTTTATCCAAAGCAACTAATAAATGAGGACAATAAAAGCAATCAAAACCAACAAAAGAGCAATAATATGCAAGTGCTATAAGTCAGCCTAATGCATTACACACAGCAAGATTTTTTTGTTTATATGTAGTAGTAGTAGTAGTAGTAGAAAAAGAATAGAGAGCTCTATAGTGTTAGAGGCCTTTTTTTAAAAAAAGAAAACAAGCAGTTAGAAAACGAATGAATTGTGTATTGGAGTATTGTACGAGTGTATTGGAGGGTCAAGTGTTTTTTTAATTAAAAAGAAAACAAATAAATTAAATATAATTAGAATATATATATATATATGTGAAAAGCGAAACCCAGCTTTCTAGATACTGGCATCTGCATTTAAAAACCAAATTGGATGACCACAAATTTGTATCTATTCAAGGTAGCCAGACTGTGGCAAAATTACATAACCTTGTATATGATCAGGGTTGTTTTACATTGTAGTTAAGTATTCTGCCACTGGACAAGTCCCGTAATACACTCCATTTGGTAATTTCAGCTGAACGTCTTAAATATTTTCTGCTAATAGTATGTCTTCTAACAGTTTAATTGAGTTTCTTCCCCAAGGCAGTGTGATTTGGGAGCACAGCTCTAGGACTAGCTTCCTCCTTCTCCATGTCTCGTTAGGGTAGATCTTTCTAGATGTCTCTCACTCACACTGCTTTCTATTATAACAGCTGGGCCGGGCATTTCTGTGCTGCCACATCAGGACCTAATAAATGTGCCATACGCTCATTGATTTCCCAGTGCATGTTTGTGCAGCTGCTGGTAATGACATCACTTTCTGAGTACATGTGGTTGTGTAGGAGTCAATGAGTGAGACAGCTACATGTGTTGTTCTTCAGCAGGATGTAGATGCCATCTTTGGCCCTTCAACCACCCAGCACACAGAAACACCGCAACGTCTCTCTGTCTCTGTTATACAACAAGACCGAATGCCACTCAAGCAATAGAGGCACTTTCCCCCATAATGCTCCCTGTTCTTTGACCTACTGACACAACAAAATATTGGCAGCAGCGCTGTGGTGCAGTCGGTGTGTGCGTTTGTGCTGATACAAAGCATTTTTGAGTTGCTTGCTGCAGGAATAAATTCCTCCTCTTTTTATCTGTCAGAACTCTCCTCCTTCCTCTCTTTACCTCCTCCTTTTCCCCACTATGTTAAATTGTTGTGACACTGTAGCACTTGAGCGTCTGGTGTTAAAATATTCCTTCTTAATGACAAATGAACATGTGGATAGATTCCTCTCCCTGGCAGGTCATTAACATTTGACACATTGGAAGCAGCTCTGATGCTGTGGCGCGGGCACAGTTCTCTCTGCATTGCAATGGGGTGATTGCGACGCTAAGCGCCTGGAGTATTAATGCATTTATTCATTCCATCAAATCCCTCTTCATACAGATTATCAGACCTCTCTTTAACCAAAAAGATGATTTTATTTTATCCCACAAGTTAACAACTGTGTGTGGCTGTCTCAAGTGTGTGTGCTCACACTCGAGAGGTCCTTATTTCTCTTGTCTTGCCTTATCGCTGTGATTTTTCGATGTGCTTCAGGCTTTCAAACATGAATGTCAACCTATCGCTGCTGACACATAAGTGCGTAGATATCCATAAAAATTCCAACATATGGAAATAAGGGCAAGCTATGAGCTTTATCATAATACATTTTCCCAATATATCAGCCTGACTGCATTTTTATTAGCCACTGTGCTATATAGGTATCAGCATCAGGATTTTTAATGAAAGAAACCCCTATTGATTGACCGCTAATACTGACTAGTGTTTTACCAACATTTTGGCATTCTTACGTATATTTGGTCATTTGAGATTGTTGGTATTGACACTGGCTTATATTCAGATATTTTTGTTATTTTTTAATAAAGATTTTAGCATATGTGTGCATCTAAATTACATTAGCCAGATACATCGGCTTATATCAGCCATATGCCATTGAAAGAAATCTTCGTCAACTCATAATAGGAACCATCTTTTGATTTCTGTTTGACACAAGCATATTCTGCATGCTGCATGATGAAAGCTCATTCTTTATTGCTGTTTTAATAAGCGTGGGCCCCACACTACATCTGGTGCGAGACATATGTACATCCTGACTGGCTGCTGTAACGGAAAAAAGTATTTTGGCAGCTTTTATTAACAAATGTTACTTCCAGTAGACATATGTGGAATAATCCTAACACTTTACTTTACCTGCTTTGGTCTCTAACAGTGTTTGCACAATTAAAGCAAACTTAAAAATAATTAAAAGTGAATGCTATTGCATTATATATCATATTATCAAGTGTCGCTTATTTTAAAGTTGGCTATTTGTGAACAGTTCATCCATGCATGTGTAAATGTTTAAGTGTTTTTTGACCTTAATGTAATGTTTATTCAAAACTCAATATAAAGACAGACTTCTCTCTTACATATGCTGGAATTCTCCATCGTTTAGTCCACTTAAACCCATTCCTCCACAATCCACTTCAAGCTTGCATCTAGGGCTGCTCGATTATGACAAAAATCATAATCACGATTATTTTGGTCAATATTGTAATCACGATTATTTAACACGATTATTAGCGGGCCGTATAACCCAAAAAAAATTGAATGCAAATCTAAAGTATTCAGTTAACAGCCTACTATAGAAATTGAATAATCAGATGTAAAATAAAACAGCGTAGTCTTCACTGTAAGAATTAAACTTAATTTGTTTCTAATTAAAGCTACAAAAGACCTTCTGTGAAGAGCAGTGAGTGATTTTCTCTGTCTTTTGTTGTTTGATTAATATAAAGCACACAGTCAGCAGCAGGAATATAGTGCGCTGTCACTTTAAGAGCCGCACGGATCCAATTTACTGTTACACACGTATTTTCAGTATCATCTGTTTACATTAATTTATTACATAACCGACGAGGGTTTACGTGAATAATAATTAAGCGCCGCATTTTGACACATTTTTGCATGTATTTGACCGTTTAGGCGCATACGTTCAGCTAAATGATGACTTTACATGTCTGTGCTCTGCTCCGTCTCTGAGCGCATACACAGATATCCTCCTGAGGAACAGCGCAAGCTCTTTCGCGCTTTTTAAAAACATTAATAAATCTAATCAACTTTAATAACTCAAGCACGTCTATTTTGCAAAAGTCACGTTACATGATTTTACTGATTTACACGTGAAAATGGGCTTTTATGGAGGAGTGAAAGCGCACTGCTGGAAAGGGGCGGAATGGGGCGCCATAATCGTTTTATCTCGATTATTGTATTTTCATAATCGTTGGAGGCCGAAATCGAAACTGAATTTCGATTAATTGCACAGCCCTACTTGCATCCATTGTACAGTCCAACATCTCAAAGTCCAATCAACAAATGATGTATAGAACCAAACAGAACCTACTTTTTTTTTTGATAATTCATTCCACTCGGATGCATGTCACAATATAGAAGAACTTCCATTTCATCATGACTTCAAAGACATTTCACAAGCTTTTTCTCACGTTTTACCAAAAGAGATAACATAAGGCAATGGGAAATGAGTTTTGGCGGCAAAAAGTGATATCACAAAGGCTGACATCATACTGTGTGCTAACATTGTAGAGAAATAGTTAAGAAAAACAGTCATTTCAAATTTTTATGTGTTCCAAATACCTAACGTAGACTGAAAATTAAGCTCAGACCTTCATACAGCTGGTGCTTTAACCAGTTTTGTAATGTAATAAAGTTTTTTTTTTTTTTTTACGCAATCTAAAGTGACTATAGAAACAGTCAAAAGTGTGTCATTTTGATGGTATAGGTGAACAGCAGTCAATAGTTGACTCTATTTGACTTCGTAGAATACTGTTGGGAGGACAAGGTAGAGGCAGTGCTCTTCAAGAGAAATCAAAAGCCTTTGTGTCGTACAGGGACCTCCAATCAATAACCAGCTCTTCTCTTGCCCCCTCAAGGACGTTATCTCACACACAAACACACACACATACACGGGGTCTTGGTCTATATGGCGCCGTTTTACGAGTGTTGTAATTGCTGTGACGCGTTTAAGGGAGAGCTACTGAGAGAGAACCATTCATGAGATTTATTAGAAAAGGGGTTCCACCAAAAGAGAGAGAATTAGATGGAAAGGTGAAGAAGAGGAGGCAGAAAGAACAGATGACCGCATTCAGTCCAAAAGGAAGAGATAAAGGAAGGAGGGATGGAGCATCATCAGATATATAAAGTGAGCAGTGGACTCTATCCGTCTGGGCTGGTGGACATTGATCTGAGTGCTCTAGAGCAGGCCAACCCAACTAATGCCGGTCCATTATTTAGCCTGTAGAGATAAAGAGACAGGAGGCTTCTGAGGTGGACGGCTAAATGAGGAATGGAGGGATACACCTTAACCGCAGAGGACAAGTGTCTACTCAAGTGTGTGTGTGGAATGAGAAAGAACAAGCTTTGTGCAACTGTCGCTCTCTGTCTGGACTGTTATCCATTTAGAGACCGTTTCTGCGATTGCTCATACTCTCACACATACACACCATGGGGGCTTTCCAATGATTTCTGTTGCTTTAATAGTGAGCTGACAGTATTTTCTGTCACTACACCTAGCCGTTACACAAACCATAGTTTGTAAATGAAAACATAAGATATTTAGTATATTTCCCTCGAGTGAAACGTTAGCTGGTTCCCTGGATTCTTTTAGAGGCATTTGGTTTTCACAATTTAGGCAAAATGTGACCCAAACACATACAGTGTAGCCCGTCACTCGATTATTGATAATAATATGAAAGGTTTGCCTCAGTACATGCTGTACAACTTGCAGGAAAAATGAGCTTGTAGCTAAGTTAAGTTACTCAACTCATTCAAGCCTTTTTTTATCCTTAAGCCTGAAACATTGGCTGAATTCAGAATAGCATACTAGTATACTTCTCTTACTGTTGCTGGCATAAAGATATGCAATTCTGAATTTAGCCATACTATACATAAGAGTGTGAAAACAGACGCTTCCAGCTATGCAAGATTGATTTCATGTGTTGTTGCTTTCCATGTCAGAGTGTAATTCATAGTACAAGTATGTGTTGCATTCTCAGCGTCGCCTGTAACAGTGTAAACTGTCTGCATGCACGGTCAAGTTTCTCTACTGTCATATCAAAGAGAGTCTTGTGGGGTAAGTTAGATCTTATAAAACATGATTAGATCAAGCTACCCCAAATAATAACACAATGGAACAGATATTCCCCGTCAAGTGTGTGTTTGTATGTTGCTTTTCACGTACGGTGTTCAGACTCGTTTCACTACAGAACTGGGAGTTTTTGTTCTTCTCTCTCAATATCAGGTTTAAAAATGTATCACACCCACCTTATCAACAAAAACCGAGAAGGAGAAAGAAACTGAGAGAGAGAGATCAAGGTAATCTGAATCCCTCTGTGGCTCTTTCTGAACAGCCATCTTTATCAAGGCAGATCCGTTCTTGTCTGTGAACAAAATCAAACAGAGATTGGAGACACACACACGCACCAGCTCCAAGTCTGCATAATCAGGAAAGAAGGGGTGAAAGGGGGAGAGGTTAGGAGAGGGAAAAATGGAGGAAAAGTGTGTGTTGAGAGAGAAAAAGAATGAGAGAGAGAGAGGGAGGCCTTGAAGTCACATTCTTGTATTGGATAAGGAGAGACCCCATGGATTGGATCAAGGTCGGAGTGTTCATTTAAAACTGCCTCACTGACAGCAGCAGCCCTCGACATGAATATTAATACTGCTTTAACAACCAGCACAGGATGGCTGAGACCAGCAAGACAGCCAGTGTGTGTGTGTGTGTGTGTGTGTGTGTGTGTGTGTGTGTGTGTGTGTGTGTGTTCCAGTGCTAACTCAGGCAATTTGCTCTGCTTTTATTCCCTCCGCTCTCTCGTTGGCTGGACTAGAATTTGGTGAACCTTGGGTGCAGAATTCCTGCTCGTAGTTCTTTTTTCTTTTCCTCGTTCACTCACGCACACGCTCCACTCTCTTTGGTAGTTTTCATTTGTTTGTTCATATGTATGTGGGCGAGTTTTGCAGGGTTTTTTTTTCTGCCGAAGTCTTTTGAAAAGCATCCTCCTGGACTAAAAAGGAAACTTATTTGTCTAATAAGCTCGTTTGGTTGCAGCAGTTTAACAGAATATTTTATTCTTCAGATCACTGAAAAATTAATTATTTGCTCACCCCCATAAACTTTTTTCTTTGTTCAACAAATTAAGATACTTTGCAGAAACTCATACTTCAATACAGTTAAAGTAAATAGGAACAGAAGCTGTCGACAGGTGTACATATTTGATTTTATTATTTTATTTTATTTAATGGAATCCTGGCTCCTTTGGTAACTTTTAACACACTTTTATATATTGTCAGATATATATAAGAACATCTATCCAAAAAAGCACAATAAAACTGTCATAAAACAAGTCGATAGTCTATATTATGTCTATATGATTAAAGTATATTTAGTTTCAGTCTGCTTCATACACAAATATGCTATATGATTTAGAAGACTTGGAAAATGATACACAGGTGATTTCAGGGTTTTCTTTTTTTTTTGGAGTTTGATGGCATCTGTCTCCATTCACTTTAATTGTACTGAAGAGTGCAGAGTTAACATTCTTCAAAACATCTCCTTTCATGTTCCTCTAAAGAAAGAAAGACTTATGGGTTTGGAAGTACATTTGGATGAATAAATGATGTGATGAACTTTAATTTTAGGTGAACTATCCCTTTATGTGGTTTCGTTTACATATACAAAAGAGTTTTTCTTCAAGATGAAAGGGATGTATATGTGAGTATGTACTTTTGTTACTAAACCTCACACCCACCTTCTCTTTCTCTCTCTGTCTTTCTCTCACTCGTTGTTCCTGTTGTCCTTTGTTTGACTCTGAGTGTGTGTGAGTGTGTCCGTTGGGAGATCCCCTTAGTAATGGTCTAAGGGCAGCCGGTACAACAGACACAAGCACTTCCTCTTTTTTTCTCCATCCTTCACTACTTCCCTTCATTTATCATCTCACTATCTGTTCATCTGCTCCTCTCTTTAAATTCTACCCTCACGGTCTAAAGCTCTCGCGTGGACACTTTTAAAAGGCACTCGCACGCAGTGTGTTTTCATCTTCGGATTATATGTGGTTACTTAGGTTAATGTTTGTAGGAATAAAGATTTATGATGTTTAGCGTGCCTGTGTGTGTGTGTGTGAGAGCTAATGCGTTTTATGATTGTCTGTATAACCATCCTGTTGATTTATAGGTGTGTGTTTATGAGTTATGAGCACAAGCGTGTGTGTGATGGTAGACAGCAGGTTGTGTTAATGTCACAGTGAGGTGAAGCTCATTAGTGTTATTTTCCTCACATTCAGAAGACTGGCCATGCACTGGTAATTAGAGAGCTTGTGTGAATTTTGTGTTCAGACCATCACAGTGTAACTGAGCTCATAGCTGCTCCCGTGGTCAATAATATAGACATTATAATTAAGTAATCTTTATAATTAAACAGCCTTGATTTTTGTAATATCTTTTAAATGTAGTCTATATTTTGTCATGACATATTTGTTATTTTTTGTATTTTGGTAAATTTTACTCTGTTTACTCTGTTTTTTCCATCATTTTTTTATTTATTTAAACAGCTTAATTATCATCTTAATGTTAATTTTTGTTTCATTTTGTTATCATTGACTAACGTTTTTTCTGTCTGTAACTTTAATTGGTGAGATTAACACTGAACAGCCTTCAGCATGTAAAATCCATTATTTCTTTGTGTGTATATGTTGGATCTGCATTTCCTTTTGAATTCTTTTGTGTAGATTGGTGGAATATGCCTGTACGTCTTTGTCTTTGCTGGCAGGGAGGTGTGTGTGTTTGTGTGTATTTGTACACATATGTGCTTGTGTGTGTGTGTGTTTGAGCCCCAGGGCTCTTCTCTGCTTGAGCTGGGCCTAGTGCCACTAAACCCAGCCTAAACTGACCTATTTCCAAAGCGCCACACACACACATACATATGTGCACATGGTTGCCACTTCTCATCTCTCCTGCCTGTCGGAAACAATCAGACATGCACACACACATACGTTCCCTTCCCACACACTCACAGTGCTACTGCATGCCTCTGATCAGGACACATGTGTGTTTGTTTAGTGAGTGTGTTCTCTTTGTATGTGCTCATGTATCTGTTTATATATCCAGGTTCCTGTAAGAGGCATTGAGCGGCCGCTTGTGTGTTTGTGTTTGATCTGTCTCCCAGTGAAAGTGCCCCCTGAGCCATGTTTTCACCCCATACACCTGCGCTCCGAGAAGTGTAAATCTTTTTAAAAGTCTGTAGGATGCATGTGAATGTGTATCTGGGGTGAATATGTGTCAGAATTTACAAGTACCTGCCGATATTGGATATGTTGGCCCGATATTGATTTTTTTGCCTGCCCGTTTTAATATTTAGACTACTTTTGCCATCATCTAGCAAATTTACCCCTTTAAGAGCATTTTTGTTTTACTTGTAGCATGCTAGCTTTTTAGCGCATTTTAATTTTCTTTTCTTTTTATGAAAATGTATAGCTTTATAATACTGGCTGTCACCCATTAAAAGTAGTTATCAAATTCCAATATCAATGCATCCTTACTATAGTTATTTTGAGAAAAAAAAATAATTGCATAAAAAAGTCACAATTACAACAAGCAAAGTTGCAATTATGAGAAATCAAGACAAAATTTTGACAGTTGAATATACAAGAAATTTTCACTTACATTAAAGTGAGATTTTCATCCAGTTATTACGAGAAGACAATTTGTAATTACGAGAAATAAAGTTGGAATTGCAATTACGAGATTTTTTTGTCCAATTGCTAATTTATTTGTAATAATTATGAGAAATTTTGTATATTGGATATTTATTGGCCAATATTTAATTGTTTCGGGTTATTTAAACTACTTTTGCAACCACCTAGCTCTAATAAAAGGTAGTGTGATAAATTATGGCAAATATTTAACCCTGTATTAACGTTTTCTCTATAAGAGCGCTTGTTTCAATTGTAGCATACAAACTTTGTGTAAAAAAGTGCAGCACTACTGCAGTTACATTCACTGTAGGTTTGAAAGATATAGTATTTGAACATAGCCAAATCAAAACACGTGGTGTTTGTCAGTTTCAATAAATCTCTCTCAAATATAAACTAAGGCTGACTAAGAAGTGTATTACGTTGGAAGCTATGAGCCTGTGACATCATGAATGACGAGAATTCAGTGAAGGTCGGAACAGACGGGAACACGGTGTGTGTGTGTGTGTGTGTGTGTGTGTGTCTGTGTGTACATTTAACAGTCTCTAAGTGAGGCCAGGACAGTGTGCCTGCTATTACAGCGATGTTTCTCACTCACTCACTCACTCACTCTCTCTCTCTCGTGCTCTTTATAGACACACAGAGACATATGCATAGAACAGCATAATCCATCGCAAACAGACTCAAGGGACTCAAAGTAAAGAGGTAAAGAAGTCTGCTGATAGTCCTGGCACACTTGACGCACAAGCAAGATGGTTTGCGTCAGTGGTGTGACGGTCTAGTCGATCCAAACCGGTCACCAAGTAACCTCAGGTTACTTCTGTTTAACATCTGTCAAATCTTATTATATATGAAAAATCCAAAAAGAATGTTTTTGCATGTCCATTTCTAACTTGCTCAGGGATTCAGTTGCTTTTTGGAGAAGTGAATTTAGTAAAATATTTAAGTGATGATTTAGAAAAAGTTACTGACTTTATTAACATAAAAAATGGAAGGCAATTTCCTCTATAGAATAAAAAATGTTTAGAATAGGAAATAAATGCATAATTATTAGACAACAGCAAGAAGTTGCGGTTATGAGAAATAAAGGTACAATAAAGTTGCAATAATGAGGGACAAAGATGCAATTATGAGAAATTAAGGCACACTTGTAAGAAGTGAAGTTGCCATTACAAGGAGCAAAGTCACAGTTATGAGAAATAAATGCACAACTTCAAGAAGTAATTTTGCAATAATGAGGGACAGAGTTGCATTTAAGAGAAATAAAGGCACAATTGCAAGAAATAAAGTCGCAGTTGCAATTGTGACGTGAAGTTGCAAGTACGTGAAAGTTTCGATTGCAAATAATAATGTGAGTTTATTTCATGCAATTGCAAATTTATTTCTTGTAATTATGAAAAAAAAACTCACAATTGTGAGATGTAAATTTGCAAAAAACCTTTTAGAATTGTATTATTTTTATTACTCTGAGGCGGAACCTAGTTTTCCATAAAAAAGAGCTGCTTAGGGTTGCACTCCCAAAATCTGAAAACGATAAGAATAGGGGTTGCAGAAGGGATCAATAAGCAGAGGAAGAGCCTGGGAAGATGGACAGAAACAAAGAGAGGAAGGGGGAAAGGAGAGCAGCTGCGTCTCAGTGGCCATAGAGCTGCAGGTGGGACTTCATCAAACAAAAGACAGCATCTCAGCGTCTCTGGCTTTTTCGCTCACCCCTGCCTTTTCACTTCTTGGCAATATCGACGTCCGTTTTCCAGACATGCAGCAAATGAGTTTGTGCTCAAGCTTGTCTGAGAGAGAGATAGAGAAAGTCTTTTTACCCTTATTTCAATGCTGTCTTTTGATCATGGCGTGACACTGGCTTCAACCGCACAGGAGATTAAGCCAGACGTACACCTGTTCTGGACACACAGACACACACGCACCGACACATACAGGCTACTGTAATTGGCTCAGTGCAGGTTAGTTCAGGTTAGTGTGTTTATGCAACATTAGAGAGGAGTGTCTGCATTGTTCTACCTAGATGCCGTTAGCCACTAAACACGGGACACTTTCATCTGATACGTCTCTTCTTGTCCCAGATCACGCAGACGGTCGTAATGCTGATTAGCAGCTTGACACCTGATGGGTGAACACAGTATGATAGCAGATCAAAAAACAGGTGAATGGTAGATTGAGCTTTTAGCAATGAAAACGGAAATAGTATTAAAGTGATTGTGTAAGTCACCTGTCTCGCTCTATTTTTCTCCTTTTTTTTCTTCTTTTATTATTTTTCCCCTGAAGGGGACTATTGGGTGGGTTAAAGTGTGAATATACATCTGTTTTCAGTGTCTGTATGTGTTTACATGCTAATGTTTGTGCATGTGTGCACTTTTGTTTGCACTTTGTTGGCTGTGAATGATATAACACACACATGCAACCACCCTGCCCTATAGTGTTTCAGGGGCATGAATGAGGTCTTTATGAAAGGGAGTTTCCTCCGGTCAAGCCGATCCGCCCTGCTAATATCCTGACATCTGGAATAAACAGACACTCACTTTTCCCCATTCTTCCCATAGGTGTGAAAATAATGGGTCAATGACAAATAAGAGAGTCCAAGATAAAGATGAAGAAAAGTATTTAAACAGTTTTTCTTCAGTGATATTTTTGACTTTATACCCCGCAAAATAAAGTGAATTTTACTTCAGAAATTGAAAACATGTTCAACATGCAAGAGGTGTATTTAAGTTATTGTAGAACAATGACCCGCTTAAGTTTGCTCAGTCAGTTTGGTCAGTCAGCCAGGTGTTGAAGCAACTCTAAATCTTTATGAAACAAGTCCTTGTTAGCTTGATGCAATAATGTGAATGTCCTCAAATTCAACACTCATATTAAAGGTTATGATGGATTTTGTGGATTTGTGTGTGTGTGTGTGTGTACTATAGCTATGAATGATTACCATTTTTATATATATCATGTTTTTTGGTTCTTCCAAGAATAGCCATGGTAGTATCATGGTGTATATATATCCAAAACATAGTACTGTTCTGGTATTGTGTCCAAAAACATGAAATTACCGATAAAAAAACATAGTAGTGACATGGTATCTCGTCAAAAAAAAAAGTGGTAATACAATGATACGCTTTAGTACTTTTCTAAAAGGATTGAGGCTGAAGAGAATTGAATTTCTAAGGCGAGTTGGTGGACAGTTGGCAGATTATGAAAATGGATCCGGAAGTGCAATATGAACTGATAAATGAGACATAAAATATATTAACAGGTCTATCCATTTGAACGAGTTTGAAGAAAATGAGAAAGAGACATATGCATTTGTGTCCTTATCTGCACAGGTTTTTAGATATTGGGCAGTCCTGTAGGGATCCTCTAGACTGTAGAGTTCAGCAATGGTCTGCTCTCTGTGGGGGAAGGGCCCTTACAAAGCCATTTATTTTATTACTGTTCCATTCAGCCCTCGGAGGCTCTGTAATCTGCCATTAAACCATTACTGCAGGAAGAGAGAGAGAGGGATAGAGATGGAGGTAGGGGTGGGCAGTCACACTCAAGGGGCCTTCCCTGAGGGCCGGGCTTAAAGTAAAGCAGCTGGGCATAGACACACATACACACACTCACTAAAATGCTCTGTTGTATGCCTGAATACACTTACTACCATTTGTGAATGAGAGCATTTGGTGTAGTAGCTCATTATGGAGTTCAAAAGGTCATGACCTGTGACTTTTGACGTTTTTACTGTTTGGTTTCACATGCATTTCCGTGTTCACATATTTGCTGATCAAGGATAACAACATAGTACCATATCTTGTTTCACATACACTGTCTGTCGTTTAAAAGTTGTGGGGTCAGTTTGACTTCGATTTTAATAATACTTTACAATTACTGTTTTTTTTAATTATATTTTTGATCTAAAAATGCAGCCTTGGTGAGGAATTGAATCTTAATGACCCAAAACTTTGTTCATTTTGAGAGAGCATGACCCTTCTAAAATGTAAGTTGCATAGAATGCAGCTTTAGTTATATAATTTAAACTTCTGCAGCCTTCTAATGTTGATCTGATTCTTCAACACATAACTGCCCAAATTTAGATGTCAACAATGCTCCGAAACTTGACCCATGAGTCACTGTTAAATAAAAAGGAAATAGCAAAGAATAAAAGTCTGTGTCCATGTCTGTTTTATTTATTTTAAGGTTATTATTTCTTATTCTTACTCCTAAAAGTAGTCTTAAAGGCACGGCAGCCAAAAAAAAAAAAAGGTTAATAAAACCTTGATTATCATTCCAAGTAGACCTCAGGAAAAACATAAAATGATAGAAATGGGAAACTATGAAAGTATGGCTTTGGTTACCTTCTGAATATGAATGGTGGGTTGCTTATTATTTTGGAAGAGTGTGTTCCTTTTTTCTCCAGCAGGATCAGCAGTTTCCCCTCCCTTTCCATCCTCTCTGTCTCTCTCTCTTTCTGCTTTCAGATTGTCTGTCATTCTTCATTCAGCCTTGTATTCATTTTGATTCTGCTCTCGCAGATGACAAGTGTGAAATGAATACAGTATCTGTTCACTCCCTCTGTTCCACCCTCTCTCTCTCTCTCTCCCTCTCTCTCTCGCACTCTCCATCTCTCTCTCCTTTGTGTGTTTTGGAGACTAGATTCTGAAGATTTGGCGAGTTGATTCTCTCTAAGCCTTTTCTTATCTGAGGAAGACATACAAAACTGAGTATCTTTCTTTAAGTCTATTTGCTCTTTCTCTCCTGCTCAGGGGGATAAACTCCTTGTGTGTGTGAGTCAGAGGATGAAACGCTACTGTAGAGGCAGCGAGAGAGGGGATTGGTGGAGATTTCTGGATTATAGGGTCACGAGGTCAAAATGTCAGAGGGTTAACACTGGTACACAGCCTTTTAGCAGAGTGAAACAGTGAGGAAAAATTGATTTTTATTTTAAGTATTGATCCCTTCATATTTACTGTACATATATGTTGTGTGCCGGTGGCGAATGCAATTGAACTGATTACAGAAACACAGTCTTTGTCTAGCCGCCTACAATTATGTCAAAACACAGACTCGCTCAGAATTGCTGCTGAATCTCCAGCGCTACAGCAAAATAAATCATATTTTGTCTATTGAATTTGATGTAAAATGGCAAGCATTGCAACTGAGATTTGTCCAATTCATGAGTCAGTTCTTTTTAGTGAATCAAAACTTGCAGCACAACCAATGTAGTCTGAATCTTATGAGTCGATTCATTTTAGTGAATCAAAAACATAGAGCTTGACCAGAGTAGAAGAATTCCAGAAATGAGCTGGTTCTTTTAATGAATAGTTCAAAAAGAGGAATTATCTGTTTAAATTCATTCAAAGTGACTTAAATTGCATTCAGTTCATGCATTCCCTGGGAATCGAACCCATGACCTTGGCGTAGCTAGTGCCATGGTCTACTGTTTGAGTTACAGGAATTGAATCAGTCTGAAATGCTGCAATGCATGATTTATAGCATTTATAGCATGATTTATAGCATTAACAGAACACTAACACATTATAATTAAAATATACCTAAATGAAAAACAATTGAATCAAACTGAATCTGAATCTAATTGGGAAAATGATTCCGGTTGCTTTCTTTCGTCTGTATATTCCCTGAAAATGTTCAGCTTTTGGGTTATCTAATCTAATAGTATCTATAGTACATGTGTTAGGTCTCATCTTCATGTGTGTTTAATGTCAAACCCCTCAGTCTCAGGAAAAAGTCAAGTAGGCTATCTGAGTTGCGTGTGTGTGAGCGTGTGTCTCGTTGCTTTGACGCAGCTGGAGTGTCCAGTGAGACTAGCAGAGCTGCTAAATTAGCCCTACCCTGCAGCTGCTCTTATATATAGCCACACACAAACACACACACTCTATCTCTCTCCTGTTTTATTAATAAAAGTGCTCGGATGGACGTTAAAATGGGCTGAGAAAGACAACTGTGATCACTGTGCGTCTGGTCAAGATGACTAACAAATGCAGTAAAAAAAATCACTGAATGAACACTTCCTATCTGTGCGAACACAGATGTGCCTACACGCACGCATATCCAAACAAAGACAGGCTGTCTTGCATTTCTTTTCTCTCCGTTTCCTTTTGTCTTTGTCCTGCGTTTATCTTTCGCTATGAAAAGGCTGTGCATCTGTCTCTCTCCTCTCACTCGCTCGCTCACTCCTCACAAGTTCATTGACATTCACTGAACGCAGCACAGAGCGCTCAGACCTTCCGGCACTCTGCGCTCAGAGACTGTTTGTGTGTGTGTTCATCGCTCTAGCTCTGTGATTAGGATTGTTATTCTGTATCAATAAGTGAATTAAATCACAGTCACGCTTTTCTTAGAGAAAAATAACAGATGGAACTGCTTGATTTGGTGTCAATGTGTTTGAACTGGAAAATGTTCGTGTTTTAATCGAGTCTTGTTTTTTAGTGAAACATCTTTTTGCATAATAAACAAGATTATTTACCTAATAAACAAAACTGTGCAAGATATTAAGACTTTTTAGATATTGCATTACATTAACATTTTTCCAATTGTTTTTCACTGGCTTATGCGTTTTAAAAGTTGTTTTAAGCCTTAATATTTTAAGGGTAAAAAGATTATTTTTATCTTCTAAAATTATTACTTTAAATGTCAGAGATTTTTATTTATTTGTTTGTTTGCAGGGTATTTGGCTTTTTTTTTGGTAATGTTATGCAGTCTTGCTTTTCTTTTTCTTCTAAAAATGTTTTTACTGGAAAATCTCAAGATGAGATCAATAATAATAAAAATTGCAATTTATATCTTAAGTAGTGTTGCTTATCAGGTGAATTTAACAGTAACTATAATTTTCACATCTTTTTTGCCATTTTTTTTGTTATGTATTTATTAATTTTTTGTACATCTTATGCAATGTCACTTATCAGGTGAATTAATCTTGTTTATAATGTTTAGATATATTTACTGGAAATCACAACAAAGATGTGCATTAAAAAAACAGAGTGGAGAAAGTGAGCGGAAAGTGTGGTTAGGGTATTCCCTCAGTCTGATACTTGTTACTTGTTGCTCGTCATTTACTGAAATCAAAACCGGAAAAACATCCTAAAGTCGCACAAACAAACATTTGCACATCGTATGAGAGTGACTATCAAGAAAGGAAAGAAAAACAAGCAATGACTCAGAATAAAAGTGCCCCAGTTATCTAAACCTCACTCTCTCTTCCTTCTGATGAGAATTCAAGGACTTCTTCTCACACATAAGCTTGTACGATATGTGTCGCCCTACTGCTGCTGCATGCTCATTTCAAGTCTGTAATATGTAGACATTGACTTTTTTTCTTACTGGTTGGAGTGAACAACAAATGAACCCAATGAGCAGAGCTTGATTTGGTCATACGTTCAATATGACCTGTAGGCAGACCGTAGTCTTGACTAATCAATATCAAGGATGTAGGATTGTATTATTTTAAGGTGATATACAAGTGTGAGAGTGGTGAAAATGTCTTTAGTTGGGCCGATTAGTTCACTTGTTGGACATTTTTTTGGGATGTGATCTACAGGGTTGACAGATTAAAAAATAATTACTGTTTGTCTTTCTTTGTTTTAGCTGTGATTTGCTCTTTATCTCGGTGTCTCTGGCTCTTGCTGGGGAAGGGCTCACTCCCCGCTCTCCTAATCCTCTTTATCCTGTCTGAAACCTACCCCACCTGTCGTTACACATCTGGACACACACACATTATGTGTGTTAAGTTAACACAGTCACACATACTTAAAATACATTTAAGGTTTCAAGCTTATAATGCATGTTATTTGTACTGATATACATACTGCACTTATAAATTATGTATGAACAAAGCTGTTTGTACAAAACACGGTTTGTCATGATTGCAGGCTGTCCTATTTATACATATACAGGTGCATCTCAATAAATTAGAATGTCGTGAAAAAGTTCATTTTTTCTTGTAACTTATTTCAAAAAGTGAAACTTTCATATATTTTAGATACATTACATGTAAAGTAAAACATTTCAAAAGTTTTTTTTGTTTTAATTTAGATGATTAGAGCTTACAGCTCATGAAAGTCAAAAATCAGTATCTCAAAATATTAGAATATTTATATTTGAATTTCAATAAATGACCATCCATACAGTATAAATTCTGGGTATCTCTTGTTCTTTGAAACCACAATAATGGAGAAGACTGCTGACTTGGCAATGATCCAGAAGACGAACATTGACACCCTCCACAAAGAGGGTAAGTCACAGAAGGTCATTACTGAAAGGTGTGGCTGTTTACAGAGTGCTGTATCAAAGCATATTAAATGCAAAGTTGACTGGAAGGAAGAATTTGGGTAGGAAAAGGTGCACAAGCAACAGGGATGACCGCAAGCTTGAGAATACAGTCAAGCAAAGCTGATTCAAACACTTGGGAGAGCTTCACAACGAGTGGACTGAAGCTGGAGTCAGTGCATCAAGAGTCACCACGCTCAGACGTCTGCAGGAAAAGGGCTACCAAGCCACTTCTGAACCAGAGACAACATCAGAAGCACCTTACCTGGGCTGTGGAGAAAAAGAACTGGACTGTTGCTCAGTGGTCCAAAGTCCTCTTTTCAGATGAAAGTAAATTGTGCATCTCATTTGGAAATCAAGGTCCCAGAGTCTGGAGGAAGAGTGGAGAGGCACAGAATCCATGTTGCTTGAAGTCCAGTGTGAAGTTTCCACAGTCAGTGATGATTTGGGCTGCCATGTCATCTGCTGGTGTTGGTCCACTGTGTTTTCTGAAGTCCACAGTCAACGCAGCCATCTACCAGGAAATTTTAGAGCACTTCATGCTTCCTTCTGCTGACAAGCTTTATGGAGATGCTGATTTCATTTTCCAGCAGGACTTGGCACCTGCCCACACTGCCAAAGGTACCAAAAGCTGGTTCAATGGCCATAGTGTTACTGTGCTTGATTGGCCAGCAAACTCCCCTGACCTGAACCCCATAGAGAATCTATGGGGTATTGTCAAGAGGAAGATGAGTCACCAGACCCAACAATGCAGATGAGCTGAAGGCCACTGTCAAAGAAACCTGGGCTTCCATACCACCTCAGCAGTGCCACAAACTGATCACCTCCATGCCACGCCGAATTGAGGCAGTAATTAAAGCAAAAGGAGCCCCTACCAAGTATTGAGTACATATACAGTAAATGAACATACTTTCCAGAAGGCCAACAATTCACTAAAAATGTTTTTTTTATTGGTCTTATGAAGTATTCTAATTTGTTGAGATAGTGAATTGGTGGGTTTTTGTTAAATGTGAGCCTAAATCACAATTAAAAGAACCAAAGACTTAAACTACTTCAGTCTGTGTGCATTTAATTTATTTAATACACGAGTTTCACAATTTGAGTTGAATTACTGAAATAAATGAACTTTTCCACAACATTCTAATTTATTGAGATGCACCTGTAGATTCTACACTGTCATATATAGCTAAGATTTAAAGATATAATGTGTATATAGTCGGCATTTGGCAGTGGGAATTGGGATTCCAAATGGGCAACAAATACATGAAACGTATGAGATTATTATCATAATATGGTGTAATATTCAATCAAATGGTGAGACAGTTGCTAAATCAGTCACACTTTAGTGTTTAGATTATATTCAAGATAAATGACGGCACAGAAATTGTAATCAGTTCATCTCCTTATTCAATTATCCACACAATTATTGCTTCCTAATTAAGATTTGAACAGCAGTGTGGGTTTCTGTGTGTTATGGGGATGCTGGTGGCTTTAAGATTGAAGATCTGGGCTAGTAATCTGTCGGTTAGTGGTTCATGAAGTGCAGAATTATTGGGATCCCCCATCACCAGTGTGCCCGCGAGCGAGGAACTTAACCCTGGGCTGCTCCGAAGGGAAGAATCCCTGCAGTAAATGTGCTGTTAGTCACTTTAGGTAGAAAAATGTCTGCCTAAATGACAATAGTAAGATGTGATTTTAAGGTATTTCCCTTTAGAAATGTACTTTGACAATGCATGGTTTAGTAGTTAAACTACTGTTCAAAAGTTTGGGGTCAGTAAGATATTTTTAAAATACTTTTATTCAGCAATTGATCAAAAGTGACAGTAAAGACAATAATGTTACAAAAGGTTTATATTTCAAATAAATGTTGTTCTATGGAATTTACTATTCATCAAAGAGTTCTCTTTCCACAATAATAGTAATTGGCACAACTGTTTTTTAACATTGATAATAAGAAGAAATGTTGCTTGAGCACAAAATTAGCATATTAGAATGATTTCTGAAGGAGCATGTGACACTGAAGACTAGAATAATGGCTGCTGAAAATTCAGCTTTCCCATCACATGAATAAATTAAATTTTTAAATATATAAAAATAGAAAAAAAATGTTTTGTTATTAAACAGTTATTTTATTATTTAATAAATACAGCTTTGGTGAGCATAACATTTCTTTAAAAAACTTTCAAAATCTTATTCACCCCAAATTTTTGAATGGTACTGTATATATTTCAATATTTGCAGTGCAGTTATTCTCATATTGCATTTCTATAGAATATATGATGTTTCAACAGGATAGTTTGAGGATTAAAATACAAAAACAGGCAATACACCAATAGCTGAGATTTATTATCCCCAATATAGAACAAAAAATTGTTCTACACTGAACCAATTTCGCCTCCCTCAACAAAATCAGTATGACCCTTTAACCTCAGCTTATTAGCAGAGAGTTGAAAGAATAGTTCCATTTCTCTTTGTTTAGATGAATTGCTAATCAAGCCATAATATATTTCCAGCTTTATGTGGACTGCTTTTCATTGTCTGTTATTGCTGACTAGTTTTATTGATTAGAAGATGATAGTATATCTGCTATTGTATAGCTCAGGCAGTAGACCATGGCCTTGCAACACCATTATCACAAGTTCAGTTTTGATCTGAACATATACCTTGACTGCACTGTAAGTCACTTAATACAAAAGCATCTGCCTAATGCATATATAAATGAATATAACTTTTTACACTACTCTTCACTTGACAAACTATCATTAATACAGTAACAAAAATATCTAGTAATTTATTTTCTTAGTTAACATTTATGTAACTAAACAGGTCACGTCTGAACAAATGCTTATCTGCAAGGTCATCCTGTTTGTGAGATGAGCGTTTGTGCTCGTGCTGCAAAAGACAGAGTTTGAGGCAGAAAGCATCACCAGAGCCGAGCAGAAGATACCAACACACACATACTCACGGCACACGCTCACACTAATGCAGTGGCGCATGGCTGCCGGGCTATTCTTTGTTTATTAGCATATCTAGATGACAGTGGCATCGCAGAGGCAGCGGTAATTAAGGGCACAACAATGGAAACAGTAATGATGATTGGCATACCATTACATGCCACAGGGAAGGAGGGAGGGAGAGAGGAAAAGAGAAAAAGGGTGCAGCGGGAAAAGAGATAAATGAAGAAAGCTTGCTCTTTTAATCTCAGCAGGGCTACTACCTCAGTGTGCATGCGGGTCTGTGCGTGGGTGTGCACGTGTGTGTTTGCTCTCTTGTTCGCCTGTGTGTAAATATGCGCCAGCTCGTTTACTTTCGCTGGGAAGTCGCTTGTTTTCCTTTCCCCTCCCTGTCACACAAGCACACTGATTTCTTTGAGATGGCTTATTCAGAGAGGAGGGGTTTTCTTTCACCCCGGCTCACCTCTCCTAGCTTTTACTGCTTTAAAACACTCTATCCTCTAAGTGTCTCATCATATTTCATGCTAAAAGTCTACTTTTGCTCCCTGAGTATTTGTGACTTTTACATTTCACACTAGCATTGTTTTGCACTTAAAGGAAAAGTTTGTGCCGAATGAAAATTCTCTCATTATGTACTGAAATGTTATTTGTATAATTTACCTTAATGTTGTTCTAAACCTGTATGAATTTCTGCGACTCAAACTGAATGTTTGAGGAATATCCTGATCTGTCTTTTCCACACTATTGTCCAAACATTTGGGGTCAGTATGTTTTTTTTTAATAGTTTTATTCAGCAAGGATGCATTCAATTTATCAAACATCGTAGTAAAGACATTCATAATATTAAAAATTATTTTTATTTTAAATGAATGCTGTTATTTAAACTTTCAGTCATCATTAGGCAGCACAACTGTTTTCAAGATTGATAATAATAACAAATGTTATTCACCAAATCAGCATATTAAAATGACTTTTAAAGGGTCATGTGACACTGAAGATATAATGAAAATATATAGAAATAAACACTATAAATATTTTTAAAAAATAGTAGTAAATTGTAATATTATAGTAAATAGTAAATTGTAATAATATTTCACAATATTATTGATTTTAATGTTTTTATTACACATTATAAAATCTTACAGACCCCAAACTTTTAAAACAGTAGTGTGTGTAATGGAAGTGAATGAGAACTGGGGCTACAAGCTACAAAATGACTAAAAAATATACCAAAGTTTCCTTAAAGTGATCCAAATGGCACACTCTCATTCCAAGTCATGTGATAGCAATTATGTGAGGAACAGACTGAAATTTAAGTCATTATTCACAAATAATCGTCCTCTCCAATGAGATTTAACCACTATGGTCGGAGTCAGTGAGTCAAACTAAAGAACCAGATTTACCAATTTATATCAGAGTTATCTGAACTGGATCAAATGATTAATTGAAATCATTTTACTTAAAAGAACAAACTGGACATTGTTCTCTTGTGAAGTTATTAATGTGCCAAGGACAGCAAGTGCAGATAACAAAATTTTCAGTGAATAACATCTTAAATGCCAGTCTGTTTCTCACACAAAGTTATCGTATGATATTAGGATTGAAATACAGCGCACTATTTTTATTATGCTTTTTTGACCTTTTAGAACCTGGCAGCCCAATCCTCATTAACTTTCATTATTTTGAAAAGAGAGTTGCCAAGATATTAATCAAAAATTCGCCTTTTGTGTTCCACAGAGGAAAAAAAGTTGACTAAACAATGACATTTTTGGGTTTAATTGTCCCACAGGGATCAGAAAAGTACCTCTATCTCAGCACCTCTTTGAGGGTGTTTGTCTTTGTGAGCGTATGAGAGGTTGACTATGTGTTTTCCGGTACACACACACATTAGGCGTGTTTATGTTGGTGTATGAGACGAAACTCTGTTTAAATGCGCAAAAAGTGTCTCCAGACCCCTCCCATTCTGTTTCTCTTGGCACAGACCCTCCCTCTGCCCTACTCTGTATCTCTATCTTTCTTTCTCTTGCACACGCACTCCTCATCCTGTTTCTGTGTTCTCTAACAAGAGGAAATGTCCTTAATTACCCTCTTTGTACAGTAAAACGTACGGGTAGAAGTAGCTTTCTTGAAAATCTTCCTCTTAATCATTGCTCAGATAACCTTCTGCTCTCCACAAGCCAAAAGTGAATATATTTTGGCTTTTCTAAACTGAATTGAATTCATGTTTTTCTAATTAGTCCCTGCACATTCATGATGGTACAGTGAACATTACTTAAATTATTTAGAATTTTGGTAGGCTGTGAAATCCGGTTAGTTGATTAATGGTGGTGGTTGAAGTTAAACAAACTTTTTATGAATAGTCATTTTGCCAGTCATTTGAATTACCGAGTGAGTCATTTAAGATAATAACGTGTCAAAGATTCCATAACTTTGTCTTGGCATCTGTGAAGAGTCCAAAACCTTCTGAATCATTGATTGGTTTCAGATGACTGCACAGACAGGGACACAGTGGTTGAATAATCAGCCGTTGCAGAGGTGGATCGATAGCAGCCGTCATGGACATGACAGCCAGGTCCAGACACAAGAGGAATGAAGGATGAAGAAACAAATATAATAGCCTAGAAAGAATCTTAACCAGACCTGTTATTTACAATGGACAACAAATGATTTGAACGCACAAAAATTCTAAGTAGTTAGAGTATAAGAACATGAGTAAATTCTAGTGCCTCTTACTGCTATTCAGTACTAATTTTAGATAGTTTTTTTTATTAGATGCAGCATAAATGCATTTTAAGATGGAGAGATAACTTACAAATTGTAACCCGTTACTGATTCCAGTTAGTGTTATAGGTTTAGCTTGTAATCCATTACATTACACACTTTTGTTCTATAATCAGATTACTTTTCGGTTACTTTTCGATTACTTTTGACCTAACTTGTTTATCACATTGATTTAAATAGGAAAATATTGTACCATGTTGATATAAAAACATAAAGAGAAAGGAGATATATTCCATTCATGGTTATTAACAACATGAAGTGCATTAATCCGACTACACTGGTTGAGCTGTATGTTATTGATTCACTACATAACGAATGACTCTAATGAGCTGATTCTTTTTAGTGAATCAAACTGAATTAATTCTTGTAAATTGGGCTACTCTGGTCACACTAGGTTCTGTGGTGGTGTTGCTGTGCCACTGAATAAGTAATGCAGGGAACTCTTTGAGAATGTTTTAGTACAGTATGCATTGCAGGTGCTAGTACTGCTAATGGAACTGAATGGCATTCATGCCATCCAATGTCAATCATGGTTTTGACAGGGTATGCAGTCCAATAAACATACTAGTGTGCATTTTTGTAGTTTTTGTTGGTTTTTATTGATTGTTAAGGTAGTATTTTATTGATAATTCTTAGTATTGGTGATGGTGGCTGTTGTATTTTTACTAGGCATTGTTCTAATTGACACTTTGGTCTCTGGTACTATTTGATGCTTTTTATTTTAATCTCAATACCCACCAAAACCATCAACCCAATTATTGAAATTTACCATTACACGCACTCAGACTGCACTAATTTACTAATCCCCTCTCATCACGGTACCATTCTGTTTGTTTAGCATCCTGCATGTGTGTATATGTGTGATTTTGTGTGTGTGTGTATTCAGTGCAGTTTTAATGAGAATCAGAACAATGCAATCAGATGTATGCCTTACCAGCCATAATTATGAGGAATATGCACAGCAGTGTGGATGATAGGTCTGCTCCCTCTCTCTCTCTCTCTTGCCAGCGCTCTGTGCTGACAGATGGTTGTGTCAGTCATAATGGGACAAATCCGATCGCTACCGAATGAAAGGCGTCCCTCCAGCAGAGAGAGAGAGAGAGAGAGAGAGAGTCGATGTGTCTGTATTGATGTGTTTACTCAGGGTGAAATTGGCATCCATTAGAGAGAGAATTGTATGTGTGTGTGTGTGTGTGTGTGTGTATGTCAGTGAGAATACAGGCTCTAAAATGAAGGCTGCATTAATTCATATTCTGTTACACATGCACAGACACTCTTCCTTTTCGTCACGTGTTCACACTGTCTCTTTTTCAAACACAGACACACACACGCATGCACGGCAGGGTGGACTACGCAGACAGCTTGGCGATGCCGGGGAAGGTGTGTCTCCAGAGTTCCATTGTTCTAGTCAGAGAGGAATCTATGTGGAAAACCTCCTAGATAAAAAGGGGGTGGGGAATGGGGGGATGAAGGAAGAGAAAGGAGGAAAGAGTGCTTTTGTAGGAAGTGGACTAACAGTGTCCACAAGCCAGCTTTTTGGGAAGGAGGTGTGAGGTGTAGTGTTTATATATTCCTGTATTGTATCTAGGCGGATACATTGTAGGGAGCTGTTAAGATTGTTTTTTCTATATGATATGTACAAGGCAATATTCTGTAATGGTTTTCCCAATGGCTTTTACAAGTCTGAGAAAGAGCTTAAAAATGGATAATGGTGTCAGGATCCTCATAAAATAGAGAGAATGCAGAAGAAGAAACAAGAATGAAAAAATACTGCACATTCTTCTGCAGCTGGAATGTTACAGTAAATTATTCATCCCGTCAAGAATCCATTTCTTTGGAGGTCTCTCTTCATTCGTCTCTCTATCTCTGTCTTTCTCAATTTTTCTTAAAGGTTAAAAGTGCCATGGAACACACAGGATTTCTAGCTGCACTGGGACTAAAATCCACCAAGACACTGTCTTTCCAGCCATCTCCTCTCTCTCTCTCTTACTCTCTCTGTCTTTTTGTACCTCTTTTGGGAGTCCACTAGTCTCTTAAACGATACAGAAAAAGGCTAAAAATGTGTTGCTCTCATGAACTGAAACTGCTAATACATGATTTTTCTGGTTTATTTTGTAAGACCAGAATGAAGACTTACTATTTTAGTTTACTAGCATTCTGTTTTAAGTTTCATTCAGTGCTTTTCTTTGATAATAGGAGTTCCTTGGAGGCCACACATCTAAAAAATGCCCAGGCTATGTCTTTTATATTATGTGATTTGCAAGTTTGCAAACATCTTCATTCTGAATGTGATTGAGGCGCTTTTGATTGGCGGCTCTTTAGTCTTAATCCGCTAAGAGGGCTCTTCAGAGGGCTAGAATTGGGGAGGATGGTGTAAGAGAGAAGGCGTTCAGGGTGCTGACCTACGCACTAATGGAAACGGTCTGCTGAATGATCCCACTTTTGGCACCATTGGACAACAGCTGGGCCCTTGGAAGGCTCAGACCCAAAAAAAGCCCAATTTGGAAACGGGCATTCATATTGTCAGTGTTTGAAAGATAGAGCCTTGAGATCCCTACAGACCATTTGTGGGCAGTAACAGACCAGTCGGCTTGTGGTAACAATCAAGTTGTTGCCAAAAAAAAAATATATATACATGAGAAATGTGAATGAATGTCCAGATTTGGACTCTTATGCTGGGTACACACCACAAGATAATCGGGCTGATTTTGGGCCGATTTCTCCCCTTCTGTCAATCCTAGGTAATGTCCTGATTATCTTGGTGGTTCTAACGATTATCTTATCAGATTTTCCTGTGGTGTGAGGTGTGTTAAGAGTGACTGAATCTGCTCGGAAGAACGTCGGAGGTGCCCCGATCGCGAATCGTAAATATTCAACATGTTGAATATTCAGGCAGATGCTACAGATCTCTGTGCACTAGAACATCTAGGCATAAAAACAGTTTTTTTCCCCCATGCCATCTCCAGCCTAAACAGCTAACACAGGAATTATTACCTGTGTTCTGTAATTCATGCCTGTAATGCATTACATATTGCCTCTCTCTCAAGTACTATGTAAATACATATGCATATTTTCTATACAGCTGTATATATAGAGTAAATTATGCACAAATCTGTACATAAATCTTCTGTTCCAGATTCATACACATTATTATTATTATTTATTGTTAAGCCTCTTTAAATGTTTTTGTTCTCATGTCAGATATGTAAGTATGTATGTATGCGTCTATGTACCAAGAGCTTCTTAAAAACCACAACAAATTCCTTGTGTGCTTGCGCACACTTGGCGAATAAAGCTGATTCTGATTCTGATTCTGATTTTGATATTTACAATCAGAAATCCTGATGTGTGGGGGGAACCCTGAGGACAAACGCACGTATGATCTGCAGATTATCACGTGAAACAAAACAATATCCAATCAGAAAGCGAGCTGACAGAAGACGGAAGCATAACAAACACAGTCATGGCGCAGCACAAAAGCATTTGGACTGCAGAGATGGAGGATCAGCTTGTCGATTTGTGGCAACAGCAGGAGTGTTTATACAACGTGTCCTGTAAAACATATTTACTCTCAAGTCGCGAGAGATTTTGCGAGGTTTCCCTTGTTCACAGTCGGGACTCTTAGTTGAAAATCTGTTGGTGTGTGGTGTGCTGTCTTTGTCACATCGCAGCACACCACACACTATAGGAGCAAAACGGTTAAATCTAGGATTTTTTGTCCTCATGTTTGTGGTCTCTCACATTTTGAAGATCTTATAAGATTTGAACAATCTTTTAGTGTGTACCCAGCATTAGCAAACAAATGTTGTCGCATAACATTAAACAATTCTGGTTAGCAATCTTTTGTGTGTTTTTTTTTTTGAAGGTCACCATTCTGTTTTCCTTGAAGCAACTTGCTGTGATAACAAGGCTGTGCATTTCTGTCTCCACAGCTGCCAGGATCCCTGAAGAGGAAATTGACTGGGGCCGTCGAGAGTTCTGCATCACTTAACGGGGTCTCTGACACGTCTATGACCCAGGGAGGTGGCAAACGACTATGTCTGGAAGATGTCACCCTGGCCATGGGCCCCAGCTACCCTCAGCCCCCATTCCCTTCTGGGATGGGCAACCAGGGGGGTGTTCTGGAAGCTACTCGACTGAACAGCAACAATAATAATTTGGGCTCTCCATATTCCGTACCCCCAAATGCTAGTCCTGGATCAACACCAGGTACCGGGGGAGGCTCAGGGGGCTTGACAAGTAACTTCAACCCCAATGGGAGTTCGGCCACTCCTTCGGTGGAACAAGAACTGCAGGAGATTTTGGATGAACTTACAAAGAACCCTGATCCCTCTTTACCAGAGCTTGACATTGAGAAGATCTTAGGAAAAGAAAATGATGAACAGGCAAGTACAGCTGGAGGTTTTGTCCACCCAGAAGGTAATGGCACCCCCAAAATATCTCCACAGAGACAGTCACACCTGGAGGCCCACCTCACTCAGTCCCCTGGTTTCTCTCAATCTGGGTCCCCTCAAGTGGGCCCAAGTACTGCTGGGGCACCATATACTCTACCACATCCTTCCAAACCAGTTCCGTCTCCACTTTCAGCATCACCCCTGTCCTCCTCCTCTTCCCAAGGGCAAAATCAAGCACGGTCACCCATGCTTTCTGCCGCCCTATCAAGCCAGTCTGGATCCAACTGGCATGAAGTGTCCCGGGCTCAACAGCTTCAGCAGATGGCATCGAATACTAAGCATCATTCTAACAACAGTGCAGGTCCCCCACCTGCACAGTCGGGGTTGTCTGGATTGGGCCAGCAGAGTACTTCCTGGGCTGGTCCCTCTCCACCTTACCGACCAGGGGATAAACTGCCTAACTCATCACCTCATCAGCAGCCCTTCAGCCCAGCAGGAAATATTCAGAGCCCCCAGAGTTCTCTAATCTCTAGCATGGCTCCAGCCCCATCCACCGGGCCTTCACTACCCTACAGGCCAGAAAAGCTAGCCAGCCCAGCAATTGCTCAGCCCCCTTTCAGCCCCCAGAACAGCATTCTGTCTGGAAATGCCCCACCAGGAGTTTCCGGCACTGCAATCCAAGGTTCTCAGGCAACTTATCTTCCTGGTGTTGCCCCAACATCAAACAACACTCGACCATCACCTCCTTATCGACCAGATAAACATCCCAGTCCAGCTGGGCAATGCCAACCAGGAACGCAACCTCCCACACAAGGACATCTTTTCAACTCGCAAAATAATCAAGCACCTGCAATGTCTAGTCAGCTGTTCAAGGCCATCACATCCAACCAGCCACCCAGTAGCCTCAAGCTCCTAATGCAGGCACATGGAAAACTCTCACAGCTGCAACTAAACAAGACCACCACAGCTGGTATGGGTCCAGAACCATACTCTTTCAACAACACCAAACCTTTAAGACATTTTGACCCCGATCCCTCTGTGGCCAAGCTGGGTCCTCTGGCTGTGGGAGGATACCGCAATGCTAGCATGCAACCCACGACACCCACCTCAGCCACAGGACATGGGCATCTTCTGCCACAGCGCATGCAAAGGGGGATGCCTGCTGGTGGTATCATGCCTCACTGCAGAGATGTGAGTACTGTTTCTTGCTTGTTAAACTTGTGTAAAATGTCATATATTGCAAAACATATTTTCACAAATAACATCAAGTCAGACAGCTAGTATAAAACTCAACTTTTGATATGAGCTTAAGGATTTTCATTACGTTCAGGACTAGTGGATTATTTATGTCTAACTTGATGTGTTTAGCCACACGAGACTGACACTTTAGTTTACTTAAAAAATAAATTCTGTGATTTAATTACTCACCTTCATGTCGTTCCAAACCCGCAAGATCTTTGTTCATCTTCGGAACACAAATTAAGATATTTTTCCGAGAGCTTTCTGATCCTGCATAGACAACAATGCAACTGACATGTTCAAGGCTCAGAAAGGTAGTAAGGACATCGTTAAAATAGTCCATGTGACATCAGTGGTTCAACCATAATTTTATGAAGCTACGAGAATACTTTTTGTGCGCAAAGAAAATAAAAATAACTTTATTAAACAGTTTCTTCTCCTCCACATCAGACTTCGACGCGCATTCACGACATTACCACAACGCATACATGTGCATTCCTCTGCTTGCAAACAAGCCGCAGCGCACGTGCTTTCTACGTCAGAATGCCGGGTACTCTTGTAAACGCGTGTTGAAAACTTGACATGGAAGAGAAGAAATTGCTGAATAAAGTTATTTTTGTTTTTTCCATAATTTTCATAGCTTCATAACATTAAGGTTGAACCACTGATGTCACATGGACTTTTTTAACAATGTCCTTACTACATTTCTGGCCCTTGAACACGGTAGTTCTGCTGCCGACTATGCAGGGTCAAAAAGCTCTCGGATTTCATCAAAAATATCTTAATTTGTGCTCCGAAGATAAACGAAGGTCTTACGGGTTTGGAACAACATGAGGGTGAGTAATTACTGACAGCATTTTCATTTTTGGGTGAACTCTCCCTTTAAGTACAGGTAATAGATTACTTCTGTAGTTGTTTTTCCTCAGACTGTGATGCATCAGTGTTGTCTTCATAATTCTTGTTTTATAGAGTCGACAGATGATTTAGCACATTGAAAAGAGACAAAAGAATTACATTTAGACAGGGCTTCTAGAATTACGCAATTAAAAATCTAAATATACAAGAAGAGAGAATTACATCCCTGGTTTTTCCATTAGCTAGTGGAGCTTTGGGTATGCTCACTTCATACAGGGGGAGACTGTTTCTGAAAGATGGAGTGGGCACCCTGTGGTGTGTACCATAGGAAGGGAGGGGAGTGGGTGTTCTGACTCTGATGTGTGTATAAAGGGGGCAGTTAGGAAGCTCCAAAGGTTAATTGAATGGACAGCTGAACAGAGAGTGAAGGAATGTGAGTCTTTGTATGTGATTAGCATTCATGCTAAGAGGCTGAATATGCTCGGTCCATCTCTGTTAATTAGGATAAGGCCAAAAATACTGTTTTTTAGTTGTTTTGCTAGTGTATCATGTTTAAAAAGATCATTTCTTGAATCATAAAAAAAGAAGAAAAAAAGCCACATTTTAAGTTATTTGTTTTGTGCAACCTGAGAGAAAACTTGTTTTATTAATTTTTTTTTGCTCTGAAGTGAGAGTGTGTGTTTGTTTACGCAGTAAAGAGCAAAGGCTTTGTGAGTGTGTGTATGTGAGTGTGTTTGTATATCCGTGCTAGAGAGAGAAAGGCAGTGTGTGTAAATGTGTGTGACTATAGAGTTTCAAAGTATCGCTGTGCATTCTGTCTCCCTGCGTGGCGGTCTGTTTGAAGACAGAGTCCCCCTCTTTCAGCCCAGTAGTCCTCTTTCATCACACCAATAAAAGATAATGAATTTTAGAGGAGACTGAGATTGAGGAAGAAAGAGAAAAGGGGGCCAGTTTCTTTAGTGTCTTGGCATGCATGGTTGCAAACTAAAGAGGGACTCAAAACTTCTATCCCCCAATCTGACTGGCTCTCTTTCTCTCTCTCACACACACTCTCTCACACACACACACACACACACACACACACACACATCGGAGTTATTCACAACCACATTTAACAACTCAACTCACAATGATTTTTGTTTATGATAAGAGATTAGATTTTTGTCCATCTTTTAGTAATTTCTAATCTTGGACATTTTGAATTAAACATTATTAGTTAACTAAAGTTGCATTGTTTGAGTTTAACATATATATATATATATATATATATATATATATATATATATATATATATATATATATATATATATATATATATATATATATATATATATATATATATATATACATACAATATAAATTATATTTTAATAAATGTATTTACATTTATCACATACAGTATAGATTTTTAGAATTACATAATGTTTACATATTATAAATACACTTATATTTATGTAAAAATATATAATGTACTTATATATAACTAAATGAATAAACTTACACAAGTAATACACAAGTAACCACTGAATAGGAAAGTGTTTGTAATTGTTTTGGTAAAACTGTTTGACGTGTCTTATAATAAACACACCATGTACGTCTATTTCCTCGAGGAGCATAAACGGGTAGAAAACAAAAGCTTGATTGTTATCAAGACTCACGATTCACAAGAAATATACAGCAACACAGGTATTTTCCCAGCAGGAGCAGCTTTCTCGTAGTCTTGACTCAAGTGGGGATTCCCTCCTCCTACTGAACACCTCTCTCTCTTTTCTCTCTCTGTCATGCTTACCGTTTGTGGAGGAAGTCTGTTTGTCTGTGAGCTCAGAAGCAGAAGTGAGATTGCCTTTTTTTATCTTTGTAACCTCTCTGACACTCATCAACTCCTCAAGAAAAATCTTCAGAGCGATTAATTTATTGTAAAAAGCCCAGAATCAGGAAGAAGCGAGAAAGAGAGAGAAGAGGATGAGGACAAAAGTTGTTAAATGTCGAGAAAGTACATTTCTACGTGGGATTTTAGAACAAACACATTTTCTGTTTGTAGTCAGTTCCAGTTACTTAGATATGAAAAATCATTTTATCCTTTCCTCTACTTGCCTTTTTGACATCGGTGACAAATTCTTTGTTTCACTCTGTCTCTTTGTGCTTCTTTTCTCCCCCTTTTTGCTGTCTTCTGTGCCTTGGTGTGACAGATTGGATAACCCTAGCGGTGTGTGTGTGTGTTTGTGAGAGAGAGAGAGAGAGAGAGAGAGAGAGAGAGAGAGAGGTTTATGTGCCCTCACAGCAGCAGTGGACACTTGACCACATGTAATGAATATACACACTCTCTCACACAAAGCCTACAGGTTATAAACATGCCTGATTTGTGTTTGTGGTGTGTGCTGTCATATAAGCATAGCTGCTTCTGTCCACCTCTCTGTGTGTTTAAGTGGTTGCTGGAGAACCTCAGGTGTGGCTTTAGCTGATTGGTTTATGTGACTAGAGACATTTTGATGTCATTTCTCTCATGCCAAATTGATGTTTAAGTGACTCGGTGACTCTGAGGTCAGAAGGAAAGCGTTTGAGTGATGTTAAAGCGCAGTGGAGACGTGGTTGAATAGTGGAGAGAGTTGAATTCATTGGGGTTGAGGAACTGTGCTGCCTCTACTGTTTATAGTATCAACTTTGATCTCTCCTAAAAGTTCATTAAATATAGAGTTGTTGACACGATTTGGTTTTGAAAGAATTGAATCAGAAATGTTGATATAAAAATATTCTGTTGAGACTTTTCATATCAAACTACAGTCATCTTTTCAAAGTATACTTGACACAAAACATAACTGAACATTTGAAGGTTTAAATGTTAATCTCCCACCATTAACAATCTCCACCAGTGTTATTGTAGTATTATTTAAATACTGTTATAGTATTTATTAATTTAGCTTAAATTATATATTTTTTATATTTTCAGTTTACATTTTAATTTTGTAAATTTTAATTTTGTTACGTCATTTTGTATTTTTTATTTTAATTTCTTTTTTTATATTTTTAATGTTTTATTAGTGCTGGGCAATAATTAATCGCAATTAATCACATCCAAAATAAAAGTTTTTGTTTATTCAATATATGTGTGTGTACTGTGTATATTTATTATGTATATATAAATACACACACATGCATGTATATATTTAAGAAAAATATGTTATGTTTATATATATATATATATATATATATATATATATATATAATATATATGAATATAAATATATACGTGTGAGTATATGTAAATATTTTCAAAATATATACTGTATGTGTGTGTCTTTATATATACATAATAAATATACACAGTACACACACATATATTGAATAAACAAAAACTTTTATTTTGGTGCAATTAATCATGATTAATCGTTGCCCAGCACTATTTTTATAGCTTTAATTTATTTTTATTTTGTTTTTTGTTGTATGAAAATTATAAATGTTGCCTCGGCGACTAAGTTTTAGTAAGTTACATTTTTCCATCTAATATTTATAATTTATTTTAGTACACCTCTATTTCATTCATTTTAGTTAACAATAACAACACTGATCTCCGCTCAGCCCTGTTGGTATGTATATGTATGTATCGTTCTCTTTTCTCTCTTGTTTGTGTGTTCATGTCCTTCCTTCAAGGCTGAAATGGTGGGGTGGGGGGGTTGGCTATATACACGGGAGAAAATATTTCATGCCAACACCACACACACACACATTCACACACATCCACAGCAGTCTTCCCAGCAGGGTGTGGAGAGTCTAACCTTGTTTTGTGCCTCTCTTCTGCTTGGGCACGTTCAATGATTTTAACCATTTTTAAAAGCTCTAAGTGGGTCAGCTGTACATAAATGTGTCTGAGAGAAATGCCGAGACAGACAGACAAAGGGAGGGCAGGTCACTGCTGCCACACATTTCCCCACATGTTATCTATGGGTTTTGTGCCATGCTTTATATTTGGAAAGTTGACGTGTCCTGAGTGACGTTGTACTCCATATAAAACTTAATTTTTCTAATTATTTGCTAATTCTTTTATTTATTCATTTATGTGAATGCAGCTTTTCTATTCAGTTGTCACATCACAGGACCATTTAATATCAACTAGTGAAGGCTGTTAAGATGTTTGTATTAATTTTAAATGTCATTGACGTGTCATGCGCAAAACTCCAGACTGTGACTAAAATGTGTGGCCACAAATACAAAAGCAACTTCAAATCTTCTTGGGAAAGCTTTTTGTGAGATTTAGATATCATCTGATTAGAGTGCACCCCACTGTTTCCTGTGTGTAACTACAAACTCAGCATGATGTCCGATTCACAAACTAATGACTCATCTTGTAACTTTTTTTTAAACGAGTCGGTCAAAAATTCATGAAACAGACTCAACCTTGCTGGTTTGAAACAGACTCAATGAGTCAATGAATCCTTCAGAGCCATTATGGACTTTTTGGATTCTTATTCTCTCACTAAACCGCAAGTCTTTTTTAAAAATCTCTAACTCGAAATGAAACGGGAGCAATTACTGTGATCGGTAGCTACACCTTTGTTTCAGACACTTTAGACTTTTGGTGTATGCATTAATTAATATAGTCTATAATATATAAGTGTTTAAAAAGAAAAATTCAATATTTTACAAAAATGTCAGGTTTCTTGGTTGACTATGAGGTCCAATTGTAATCAACTGTAATGAGCACTTTTTATGGGTGACATGTTGGAAACAAAATCAACTTATCAATTATCAATTTATATTTAAATAGCACAATTACTATCAGAATGTATGAAGTGATAACACATTTATATTAAATACAAATAGAAAACAACCCTATAGTTAACTTAAATCATTTAAGTATATATATATACCAAAACAGCATTTCATCACAGCACACAGTGACTGTTGTCCTAGAATATTTTATTTTATTTTTGTCTGGAAAACTGATGTGTCAATACCTTTATGTCCTACAGCTTAGCCCTTACTGAAGAGTTCATATTAGGGACACAAATGATATCTTGATTTATTGTAATGAAACAGACAAGGAGGTCTTAGACTAAATGCCTCCTTTAATTTTATTCAGTGAGTATAAGAAAGAAGCCTTGTTGTGTCAGCTTCTGTGCTTTGTAGGAGACAGAGAGAAAGAGAGACAGAGATAGAGAGGACATTCAGCAATCCAAGCCCTCATCAGTATTTTATTAAGGGAACGAGAGGGTTTTGCCTGCTTTCCACACACACAAATGCATATTCCTGCTCTTCGTACTCCCATTTCCAGCCACCAGAATCTACAGACGTACTCTCAGTCAATGTCAAACACATTTACCTATCCTCTCTGATTCTTTGTTTTTTGTGTGTGCGTGTGTGTGTTGTTGCTGTTTTAGCAAGAACGGCAACGATTAAACCCATCTGCACCAAATGCTCTCTCTCTGTCTGTTCAAAGGCAGCTCATGTTTAATTCTCTCGTTTTTTCATCTTACTATGGGGGGAGAGAGGAGGGGACGGATGCTAGAGGAAGAGAGAGAGAGAGAGGGAGAGAGAGAGGGAGGGAGAGAGGGAGGGAGAGAGGGAGGGAGGAGGGAGGAGAGGAGTGTCAGAGTAGAGACACTGAGAGAGTCTGACTCCAGACAGGAGAATGAGGCAGACATACAGAAAAAGCATAGTGTGTGAGCGACGCTGAGAAAGAGAGTATGTGAGTTTAGTGAGGGAAGAAGTGAGAGAGAGAGAGAGAGAGAAGGAGGGAGGGAGAATGTGGAGGCGGAAAGGGAGAGACAGACAGGAGGCAGACAGAGTGAGACGGTCTTGGCGACTGAGTTCTGGGAGCTGCTTTACATACACACACACACACACGTTCTAAAAGTGATATACACAGTCTATAAAAAATATCCACCTACACAAGAACTCTGATTGTTTAATATCAATGGACTAGCTCAGATTTATTCAGGACTGAGGCAAAAGCAGCCTCTTGGATGTTCTTGTTAGTCATTCTCGTCTGTTTATTAAATCATGTTTATCATGTTTATTTTAAATACATATAACATGAGCATATTAAGCAAAAACATATTTAAAAGGTTAGGTTTAAATGTAAAAACTATAGATATGCTGTTTACAATGAAAACAAATGTACTGTATTTGTTGGTCAGTCTTTACTAGGATTAAAAACCAAAATGAGCATCTAATATATGAAAGCCTGTTTCCGCCATATATGGAAAAAATCTAAACTAAAAATTATGTAATTATGAGAAGTCATATTTTGATATAAAAAGCCAGAATTATGACTTGCTAAGTTAAAATTAGTTGAAAGTGAGATGATAAGTTATAACTGATTTTATAATTTTGACTTTTTATTTGATAATTATGACTTAGTATATCATAATTATGACTTTTTTGTCATAATTATTACTTTGATCTCATAATACCTACTTTTTTTTTTATCTCAGAAATTATGACTTAATACTTTTTTGTTAAAATTTGATTTTCCAAAACATTTTTTTTTTCATGTGGCGAAAATTAACATCCAAAGTAATGCAGTGCTGTTCACTACCGAAAAGAAGTATTATTACCCTTAGTATAATTTAAATCAGCAGATCCTCGTTCACGAACAAGACAGCTCATTCAGTGTCAATCTGAGTCTTTGAATTCACATTCAATTTAGTGACTTGTTCAGTGAAGTGCGCGTTCATTCAGTAGTTCAAACCAGTTAAATGTTCACATTTTGTAATCAAATGCTATTGGCTTGTGCTCTAGTTAGTCTTTGAAGGCAGGAAAAGCCAAGAAGTCCAACATTTTGAACAAGAGAGACGTAAACTACTGTAAAAATACCAGTGCGTAGAAATGAATGAGAACTGTCCAGTTGTTTAAAGGGTTAATTCAAAACCACAAATTAATTAATGAATGAAATGCCACTATGATTCACTCTGTATCGTTGTCATGCTGTAAATTCCTGTTTAGTCTAAACTGCTCTCTTTGTATATTTAACATCAGTTTATACAAACTAGGCTACAGTACATGACCAGCCACGTGTGTGATGACTTCTGGATTTGGTTAGACGCTGTATTTGTGTTACAGCGGGTTATATAAATGTCAGATTGAGTCTAACGCGACATGAAGCCATGTTTTGACAGTGATGACTGGCTGCTTGACAGCTCTAGTGTATCTGCTTGCCAGATATAGTACATTTACCTATATGCATGGTGCTTTTTCATATTTGTTCATGTCTTTGTCAAATCTAGGTAACTTTAATAGTGACCATGCTAGCTCTGTTTCATATCAGTGCCTCTGCATGTAAAAGTATGAGTCTTAAAAATTTAAAAATGCATTAAACTTGGGTAATATGACATATTTCTGACTGTGTATTGAGTTGGAAATAATATAGGATGGGACTTGATTTGATTGAATGGATCATTAAAAGTTAGGTTTGATATTGGATTATATTTTTACCAGCTGATATGAACTTGGTGACGTCAGCAGAAAAGAAACCTTGCTTCAGAGGCACAGAAGGTACTTTTGGAGTAGCAAAACCTTCAGTTCAGACAATTTATGTCTGTTCTTTTTTTATTGTTATTGTCAAATATTTTCATTATAGCTCAGTATGACAAAGGATCATATGTCCAAATGCCCTCATCCTCAGAAACCATGAAGAAAACTACACAAGCTAAAAGAAAATATGACCCAGACGACATTAAATACTGGTACGGGTTCAATTTCAGTGAGGACAAACATGGTTGGTGCTTTGGTTAGTGAATTATTGGCTCCTGAGAACTTGAAAGTCAAAAGTTCAGAAGGCCATCAAAGTTCAAAAGACAACCAAACTCTCCAAACTACAAAGAAGAGCCTGTGGTTAGTCTGATCTTAATATATTGCAGCAAACGATCGGTTATAGTTAAGATTAATACCATTTAATGTTGTATTTCAAAGACATTCTCATTTACTTTTGCATCATAATCAATGTTGGGTCTTCGTTGGGTCGCCACTCGGTGTTCTAATGTAAAATCTGAGCCTGAAGCCAAAGCGGTTGAGAAGCAGTGATCTAGACAGCAGCTCTTGCCGTGGTGGATGCTGATTCAGTCTTTTCTCCTCTCAGCGCCTTCCTGCTCCTGTTTGGGTGTGTTTCTCTCTCTCTCTCTCTCTCTCTCTCTCTCTCTCTCTCTCTCTCTCTCTCTCTCTCTCTCTCTTTTCTACCATTCATTCTGTCTGACATGCAGTCGTTTGTTGTTGTCTTTTCCTCGCCTTCTTCCAGACACCCTGTGGAGAGAGTGATGAAGGAGAATACAGGAGAATACAGAAGAGGGAGAAAATGACGAGGAGGGAGAGGGAAAAAAGAGGGTGATGGCGTAAAACTAGCGCCGAGCGTTTGAGCCTTTGTTCTACTTTTATGTTGAGCAGGAATAAAAAATGCTGCGGTGCGGTTAGAGAATTACCAGATCTGAGTTTGATTCGTGCGTTTAAATGTGTGCTGTAGCTTTAATAAGGATGTGTTTTCTTGAGCAGGTTAAAGATATCAGTCAAGTGCAGTGTGTCACGGTTTCAACAAAATTGATTTCTCTCTCTCGTGCTTTTTCTCCCCATCAATCTCATCTGTCCCAATAATGCACTCCCAGCTTATAAATATATTATTTTAAGGGTGTAGAATACAACAATCACAAGCATCTATAAAATTGCCTTTATTTACTGGTGGTAGTATGCTACAAATGTTTCAGTGCCTAATATCAGAGCATCATATCACGGTGTATGTAAGTATAGCCTTATTTTAGACCAAGAAAAGCAATTTCAGGGTATTTTGTAAGTAGCTGGGAATTTAAAATCATTTTTTCAAACATGCAAAAGAGTAAAAAGTAATGGAAAGTCCTGGAAATGTCTGAAGTGAAGATGCATTTTGTAGTTGCACTCAGCTCTAAATATTTAATCAGCTGGATATTGCTCTTCTGTAGAGTAAAACACGCTCGCATAGTGAACATTACAAATGATAGCTTTGAGTCGTTCTTTTGAATGAATCAGTCAATCTGGTTCACAATTTGATCTTAATGGTTCATTAGCAAATCAGTCTAAATTAGACTGTTATTTATTTGTTTATTTAAATTTTGTATCTAGTAACCACAGATGATTAGAAAGGTTGTGGTAAATCCACTGGTCATTAACACAATCCATCTAAAAGATTTCCATAGCAGAAATAAATGCTCTGATTTATTGCAACTATTCAAACCACCGACCTATAAACATCCACATTTATACACTCATGCAAACATCCTCCTCACAACTAGAAATGATTCTAACAGGCCTATTGTAGAGTACAAAGTGAATTCTTTCAGATTGTGCAACACTGAAGGTTCAGTCATAACACTGTGGTTTATTTTGTGAAATCTACTCAAGTAATGGCACAAGTCGTAGACACACCCAGTCCTATTGGCCGAGGAACATGCTGAGGGGCGTGGCTACAGTCCACTAAGCTACCAAGTCGACCACTTGTAGACATTACGCCCACATGTGTGTTTGTTCCTGTCTGTTATACACGTATGTGTGTGTGTGTGTGTGTGTGTGTGTGAGAGAGAGAGAGAGACCACAGCATGTTTGTGTGAGTGGTTAGTCAGACGTTACTTGAAAACCTCTCTCAGCTTGACCTTTGTGTAAAAGAAATATTCATTATACATTATGTGGGTGAAAAGAGAAACATGTAGTTGTAGATACTTAGACTTTCTTAAAGATACAACAACCAGCATTAGCATTAGTTTTTGTATATACGACCTTTCAAAAGTAAGACTTTATGTTTTTGAAAGGTCTCATCAAGGCTGCATTTATTTGATCAAAAAACAGTAAAAACAGTAATATTGTAAAATATTATAATTTAAAATAACTGTTCTCTTTTAATATATTTTAATTGTAATTTATTTCTGTGATTGCAAATCTGAATTTTCTGCAACCATTAATTCAGTATCACATGATCCTACAGAAATTATTCTAATATGCTGATTTGGTGTTTAAGTAAAATATTAATATTAAAACAGCTGTACTGCCTATTTATTCAGGATTCTTTGATGAATAGAAAGTTCAAAAGAACAGCTTTTATTTGACATATAAAGCTTTTGTATCAATGTAAAAGTCTTCAATGCCTCTTTTAATAAATGTCTTTAATGTCATTTAAATGCATCCTTGCTAAAGATCATTTCTTTAAAAAAAAAATAATAATCCTACCGACCCTAAATATTTGAATGGTTTGTATCAGTTTTTTCTCAAACTGGTTGTCTGTAATAATGGTGGATGAATCTGCATGTCAACGATTCCAGTATAACACTAACATATTGCAATAACATACTTTACAGAATAATTTAGACAAGATTAAAACCCGGATTAAAGTTGGCAGTCCAGCTAATGTTACTAAAGTGAATCCATCTCTTACTCATTTTATTCCCTCCCCAACAGGGGATCATCACACACATGGATGTTCATTCCTGCCTCCTCTGTCGCACTCTTGCAGAGGAACATATGGGTGGGAATGTGGCATGCATAATTAAACAGATAACCAATAACGTTAACAACACCAGTTTGTTTAAAAAAAAAAAAAAATTCAACTTTAAGAATTGGTCATCGAAAGATTCCCTTGAATCATTAAATTGTTGTACATGAGTCAAGTGCTCTGTATAATGCCTTTTAAATTGCACGAGGTACTTGGCTGTGTTTCGATATTTAATACAAGTAGCTAATGACAGAGTAAGAGGGTGAAAAAGGAGGTTTCGTTTGGTTTCCTCCTTTAAATAACAATAAATAAACGTAATGGCATGCCACTGCGGCCCCTTAGCGTGCGATTCGTGTTTGACATCTGTCAGTTATAATGGTAGCGGCTCCTCCACTCATCCCATGGGGCTTTATCTTCCACTCAGCACACAAATCTCTCAATCAATTTACCAAATGAAACCGGTGTGCAGTGCTTAAAAGAACAGTCCATGCTTACGGAGCATGAGAGTGAGATGGCAAGAGAGAGAGAATATATTGTTTATGTGACCTGTTCCCCGGCATTAACCTAATTCATTCACCAGGAATACAATGCGTTATTAAAAAAACAATGGAGGGTGAAAGAGAGTGAAAACAAGAGAAGACATTCAAGAAACTAAGACAGAATAAGAGACGGAGGGAAGAATGAGAGAGCAAGAGAGATGGGCCAATCGATCTTGAAATATCAATATGTCTGATGCTGATTAAGAAGGTTGATCCTGCATTAAAAATATCTGTTTTAACACTAACCTTTTAGTTATTTATTCAGTAAGAAAGTTAATGTGTGTCATAAACGTCAAAGTCGTAAAATGAACTGTCAGCAAGAAAAGCATCATGCAGTGGCATTTTGTTTCATATATATCAATATCAAGCAAGTTAAATGTGACTTTTTTTTTTGTGGCATTTACAGATACAGAAACTCACTATACTACACTATAGAAGCTGTTAAATGTTTTATATGTGATATTAGTAATGTTTTTGTTTTATTGCTTAATGACTGTAATTACCCATAATTATCTTAGAAAATCACAATACCATTAAGGTATTCGGTGTTGATTTTATTGTACTTGATATTTGATTGATAAAAATAAATGTTGTAACAACCTGAAGCTTGGATTGTTTAGTGTTTTCACATCGTTTTGGTAGCTCCTCCCTTTCCTGATCAAACTGAAGCTCTGGTTGTCATACTAGGAAAAAGGAGTAGAAAGAGCAGCCACATAAAAACACATGAGTTTTTTATAGATCCTCTCACATTTCTGCATCATGACAAGAGAGAGGGGAGTGATACTGAGATACATAAAAGGAGAAAGTGCTCAAGGACATTGTGTGTGTGTGTGTGTGTGTGTGTGTGTGTGTGTGTGTGTGTGTGTGTGTGTGCGTGCTTTATGTACATGTTATCAGTGGATTTAAATTGCTAACCTTGCATGAGGAGAGACAAGAATTGGTGGATCTCAAGGACTCCCTCCAATAAGTACCTTGAACGGGCTGCAGATGTCACAGAACACACACACACACACACCTCTCATGCATTATTTGGAATACTTGATTCTGATTGGTCAGTCATGACATACTGGGGTCAGTCTCCAATGTTAAACTGTAATTGGTAAACTGTATATTTGACCATTGTCCCTGGTTAGCAGCTTTTGTGCTTCAGTGCTTTTTAAAGTAAAAATACGTATATTTAGCATTATCATACCATTTAAAATTTGGGGTCAGTAAGATTTTTTTTCAAGGAAATTCATATTTTTTTATACAGCAAGGATGCATTTAATTGATCAGAAGCGACAGCAAAGGCATTTGCAGTGTTACAAAACATTTCTATTTAATATATAAATGCTGTTCTTTTGAACTTTTATTCATAAAAGAATCCTGAAAAAAAGGTTTTCACAAAAATACAGCAGCACAACCAAAACAAATAATTCTTGAGCACAAAATCAGCATATCAGAATGATTTCTGAAGGATTAGGCTGTTGAAAATTCAGCTTTGCCATGGCAGGAATACATTTTAAGTTATATTAAAATATTTAAAATGTAATATTTCACAGTATTACTGTTTTAATGTATTTTGATCAAATAAATGTAGCATCTGTGAATTTATTTATATTTTTAATTCATATATTTACCAAGTAGCCAAGTGAGTCCGAGTCATGACCACCCTGTTGGGGTTTAGAGCATTTTCTCAAGCTTTTAGCTAACATACATGGTTTGGTTAAGCTTTTAGCTAAATCAACAGCATTTCAGCATTTCTTGTATGTTTCACTCATCCAGTTTTGAAATGGAAGCCAAAACTTAAATGCATTACAAAAACATTTGTGTGTTTAGAGAAAGATAAAACCCTACGGAATGAGTGTTATTTTAGGGCGACAACCTGTCATGGTAGCTTTGTGGAGTGTCTTAGAGGTTAATAAGCTACGATTACAGGTTTAGAAAGAGTGTCTGAGGTGTTTATAAAGTGTTTGTAAGGGATTGCCTGTTTCATGTAGCTTCTACCAGTCTGATTTAGACAAGGGTGAGTGGTCTAAGCAGCTGATCTATCCTGACAGCAGTAATCCCCCCACGATCCCTCTCAGACTGTGTGTGTGTGTGTGTGTGTGTGTGTGTGTGTGTCAGTGTGCGTGTGTGTTTCAGTGTGCGTGTGTATTTCAGTGTGCATGTAAGAATAACAGTGGAATGGAGCAGATTGAATAGGGATGGAGTGAGAGAGAGTTAAATAATAAAATGTGAACATGTGACCAGGAATGAGGTGTGTGTGTGTGTGTGTGTGTGTGTGTGTGTGTGTGTGTGTGTGTGTGTGTGTGTGTGTGTGTCTGTGTGTGTCTGTGTGTGTCTGCATGAATAACCTCTAGGAAAGGTGTTGTGCTGGTGCTCAGACAGAAGTAGTACTGCCTGATGTTCATGAATCTTCGTACACACACACACAATTGTGGTCTAAAGGAAGGAAGTTCTGGTGTGCTGTTGACTGTTCTTGCAAACTGAAAGCCAGAGGAGCCACAGCTTGTTCGCTGAGATCTCAGACGGCCGTGGTATAGCAAACAACTCTCTTTCTAACTCTAAACTGTGGATGAATAATTAAAAACTCTTTCAGCTTAGTTCACTAATAACTGCACATACGCTGTTTGTGATGTGCTGCTGAAGTGCTTGTTTAAAATGTGTTTTTGTGCTTCAGTGCTCTTTAAACTAAAATGTGGATTTTTAGCTTTATCATCCCAGAGGATGCAAACTGAACCTTGCTGAAGTTTAGTTTTTTAATGTTGTGTATTTGTGATGTGAGGAAGCCTCTTAGGGAGAATTCATCTTCACATATCTGGTTTATAGAGCAAATTAATAACTTTGGTCAATTATATCTGTCATCATCTACTCACTCTCATGTCATTCCAAACGTATGATTTCATTTCTTCTGTGGAACACAAAAGAAGGTATTTTGAAGGATGTTAGTAACCAAGCAGTTTTTAACTTCCACTGTAGACTGTCAGAAAAAAAGTGCAAAATTTATAAATAAATAAGCTGTTGTACCCCTAAAGGTACAATGTGTGTGTGTGTGTGTGTGTGTGTATCGTGTATGGACAAAAAGGCACTGGGATATTTTTCTAAATCTCTTCTTTTATGTTCCACAGAAGAAAGAAAGACATACAGGTTTGAAACAACATTGAGTACCAGAGAGAGTAAATGATGACAGAATTTTCAATTTTGGGACTAACTTTTCAACATCAGTTTGAAAAAAGTTTTTGTCAGGGTTATTTTTAGGAGGAAGGGTATAGAAATTATCATTAGCTCAGTATAAAACCATAGAAGTCAATGAAAAGTCAACACTATAATAGAAAAACAAGTGTGTGTGTGTGTGTGTGTGTGTGTGTGTGTGTGTTTTATTGACAAAAGTGTATTTGGTTTCAAATGAGAGGTCGAATAGTACACTGTAGACATACTGCTCTTCATTTCTTTGTTCCAGATCATCTTTCCCCATTCCCTTCTCATTATTAGATATGAGCCACCAGACCTGTGTGCTTGGTATTCTGCACCACACACACACACACACACACACACACACACACACACACATACACCTGCAAGGTATCAGTATCTCAAGAGAACTACATGGAAATCAAACTTTCTCTCCCCCTGTAAACAGTCTACATTGGAAACAAAGCCCTCCTGTCTGTGTAGTCAAACAGACACTGTGTTTGCGCAGTAGATGAGAAATGCAAAGGCTGAACATGTGATCAGATCAAAAAAGAAGAAATGCCAGAGGTCTGTCCCCCATCAGGGACTGTAAGACATCAGGGAAGCGAGCAGCCAGTTACAGCAGCTTGCGTTTTTCATGGAAGAGAGGAAGTGAAAGACGCTGTGTAAATGCAACATGTGAACTAGTAGTCAACCATCATTCAATTTTAAATGCAATTACCAATGACCAGTCGTTGGCTGGTATAATGTAGATATGTTTGTTTATTTGATTTTTTTTTACATTTCTTTTTAAATTGTTTCATTAAATTGTACTAACCTCTGTCATCTGTTATTTTAATTAATTTGCTATTTTTTAAATATTTGAAATTTTTCAATTATTAAATGCATGTAAATATAATCATTTTATTATTTAATTTAAAAATATTTTAATAGAATTTAAGTAAATTAATTTACCAACATTTTAAATTTTTTAAAATATTAAGCATATCTAAATTTAATGATTTTACTTAATTTAAAAATATTTAAATATAATTTTAGTGAATTGGCACAATGAATTTGTATTAAAATAAACTAATCTCTATGATCTATTTTATTTTATTTATTTTATTAATTCATTTAAAATTATATGTACATATTTTTAAATTAAATTGACTAAATTGTTAAATGTTTGTTCATTTAATTATTTATTAAACTTAAAAATAAATATCTAAATAGAATCATAAATAAACTAATTTAAAATATAAACACTTAAAAATATGCATGATTAAGCTAACATATTAGTCAGCCAACCAACACACCCAATATCCTTCTGGTTGTTATATTGGTCTATAACTGATGAGAACTCATGCATTGAGAATTTTGATTGATTCAGTTTCTGTTGAAGATTCCAATATAATTGTTCATTCAATTAGCATTATTATTCATTGTACAGTAAGAGATTATAACAGGTCTGGCACTGTGTGGAGAATATTCACGCTAACAGTACAAGACGTAACTGTGGCTAAAATGGCTTAATAAATCAGATGCAGTTGAAGGCCGACCGTGTTGTCTTTGTGTTGTAGTGTAGCAGCTAAGCAGAGCCCGTCCCGAGTGACCTTGCCCTGAGGTGGAATGGAGGGAGGAGGGTGGACAGGAGAGGGGTGGGAGAGGGGTGTACACAGATGGTAGAGAATATGGTTCCAGGGTATTTCGGAGGGGCCTAGCTCGGACAAACGCAAACAAATAAGCCTCTGCATTCAGCGCGGAGAAAGAGAGCCTCATTGTTATAGAACTGCTGAGACGGATCTTAGAAGACAGCCAAGGTAAAGTAAAGCAATTCAAGAATTTACTAAGTAATAATTAGAACGGTCCGCCAGGGCCCAAGGTGCGAGAGCCGCACCGAAGATATCGTAGCCCAGCGCGGTTCTGTGGTTCTGAAAGGTTGAGGACACAGAGCCCAGCTGCGGCAGGAATGAATGCTGAATAAATTAAGCACTCTGCCAAGTTAACACTAGCCTGGCAGCGGCTCTTTCCCTCTAAGCCCAGGTGTGTGTGAATGTGTGTACTGTACGTGTGAGAACATTTTTAATGTGCAAATATGTTTTGTGCGAATGCAGTATGTGGGCATGCTTTATCACACAAGTGTGTGTGTGTGTGTGTGTGTGTGCATCTTACGCTTTCCAGTGTCTGGCACTGGTAGGGGGATGGGTGAATATGTGTGTGTCTCTGTCTGTGTGTGTGTGTGTGTGTGTGTGTGTGTGTGTGTGTGTGTGTGCAGAAGTGCATGCCAGGAACAGTTCGGGAATTTGAGGCGGTGTTTCAAAGGGTCCCAAGATAGTTAGCAGGCTTCAAAGCAGCAAGACTGGGGGAGCTTGTTCTCTCCTTCACATCCATCCACCCACACACCTCCGATCTTTATTCTCTTTCCCCCTCAATAACAGGATTTTTTTAACCTTAAATCTATTTTTACGTGTCTGAACAAAACACGTGGAAATCCTCGGCGCCCCAAGAACTGGATTTTTGTGATGGGGTGTATATGGTAGACATGGCACAATGTGGTTAACCAGACTGGCATGAAGACTGGCTCTTGTCTCCAAGCCACACAAACAGAGAAGGAGAGAGAGAGAGAGAAAGAGGGAGCTGATATGTGTTGTTGTGGAAGTAGGTCAGGCGTCACATTCATTAATATCCTCCTCTCATGCCCAATGATGTGAGCCGCTCCCACTATCACACGCGTATACGTGTACATATCGCCGTATGTGTGCACGCATAAATCAGGGCATGCATATTAAATATTATCAGAGATTATCGATTCGAGGCAGACGCTCATGCATTTGTAAAGAAAGTCGGTATTGTGTCGGTCATCATTTCATAGCGCTTTAACCCCGTGCACCATTAAGGCAATAGACGTAAATAAACTTGGTTACTGTGGAGATAAAAGCAGTATTTAGTGTCTGCCTGTGCTCTGGACAGCTGGACTTCTGCCAGGACGGCAAAGCGGAGCTCTCTACACAACTCTGTCCCACTTTCTCTCGCACGCTTTCCTTGCATGCGCTCTCTCTTTCTATCTGTCTCGTGTCTGCTTCCATTATCCACGGCGCTTTCGAATTCTACCTGTTTTGCAAAAGTTGTGTGCCTGAGTCAGTCCCTTTCTCTCTTCTTATTCCTCGCTTTCTGCCCACTCCATTCATCCTCATCTCATTCTTTCCTAACTCTTGCAGTCATAAGCTTTCCCTCCTTCTCTGTCCCTCCCCCTCTCTGCTCCCAGCAAGGTCACTTGGAGTTGCATGACAAAGCGACTTCACTGACATTCAACAACAACCCCTCTCTCTCGCTCTTTCCCTTCCTATAGTCCTGCACTGCTGCTTCTCAGACATTTTCTCATGACAATTAGCTAAAGCCTGGAGAATGGACCTAAATATAGAGAGATTTGATTTTCCACTTTTTTTTGTTTGTTTTTTTGGCAAATAAAGCCTTACTTGGTGTTTAATTTGGGGTCTCAATCAAATGATATAACTAAATGTTTAACACTGGAAGAATGTAGTAGTTTATGAATGAGGGCATCTATGGTAAAACCACCTACCACAATTCACTCTCGGCATGTGAGTTAAGTATTGGAGTGAACTGTACCGGAGTGAGTACATTTGCAATAAGTGACTGCAAAAAAAAAAAAAAACTTGTAAAGGGATATGAATTTTAAACTATGCTAAATTAACTAAAAGTATCACTTTTCTGAAATACATAAAATGAAATAATGAAACAAAAACTAAAACGAAATTTAAAAAAAAAATTGAAATGTCAAAAAACTATAAGAACCCTGGTTCAGATGACAAAAGCAAGGTCAAACATGCACGCTCTGGGTTAAGTGAGAGAACATCCTTTCATGCTCTGCAGCACGCAAATGCATAATTGGTTTTATTTCTCTTGTTAGTTTGATATGGGTAATTATGTCTCTTTTATGTGGTTTAGGGCATATTTAGTGCTGTTTTTCATCGTTACGCCTTTAAATTACTTAATTAATATCATTTTGCTTATATTTGCTTTCGAAATAATACTCTGCCCTTCTAATTATATTCTTTTAGATCATTTTGCTTACATTTGCTTTCGAAATGATATTCTGCTCTTCTAATTATCGTCTTTTTATATTATTGATAATTGTATTTATTAATAGGATTACTTTATTGTTATTGTACTTATTTTGCAATGCAAATACAATACTGCAATAAAAATGGGGGGGGAGCAATCCAAATTTACATTTCTTTCCACCCCGGTAGATTTGACAGGGTTAAACATATCTCTCTTTCTTTGTTACCGTCTTGTACGCACAGGAACGGTTGCATTCTGTTCGACAACAAAGGCAGCGGATTGCTTTGATAACCTCTGCTGCTGTGATATCTAATCTATTAAATGCACGCTGAAAAGCTGAATGAGCGCGCGGAACGGAAAGGGGAGGCGGCTTGCTTTACTTGAAACGTGCGTGTGTTGCTGGAGGCTCTGGAAAGCTTGTGAGGTGTTGGGGTGTAGCTCAGGACAGGGGAAAAGAATGAAAGGCCGTCTCTTATCGAGGGCACAGTCGGAAACGCTGTTTAACTTGGCGAGCTTTCCCGGATGGAGCGCAAAGCTGCGTCCTGACAGACTAAAATATATGTCACGGAGTATGGGCACAGTAATCATATATATTTATCAATAAATACACTAGGCTGACTTGATAGAGAACAGACTGGGTTTTTTACAATAAGGGGATCGATGAAGACAGGCGACAGAAAAGCTCACCGTAAACTCTTGAGGTGGATCAAGCGGGTAAAAGCGCAGAGCGTACTGTTTTTGTTACGGACTGTGAGAGTGCGCATGCGCCATCTAGCGTTAGAGGGAAAACCAAGGTTTTTATTCATATCTCCCTGTTGGATTTGTGAGAGAGTCGCTGATTATCATACTAATCAACTGACTATTTTCTTTCCTTGGGCTTTGTAGAGCATTTGAGCGGCTGACGAAACAGACATTTTTTTAATAATGTTTAAGCATTACTCATAATATCTTAAAGGGATAGTTTGAGTAAAAAATCCTATCCTGGCATCATTTAGGCTACTCAAACCCATATGACTTTAAGTGATTGGTGACTGAAGCTTACTAAATTATGACAGAATATTCATTTTTGGATGAACTGTTCCTTTAAGAAGTTACAGATGTGAGTGTTCTTTATAATCATTCGAAGTTTTAGTTCTTAATGGCAAACAACCGTGCATGGACAATTCTCAGGCACAGCCCTAACACAACACAACCAACAAAAGCATCTAAACCAGCTCTTCATTCCTGCTGCACATACCCAAGTGCTGGATCAATATCCATTACCAGCACTAGTGCTGCAGACAAGCCATTCATTTCCACTGCAAAGCACCACGATATTCCCCCTGGGAAGCCGTTTCACCACCCTGCCTGCTACAAGCAAAGATGATTACACCAGATTCATGCTAGGAGTGTCTGTTAGTGCCTCAGATTACCTCTGCTTGTTCTTGAGCATAAGATTAGCTATGTGTGATGCTAAGCATATGTAGTTGGAGATTTAATTGAATTCACACAACATAATAAACCAGTAATTTAATTTGTGTTTGTGTCTTTATGACGTGAAGCAGATCATTGTGTTCTGCCATGGACGGTATGCCAGACGTGAAGTGGTTATCTCTCCACGTCTTCATAATGGTCCGTGATTAATGTTCTACTCCGGTTACGCATATGTTTTCAGGATTTAGATGGGAGTAGGGAGGGAAGAGGGTGGGGAGCGTTTCTTCTGTGGGAATGGGAATATGGGAATGCCTAGCTGGACTGTTCGGGTGGAGGGGTGCATTCAGACAAAGCCAATGAAAACAAACGTCCGTGGCTCTGGGAAGGCAGGGTCTGGTCTGAATCCTCTGTGGTTATTTACAGATGTTTACAACTTTGCTAAGGAAAGAAGCCCTGTTAGAACATGTGGGCTTGGTTGAGATGACCTTTTTAGCGGTGTTGAGTTACGCTGAATGGCGTCACGTCTTTGATCACGGTGAGATTATGCGTAGTTAGTTACAGTTGTTTGTGTGGGTCAAGTGAAGGTGAGATCATGTCTGTGTGAATATGGCAGTCATTGTTTTGACACAATTGAGTTATGCACAGCTAAAATGTAGTTTGAAGGTGAGTGCAGGTTTAATAGTGATCTTTCTTTTATTGTGTGTCTTAGGATCAAGGTGCAGGAATGGTGCCACCTCTTCAGGACCCTCCGTCAGCAGTGCCACGGCAGCCCCAAGGCAGCAACTACAACATGATGCTTAAGAATCAGCTAATAAACAAGCAGCTTCAACAACAAGTCAGTGCTCAAACTGCATGTTGAATTTATTATTCTGTTAATTTGTAATTTTGTTGTTTTGGATGAATGGCCTCTTGATTTTCACTTCTTGAGAGGTAGAATGTGATTTCCTTAATTGTGTTAATGTATTATTTTCTGCTTATAGGAAAAGCAAAGGCATATGGAGCAAATGAATGGAGGGCATATCACAGACTGCCGACAGGTGGCACCATTTCAAGGTAAAGTATCATCACCATATCACATAAACTATGGTAAATACTGGGTCTCCTTTACCATTTTTGCATAAAATCTAAACACTGATTTTTTTTCAAAATGCAGAAAAGTTTACACACAGAAAATTCTGAAACTGCGCACACAAAAATGCTCCTGGGGGCAAATCATTTATTAAGACTTGACATTTAAAAAAATAAAATTATTAATAGAAATGGAATAACTGGCTTTAAAATTAAATGATAAATATTTAAAAATAAACAAATAAAAATACAGAAGCCCTTATATGGACATAGTTTGGGCATGTTTTATGCAAATGGCCAGTTGTGTAATTACGTGAGGTGCAGCCTTTGGAGTGAGAAATTTTTCTGTGCACATACATATAGAATTTGTACAAAATTGTTAGTTAATGAGGCCTACTTTTTATTTAGTGCCAGAATTTTGATATATACACTCCCATCTTTCTTCTTTTTTTTCCTTTTATAAATAAAAAGTAATACTTTTAAAACAAGGATGCATTAAATAGATAAAAAATGTCAAAAAATATTTTTACATTGTTACAAAAAAATTCAGTTTTAAATAAGCTTTCAATTTTCAAAAAAATCCCTGGAAAAATTGATATCACCATTTCCACAAAACATTAAGCGGCACAACTGTATTCAACAGTGATAATAAGCAGAGATGTTTCTTGAGCACCAAATCAGCATGTTAGAATGATTTCTGAAGGATCATGAGACACTGAAGCCTACACTAAGAGGCTGCTGAAATAAAACATTTTTACATTCAATTACTTATTTTAACTACGGTATTAGACGGACGGTATTAGATTTCACAATAGCACTGTTTTACTGTATTTTTAATCAAATAAATACCCCCATGGTAAACATAAGAGATGTCTTTGTAAAGCATTAAAAATCTTACCAACCCTAAACTTTTAAACAGTAGTATACCTAAAGGCATGCTGAAAGTCAACTATTTTTGCTGTCTTGCAGGTCCAGGTCGACCGCTCCCTCCAGAGTGTGGTGGATATCCTCTGGGACCTTCTCAACAGCTGAATTCCTCCATGCTCTCCCATAGTGGTCCTTTACCCACAAACCGAATGGGTCTTTCCTCCAGCTCGGTCTCTCAGATGGGCCAATCGGTTGGAGGATACGTGTGCAGCAAAGGTTCCAAACAACCCTTCTGCCACCCGTCGCAAGACTTTGGAATGGCGATGCAGCCTGGCCAGAGCATGATGGGAATGGGTGGGCCTCCACGTCAACCATTACACCCAGCTCACGCTGTGACGCGACCGGGAATGCCATGCCCCAACCTACCAGGCGGTCCCGTGCCAACCCACCACCTGCGGCAGGCATTGCACCAAGCTGGAGCTCTTCAGTCGCGTATGATGTTCCCTCCCCAGCAGCAGCAGCAGCCCACGTCCCAGCTCTGGCAGCACCAACAAGGGGTGCAACCGCATATGGACCCTGCGAACCACCCACATCATTTCCCCGCTGGAGGAGCCCTACCTGGATGCAGAGGTCCTCAGTTTCCACAGCGATCCGGCATGGCAGGTATGCCGGCCAACTTTCCTGGTTCCCGTCTTCCTCCTAATCAAGTAGCCCCTGGTTTGGTTGGCAGACAGGACCAGAAGATGCCCACCACCCAGCCGCTATCCTCCATGTCCCAACAGAACCTCAGAATGCGAGGTCCACTTTCCGCTCTAGCTGTTATGAAACCAGGAGGTCCATCCATGATGCACCCTGCCCATGGGATGGGGCCTCCTAGTTACCAGACTGCTTCTGCAGGGAAACACTGTTCACCACAGGGCTACAACCCCGGAGATAAACTGCCTTCCTATGACTACACCCCACAGCATCAGAGCAACGGGGCAATGGCAGCGGGGCTACAACGACCTGGAGGAGGATGCGGTGGTGGTGCGGAGGTGGACTTCATAGACACTCTGGTGGGCAACAATGAAGACTGGCTGAACAATCTCTCCATGATAGATGAATACCTTGAGCAAAACTCATAGGGACTGATCAAAAGCATCCTAGGTTTGAATATCACTACACAGCGCAAGAATAGGTTTGTGGGGTCATCGCTCTGTAAAGGCATGTTCACACCAAGAGCGCTAACTATAACAAGAACTATATTACCGTCCGCACCAACGGACGGTAACTTTCTGTTTGCTATAACAGCATAATTGTCTGCAGCTTTAAGGCCCCGATATACTCACGGCAAAGTTTTTATTGTTCTTCGCTTAAAAATAAATTTGAGATACGCAATCAGCTGTATTCTGTTAGAGAACATCCTGACGCCATGGACCAGTGGTAGTTCCAAGGTGTTTACTTTTCCAGAAAGTTTGCTTGGGCAAGCTGTTTCAAGCTCCAGAAACGAACTTTGTTTTGGGCTGATTTTGTTCTAAATTATGAAGTATATTGGGTCCTATATACATGCAAGCTTGGGTGGCATCTGATTGGCTTAAAAACCTTTTAGTTCATTGTTATAATTATCATCTTTGGTGTGAACGAATCTTAAAGTCCTAAAGCATTTTTTTTTCTCATGGCTAGCATTACTGAGAATGTATCGGTGGAAATGAGGCACTGCTTAGGCGCTGCTAAGACTGACTTCGGCCGTCAATAAACTTGCTTATATTATAAAATTCCCTTTCCTTTTCTCAATGGTTGCTCTTCCAGTGCTCTCTGCGCTGTTTTAATAATATCGTAATTATCATAAAATTTATTATGGAGTGAAACACTGATTTATGAAAACATGGGCTTTCCCCAGCAGTGTAAGTAAGTTCTCATTCAGTTAAAGGGATAGTTTACCCAAAAATCATTTACTTGCCCTTATGTCTTTCCAAATACATTTTGAAGAACATTTTTTTTGTCTGTTCAATGTAAGTTAATGGGGTTTAAAACGACACTAACTTTCATTGTATGGACAAAACACTTTTTATTTACTTATTACTTATGGGGTGAGCAGATGATGACAGAATTGTCATTTTTGTGTGAACTGTCCCTTTAATGCAATGTGGTAACAGTATTGTTGGCATTCTCATGCCAGACCAGGCTCATATGTGCAGCTTTTCATTCTTGCTATTTGAAAAGCATATGAAATCATTTCTGTGATGAACTATTTGAGGGTATTTCAAAGGGGGCTTGTCCTGTACATAAAGTATTTTGTAAAATATGGTTTCTTAAACTGTAACATATAAAAGAGAAGTACACATATTTATGCTTCTTTTCTGCTGATGAATTCTTCAGAATTTCTTTGTAAATAATTATTAAAAGAATAAATAAAACAAAAATGCAATGATGTAAAGAAATGAGTGTCACGTTGAAATTGCAAATGAAATATTTTACACTAGGAAAATCTATTGTAATTTGTATTATGCAAGACAGTATGGTTAGTTTTGGAGTAATACTATGTATTACAAAGATGGAAAATTTGTTATGTTTTTGACATAACTGGACTTCTGGTACTCCAGTCTGGCTTAAGAAGGTTATTTTCTTTGTGTTTTTAAATTGGGAGGTTTGGAGTACAATGTTTCTCAGCCTTGTTACAGCATTTCATTCTTACATAATTGCACAGTCTAAATGTTCTCTAACTTGTGTCATATTGCCATAGCATAATACATTTTACACTAGACACCAGTGTCTTTGTAATAATCTGTTCCATCTAACGAAATGAGGATCTTGATGCTTTCTGGACCAAGGACACTTTTCAGCAATTCTAGGTATGTCTTTTGTAAGTGCACACCAGCTACACTGAAACGGCAGCCTCAATGTAGCAGAGGGACAAAAAATATATGATCACACCACCTATTATGTTATACAAGAGCAGCACCTGTCACAGTAAGTGCATAAAACCCACAGTCCTTTGTGCCAGAGTCTTGGGTTTCCAGTAGTTCATGACCATGTAGTTGATGCCATGAACTTTAAGACATTCTGATTTGTGATTAATTGTGATTTATTATATTTTGTCTTCATATTTTTAGATTGGAAAATAAACCTCAGAAAAACAAAACCGTCTCCTTTTGGTCTTTTTTCAACCTGTTCTTCTTCAGTATATCTTACTCCCGTTTTCATTGGTGGTAAGAGTGAAATTTATGACTACAGATAAATATTAGCACCACACCTCATTTAGTGTTGAGATGCCTGATAACTATACTGTTCTAAAATGATCTCAAGAGCACCACAGCTAGTATATCTCTTTGTGACTGCTTATCAGGACGAGGCGGGGACAAAGTAAACTAATTTGTGACATTGATTGAAGAGAGAAAATACCTTCTTTCACTTCTGCTCACTTTAATTTCAGTTCTAGTTATGAAATAAACTGTTTAATTTCCTTTACAGTGTAGCTTTTTAATGTGGTAAATGAAATCACTATTTTCTTAGAGGTAATATGAGAATGAGAAATTTAAACAGAAATTAGTCTAATAAAGGTGCTCCAAAATGTTGTGAGGCTATGTTTTCTTACAGTTTTTCAGTGGAGTCATACAGGGAACCATGCATTAATGCTGTGTATCTAAATTGTATGAAATGTTTGATTAAGTACAAGCTAAAGGTTCTGCATATACAGTCTCTGTTCTTTTGCACTTTGTTTCCTTATTAATACATACATATAAATAGCCATTTTTGGTATAGTTCCTCTTTATGCTGTTTTATGGTTTTGCCTGTTTCATTTTTAGATCAGCAGTTTTGCTTCCACATAAAAAGCTGCCTTTGTTTTTGCATCAGCAGTTGATAGTTTTAGAAACTCATATCTTCATGTTACAGATCAGAGCTGCCACACAACAGAAGTCTGGATAAAATCAAACATGATAATCTACACTTTGAAAGCCACAAGTAATTCAAAGTAATACAAAAACCTGTGTGTAGCTCCGTCTTGCTTTCCAGGGCCATAATTTGCACAAGATGCTGTGTGGACAGACTCTAATGAAGTACAGTTAACTGCCATCTGTAAGAAGTGAATGGAATGATTGGTATGACTATGACACTGCAGGGATCAGATTGCACAGCCATCAGCTAGACTTTACTGAGCAAGACTCTTTAGCTTGCACTTTTATGAAAGATGCTATCAGTGGCTTAAATGAATACAGACAGCTTAATATGAAAGAAAACTAATGCATTCACGATGAGTCAAATATTAATGACTGGTAAAAGAGAGTATAGTAGTAAAGTAGAGATGTGAGAGGAGTAAAAGAGTTATCGGTCTTGTAATTATATGGGAAAATAAAATCTCTAGGCGTGCACTTTTTTGTGTCTCTCAAATTATAAACTCAATGGTGTCATCAGCTTTGACAGAAATGGGCAACAGGTTGAACACATTAGAAGCTGTTTGTTATCAGGCAACAATGGAAACAGATGTAGGCCTACTGTTTGTCCAAATTAGCTACTCTATTTCTGACCCTATAGTTCCAAGCAATGTTGACTGTCAACAGAGGAGGAGAGTTATGCTAGTTGTCATTTGACAACTAGCATAACTCTCCTCCTCTGTCGCTTGGGTATATTTGTAGCAATAGCCAACAATATTGGTATGGGTCAAAATTATCGATTTTCTTTTATGCCAAAAATCATTAGGATATTAAAGATCATGTTCCATGAAGATATTTTCTGAATTTCCTACCATAAATATATCAAAACTTAATTAGTAATATGCATTGCTAAGAACTTCATTTTGGACAACTTTGAGTTGTGAGAAAATAAGATGCATGTCAGATCCGTGTCACTTTCAGCAGCAGCAGCTTTTAAAGCAATAGCAGGCAAATACGCTAATAACCAGCTGTGATGTCTATTAATCCAAGAACAAAAGAAAAAAGAGGAAATCAATAACTTTTATAGCTTTAAGGGGTTCATCTACAGTATTTAATTTAGAATTTAGTGTTTGGTAACTATTCATTTTTCTGCATATTTCTGCTGAAGGGCACAGGTAGCTAAATATGTCATTTATTATAATGGGTTCATGTGAAGATTGTTTTAAGTTCACTTAAATTAGAAGTTAATTCTAAGAAATGTTAAAATTGATAGCTGTCAATTATACTGTAATGCTGAATGGCTACAGTCAATGGTTAAATATTAAGGGGGGAAACAATTTTATAGAGACATCAGTAGTATTGATATCAGTGATGCTGTCCTTCAATCATAAAAAAGATGCCATTAAAGAAATATTAAAAATATACTGTCTTTATGTTGTTTGTACATTGTACATTTGAAGATTGAATGTGAAATTATAGCAATATAAAAGTATATTTAAAAACTTTAATGTTAGTTGGGATTAATCGCGATTAATTTTAGAAAAATGTGTGATTAATTAGCTGTTTTTTTATCGATTGACAGCACTAATTTAAATACATTTAATCTTAGAATTTTTGTATTTTCAAAATACATAAAATACTTTTTGCCAATCAACCTCTTTATTAGATTGCTGGTTTCCTGTATCAACTAGTTCAGACATGCCACTTTCATGCATGTGAGCTGCAGCTGTATGACTCCATCTAGAATTGGGTAATGACATTTTCTGGATTCCTGTAAGGAAATAAGGAATAATACTGCTTTCGTGTACTATCAAAATTTCCTATTTTGGTTTCCTGGGAAAATCTTATTAAAGATTTAATAATAAGTTAGATGCTTTTAAATTGAGTATCTTCAATATCTGCAATCTTTTTCACGACAGAAACGTTAAGGTTTGACAGCATGTTTTAAGAACGAGCTTCTTATTTCACTGTCCTTATCAAAAATACAACTCCCTAAATTCCTTGCAGTACATGATTTGACAAGTAGCCAATGGGCGCCGTGACCGCTGTCACGTGACTCGGGCTGAGCGCTTCCTGCGGCGGTGCAAAACAGACTGGCGATCTGAGGAACGGAGAATTGCAGTTTCTGGGTAAGTAAAGACATTTGCAAACCCAAGATTGCTCGGGTCGCGCGTTATGACTTTTCGGCGAGGGTCTGGTCTGTATTTAGGGCTGCTAGGAGCGGACTCGGGGGTAAATGTAGCACTTGAGAGCTGTCGTAGAGATAGGCCCGAGCTATTTCCTGGTCACAGTCCTGTGCTGGAATACATTCACAGTGTAAGAGCTCCCACGAAATCGCGAGAAGTTATAAAAGTGGACCTTTTAGACACTTGAGAAGCTTGTTGTGATGTGGATGTCGTTATCTGTCATTGTGTATGAATGGAAGTGGATATGTGCACATATGAGCCAGATAAATACTGCTCATAATTTTTCCATCACATAAGTTAGTGAAAGTGTGTAGCTAACGTTACTTTTGCCGTGATTGATCCGGGTATTTAAAGCCTTAGGGTGAGAGTTTTTGGAGTATGAGTGTTTTGAAGTGAAACTGCCCTTGACAGATTGATTTCATTCCTCTCTCTTATCTCTAAGTTAAAAGCCATTTTCTTTATAGGCAGCAGGGGAAGAAGGCTGTAAATGTGCATCGTCATGTAAGAGCCACAACAGTCCTATCATCATTATAAATAACTCTGTGTCTCTCTCTCTCTCACCCAGGCTGGTGCTGTAATCATTTACATGCCTGTCTCTGACCACTAACCTCATGCGTCGTTCCCTCAGGTGTCCATTTGAACCTCAGAGCTTCATATTTGCCCCACAATGACTCGGAGATCTGAACTTGTGTTTTCAACATCACAGTTAATGACAAAAGTGTAAATTTAGCCCAAATAGTGATTGCGATGCTGATGTTGTCTGTATGCAGACATATTGCTGAGGCGTTTGTTGTCAACATGAAAAAGCTTGTGGCATGTTTGGGTTGTTGGGTGGCTTTTATACAAACATCTTTTATATTTTTATTAAATAAAGTTTAAACAAATAATTATTATGATTTAATTTGTTAATATTATACATTTCAGATAAAAATGGCTAATTGAAACAATGCATGCCCAAATTATTATGGCATTGCCATGGTACAATCAAAATAGTTTTAATCAAGTGAAGATTTGTCAGCAAATCTATCCCACAATGCATCACTTGACATGATGTTCTTCAACTTTCGCAGCTGTGATGTTGCTGTTTATTCACAGTATGTTTCATATTTTCCTCTCACTTCCACTCTGACACATCTGTGGTAGTTTCTGCACAAAAAAAAAAAATGAACATGACTGTAGAAACAGCAACTGTGCTTTTTGAGAACATTAGGGATTGTAGAAAATACATAATTTGAATGACGTATCAGTCGAAGCTGGCCCAGGTTTGCATGTGACCAGCATAATTTTCCAACCATATTCTCCCCCCTCTCTGTTTTCGTAGCTGCCTGTCGTACTGTTCTATAATTTCAAGTTGAAAACTCTATACAAAGAGTTGAACAATACAGATGACCTAGAGCAAACTGACCCTTCTGTCTGACATTGTTTGGTTATAAACTTGTTTTTGCCTTGCAGATTTAAATATTTGTCTGTTTGTATTGCACATTGGTCTTGTGAAATCTGCCGAATTATATATTGTACCATGGTAATGGTTATTAATAATGTTGTTAATAATTAATACCATGGTTATTAATGGCTTACACAGGCTATCATTCAAAAATTTGGGGTCAGTATGATTTTCAAATTTCAGTTTCAAATAAATGCTGTTCTTATGAACTTTATATTCACCAAAGAATCTTGAAATAAAAATGATCTCGTTTTTCACAAAAATGTTAGTAGCACAACTGTTTTCAATATTGATAATAATAAGAAATCGTATTTAAGCACTAAATAAGCATATTAAAATGATTTCTAAACGATCATGTGACACAAAGTAATTCCTGATGAAAATTCCGCTTTGCCATCACTGGAATAAATTACATTAAAACATTTATTTAAATAGAAATCAGTTAGTTTAAATTGTAATAGTATTTCACAATATATAATAATTTAACTGTGATCAATTAAATGTAGTCTTGGTGAATATAAGAGACTTCTTTCAAAAAATCTTACCGACCCCAAACTTTTGAATGATAGTGTAGATGAAAAATCGCTTTATACCATTTTTGTCCAACAAAAGCATGTTTATTAATTTGTTGCTGTCATAGTTACCCATTTTAAAAATGTAGATGTCAGAAATAAATATATTTTTATGGTGAGTCGACTGAAAATGTAAACAGGACAGCCTACAAATCTGAACTACTAGCCAGCAGAAAAAAAAATTGTTGAGCTGAAAGAAAAAAATGACATGTCTCTTGTGGAGGTGGAAGAAACAAACCCAGCGATGGCCTCGGCTCCTATAGCACCTTACAACTCCAGTCCTCTGAGGAACAGCTCCAGCCCAAACGTGAGTGAAGCCTGCGTGCAGACATGCTGTAATTGTGCTGTCCTCCTGTCCTTTGACTGTAACAGATTGTTTCTCATTTCCCCCCTTTGCTTTACAAAACTACATTATCCTGTAAGTGTGCAATACTGTTGTAGGAGGGTTAGACTTTTGTTTTCTGCATGAATTAATAATGCACTTCACTGGTATCAATAGAGCTGCCCTTTGCCCTGCTTTCCTATAGTATTAAGCAGCCATATAGATGCTATAGAAGAGGCATATGCTGCTTGTACTTCTTTTATTGACGTCACTTCTTTTACATTTGAGTTATTTTAAACAGCGTTTTCAAGACCATGGAGTATTAGCGCTTTTAAAAATAATTTGTCACACTCCAGGACAATAAGCTAGCTGCTGCAAAAGCAAATGGTGAAAATATATAATTTCATTTAATTTAAAATAGGGTTAATATATTATATATGCAATATAATAAAATATAACAGATTATAATGTAATATTTTTATACATCGGGTCATGATATTAAAAAAGAAAGTTGATGTCCACGTTATTTATCATCTATCTAGCTGACCTATTTTAAGACCAAAATGTGCACTCAGTCCAGCTTAGCTATTCAGTACATTTATAGAGTGATTAAAAATACTCTTGCATATTGCATGTTGCTAAATGTGTGAAAATTGAGTAATTCAAACGGGAACTTGTCTTAGTGGTTAAAGCGAAATAGATTGTTTCCTTTAAAAGCAGAGCGCCCCTCCCTACATAAATACATGCATATGCAGTGTCTGGCTTGGCACATGAAACCTCTCTGGGCAGAGGGGATTCCAGGCAGACAGGGAGTTGGCACGTCGCTAGCGCTTGAGCCAGGAGACTGCTGTTCCATACATATGTTAGTGGAGCTGTAACACCTGGCAGGTGATAGGCAGCAGAACCCGGCTCTCCGTTTTTCCAGGGTCCCTGAGGACAGCTAGAGAGATTTTGTATAGAGGGCCGTCCATCTGTCTCTGTGATTGCCTCTGTTTGTCTCTTTTATCTTAGTCAGTCTCCTTTCTTTCTTTCTTTCTTTTTCCTATCGCAGCTTAATATGCAGAAACGACTATAACCAAGCCATTTGGGCTTGATTTCCCTGATGGCTGTGAACAATTGCAGACGAATGTTGCAGAAAATACACCCTGTACTTTTAAGAGATCTTTAACGTTGTCTCTTTTAATCCTCTTACTAGTTGGCTGTTTTTTATTCTCCTCCTTCCTCATCTGTCCTCTTCTGTTTACCCAACAACCTCTTATTTGTGTGAACCAGGTTAGATTCCCAGCTAGGATCAGTGTGTGTGTGTGTGTTTGGCTGCTCCATTTGTCATCTCGAGAACATGGGCTAGACCATTACCCAGAAGCCCTTGCTTCACTCTGCCCACAGGGTTGCGACGTGCAAAACACTGAACAGCAGCAAAAGGCCGACAGAATAAACGACTACACACAACGAATGGCACTCTTAGCTTGCATTCCAGTTCACTAACCTTCAACTGGCAGCAGGAAAATAGCCCAGGGAAAGACAATCTGGATCCCTGATCACACACACACACATAGAGCATCAGACTGGTGCTCACAGACAGAGGGTGAAAGAGGACAGTCTCCTCTTACTCTTTATTTTCCTCTCTTCACTACTTCCTCTTCCATTCCTGTCACTCTCAGGTTTTTTTCCCAGCGTTTTTCTTTTCCTCTGATCAGATGCCACTGAGTACAATCATGTCTGGTGTAGAACTGTAGTGTATTAATGTTGTGAGCAGTGTTGAAACAGTTGTGATCATCCTTATTTGAGAGCGTTTGTGTGCGTGTGAGGGATGCGCCCATGTCAACCCAATGTTCCTGCATGTTTTGACAGGCGTCCAGAGAGAGCCTGAAGATGGAGCCGCTGGCAGATGTTGCCATGCTGCCGGGAGAAGAGAGAGTGATCGGTGAGTGAGAGCATGTGTGTGCTTCTGGGCTCTTATTGAATAAGAATATCTCCATAAACATTTTGGTCATGCTTGTATATTTTAAAATGCATTTTAATATTGACAATTTGTAATGTTCAAATAACGTGCTAGTTCTAAAATGTTGATAACTGATAAACTTTTTGGCTATTAGGGACTTATGAAATCCATTTTATTTTTTCCCAGATTCCGTTTATTTTTTTCTGGATTCAGGTTTTTCAGTTTGAATTTTTCTGGACTCAAATAAAATTTTAGTAATCAAAAATCATGTCTAGTTAATTAAATCATGAAACCTATACAATTTAACAAATGTATAAAAAAAAAAAATTAAGTAGAATGGAATACGTAATTTTTTTGTATAGTTTTGTATAGCCAAACGCATTGCCTTTCAAAGTATGCTCCATTTGATAGTGTGCATGACACATGAACACTAGAAAGTTTCATTCTTGTCCAGTGTCTGCGCTATTTCTCTCCTAAAGTTATTGATGCGAAATAATTCAAGGCGCATATACAAGTTGAGCATACAGAAAAATCAGGCTGCATGCATACAGTACATGCTGCTTACTGTGCATGAAAATACTATGAAATTTGTCATGTTCACTGTACACATTATCTTAGCATAGTACCTAAAAAGCTTGTGAAGTGAATCAAGTCAGTGTTGCACGCTAATCATTGCCTAAGTGCTCTGACTCATGAAAACCAACCCAGTATTTATTTAAACAGTTGTAACCTTAAAATCATGGGGGACACCATTGTTCATTTGTGCCCAGTGTTTCACACTCCAGTCCACTAGGTGGTGGAAATGTTCACCTGCTGCTTTAGGCTTTTTTTACAGTGGCTGCCAACCAACATATTGGCAAGGATGCAACATTGCACAGTTGTATTTAATAATAATAGATAATAATAAATAATAGAGGGCTATCAAAATAAAGTACCTGGCAGGTCATGTGATCTCAAAATGGCAGCCCCTATGAGGGGGGGACCGCTCTTTTGTTATATACTATAGTTTTGTCTTGAACACTGATATGAATAAAGTCTTCATTTAATGTGAGTGTACAACGTTTTGACAAAACATGTTTGTCAAAAGTAACTTTAATGCAGCTTTAATTTTCACACAGACATTTTAAGACAGATTTTATGGGATTAAATAAATGTTGAGCTTTATTTGTATTTCCCACTTTCTTTTACTCCTCAGATAAAGACATCATCTACATCTGCCCTTTTAATGCTGCGGTTAAAGGAAAGGTGTTCATCACCAACTACAGACTCTACTTCAAGAACACTGACTCAGTAAGTGAAACTTTCATTTTCATTTCCCAAAATTGCAACGCATTAGTTCTCTACATGTTCAGGCACAATCATTCTGAGGCCATGTCAGGTGCTCCTTTAAAACCAGCTTATCCATTTCCTTCTGTCTTTCAGTCTTTCCTTCTCAATTTCTCCTTTGAAGCCATGTTTCCGCATTCTTTATTTTGGATCAAATATTAGTGTCCACCTTTAGTTATAGCACACATCTGTTAGTCTATATTAAAAGAGAAAAGAGAAGGATATGAGAGGACAGGAAGAAGGAGGGATTTCGTATCACATCATATCAGAGAAAGGCTTTCATCTTGGTTCTGGCTCTGTCCTTGGTTGGCACATGGTAGCGGACTCCTGCAGCCCTGTTTTGTGGATGTTTTGATCATTGCTGGGGTCTGTTGCCATGATCTGTCAGCCTGGCAAAGTAGCAGAAAGAAAAAAATCCAGAGGTACACAAAATTGTGAAATTCATCGATACAGTAATGTAAACTGTTTTGAAATCTTGAAGATCTAGTGCTGTCACACAAAAATGTTAGTGGACTGGTTAGATGGAACCAAAGACCTATTAAACAAACTTAATGTGACATGCTTTAGCACATATTTACTATAAGTGCAAGGAACTGAAAGTGTCACTTCTGAGGTGTTGATTGTTGTCACTTCCTGTCTAAAGGAGACGCCAGTTACCCTGGACGTGCCATTAGGTATCATAAGCCGTGTAGAGAAGATGGGCGGAGCCTCCAGTCGAGGAGAGAACTCCTATGGGCTTGAAATCACCTGCAAGGTATCGTTCACACAAAGCCCTAGAAATTCCTATTCCATAACTGCTAATGTTTGGGAAAGCAAATGAGTGGAAAAGTGGTAGTAGGATCCTGAAGTATCTCAAGCCAGATTTGAACTCGACATACTGCATGTGTAGTATCACACCGTTTTTAATATCCGCTAGCTCCAAAAAAGAATATTTTCTATAAATGTTAGTACCTTCATGTGTTTTTAAGAGCACTTCTTTACAGCTTCTGCTTTGAATGTAAACCGATATAGTATGAAAATGTGATAGGTTAGGTTAGAGCAGAACTAGCATCCTCTTTTTGAAAGTCTGACATTCTCAAATCATTTTGTGTGTGTGTGTGTGTGTGTCAGGACATGAGGAACCTACGATTTGCTCTGAAGCAAGAAGGCCACAGTCGAAGAGACATCTTCGAGATTATTTTCAAATATGCTTTCCCACTGTCTCATGGAATGGTTAGTGTTTGGTGTTTAACTTTATTCTCAAATGCTAATTTTTAGATTCATTCAGAAATGATTTAAAACTAAATTAATCACTTCTGTGAATTTAATGCAGTGCGATTTAAGTGTTGTTTCAACAATTCAGCATTTCACAACTGGCTTTCATCATTAGTAGAATGCATGAAATACTGGTTTAACTTACTCTCTCACTTTTCTTTCTTTGACTTTCACAGCAACTCTTTGCCTTTCTGAGTCAGGAGAAGTATGAGGAGAATGGCTGGAACGTTTATGAGGCCATGGAAGAGTACAGGAGGCAGGTGAGGACCAGATGCCTGGGCTTGTGATAGTGTAGAAACAGTCGTGCTGCCCTTATTCATCCTTCTCACACTCACCATTCACTTGCAAATATAATAATTCTAATGTAATGGCATAAAATACTGCACATTGTACTTTTACTAAAGATTGTGAGTTGTTTTTCTGTTCTGGTTGTCAGGGTGTACCCAATAGTGAGTGGAGGGTCACTTTCATCAATAAGAACTACGAGCTGTGTGACACCTATCCCACAATTCTTGTTGTTCCATACAAAGCCACGGAGGAAGATCTTAAAAGAGTCGCTACCTTCCGCTCCCGCTGCCGCATCCCGGTGAGCTCTTTTACAGATGACCAGTATGCATGGCCATAATCATGGTGTGGTTTTTGTTGGAAGGTCATATTCGATTATGTTTTGTTTTTTTATATATATATATACAGTATATATTTGTTGATAACTTTACCATCTGTAATGATGATGTGTGTCCTTCCCCTCTCAGGTGTTGTCATGGTTCCATAAAGAGAACCATGCTGTGATCACACGGTGTAGCCAGCCTTTGGTGGGAATGAGTGGCAAGCGCAACAAAGATGATGAACGTTATTTGGACCTAATCCGTGAGGCCAATGGTACTACCAAACTCACCATCTATGATGCCAGGCCTAATGTCAATGCTGTGGCAAACAAGGTAAGGTTCCAGAGGGTTACTAATAAGTGGGGATTATTGGCAGGTCTGAGAGATTCAAATTAATTTCCAAGACGTTCTTGAATATGAAAACCCTCTTTGTTTACCTCATTTCTAACTTATGGCCTTATCCACTGAAGGTATGGGCTGCTTTCTGTTTTCCAGTCAGTCTTGGACTCTTGGTTTGTATTAGACAAACAAAACTGTTTGCTTTTGCATGAGTATGTTCTCAGTTTTCGTGTGTTGCAAAACTAATTAAAAGCAAAACCAACCACAATGTGGACCCAGAAGTGAAACACAGCGGTGCTTGAAAGCTACGCCACACTGAACACCGCTGACAGAGCATTTTGAAATGGAATGAAATTATTGATCCATTTTTTTTTTTGCACAGTGTGTTTAGGTACATGAAGTGTGAAAGCAAGTGTGCAGAATTTCTCTGCATGATCACATATCTTAACCTGTACACTTCTCACCTCTTACCCTCCAGGCCACAGGAGGGGGTTACGAGGGCGACGATGCATATCAGAACGCTGAGCTGGTCTTTCTGGACATCCATAATATCCATGTCATGAGGGAGTCACTGAAGAAGTTAAAGGACATTGTCTACCCCAATGTGGAGGAGTCTCATTGGCTCTCCAGCCTGGAGTCCACCCATTGGCTAGAGCATATTAAGGTTTGTCTTGTTTATTTTTCATGCATTCCAGTATATTATAAAACTCAGAATGCTCTAATGTAACTACCTTCCTTCTTGCTCTAGCTGGTGCTATCAGGGGCCATCCAGGTGGCTGATAAGGTGTCTTCTGGGAGCTCTGTGGTGGTGCACTGCAGTGACGGCTGGGACCGCACAGCTCAGCTCACCTCTCTGGCCATGCTGATGCTGGATTCATACTACAGGACTCTCAGGGGCTTCCAGGTGCTGCTGGAGAAGGAATGGATCAGCTTTGGACACAAGTTCGCTTCAGTGAGTTTCAACTTAGTTTACAAAGTCTTGCATCTGTAAAACCACATGTGTAGTGATGGACTTTTGAGTTCTGTCAGCTGTGTTATTAGGTGATTATAGAGTTGATAGAGAATAAATAAGTGTAAACTACATCTGAGTGTATTAGCTTTATAAACAAAAAAAAAAGAATCATTATCTCTTGGTATTTACGTTATACTCTGTGTATGTGTGTGTGTGTGTGTGTGTAGAGAATCGGCCATGGAGACAAAAACCATGCAGATCAGGACAGGTCACCTATCTTTGTGCAGTTTATTGACTGCGTGTGGCAAATGACTAAACAGGTATGGATCTAATTATCTTACCATGTGATCTATCATGCTGCTCCAAACCTGCATGGCTTTTCTTGTTTTTTCTGCTGTTCAGTCATTGTGTATGCTGATACGCGGCATATTTAAATATGTAACCTTGAGAGAGATTTGAGTGAGAAACAACTTAACAAAGCAAGCTTTGCATGTTGTCTGCACTCTTAAAAATAAAGGTGCTTCACGATGCCAGAGGAAACTTTTTTGTCTAAATGGTTCCATAAAGAACCTTTAACATCTGAAAAACCTTTGTTTCACAAAAGGTTCTTCAGATTATAAAAAGTAAGAAAGAGATGGTTCTTTGTGGAGCCAAAATGGTTCTTCTATGGCATTGCTGTGAAGAACCTTTTAAGTACCTTTATTTTTAAGAGTATACAGTAGTATTAAGTATTCATTGGAACTTGAACATCATTGTCTACTTTTATAACATAGAAAACGGCATCTCAAATGTCTCTTGAGTACAGCCAAAGAAACCAGATCATACAGATTTGGAATGCATTTTCTGTTTTGTAAAATGATTTTGTCCAGCTAATTAGAGTTTAATGCGTTAATGCAAGTAAATCTCTTTAACTTTTATCTCTCTCCCACATCTGCAGTTCCCAACAGCGTTTGAGTTTAATGAACACCTCCTGGTGGTGATCTTGGATCACCTGTACAGCTGCCGCTTTGGCACTTTCCTCTACAACTGTGAGAGTGTCCGTGAAAGCAATGTAAGAAATAAAACACACACACACACACACACACACACACGTCACAAACAATTGGTGTGATATTTAACCACATTATTATGCTAACCTTAATTGTCCTTCCTACCCTGAATATCAGTAAAGTGTTATATTTAATAATGCAATCCGTAATTATATATACACTATATTGCCAAAAGTATTGGGTCGCCCCCTTCTAATGAACACGTTTGACTACTTTAGTAATTTCTATGAGTACAAACCTTAATGTTAAAACATATAATGATATTCTACGGAATTGTGTGCTTCTAATTGTATAGCAACAGTTTGGACAGGACCCTTTTCTATTCTAACATGACAGTGCCTCTGTGTATAAGGCAAGGTTCAAAAAGACATGATTGATTCAGTCAGTGTGGAAGAACTTGCATGGTCTGCATAAAACCAAGTCCTAATCCCAGTTTAACACCTCTGGTGTGACTGTAAATACAGACCTTGAGCCAAAAATTCATCACCAAACACCAATGACTTGTATAGACACTATAAGGACAAAAGTGTTGGGACACCCCCTTCTTTAGAACAGAAAAAGGCACTAACAAAACGGTGGCAACAAAGATGGAAACATAATTCATGTATTTAAAAATTGTATTTCCATCTCTGTTGCAACAGTTTTGGATGTGTCTAAAATGACAGTACCCTTATGTTCAAGTCTGGTGATGAGTTTTTGGCTCAAGGTCTGCATTTACAGTCACACCAGAGGTGTTAAACTGGGATTAGGACTTGGTTTTATGCAGACCAGTCAAGTTCTTCCACACTGACTAAATCAATCATTTTCTTTTTGAACCTTGCCTTATACACAGAGGTATTGTCATGTTAGAATAGAAAAGGGTCCTGTCCAAACTGTTGCTATAATATTAGAAGCACACAATATCCTAGAATATCATTATATGCTTTAACATTAAGATTTGTACTCATAGAAATTACTAAAGTAGTCAAACGTGTTCATTAGAAGGGGGTGACCCAATACTTTTGGCAATATAGTGTGTATATATATATATATATATATATATATATATATATATTTATTTTTTTTACTGATTTTGCATAGAGATGCTGAATGGTGGCCTCCCAGATACAGTGGAGCCAAAAGTTTGCGACAAGCAGAGAAAGCTTGCTTTTTGCATTTTTCTCATTTAATAAAATTAATCCTTTTTTTTCCAGCAGCTGCTTACAAATTAATAGATTTGAGTTGAATTGAGAAATTAATATGAATTCAGAATGTCTTCATATTTTTTCACTTTGTCATGATTTTTTTAAATCCTTTATTCCCTGGTTTAAATAGATTTTGTGCTCTTACTTTTGGACTTCACTGTATATTAATTTATAATTATTACATGCATTGTGGAAACAGGCTGGATCTATTAAAGTTTTCTCCACTCTACCTTTCTTTAACTTTATCACACCTTTGTCTCTGAATCTCTGAAATCCAATCTTCTTCACTGCTTATTGGAGGCCACTTGTCATCAGTGAGATATATTGGCCTTTGCTTGCTTTCTCTCACACGCACACATTGCTTTTTATTTCTCTCTGCGCTCATTGTGTGAAGTAGAGCATGAGTAAAAGCGATGCTTCAGTGACTCTCAGTCAGAGTAGAATGCACTATAGGGAGATGAAACATTTATTCTGGTGGCCCTCTAGAGCTGTCCACCGCAATAACAATGTTAGGGAACACAGTCACACTTTACATCGACTGCTAACCGAAGGATTCAACACCTTACCTGCTGTATTACCAATATATTCAACAGCTTAACAGCTGATTCTGTATTACCATAAATCACCTGTACTTTAGTTCAAAAGACATTAGAATGATGTCTGAAAGATCATGTGACACTGAAGACGGAAGTAATGGCTGCTGAAAATAAAGCTTTCCCATCACATGAATTAATTGCATTTTAAAATATATAATCATAGAAAAGTTATTTTAAATTGTAATAATATTTCACAACATGACTGTCTTTACTGTACTTTTGGTCAAATGAATGCAGCCTTGATGAGCATAAGAGAGAAATCTTAGTTATTCCAAACTTTTGACTGGTAGTGTGAACTGCTTTCATTTTCTTTAACATAGAATAATACTTAAGATTCACTTTAAATAATGGAGTAATGTTTATTCAAAATGCTAACTTTCTAATTCTTCTATTCTTTCCTTGTTGTTTCATTCACTAGAACGTTCGGGTGAAGACGGTGTCTCTGTGGTCTTTTGTCAATAGTGGCACATCCTTGTATATAAACCCCTTCTTCACACCAGAGTCCAGTCGCGTGCTTTACCCTGTAGCCAGCATGCGCCACCTAGAGCTTTGGGTGACTTATTACATCAGGTGGAACCCTCGCATGCAACACCAGGTATCAACATACATTCACAATCATGTTGTAGTTTTTATAGCATTTTGTATGGTTATAAGCATTATTTAAGCTGACTTTAGGGTATATACAAACAGATTTCTGAAGGGGGAAAAAAGCATGTGCATCTTTTCTATAGTGGGTGTTTCTGCCTCTGGGTGTGTGTGTGTGTGTGTGTGTGTGCACCCGATTCAGCGGTGCAGAAAATCCTCTCTCTCCAGTTTAATTACGTCCTGACTGGCACTGCAGTGAACTGTCACTCAGAACATCCTTATCACAACACACACACATTCTGTTACAGAGGTTTTGCAGAAGCTGCTCCAGCATTGGCATAAATAAGCGTTTTGCCACATTAGTCATAACAAAGATTAATGCTGTTTACCATTTACATATTAAATGCCACCAAAACAATAGACTAGAAAAAACATTCAAATGTAATGTGTACAGACCATAGTGTCACGTTTGAGTATTAAACTGGACATTCTTATTATAATTATCCAGCTAACCATAGATTAATACAAAATGCTCGTCCGAGAACTAGTATTCCAGCATCTTATTATGTGCATCAAAAAACATTTGTATCATAAAAATGCAGATGTGATCAGTTTCCTTTATTTGAAGTCAAAGAGTGTTTTTGCTGCCCTCTGGTGGCTATTTGACGCATTTGTCACTTCACATGTGTGCATGTTTGTGTATATTTGTGCATATCAGCAACAGAGTCCAGTGGAGCAGCGCTATAAGGAGCTACTGGCATTGAGGGATCAGTACCTGAAGAAACTGGAGGAACTGCAGCTCTCAGACTCCGCCCCCTCCTCCACCCACTTGACAAACAACTCCACTCCTAATGCTGCCACACCCAATCAGCACATCACACACTTACAGACACCGTTGTGATCCCACTCACAAACTGTTACAGACGTCTGACATTTGTACATAGCAATAGTGGTAATTATGGTAACACAATTAGTAGTGATGTCGACGATAACGAGTAACAAAACAATTATGCAATAAACCACAGTACGGCCTTCATCACGCAAAAAAACGTTAAACAAAAAGAGAAGCCTTAAAGTGACAGCGCTGTTTTTTTACACGCCGCAAATCATGGATGAAAGTGAGTCAGATTATGTGTGGGTATTCCAGACGCCACTTGGATACTGTTTGGAACGGTCATGTGACGATTGAAAGCGATGGAATCGGACGGACGTATGTGGATTATGTGTCACGTTACGTGTGTTATTAGGGTTCTAAAGTGTCTAGATCGGAGTGAAGAACATTTTTGAATGTTGAGCACTAGTAAGATGGCATCTAAATGGTGTTCAGAGAGTGCTGATCTTGTAAACTGTAGTCTGTGTGGTGTCCAGTCAATCCAGTATCAAGCAGGGTCCTCAACCTTTGGTAGAGCAATCGTTTCATTAGTATACTTGGTTTAACTGCTTGACAAACTCAAATGGTTGACCTTAAAAGGTAAAGGAAGCAGATATGTTGTCTAAATGTCTTACTTTTTCCTCCGTAAATGTCATTCGCTGCTCAGGTGAGTGTATGATATGGTAGGAAAATGTTCTGAAACGATTAATATTAGCTTGTTGAACAGAACCAGGGTTTTTTAAGCGAGCGACGTGGATACCTTTTTGGTGCCTTTACTCATATCTGAGGTTTTCAGGTTTATATTTTATAGCGAAACGTTTTTTTTTTTTTTTATGGCAGCATCAGTGGTAGAATAGAGTGATTTCCATTCACTGTGCGTTTGCGTTTAAGCAACAGGTTGTTTCTTCTCCTGCTGAGTTCTGGAGTTGAACAGTTTGAAGCCCTACATGCTAGTGGCTTTACCCCATAAAACGACGTGCAGTTGCCACGGAAAGCAAATATTTTGTTACTGATGGAGCTGACAGTATTGCTCCCAACGAGACGTAGCGTAGTCTGCAAAGTCTTTTGGGTAGGACGGAGCGGCTGGGATATGAAGCGGTGTGTTTGAGCTGTCCCAAATTCAGCCTTTTCTTGAGGAAGAGAGCGGTGACTGACACGGGGTTATAGAGGAGGGCTTCATTGAGTCATTGCTCATGCTGCCTCGGAAAACTGAACTTCTAAAGACTTTGACCTCAATGAGGATATGAAGTTTAAACCATAGTGTGGAGAAGACAAACAAGTTCAATAAACAACAAACCATTTGCGGTTGATTGTTTTTAGGGGGGAAAAAGACAGAAATCTATTTTTTATTTTGTACAAGTACCAGAACTATGTAATTACCTCAAACAAAAACTTATTTTACTGTTAAAAGTTCTATTGTTGTAAAATATAATTATTTTATTCAGTGTAAAATTTGACAGTTTTATAAAAAGGAAAGTAATTGGAAAAAAAATGTTTTGGTTTGTTTTGGTAATTTGGTAATTTGTTGGACATCCTCTTATTTCTTTTCTTGTTTAATGGGCATTTAGGTTTTGCTTTGTAACATTTTAAAGATCTGAAAACGATCTGATTCTGTAGGGAATTCTTTTGTTCTCAATCCCATCGCATGAGATTGAGTGAAGGAAAGCTGCATTCTGAATTCTTTATTTTTCTGACATTATCTTAAGTTAGACATAACAGTTTAGAGGGATCTATTTGTGTTTTATATTCCCACATGTATCCTTTATTTGTTGGCCAGCTATTGTTCTGTACATAATGCGGATTAAATTAATTTAAAGAGTTCACATGGAAAAGACTGTATGCTCATTATTTCAGGCATTCTGATTGTATGACAGTAGGGTTTAAATGTTACTTACATTACTGTTATGTGCAGCACTTATAGCATATAGACCACCCGATGCAATTAACCTTTTGTGACTGATCACCTTTAAAAAGATGTTATTCAAGACCTTCAAGCATGCATGACTGCAATGAAAAGGCATACTCTAAAGACCAAAATGTGTGTACTATCAAAGTCAAATGAAAACAGCATACTTGTAGAGATTATTACCAGACAATTTAATAAGATCTAAAAGCAAACAGATGCTTCCTTTATTTTAATGAGGTACATGCCTCAAATTATCTATTACGAAGTACATTTTATTGAAAATCAAAAAATGTACAATAAGTCCAACATATAGTAGAAGCTGATATAGTGAAATATTCTTACAATATAAAATAACTGTTTTATATTTTGGTGCATGTAATTTATTTTAAAATGTGATGTTAAAGCTGAATTTCCAGCAGCCATCAGTCTTCAGTGTCACATGATCCTTTAGAATATGCTGATTTGATGCCCAAAACATTTTTTTTTATCAGTATCAATGTTGAAAACATTTTTTTGTGGAATCCGTGATACAATTGTTTTCCTTATTCTTTGTTAAATATGGATTTTAAAAAAAAATGTTTATTTTTTAGTATTTCTCTTTTAGTTTATTTTAAATATATAAAGTATTCCAAATGTTTATGTTTAAACATTATTTCTGGTGGAGAACAATATGCATACGCACAATATATATGGCTGCCGATATGTTAGTGATCTAAATATGGGTTTGGCGGCAGGGGGTTTCGTCATGGCTGCCTCCTCGAGCCGACATAAATAAAGCGAAACGCTGTCAGCAGCAGCAGGAAGCAGAGACGACCGCAGAGCAGATTGCTGTAGACGAACAGCCAAAGAGAGATGACTTCCTAAACACAGATTCCGCTAGCAGACTAGAGGAAGATAAAAGACATTCACATCTTACAAGACTGAGCTCGGGAAGGTGAGAAATGGAGAAACAGCAGCATTCGTCGAGTTCAGAGAGTCCGGTGCTGCCGCCTGTCCCGCGTAAACCGAGGAACCTCGGAGGAGCCATCCCTGCACCTCGACAAGACCGTGTGGATTCATTAGACAGGTAACGTACAAGATGCTCAAATGTACAATTACATATGTATTTTTCATAAATAAAGCGGTCTACGGTGTGCAAACGCGATACAGGCACGCCTGTTGTGATGGAGAGATAAGACGCGTCTTATATATGGTTATTGTTATGATAGTTACCCTGATATATACTGTATATTATAGTTTATTTCTGCTCAGATAACACTGATATCAAAACTATTTCTTATTAAATTATTTCTGTCCATTCGAAACTATCAGCACGCATCCGTCCATCATCATTTTAAGGTAACGTTAGTAGCCTATGTGTTACCAAGAAGTGATACATTAACTGAAACAATAAGACATAAAGGCATTTTTTTTAAGCCAGGATGCAATTTTGTTGCATTTTTCACCAATGAAAGATCAGACTGTGACACATTTCTCTGACCTCATATTGCCATCTGTCATCTTCAGTCTACAGACCACCGGATGCACTGCACATTAATAAACGCTTGTAGTTTCACATTATATCAGCTAATGGCAGATGCATTGACTGAAGCACTTGCTTGAGTGAGTTGTTTTTTTTCTCACACAGTCCTGGATCTCATGTGGAGTGGTGTAAACAGTTGATAGCGGCTACTATCTCCAGCCAGATCTCTAGTGGTGTCCCTGCAGAAGCCATTACCCGTGAATGCAAGGTTAGAGAAGGTTTTTCACTCTTAATCAGACTTGTATTGTATAAAATAAGTATGCGATAATGTACAGCCAGTTGGTCGTTACCACAAAATAAACCCATGTGGAGTGATAAGGACCCTTGAATGGGTTTGTTTTGTGATAAATGCCAACTGACTGTACATGATCCCAACTTATTACTCTGCTGCTTACCAAATAAATAAACATAAGAAAGTTAGTTGAAATATGACGTTATATGTAATGAAATATGATATGTTATATTTAAGCTTAGAAACATGGTATTCAAAATGACTGTGGCCAAGTGTTAAGTTTTTTTCTCAGAGTGAGCCATTATGATATTGTGTTTCGATCAACAGGTTGGGAAGAAGATAGGATTTCAGGGTAAGGGTGATGGAAGTAGGGTGTTTGTCAGTTTGCTTTAACAGGACCAGTGCTTTGAGCTGTAAATTAGAAATTAATATAACACTACAAAAATGTAACTAACCACTGTTTTTGCACAATTTAGTCTGCTATATCTGTGTGTGTTCAGTATGGTATTCTTTTTGTTATGTGTTTGTCTTCTGTTCATAAGCCCTACTTTATGCTTTATCAAGATGTTAAAGGATGAATCTCATGAAGAAATGTCTTCTTGTCATATTTTGTCACATATTCAAAACTATTTAAAACTAAAAAAGGGAAACTATCATTTGCATAAAAATGAAGCCTGTTTTTAAAGATGCAATTGTTGCTGTCTGCTGTATTTTCAGACAGAAAAATGTTTTAAAATAAAATTACGTAATGAAATTCAACAAAATGAGAATGAGAAGTGATGAGAATTAGATTTTTTTTACATTATAGTGGGCAGTAGAAAATATTAATTGTCATACAAATAGGCTTTTTTCTGATTATGGGGTAAAATATGACTTGGAAATGTCTTGACATTTTGGCAAAGATTCAGTCTAATGTGTGTTAAGTCTGCGTGCCTTTGTGCCTACATGTTCATGAAGGTGTATGTGTGTTTGTAACTTGTCTGATGTCTATGTGTGATCTCCAGGTATCCAGGAGGCCAAACTTGAGGGTAAGGCTGAAGATCCTGAATCTGAGATCTGTATTGAAACCCATCAGAAGCATCAAAAACACATATTTGAATTATTTAGTTGCCATAAGCTCAGATCTTCTGGTGAAGTAGTGATGGCTGAGCAGCTGTAGGCTTTTTGTGTTTTCTCTCTTCCTCCTTAAATCACACTTCCTGTCTCTGTGTGAGGATATGACCTATCAACCCTAAAGAGCAACTATTATCTTTGCTACATTTTCTCTTTCCCTTTCCAAAACAGACACTAAAATCACAGGGACTTTTTAACAAACTCTTTTCTTTCTTTCTTTCTTTCTTTCTTTCTTTCTGTCACATAATCTGTATTTCTTCTGCGTCTGGTGCTCAGTCTCAGGACTCTGATGAAGATGGCTGTCAGTTTGACAGTGACTATGAACTGCCATCTCACACTACGGCAAGTTTCTCTCGCTTCAACACTACCTGCTTACTCTAACCTTCCTCTGACTCCTCTGCTTCCACTTCCACTCAATTATTTTACTTCTGTCAAGCTCTTTGTCAAGCCCTTACATCAGCCCAGACTTTATGATAGCAGCTATATTATGAGAAAACGCTCTACTTTTCAAAAGTTTGAGGTCAGTAAAAATGTTTTATTTTGAAAAAAAAAACAGTATGTTACTATGTTTATTCAGCGGGGATGCATTATATTTTTGTAACAATGCAATGAAAATACTGTTTATTTGAACTTTTTTTTTTTTAAATCATGGTTTCCATTAAATTTATTAAGTAGCATAATCGATTTTAACTAGGATAATGATAAGAAATGTTTCTTGAGCACCAAATCAGTATGTTAGAATGATTTCTGAAGGATCGTGTAACACTGAAGACTGGAGTAATGATGCTGAAAAGTTTGCCATCACAGAAATAAACTACACTTTTAAATGTATTAAAATGGAAAACGGTTTTTAAAAATAGTAATACTCCTTCACAATATTACTGTTTTATTTACTGTATACTGTATATACACAATATACTGTTATTTTTGATCAGATAAATGAAGCCTTGGTGAGCGAAAGAGACTTTTTCAAAACCATTTAAAAACCTTACCGACCCCAAACTTTTCAACGGTAGTGTATGAACAAGATATTAGCAGAATACAATAACTGCTTTGTGAATTTTGAGAGCTTTTGTCTGTTTAGCAGGTTTTCAAGGATGTACGAAAGCAGGCGCCCATGGATGAAGTCCCACTGGTCCCCGGAGAGACAATCAAAACCACTGGTATGTCAGATCATTCGTGTGACTCGTTTCCTGTTTCTGCTTGTTTGGTGTCGGGTAAGATTTGTTCTCTTCTGTCTCTGCAGTTAAAGATGTGATGTATATCTGTCCTTTCACTGGAGCTGTGACAGGCACACTCACAGTCACAGACTACAAACTCTACTTTGTCAGTCTAGAACGGGTATGGAGAAAAGATTAGTTTTTTATTCTCTTTCTCTGTCAAAATCATTGTAGTGTCTTGATATTGTGTTATATGCCCAAATAATTATATTATACATCTTATTCCATCCATCTCTGCAGGACTCTCCTTTCATATTGGATGTGAACCTGGGTGCCATCAGCAGGTTGGAGACTATCAGTGTACAGAGTCTTGGGGAGAATACTAGTGGCATGGAGATCGTCTGTAAGGTTAGATTCACCACCATCCACCCACATGCTTTTCTGTTCCACCTGTAGTAAACATCCACCCACAACAATAGAGCTCAGTGTCAGTGTTTGGACAGAGTCTGTCTATTGGGGTAATTATTGTCTTAGCTGATTCATGGACAATGCATCTCTGTTTGTCTGGAAATAATCATAATCAGCTCCACTGGTTCATCTTGTTTATTGATTTCCATTCAGTATTAGGCCTGTATGGCTACAAATGTGTTTGGTACAATAAATTAATACACTTCTCACTTAAATGTATATACACTGCTGTTCAAATATTTGGGGTCACGGAAATCATTCTTCTAATATGCTGATTTGGTGCTTAAAAACATTTATTATTATTATCAGTGTTTAAAACAATTATGCTGCTTAATAGTTTTGTGGAAACCATGATACATTTCTTTCAGGATTCTTTAAATAAAAAGTTCTTAGGAACAGCATTTTTTTTGAATAGAGATCTATTGTAATATTGTGAATCCAAAGTTCTGTCATGAAACTCTAGATCAGGGCTGGGGAACGTTGATCCTGGAGGGCCACTCTTCTGCATAGTTTAGCTCCAACCCAGAAAAACTCTGGGGAAAAAAAAACCTAACTGCATCCTGAAGACCTAGATTAGCTGGTTCAGGTGTGTTTGATTAGGGTTGGAACTAAACTCTGCAGGACACCGGCCCTCCAGGATCAACGTTCCCCACCCCTGCTCTAGATGATGCAGGCCGATAGGTTCTAATTCAATCTGATATATTACATCATTATCACATGGCACAGCTGATTTGTTTCTTTCGTATCAGCAGCCAATGAGCTCGCTGCTCAACATTCAAATATGACTAGTGCTTGCTGTAGCAGTTGCAGTGCGCTTCAGAAACCCTCCACCTTCCCCAGCTCCACCTGTATACATCTGCTACGGGGTGATTGATATTGGGGTTATTTCATATGTTATATGTGCAGCAGCAGTATTTCTTCCATGCTCACAGCCAGGGATGGGCAGTATTTCAAATATGTATTTGAAATACAAAATACTATTTTGTATTTAAATGCCTTTTAAAAAATTCTAATGTATTTTGTATTTAAATACAATTTAATCTTAGTATTTCTGTATTTTCAAAATACATAAAATACTTTTTGCCAATCAACCTCTTTATTGGATTGCTGGTTTCCTGTATCAACTAGTTCAGACAAGCCACTTTCATGCATGTGAGCTGCAGCTCTATGACTCCATCTAGAATTGGGTAATACAATTTTCTGGATTCCTGTAAGGAAATAAGGAATAATACTGCTTTCCTGTGCTATCAGAATTTCCTACTTCCAATTTCAGAAGTCCTGATTACAAGCATGTCGCATTCAAGTGCTTTGCTGTTGGAAAGAATAGGAATCGTGGAGGACGCCAGGTTTCCTGGGAAAATTTAATTAAAGCCAAAATCGTAGATATTTAAGATTTAATTTTGAATAAAATGTAGCATCCCATTTGTTGACAACTATATCATCATTCACAGTGCTATCTTTACAGTTAGCTTGTTGATGATTCTGGATTTTCAGTCAATTACATGATGTTTTGCTGTGTATAAAACATTAAAAAAAGGTTATTGCACTACTATGTGCATGACTTTAACATTAAAACAAGGTGATCTTGCTTTTGTGGGAAAGAAGCATACCTGTCCCAGCAGGTAAAAAGAGCACTAGCAAGGGGAACATAGCATTAGCACTAGTCAGTCTTGTTATTTTTTTTTTTATTAGATTTTGGTTTTATCAACTATCTAGTCAAATGTGTTCATTAAACTTTAATCATTACTGCTTGCTATGGCGATGATATAAAGTGTAAATCGATTGAACTTTTTCTATATCATTTATATATCATCGTGGTATGCAAATATATCTGTGGAGCTTTTAGTGGGCAGGAGCTATTGACACATCAGAGCGATAAAGAAACATGGATAAATGAGTAATAAGCAGCTTTCTGTGTGTGTGTGTGTGTGTGTACTGCAAGACAAAGATAACTATAATGCTAATAATAAAGATATAAATTAAAAAAATAGTTCTAAGGGCATACTCACACTAGGCACAGTTGCCTTGTATTAAAGCCTAAGCGCGATTGTCCTTTCACTAACAGACAGATATCACAGGATTATTACAGAGGCAGCTGCAGGGCTCGCAAAATTTCTAAATCCCTGGTAGCCCTTCGGGCAGGTACTCTTCAGATTTTGGTAGCCCGAAAATTAATTTAACTAGCCCAGATGGGAGTCTAATTGTCAATCAAAAATATTTTCAATACACAAATATGAAGGAAGGAATTTTATTTCACTATTTACAAGGTATCTGCAGAATTAAAAAAAAAATGAAGGCAATTTATGACCCATTTTAAGAGCTGCACAAGTAAAATGAACAGTATGAGCAGGGTTGGACAATGTCTATGGTAACATACAGTATTAAGCCACAAAATGACATGATTTACAGTTCAGATACAGGTTTTCACAAAAACAAAAATCTTATACAACAGCATTTCAGCCTTGGACCATTTTTATGAAAAGGGATAAATCAAGCATATAAATTATTATATTAAATTAAAACGAATAAATATTATTGTCTAATTGTTTCGATTTTTAGAAGCCACATTAACTTCTTTCTCATTTACAACTCTGTGTTTGATGCTTAAAAACATGGGTCGATCGATATTTGCATTGATCTGACCATACACAGCAAGAAAGGCTTATTGGACATGCAAATTCATTCTCTGCCACGAGGTGGCGCTTTAGGAGAGGTTTAATATAGCGGTTTCCCCGTTAGTGACTGACTGTACACAAAGCAGCATTGTCCGCGCTCATAAACGCTGCTTTATCAGGCATTATAGGTAAGATGAAATAAAAATGCCAACGACACGTTTCCCTTCAGATACATTCACATAAAGATATCTGCGCCGCGTTTTGACTTGAAACGTGCAGCGCTCATATTTATTCAATGACATCATTGCCTTTTGAAGTTTAATCCAGTCCTATCGCCATTCTTGTCTTTCCGTCCCCAACTGTAAGACCTCTTGAAATTGTAATTAAGACTTTTCTTATACCATTTAACGTATTTAAAACTTTTTATGGCCTTAAGTTTGATACAACTAAATTGAAGAGCTTTTAAGGACCTGCGGGAGCCCTGTATTTAAGGTAGCCCGTCGGGCAGGGCATGATACATTTTGGTAGCCCGACTGGAAAACACAATAGCCCCGGGACGTCGGGCTAGCGATTTTGCGAGCCCTGAGCTGAGGTTAATGGTGAAATCTGCAGCTTTACACGCAAACTACAATACCTGTTCATCAATAAGATGAGAACCAGACCCATTGTAAATCTAAATGTCCTCGAATTAAATTAATTGAAAAGTGTGATATCCAAGTAGTTATAAAGATTTTTGCTGTCATAATGATAACAATAGCACATACAAACATAGTAAAATAACTGTTCCATGCTCCGGCACGGTTAGCGGTCACACTACACGTGTACCGCACCAGAGCCACCTCTTCAAGCGGGCCAGGGCATGGTTAAACGAACCACACTGGACACGGTACATCGCACACTTGTGAAATGAACTGGACTTTGGGGTCAATCGCGCTCAAGCACGGATCAGATCCCCTAGTGTGAGTACATCCTAAATCTGAGTTAATAGCAGATAGCACACCACAACTATAACCATAACAGCACAAAAAATGATGAATGATAAAAACATTGACAGCCATGCTTGAGCATTTAAAGTGACAGATGACACAACTGCATTGTATACTTACAATACACTAATATAGTTATCTTTATAATTATCTTTCTTGGTGTAAACAGGCCTTAACAGTGTTACTTCACTGGATGGCCAATTTCAGATGTATTTTGTTTATTTTCAAAATACTGTATTTGTATTTAAAATAAATACATTTTCCCACACAGTATTTTGTATTTGTATTTAAATACATTTTTCCACACAGTATTTTGTATTTGTATTTAAATACATTTTTCCACACAGTATTTTGTATTTTTATTTTAAATACATTTTGTATTTGTGCACATCTCTGCTCACAGCAGCATGTCTGTGGCTGTATTGGCAGTAGCAAGTCTTGGTACTTGCTCTGCTGCAGCAGCGTAGCTGCGATCTACTCTGCGAAGGTCAAACACATTAACATTGTCATGTACATTCCCATGCTGAACTCTCTGAGAGTTGTCATGACAAGAAACATTGGTGATTAAAATCTTACTGACCCCAAACTTTTGAATGGAAAAGTACAAAGTACAAAAGCCTGAATTATAAAATTTTAATCTTATCAAAAAGGGAAATAGATCTGATCCAATTTGGTTTGATTTCAGCCTCAAAAACTGCATTTTGTCCATACCAATGATTTGTGATTTGTCTCAATAGGATATGAGGAGTCAGAGGTTTGCTTATAAAAAGGAAGAACAGAGTAACCTGGAGATTTTGGAGGTGTTGACCAAGTATGCCTTCCCCCTGTCCAATGAGCTGGTACGTCATGGCTCCGGTCAGAGCAGTGATTGGCCGCTGGATCTGAGTGCAGTTGGTTCATTTCTCCACAATCCATTTGTTTCTTTTTCTTTTCCAGTCCCTATTCACCTTCCAATACAAAGAGCAGTTTCCAGAGGATGGATGGAAGGTTTATGATCCAGTGGCAGAATATAAAAGAATGGTGAGACGTGCGCTTCACTGAAAAATAATAGACTTGTTTGACTGAAAACATAAATTGAGAATTAAATGGCTTCATTCAGCCTTTATATAGTTCTTCTCTTTTTTTTTTTTCTGTCTCCGCACTGTCTGCAGGGTTTGCCAAATGAGAGCTGGACCATCAGTAAGATCAACAGTAATTATGAAGTGTGTGACACTTACCCTGCTCTGCTCGTCACCCCAACCAGTATTAAGGAGGATGAGATCAAACGAGTGGCCTCTTTCAGAGTAAAACATCGCATACCAGTAAGTGAGCGTGTGTGTCTGTGCAACCTTACTTTACAAATCATCTTTTTTTCCTGTTTTTTTTGTTGTTGTTTTTTCATTTTACACAGTGCAATCTAGGGTTGTCTGCATTTCACATTAGTTACACATTCAACTGCATACTCGGAGAAAGTGAATACAGACACGCTACCATTCAAAAGGTGTTTTGAAGAAATTAATAGTTCAAGAAGTTTAAAGTACTTAAAATGAAAAAGAAATGCTGTTCTTTTGAACTTTGTATTCATTAAAGAATCTTAATACAATTGTATCACAGTTTCCACAAAAATATTGAGCGGCACAACCATTTGCAACACGGATAATAACAAAAAAATGTTTCTCTGTGGCATTTTTGCCCAGGTGCTGGTTAATTTTAAATGCTGTTCATGCTAAAACAACAACAGAATGAAAATATAAATCAAGTAAACAATACTGGATGTTTTTCAGATATATTAAAATTGGGGGGAAAAAATCTAAAAACTACTGAAATAATTGACATGTGAGCATTCAAAAGCAGTCTGGACTCCCGTGCCTCATTTTCTCTTTCAGGTCCTCTCATGGATCCACCCAGAAACTCAGGCCACTATAGTTCGCTGTAGTCAGCCCATGGTGGGCCCGACAGACCGCCGGTGTAAGGAGGATGAGCATTACCTCCAGACCATCATGGATGCCAACGCGCAGTCCCATAAACTCACCATATTTGATGCTCGACAGAGCATTGTGGCTGATAATCACAAGGTAATAGTGATTCCCTTGATGTGATGTTTTTTCAGTTCAGTTCATCAATGTTGCTGTACGTGCAAATAACATGCTGCTAAGTATTTTTAGTGGAAATGTGGGAAAAATATTTGAATGTCACTTTCTCACACTTAATGCACACACCCTCATTATGTTTTCCGCAAATGTAGTTTTGAATTATTAAGTAGCCATCTGTGCTAATGTATATCTGAAGATCCTGTCAGGAGACAAAAATGGAAACCAAGAATCTTCTCTAACTATGTTCTGCTGTTTCATGCCTCAGGCTAAGGATGGAGGTTTTGAGAAGGCTAATTTCTATCCTAACATGGACCTGAATTTCCTGGATATCCCAAACATTCATGTTATGAGAGAATCTCTGCGTAAGCTGAAGGAGGTGGTCTACCCTACCATCGATGATCCACACTGGCATTCAGCTATAGATGCCACACACTGGCTGCAGTACATACAGGTAAACACCAACTTGATCTTTATTTCTACAATATGAATTAATAATAGATATTTTTGTTCTCCTACTCACCTTTATAAACATATGTTTGAAACCTCTACATGAGTATATGATTTAGCCATGTACAGAGTGGCTGCAAAAAGTCAGGAAACATCAAACCAAGTGGCATTAGCAAAGCAACGATGCAAGACCTTTTCCAATAACTTTTATGAGCCTTTTTACCAACCTGTCCCAAGGAACAGAATTTAGTGGATGTATGACGTCATTTCCCCTAAGTTTGAATCAGAACGTAAAGCCAGGTGCACACTTATACAATAAGTCATGTCACTAATGCCAGACTGTACGATGGTCAGGACTCATTAAAAATGGACATACGCAAGAACAATCCGTGACACATTCTGTGATGGTGAGCTGCATTCACACGTGGAATTTAATTGGTGGCAAGCAAACAAAAGCAGTCTCTAGATTTAATTTAGATCATGGCTTGCCTTGAATAGAAAAAATGGAGACGATGTGTGTTTTTGCATCAATAAGGTCATCAGGTTCAAGTTGATCTTTATAGTCATTTGTCGGCTGTCAGTGAACGTCAAACTAGCAATCGAAGACTACAGAATCAGCGGAATGTTTAGGATTTGTGAGATTTGTCTCAGACGGCGAATCATGGCATACAGTGTGCACCCCACTTAAGACGATTAGACGCTTTTAAAGGAGTCGACTCTCTCTTTCTAGCTTTTGCTTGCGGGTGCGGTGCGGATTGCAGAAAAGGTTGAGTCGAGTAAGAGCTCTGTGGTGGTGCACTGCAGTGACGGCTGGGACCGCACAGCTCAGCTCACCTCTCTGGCCATGCTGATGCTGGATTCATACTACAGGACTCTCAGGGGCTTCCAGGTGCTGCTGGAGAAGGAATGGATCAGCTTCGGACACAAGTTTGCTGCGGTGAGGAACACTGACTGTGAAAGAGAACTATATATGTGGGGTAGAAAACTGAATTCAGGCTAATCAGCTGGGCATGTTATCAGTGTTGGAAATTGTTTTGCTACTAGTGCTGTGAAACGATTAATCGCAAAGTTTTTGTTTACATAATATATGCATGTATACTGTGTATATTTATTATGTATATATAAATACACACACATACAGTATATATTTAGAAAATATTTACATGTATATATTTATATTCATATAATTTATATTGTATATAAATATATATAAACCTAACATTTTTCTGAAATATATGCATGCATGTGTATTTATATATACATAATAAATACACACACGCATATATTATGTAACAATTTTTTTTATTTTGGATGCGATTATTCGCGATTAATCGTTTGACAGCAATATTTGCTACTCAATATTTTTCTGCAAAACAATTTTTTTTCAGGATTCAGCATTTATTTGAATTAGAAATATTTTGTAAAATTATAAATGTATTTATTGTCATTTGAACGTCCTTGCTGAATGGAAGTATTAATTTCTTTTAAAAATCTCTTTCTGTCATAGCGTGTTGGTCACGGAGATGAAAACCATGCAAACTCTGAACGCTCACCTCTATTTGTGCAGTTCATAGATTGTGTTTGGCAAATGATGAGACAGGTGAGCTGCACCTTTTTTGCTTTTGAAGCACTAAAATTTTCATTTGTTGTAAAATGTTTGTATTTGAGCCATACCTATGAATTCCCATGAAATGGATGCTGGTGTTTTGGAACTCACTGTAATTGTCTTTATAATGTGTTCGCAGTTTCCCGCTGCCTTTGAGTTTAATGAGCTCTTCCTCATCACTATCCTGGATCACCTCTACAGCTGTCTGTTTGGTACATTCCTTTACAACAGCGAACAGGAGCGAGTGGAAAAGGCATGTACCACAGTGCCAACACTGGGAGGGGGAATAGTAGAAGTTTTGATGACTAGACTAGAGATGTTCCAATGCTGACATTTTCAAATCTTTCCTTCTGTTTTCAGGAAGTGAACAGTAAAACGGTGTCTTTGTGGTCCTACATCAATAGCCAGCCAGAGGACTTCACCAACCCCTTCTATGTAGACTATGAAAACCATGTTCTGTACCCTCTGGCCAGTCTCAGACATTTGGAGCTCTGGGTTGGATACTATGTACGCTGGAACCCCCGCATGAGACCACAGGTGCAAAATGTTCTCAACACATTAGCTTAAGCAATGCATGTGATTGCTAGTTTACTAAAACTAGAGCTTTTATAACTGACACCAGCCTTTTTGACTTTTGATCAGATGCCTGTGCACCAGAACCTGAAGGAGTTGCTGTATCTTCGTGCAGAGCTACAGAGGAAGGTGGAGGAGTTACAGAAAGAAGTATCTTCATCACACTCTATCTCCTCTTCATCAGAGCATGCGTATTCTCCTTCAAATGGCGGTACTCCTCTACACACCTCTGTGTAAAGTACATGCAACACTCACATTAGAGAATTCATCATTAACAGAATGTGTACAAGGAATCTATATGTTACAGTAAACATAGTAATGTGAATTCTAAATCTGTTGGTCATTTCTCACTGGATAATGCTTTGGGCAGGATGTATAGAGGCCCAGCACATACACATGTGAAAACCTGCATGAACACCCAAAAAGAGGACAGTCTCCCACACAATTCAGGTTCATTTCAGTTGTGTGGAACTGCTCTTATAGACTGATAACCAGGAAAGTGGTTGATCACAATTCAGTTTATGAAAAATAGGCCAGTATTTTCAATTGTTTAACTTGACTTGTAATTATTGACATAAGTTTTAATAATTTATTTGTATGTAGTAAATGTAATATGAGCATCCTTTTCTATTTCAAAGCATTTCTGTGCTTTTTCTGTAGTTTTTGTGTAATAGTTTTTCTGTACTGCCTCAGCATTGCCTGCCTTTGTGCCAATACCAGACCAACCTTTTATCTTTTCACTCAAAAAATCTTACATGAACATCTTATTCCTCTACCTATCAGCTTGTTCATATTGTGTCTTGTGTTCAAGTTTTAAGTTTTAAAATTACTTTATTAGATTTTACTAGATAATTTTTTATAAGGAATGGGGTTTTGAATTATTGCTATTGCTTTTGTGATACTGCCATTTTGAAACCACATACTGTATTTGTTTTTCATTTTTCTGTAGCACTTGTTAGTATGAAAGTGGAATTAGATTTTAATGTGCACACCCTACTACTGCACTACTACTGTACTTTCATGTACTAATGAAATTTATGTTTAAATAAGGTAAATAAGGACCATCTGATATATATATATATATATATATCAACTTAAGATTGATTAAGCAAGTGCAAATATTTTTTTTTATCTGTGAATCGCTCCCATATTTAAGCCATTCCTATTTAGTTGGAATCCTGGGTGTTTTGACATATAATGTTTAAAAAAATATATATATATATATATATGTAATAATTATAATGCACCTTTAAAAATAATATATTGTGTATTTGTTTTTGTTTTCTTTATCGAGTGTATTTTTGTATTTGTGCAACCCTGGTTATTCTTTATACACACATTTTTTACTAATGTTAAAAAAAATTGACTCCAGAAACTTGCAACCTGACTTGAAGAAAAATAAACAGGAAGGAATCAAAGACAAGATAAATTGTTTATTATTGGGTTTCTTTATGCTGATCTTTTACCACCAAGTGAGATACAGAGTGAAATTTGAGTACATTTGAATATTAAAATGTCTAGAAGAGGATTGCCAGTTGATATCTGTGTAATGAATTGTGTTTTCATCACGGTCTGTATTTGAGTGAGCAGGCACTGATATAAACTGTGATTTTATGCTGAAAGTCAATATTTCTGAGGTTCACATCAAAGCCGAATTTCGGTTCAGATAAACATGACCGATAAAGCTACAGCATTACAGTCTGATCTGTGGCAGTTCCATGATGCAAGAACTAAACTGGCAGTGCAAATCAAGACACTTTAGAAACGTATGTCCCAATAACAAATTTTTCAAGTTAATAAATAAACCCAGTACACAAGAAAAACCTTTAATATCTACAGCTAGAATCCAAAACATGCATATCTGTACAGTTCAGCGCGTACACCCTTGTTTTGACAAAATTGCAACTATACTGGCCAAACAACACCAGAGAGCCCAGAGATCCTTACAAATGCAACATCCACCATATGAACTACTAGTACCCAGAAATGTAGACGGTCAATCGAAGGAATTGGAGAGGTTTTAACAGTCACATAATGCGTCCAAGCAACAAATCTGGAAGCAGTTCAACACAAACCGGTGACGATGTTGTCAAAAATGTTCAAGACACTTGTGAATTTCCACATTTGCCTTAACCGAGACTGTTGTACCTTTCACTCAGTTGTTTCAAATTCATTCCACTGGATCACTTGACTCACACCAAAGTCAAAGAACATGCAAAAAGGCAAAACCATCATATTTCATCTTTGGTGTTCTTCATTTCTAACAAGTGTAGCACCAAAAAAGCTACATTGTTCTGGTAGCTAAAGCAGTAAAAAGAGTTACATTCAGCTAACATTCTCTTTGTTGATTTTCACCCTAGATACTCTACCAAAGCCTTGGTAGGACGCGCCATTAAAGGAAAGTACCAGGCACCATTCTGCGCCGATATGTCTCTGACATCATTACCATTCGCAAGACTTGTAAATCTGCTTTATCTTGGGCGTGTGAGTAAACAATATTTCAGATGTGTTTAAACTGCAATAGTGTTAAGGTGAGGTCACATTTACCGTTGTTTAGCATTTTTTTGCAGGTGTAATTTCAACAAGAATCCATGTGATCAGGAATTTTGCACAAGGGCAAATGATTTTGGCGCGCAGAATTCGCAATGCAAGTTAGTCACACAAATCAACAGAAAGCCACGTGGTTTGAAAGTGATTTGCTGAGCAAACAGCATTTGACGCTGGATAATTTTTGCCCGTGAAATTTCAGAGAATGTGACCACACCTTTAAACTGGAACAACGTACGTAACCTAGTACGTCTAGTTTGTAGACATTCAAGTGAGGCAGCCCTTCTAACGGTCGTGACTGTTAGTGCTGTGTTCGTAAACTAGCGTGTCTTCCCTAATGTTAGCGTGGTAAGGCATTGGGAAGGAAAGCACCATTGGCGAGGGCTTGGGTTGGGGGTAACAAAGGTGCACCTGAATTCACAGTGAAAAACAACAGCTACAGGAAAATCTGGAGCATCTCAAGTGGGGAGAGGATGGTAAGGACTGAGCTGCTTTTTAATCCGGTTTTGCTAACTTGCCATTTCTAGATGGTGGCCTTCCAAATCAAGAGAAATGAGGGCTCTGGTCAAGCTCTGTGGCACAAACGCCAGACCCTTGGCAAATGAAGTGGGGAAAATTAGCAAAACGGGAAAGCAGCTGGGAACTCGTTAAGGCAATAGCAAAACTAGCGAGGGTGTAACTCTAAAAAGTCTCAAAGCTAAAGCTCAAACATGCTACAAACGATACAAACACTAAGCTAGGGCGAAAAAACGACTCCCCGTAATCCAAAAAGAGTGGGGGGCACAAACATGTATGTACATTTACTGCTACAAGTGTAAATAGAGATACACTGATACAACGGTTTGAGTACAAACTTGGAAACGGTATGCGATATACAAGCACATTAACCCCTTAAAACCCCACAAAAGGCAATGAATCAGAATTAGCGATACGAAGAGTTACTAGACTGATTTAAGTATTGCGCTAACATGAAAACACAACTTCGGTTACTTCCACCCACAAGTTACTTCATGCTAATGTATCTACTCATTCTGATCACGCCGAATCAAACTATTCCTCAAAAGAAGGAATCGCAACCACTGACATCCAACTAACACACACAAAAGCAGTCAACACGGCTTCTTCATCAACACATGTCAACACATCTTCACAGTTAAACCCATTTTAGTCATCGTTTCATTTTTTAAAGCAAATTAGAGGGAAGCAGCTGTTGGTTAGTTTTTGACTTCAGTTGTTCGTCTTTTTTTTTTTTTCTCAAAAAGTCACTCTAGTAAAAAGTTCGCTAAGACACAAAAACCTGCATATATGTGTAACAATCTTTTCACATTGCTCTGTGAAAGCAAGGCAAATATATACAGATCATGTTTAAAACATCAACAACAAAAAACCTTCACAAATCCTTCATCTTTTTTCAATTGCAGATTCCTCAGCAACTGATCTGTTAAGCCTGTCTTGCTGTGAAAGCATAAGGAAAACAGTCTTGACCTTTAAAAGCAGATTTCTATGATTATCCAATCAGCTGTTTTTGTAAACCTTGGAGTAATCACTCGTATCACTGTTTATTTAATATGCATTTGTGCACAATAGGAATGATGGGCTAAACTGACAAACAAAAATACTGTAGCGCAGTGTCTGTAGGACTCTTTGTATGGGCCTCTGTAAAAAGACCCAAGTGGGATTTCTTGGGGCTCGGCAGATCATGCGAAAATTATTAGGTGTTTTCCATTTCATAGCAATATTATTGCAAACAGGCTTACTACATTGTTGCATGTGAACAGTTAAAATAGTTAAAATTATTAGACTATATTTAATGTTGATTTAAACAGTCACATTGGTACTTAAAAAAGGGCATTGTGGTGCAAATGCGCTGGGAAAAACAGTAGCGTTCAAATTGGAGAACAACAATTTAGAACTGCGCCCTCTTTAGTTTGGATGATGCATTTCAGATTACACTGCATTTTCCTCTGTCGGCGGCTCAGCGTTGGGAGGCTGGAGAAGAGTTTGTTGAACTGGGGTAGGAAGGAAAATAACGCAGTTATTAATAATTTTGTCTTTCTATAAGTGTATATGTATAGATATATAGATAGATAGATTGCAATTTTAAGACTAAAGTGTACTAAGTTTAATTAAAGAAAGTTTTTCTATTATTGAGCATAAATTGTAGGTGATAAATGTGCTAGCGAATGTCATCCATAACCAAAATATTTTGTGCCATACTACATCCACGCCAGTAAGTGTCCGTCTAAGACCACAATTGTTTAGAAAAATGAACAGAACAATTGAAAATTTGACAAAAAATAAATAAATTGGGAATAAAAATAAAATTCACCACTGGCAAGATGGGGAAGAATGGTCTGGCAGACTTTTACTGGCAAATAATTGGGATATCTTAGTGCAAGTAAAAATAATGCACATCACTCATTACTTATTCTACCGACATTTAACAATACAACGCTGGTTAAAAATCTATGAATTTACACTTTAAATTTCACCAAAAAATGTTACATGAAGACATTTTCCTCATAAATGCAACATAAACGGGGTCAATACCTTGTGGCTCCTGTGCAACTACAGCATCTGGGGCATCTGCTTTCACCATATCTGCATTCAGACTCTCTGTGGAAAGATAAAGCATGTGATAATGAACGCATGGAAAAATACAAACCGTGTGGAACAATTAAAAAGAAAATGTATTTGTCTTTACGCTGCATGCTGAAGCAAAACTTCTTCTTCTGGTAGGAGATGTAGCTGCTCACTGCACCAACCAGAGCCATAGCAACGGCGCTCACAATACCAGCAATGGTTCCAGTCTCAGCCATGGTGTCTATGAATGAACACATTGGCCAATATTAAAAGATTTAACTGTACCAAATTAGCAAACGCTATACAGAATTTTCTTCTAATAGCCCTGAAAACTATTTAACGCAATCATACCGTGGTTGTCATCATTAGAGTCCAAATCACCGCCACTGTTTTTGTCGCTGCTTCCGCCACTACTTCCACCTCTTCCACCTGTAGAAATATGAACATTTCAAATGACACTCCTACTTTTATTTGACATGTCCCACAATGTGAGGATCTGTCAGGCAGTTTAAGTTTGTCACCTTTGCCTTTGTCAGGTTTGTAAGAGTTATCATTGCCCACATCCACAAGGTCATCATCTGAGAATTCACTACCTGAGAATTTAGAAAAGACCATTAGCCTGAGGACAACATGAAAAGTACTCATGCATGGATCAGTCTTGGGTTTACTAATCCTATCAGCATTCAATCAGAGACCCAGAGCGACCTAAACAAAGGTGAAGCTTTTGTGACCCCAAAAGAGGAAACACCCAGCACTCCAACACTGCAGGAAACAGAAAGCTGAGCTGTCAACTAGGGCTGGGCCAAAAATAGTTCGATTTAATATTGATTTTCAAGATAAATCAAACTTTTTCTGTAATTATTTCTGCAAAAAATGTAATTTACGATACTACTGGTTTTAATTAAAGTAAATCCTATTATTATCAGTATTCTCCTCTAGATGGCACCCTTTTGTTTACCTTGCACGAAGATGCAATGCATTCGTCTAACACACTCTTAACTTGCAGTTCAACGCAACTATACAGGTTAGAGATAATCGAACCGATTATCTCTTCTGCTTTACTACAAGCTATAGCATGAGATAACATGAATTAACATTATAAAGTATGTTGAAAGACACAGTACAACTTACTGAAATGTATCATGTCTCATGTAATTGCTAAGTCAGAGCTTCAAGATGTAATTAAAACAGCTTGTAAACAATATGTCACCTAACATTGACCTCAGGAAAGCAATTTAATGTCCGTAACTTTCTATTTAGCAAGAAACAGCTCTAAAGAGGAGCATTTTGATAAATATATGTACTATATTAATATTCATTCAATTTTACTTAACATGTTCCTGATATAGTAATTATGTAATGGCTATTTGAATAAATCTGTCATAAAAGCCACTGTTTTAATGATGATTACATAACAACAAATTCAGAAAGCAAAGACATCCTTTTTTCAATGTTTTCAAGTTTTTTTCAAACCAAATGAAAAATGATGACGATTTACGATTATTTATTTCTCGAGTATTGACTATTACCTAAAAATAAATAGCAATTGAATTTAATCTATGTTGTTAAATATAATAGTGAAGTACTATGTAAAGGGTTCCCTGTATAATTCACAGCATTAGTTCAGAGACTTTTTTTTTTCCCTTCAGAAAAACTGAAATATACTTATATTTTAAATATTGACATAGACATAAAATATTTAAAAATGAACAAATATTGAATTAAATTGAGATCGGAATGTTTAATCAAAAAGCTTGTCTTATCTAATCAAAAGCTTGTCATTCAGAATCGATTCATGAAATCTGCATCAATACCCAGCCCTACTGCTGCATACAATCTAGAGCAGGGGTCACCAAACTCGGTCCTGGAGGGCCGGTGTCCTGCAGAGTTTAGCTCCAACTTGCATCAACACACCTGCCTGGAAGTTTCAAGTATACCTTGTTAGACATTGATTAGCTGCTTCAGGTGTGTTTGATTAGGGTTGGAGCTAAACTCTGCAGGACACCGGCCCTCCAGGACCGTGTCTGGTGATCTAGAGGAAGCAGTGAAACTAGCAATCTGATTGATTAAACCAAAATCCATGCAAAGTCAAGATGCAAGAGATCAGGAGCCATGGCGATCACTAGGTTAATGCTTCAGTTCTAAAAAGCCTAGACCTGAAATCAGACAGCGATTCAATTTTAATAATGGTGAGATTAGTTTTGTTTTGTGGGTACAAAGGGTGATTTTTCCAGCCAAGAAGATGAAGCGAGGAAGGGGTTTCCCAAGCGGTTACTCTATTTCTTACCACCAGTTCCACCTCTGCTATTGGGTTTGCCGTCATCACGGCCCCCTCCTCCGAGGTCTTTATCTGGCAGGGACAGGAGATGCCATCAAGCCTGGCTAGCTTGGGTTAATCCATGATTAGCAACATAGTAGCCTAAGTTTCCCAGTGATAGACTGTAAGGGTGATATTATTGTGTAAGGGTAACTTTATCGTGTGATTCTTTTGGTTATGCCTTTGATCACCTTCAAGATTACACAGGCTTTTACAGAAAATGGACAAAATGGATAATGATGCACAATATGTGATATTTTGATAGGAAACAGAGGGCCCTTCATCTTTTTTTCTGTACTATTTTTGCGCTTTCATATCTCTTTTTGGAGAAACAGTGTCATGAGTGGAGAAGTTTTAATTCAGCTCACCATTTCCTTTTCTCTTCAGAATGTTGAACAAAGTCTGCTGTGATGAAGCAGTTTATATTGGCCTAAAGTAAACCATTCATCATGAGTTCTTATATTACAACTAATTTTAACGGGCTAGTTTTATCCGGACGTGAATTCTGCTCTGCAGAAGGTTACATTACTCCTGTTAAAGATGTCTGACTGACCACTAAATTGCAAAAAATGAAATATGGAGAAAAGTCAAAGTGGGTAAACAGAAAAATACCTACCACCTTTGCCAGAGTCTTTGCCCTTTCCTCTGATGTCATTGTCAGGGTTCAGTGCGTCTTCAAGATCCAAATCCCCAAAACCTATCAGCCAAAAGAATTACTTACTACATAAAGAATTAAATATGCACAGTACTTTGTTATTTTAATATGGCTAAGTGACAATGGAAAACAGATGTTACATTTACATTTGTGTGTAATATGAGATGTGAATGTTTGAAACAAAACAAAGCTTTTATATGCCTCAGATTTTATGCAATGAAGAACCCACACAATCTCACAAGACAAGATGACAATGAAGACAAATGTAAAGGATGTGATCATATTGTGCTATGATACTGGGGTGTAAGACACGCTGGATAAGTTCATAGAAGGAGTTGAGTTGGGATCCACCAGAAAATCTGTGCTTGTGGCCACGACTTATTTTAGCTGCTGCAATTCTATTATAAAGTACATCAAATGAGTACAAGCTAAAGCATGTTTTTTTTATTTGCTGAAATGTATGAAAGGTATGCATTGTAGTAATAATGTATTATTAGGGACTGTGCCTTCTGTTTTGTCTAAATATGGAAGAACATTCAGAGCATTATATGCAAAATGATGCTACACAATCCACGATCGCATTTATTACTAGACACAGTCAAAAGTGAACACTGTTAAACAATATATTTAATCATTTTGGCCTTTCATCCCACTTTAAAACTTGCTTTGAATACACATATCTACATGACAAAAAACACGGACACAAACACGATGAACGGTTCTACAGGGAAACTGACAGCACGGTACAAACCAGACTGGGCTTTCCGAGGGGGAACAGAGGTTCGGAGAGGACTAGGGGGTGTTCGGGGCAACAGGCCCGACCGAATGGTGGCGTCAAACAAATCAGTGAATGTCTCTTCTGTTAGTGGAGGTTAGTTAATATGTTAGTATTGTAAAGCATTTGACATACAGAGGGTGCTGGGTATTCAAACCTATGATCAAGACTGATTAGTAAGCACCAAAATACAGTAATAAGTATTCATGAGATTTTTCTTTTACAGTATACATTCTTCAACGTTCAAAATAGGCTACTCCCCAACCTAAACTACACCATACCCAATGTTTTTTGACCTAGACAAATATATGAGCTCTAAGAGCTTTCTATCAGGGTAAATGTCCTGCTGACTCATCATAACACAAGACACAAACACATGTATTAGCACTCAAAGATGTTAACAGCTCCAGTTGTTACTGAAGAAGGTTAGTAGAGATATTTGTTTTATGTTCATCTCAAGCAGAACAAGCATTTGAGATACATAAAGTGCCTCTCACCTGTTTGTTTGGGCTTGGACTTTGCTGGTTCCTTGACTGTGGGCTTAACAGGTTTAAGACTGGGTTTCACTGTTGAACAAATTAACATAATTTTATCAAATTATTTTAAATAAGGTATTAAATTCCTTTAATTGTTATAAAGTCATATAAGGTGATAATTTTGAAAGGCTCATTTAACAGCATTTGCTCTGCTTATTACAGGGCTATTAATTACAACAAACAATGATTACCCTCACCTGCTCCTCCTGCACCACCTGCTGGGTCCACTTTGGGAGGTGGGGCAGCTGGAGAATTAAAAAAAAAAGTTAATTTAATATACAAAATAAAATCCGTCTGACACTACACTAAAAATATTATTGTATACAGTGTAGCAGACTAACATTGCTACAGTAAAAACCTGTTAATTAGTTACTGGTAAAACTGTAATAGATCTAACCTTACAATTAATGTAATTTTACAGTAAAATACTGGTAAATGTACAGTGGAAGTGAAAAAGAACAAGTAAACTTATAGTTTACAGTGAATATTTTGAACATTCATTTTTTTGTAAATTACAGTGTTGTTTTATAAATGTTTACATTTCACTGTATTTTTACAGAATAATTCTGCCAACCAAAGCTTTTTCTGTAAAAGAACAGGATTTTTTGTACAGTGTAAAGCAGTTTCGTACTGTATTACAAATCCCTATACTGCTGTCATCATTATAAATGTCATACTCACTTGGTTCTTCGTCAAATGCATCTGCCAAGTCCAGATCCTGACTTATTCCTGCAAAACACACAAAATAAGAAACATTCACAAAATATTTGTGCAGCTCAAAAGCAAACACTAAATGAGCATTCAAATCATGAACGAGCATGTAATTTGTATTTATGTAAATCATGCCTGAGCACACACTACACATGTACATAAAAATAATTATAAAACGGTTAGTCCTTGATTCTGATTGGTCAACAGCTGTGCTATATTCACGATAAAGCACGGCTATGGCCACTTCACTCAGCAGTTCTGTGTACCACTGTGCAACACCCTTAGCAACATAAACAATCAATCTAGCATCAGAACCATTCCATTATGTATTTCAGCTAAATTAACTGATTATTATTTATGTAATAAATTGTAAAAGACCCCTGCTGGTGCCATTCACCTTTAATTTTGAGGCCACACCCTTTCTGCTGTCAAAGAAAGTCTTCTCATATGGGAGATGCGTTGATGTGTGTGTGATGTGTCTCGTACCTTATTGCTTGCATATAAATGCATGATTTTGTTTACGCAGATCATCCAAGGCCTGTAATATTTTTATTTGACTGCAATACTGGCAGTATGCGGTACCATAATAAAAATCTGAGATGATGGATGGATGCTAATGCTAAAACTGGATCTGATGCCCAGCTTTACTAAACACTCTTTATACAAATTCCACAGTAGCGCCGCTGCATTCCTGAATTTTAACAAAGACAAGAAAATGACAGCTTACAAATGCATTCTTCAAGCACAAAGGGACAAAGAATCTTTTGTGCTCATGTACTACACAACAAAGATGTTTCTGCAAAGATTATTTCCCCATGTGTCAGTTTTGGTAGTACATTTCTAAATAGTTTCTTCTGTAATACGCCAGACTCAACTCTCCATGTCTTATGCAATGAATGTCTGCCATATATTTTTAGCACTGGGTCACAGATAATGTGGTGCAACACTCCATGGGGGCCGTCTTACTATTTCTCTATGTCTCTTTTAATCTGTCAATCCCACTGTCTAGTTCTAAATTCCTCTTTCTTTCTGCCTGCCTCTTCTGCCTTTTTCCTTGCTCAGTTATAGGTTGTTTTAGTACACATTAGGTTTAGCTAAAAGCAACAGCTACCCCTTATGCAGCAAAGCCAGCTCAGCATTGGCACACTGTCATGTGATCAATACATCATGTGACAGCAGTTAACCTATCTGATGATTTTTCCCATTCACAATAGATAGGCTACCTATGGGCTTAAATACAGTACATTAGTTAATGTTTTCATTTTGGGTTTCATTGGTTATTCAGATATTGATAAATTACTGACAAATATATTGGAATTAAAATGAAAACATTTCAAAACATGAACCTAACACCTAAAACAGTGGTAAAACTATATGCTCATAAATATACAATGAGTTTTCAAGTAAGGGAGTGTAAACATGTATCTAATTACATATACAACAGTGGGGTGTGGCTGACAGGAAAAGGGGAGGAGCAGTTTACCTCTGCCAGAACTGCAGACGCTGGCTTTCCTCATTCATTTCAATAGTGGTTTGGTCAGGGGATTTTTATACAACATACCATCCGTGCTTCTAAACAGTATTCAAAGTAGTGTTTTTCAGAAAAGGATGTAATTGTTTTTCATACGCCTACATGATTTTGCTCATACAAGCATGGAACCTTTGACATTGAACTCGTGTGTGCCTCACACCAACAGAGGGGGGACCGTAACCCCTGTCATAAAATGATGGTATCTTCCTATCTTCCGCAGTCTCCAAAAAATTCCAAACTCCTATGCTGTACCTGGGCGCATTGTGGCTTCGTATGCGCATGCGCTCTGACTCCAAGCCTCCCAACGTAGCCTACCTGTACCGTGCTAGGATGAGGAGACTATGTGGAAATAATACTGTTCTGTGAATATATTTAATTTCAAGCCGTACTGAACAGTATAGTTTTTATTTTCTTTCAAGCCCAGATATAAAACATGCTTAATGTCGTTAGATAACGTAAATTAAGCATTTAATTTTCTGTTAAATGAGGGCTGCAAAACATAATGAATTGTTAAATATTACAAGTTGGCATAATATTAATATAATTTGCATTTAAAATACCTGACGATGAAATAAGCGAAACATCATCAAAATAAAAATATGTGATATACATTGTTCAAAAAAGAACCAACTTTATTCATAGCAACATCTTCAATAGTCCTAAATACATCTTTGTGACCAAAATAACATACAAGAGATTAATATTAGCGATGCCCTTTTAATATTCAGTAGTCAAGAACAGTTATATTCCTTTCATCCTCATTAATATGCTTAACGGACCGATTTAAAATGTCTCACCACGCAATAAACTCAATTTAATTCTTCGTATTTAAGGTCAGATGAACATCATTTGTTGAGCCTCGGCATGTCATGCACAGCGCCGTAGCAATGGCTCGACCCAGACAGATGATCCAGACCCAGACAGATGTTAAAACGCAACTCAAACACCGTGATTTATATGATTCCTGCACCCCGTGTTCTCCATAAAAATGGAGGCTACATTAAAGTCGAAGTCTAAATGCTTTGAATCAATGCTTGCCTACGGTGCCGACAAAAATGATGAAGTAGGCATGGCACCGGGTTCAACAAAGAGGGGCGCAGCGCTTACCTTTCACTACCAGCAGAGAAAAGACCGCTAGAAGCGCCCATGTCGAGAGCTTTTTCCCCATGTTGAAAGTCCGAAATGGCACCGGTATTACAGCGATATTAAATATTGGCAGTAGATGATGTATATGACTCTTTGCCCTTGGGGCCTAAGGGTAATTTTAAGAGTCGTAGCTCCTCACTTAGATCAGAAAAGCCTGCGCGAGAGTCTGCAGTGCGAATGAGCGAGCACGAGATTCACAGCCGCGTGTTATGATCACGTTTCCACACCGGCTTTAGGGCGGTTCCTTAAACTCAGCTCTGCTTTTGATTCAGAGCGCACTGTTTTTACAAATAGACGAACCTACCGATTATTCTTGCTTTAGCTACAAATAAATGATAGCTATGTTAACATACTAGTGAACTTTGTGACCAGCTGAATGTAGAATAGGCGCGATAAGAACGTGTTTACAGTTAGTTGCTCGAGGAGATAAGATGACCTCTCGTGCATTTGGCTATTCACTTGGAATGACTGAATTAGGATAATTGTGCGTCTCTGAATAATTAAGTGACTTGCACAATTGACTTCAGTTAATAATTTATATGTTGAGTTAACACTTGGATCTATATTTTATGGCCTACGTCAATTTATGAGCACTCAGTAATTATTAGGTAATTAAAAAGTTTTATGCATTAAGAAATTAATTGCACTTTTGGAAAAAACAACAGCTGCTGTAAAGTACTAGCAGTTAGAAAATAAACAGTATAAAGTCCAAAACCACTGGTAGGCTACTTGGACAAATAAAGGACAGTTAAATAACTACAAAGCATGAGGGCCTTTAAAACAGGCTGAATTTTTTTTAATTCAGCCAGAGGTTCAAGCCTCTGCCCCTTGAACGCCCAAAACACAACCCTGCCCCTGCAGAGACCTGTGCACGCCACTGTTGTCATATTAGCAACATGAGTATCTGTCAGTCACTAACTGGCAAATATAGTAATTTGGGGGTTTGACTCTTCTGGTTGGTCAACTGTTCTTCTAAGTGCTTTTTTATTATCCATTTTTATAAAGGAAGCCATAAATGACCAGTCTATATGCATGTACTGTTGAGTTTTGATGTTCTCTTTGACTTCTGAAACCTAAGATTATAGCAAGTATGATGATGAAAGTAGAAATGGGCACTTACATTATCTGTGCTTTACTGTAAGTCGATGAAACATACAGTAAATGTAAATTGAATGCGCCACAGTGACTCATCCGTTCTGTTCATTGTGGTATGCTCACAGAAAATATATCCCATTTAAAATGGGTGCATAATATGAGATCATATTCAGTAAGTCCCCAGTAGGTCCCCTTTTTCCACGTGTTCTTGTTTTATTCAAGTTAGCTTTTTAGCACTTCCTGTTCCAGTTCGTCTTGATATTAGTGGGTTTTTTGAACAGGCTTTTGGTTAAATGTCTGAAATGTGGTTTGTGGTTAACACAACCTCAATATATTTTTTTATGTTTTATTCTAAAAGAAAGGAATGGAAAGGTATGGGGACCCATATTGGAAATTGTGCTCTGCATTTAACCCATCCAAGTGCACACACACACACACACACTGTGAACACACACCCAGAGCAGTGTATAACATAAAATACATTAGTCTATAATAGTCAGTATATGATATTTAATTATATATAACAGTCTTATAATAGTTACAATACTATAGTAACTATAACAGTTATAATTTAACTTTAATATATAACATAAATTACATTAGTATAGCCCCTTGTGATTTTTAAAAAAGCTTTTTTTTTACTTTTTGCTAACAAGTGGTCAATGAGACTACAATGAGACTTTATTTTTTTTAAATAAAGAACTGTTGGAAGCTTAGTAATGGTGACATTGAAGTCACGCAATTTTCACTTTGATGTGGCATTCAGCACAGTATAGTATCACACCAATTCTTACAAAACAGGAAGCATATGTGCTATTATTCATCTGCAAGTTTTGCATTGTTTGTAATGCCGGTATACATTGTATGATTTTGGCCTGTTCCATGAAAGATGACCAAATGGCTCCTAAAAGGTGGTCCTACGTCATACTGTGAGAGCCAGCCGTTGTCATGGTTCTGCAACCAAAGATAGCATGTGATGATTTTCTAACAGTGTCAGAAATTTAGGATGACCATCTCACAGTGTGTTTGCTGCTACGACCAACGTCTACTGACTAGCCAATAAAAATGCAACATGAAAGGACGTATTGATCAATGTGACATAGTGATAAAACATAAATGCCATGGTATAAGATGACACACATGACATGAAAATGTATTTAAAATAAAAATACAAAATAATGCGTGGAAAAATGCATTTAAATACAAATACAGTATTTCGTATTTTGAAAATACACAAAGTACATGTGAAATTGGCCATCCAGTGCCGGTAACCATATAGGCTGAAATCTATCTGGACCTATTCTGAATACAAAAATAAATAAATAAAATAAAATAAAAAATACATCAAGATGTGTTCAACTGCTTAGAAACTTTTGTTTTCATTTTACATACCTCTTCCCTTCCCCTCCCCTGTCTGAAATATGAAAAAATTATATTTATTTCATGTGAAGTTTTTGTTGTATATAAAAGTTTTTTTAAATAAAAAAAAGTAAATGTGAAACATTTTTGTAAATTTTGTAAATGTGAACAATGTTTTTATTAAGTACCAAGTTTGCACTTGTCTAAAAATGTAAAATGCTTACATTAACAAAATGAGCCTGCAATAGCAGAAATAGTGTATAAAATAATGGTCAGTGTTTAATACAAACATTAGTTAAAAGAAAATGTTTAATGAATTAAAAAAAACATATATAAGAGAGTATTGTTCAGTTTAGTGTTATACATGTTATCATATTCATAAGTTTTGTTCTAATGTCACAAGTCATATTCTCAAGTTTACAGGGTTTTACATGATTCTTTGATTCATTTGTAGGAGTACTCAAAAACATTTTCACATCCAAAATGTCCCACAACCTTATCAGTTTATATGTGAAGAAATCCATTTATTCACAAACTTCTCACTACTCTGCAAACTACTTCCTCTCACCGCTGCTTTCTGAGGGTTTGGAGAATATGCAAACTGCAAACTGGTGTCTTATCAAATTATTTTTATATATTATCTTAATTATGAACACCCTGATTTGTAGTGCAAACACTTTTACCATTTGCTGCACGTTGTTACTGTTCTCGTTATTTCCCTATAGTGGCTAATGAACCAGAAGTCTCGTCTCGCACATTCACTGTTGTCAGCCTACTTGTCGGTGTTCCACTTCGCCTTGGAGCACACACACAAAAAACTGCCTGCAAGTGTGAATCTGAATTTCCTTTCACGGCATACTGCACTTATAATAAGTGCAATTGCACCAAGCACATCACACTCTATTACTCATTCATCCATGCTTATTTTTCCACTCCAACATTCCAATAATTCCTGCCCACTAATAGCTGCATGGATATATTTGCTTACCCCGATAGGCCTATCTATGAAAACGCTTTAGAAAAGTTCAATTGATTCACACTTTATATCATCGCCGGTATGTGTATTGTCATATCTCTCAGCCATGCAGTAATGCTTTAAACACATCTGACAAGCAGTTGATAAAAAACAACAACTGATTAACTAAAACTGATTGACTAACACTATTTTTCCTGATCAGTGCTCTTTTATTATTTCATGTTAACCGACGGCAAATCTGAATGATGCACTATTTGGCTCACCCAATGCTGAATGGAGTTGTACAGCTGCAGCTCACTTGATGAATGTACAAAATAGTAACATACAAAAATAAATAAATACAAAATAGTATTTTGTATTTCAAATATGTATTTTCATGTCTCTGAAATACTGCCCATCCCTGCACATGACAGTGTAAAACATTGAGAAAATTATATACAAATGCATATGAAACAAGTCAAAGTATTTATTTTTTTGTCCTGATTTGAATGGAACACCAAATTTTGCTGGTCTTGTTCTCTTCAGGTACAACACTGAAGACATCTATCATAATAATGTAGTATAATATAAAACAAAATGGGACTACATTTTTACATGTAACTGTACATGTAAGACTTTTACAGTCTGCTACATCCTATAAAATATCAAAGCAAAGAAAGTACATATCATAACAGGACAAGCTTCTCCCTTGTGCATCTGCAAATGCTTTGCCATTGCAGTCTGTTTTATGTGGTGGTAAATATTATTTCAAGCACCACACCGGAAATGTCTCGCAGCATACAGTTAGAAAGCATATAAAACATTAAACCATCTTTATCTATCTGTCAGGGGCCTTCAACTAATAGGCCTGCAGTGTCCTGACATCTGTAAAACTGAACAGTTCTTGAATGTGTGAAATAAACAGAGACACAAGAAATATGTGTTAGATCCTCATAGCCCTAACAGTGCTGAACACATGATTATCCGCCTTGATACTGTGTAGGCGCAGTGCATTTTTGTGTTTATTAACTTTTTCTCTCATATTTATTCTCAAAAGTCTTTTGTCATTGCAGGACTTTGTATTTAGGTGGAAATCATTACTATGATAGATGTTAAAGCAAAGAAGCACTAAAAAGGAAATACAACAATCGAAAAATTGTACAAGAATGGCAACCTGGTGTTGATTCCTTTGCAGGTTTACCAAGCATCCTCTAAATCCACAAAGTGTCATATAATGGCACTATACTTAAAAGGCACAAGAACTGAAGCCCAGAGTTTTTCTGTCTAGGTTCTCTAAGCATCCTCAAAAGTAAAGAGGCTGGGCATACGAAAACCCACGCCAGGACCAATCTGGAAGAAGCGTCGCTAGATGTGCATGTAGCGCTGCCCAATGGCGAGGAATGGAGGTTGTTTTGAATCGGCGAGACTGCCTAGCCAATCAGGCCGGTCTCGTGTTGAGCTAGCGCGAGTCTGAGTGCATGGGGTTTAAAGAGGAGAGAGAAGGGAAGACAGTGGCGAGGTTTCAATCAACTCAACAACACAGGTACGGAAAACCGTCTAATATTTTAACATAACACATTTCATATATTTTTAGCTAAAATATATCATTTTATACACATGTATATATATTTTTTAAATGAAATGTGAAACTAACAATTATTCCCCTAAAACAGAATAAATGTGATTTTTTTAATAAATTCATTCATATGTGAAGGTCAAAAAGGAGTTATGTATATTTGCAGTTTGTTTGCCAATTTTTGCATTTGGTCTTTCTGAGATATATTGCCTATTTCTAATAAATCACAGAAATGTTAACAAAATCAAACTATTTTTAGAGGTCAAGCGCAATTTTCTGATTTGCTGTTATCAGCACTAATAATGGTTTCATTTCCTTTAAATGAAAGATCAAAAGTTATTAAACTGATTTTTTTCGCGCATCGCTGCTGAATATGGCTCGCTATGTCCTGTCTATGAACCACCCTGCCTTCTTCTATACAGACCGATTTCGATTACATCTTCACGTAAAGGATTTTTTTGTCTCCAAGATCATTCGCTTACGCAATTACTCTTTGCTCTCTATCTTATTATGTCAAATATGGATGTGTATACGCGCTGGAAACATGTTATTGCATTTTTCCTTTCCCAACTTAAACAAGCGCGCTTGCCGTGTATTAAAATGGCTGGCGATTGAGACCATTGACGAGCAGCTATTCCTTCACGCAGAAAGGACGGGATATTTTCAGACAGAAAACATACATTTTAGATGCAAAACTGCCCGTTCCTTTCGTTTTCGCCCTGGAGTGTCTATCTCTAAGTCTTTGGATTAAAATAAAGACAGTACATCGCGATTTATCATCTTTTCCAGCTTGACAGTCGCGCTGGATATACTCGCATAGGCAATGGCTGGATGTAGTCTTTGTTAAGGCAGCACTGCGCCAAGCGACAGCTAGGGCTCAACTTAGAAAAACAGTTAAACACGCCAAAATATGATCTGACAGCCTTTAACAGTCATTTTAAACTAAAAGTACAAGATTTACTTTAGTTGATAAACATGTTTTTCTTTTAATTAGAGCTCGTGGGTCGCTAGAATCGTCTTTTAAACCCGAGGGGGTGTGTATTGCTTTGTTGCACGGTCAACCCATCTGTTTGCTCGCTCTGCAAAGAAGCCATTTTAATGAATGGAGAACAGCAGCGCGAGGCAGAGCTTATACCAGTTACTATATATAACAGCCGCTATATGCTTGTAAACAGGCAGAACGCTGTAATGCATACTTTTAAACCAAGAACAGTAATTCATCTCAAAATTAAATATTAATAAGGTTAAAAAGATTAGCAAAAATAAAGAACAGTTTCTGTCATGAGGTTGCGTTCATGTGAAGGATGTTGAATTATTCTTGCTGATGCCTTTCTGTTTTTAGTAGCCACTTTTATAGGCTACCACCACCGTCTTCATGTGTGTGCTGCTATATAACCTATAAGACTGTGTGTGAAGGCAATTCATGTCTGTGCACTAGAGTAGTCCAAACTTTTGCTAATAATAACAAACAATAAAAGGTGTATTGTTAATTGGTGTATTGTTAAAAAAAAGGCTGTGAACACCAAATCAGTCTCATTAATAATCAGTTCACATCCCCCATGCAAGAAGGACGGGTCTGGAATTCCCTTTGTGTATCATCTTAGTCTAATAAGCCCTGCACCCCACTGATGTAAGAAATTTTGTACTATTTAAAAAACAAAAGTACAATGGGTCACTTTGTGTTTTAATCTGTTTTTGATAGCCACAACTTACCAAAAATGTATTATTATTTTTTCTGTTGTTTTATGCTCTTTATTTCCTATCATTGTAGAAACAAATACAAGAGAAGACTTTATTTGACATAGGTCCCTCTCATCTCACAAAAATGGCAAAAGACCCCAGGAAGCCCAAGGGCAAGATGTCTTCTTATGCCTACTTCGTTCAGACATGCAGAGAGGAGCACAAGAAGAAAAGCCCTGAGATTCCAGTCAGCTTTTCAGAATTCTCCAAAAGATGCTCTGCAAGATGGAAGGTTAGATTTGAAATGAAATTTTCTAATATTATTTGACTCAAATGATTGAAATAAAGCAATGCAGAAGTACTTTCATATTCTCAGTGGAAAACGCTCTTGATTTGTTGTGTAGGCGATGTCCGTTAAAGAGAAATCCAGGTTTGATGACATGGCCAAACAGGATAAGGTGCGTTATGATCAAGAGATGATGCACTACATGCCTGAAGGCAAGAGAGGCAAAAAGAAGGATCCCAACGCACCCAAGAGACCACCGTGAGTAGACCTGACACACATTACCTCAATTACTAAAACTGTCTATGCAGTTATTATGAAGGATATTTTGTTAATTTGATGCTGGCAGGAAGGGTTTTTATTGCTATCTTGCCTTATATTCTAATATTCTGGCATTTTAATGATTTATTATGTAGAGGTTCTGAATGATAGTTAATTTTTTCAAATTATTAAAATAATTTAAAATAAAAAATATTCACAACATATCACATTATTGCTTATAAAGCATTATCTCACAAATGTTGATGAATAAATTCATTTTGTCACCTTTTATGATCAACAGCTCTGGATTTTTCCTGTTCTGCTCGGATCATCGTCCACAAATCAAGGCTCAGTATCCAAGCTTGGGTATCGGAGATGTGGCCAAAAAACTCGGCGAGATGTGGAACGGCCTCACAGATTCCACCAAACAGCCCTATCTGATTAAGGCCAACAAGCTGAAGGACAAGTATCAAAAGGCATGTCTCGATCTAGATGCTTCAGTAGTACATCATGTAACATATCCCAGTTCCAGTGTTTTGAAATATAACAATATTTCCTCTTTGTACAGGATGTTGCGGACTACAAGACGAAGGGCAAGGCTGGGGGTGTGTCCATGGGTATGGGAATGATGGGGAATTGTATGGCTCCAAAACCCATGTTGAAGAGCAATATGGATGATGAGGATGATGACGAGGAGGAAGACGAAGAAGAGGATGATGATGAATATGATGACGATGAATAGACTGTCGTTTTTGTGTGTTTTATCAGTTACGATTATAGTAACTATTTCTCCCCCATTGAAGTCCAGTAGATACGGAATACACTGGTGGTCTTTCATAGCTCCATTGTTGTTTTAATAGAGGTGGAGTGTTTTGTGTGCTGTTGGTGAGAGACTTAGTATCACAGTTTCTTACTTCCAGCTTTGTGTGCGTGTGAGCGCATGTGCACATGTCAAGATCTCACTTCATCATGGTAGCCCAGTGTCTTCCTAGCCCATCTTTGTATCCTTTTACCAATTGTATAACAAAAGGCCTTTAAACTTGTAATACCCTTCCTGTATATGTAAATCCCTGACCTATATATATTTTTTGTTGGTTTGTTTAAGAGGCTCCTGAGTGTGTAGCTCTGTATATGGTTGACATTGAGTAGATATTGTTTATGATTGTAGTATGTTGCATGTGGAAAGGTGTCATAGTTTTGAACTGTGCACCAATATCGGACATTTCATGCTGAATCATTAGCTTCCTCTTCCTTGTCTAATTTAGGGGGAAAAATCAGTGCAAAAGAGCAGTTGCCACCAGCACGTCAGTTAGTCCTGTTGCAGGGATGTGCGCTATATGTTGTTTACTATACTACATGATATATTAGCACATCCATGATCAATGTAGGAAAGATATTTGTATTATCTTTCCTATATATTAACTGTTGTGTGATCTAGGAATGCACTATAGAAATACTGATTTGTGTAAAATGCTGGCATAGATCTGGCATAAAAAAAATATGAAGTTAGCATTGAAAAAAATAAGCCCTGATAATATGTAAACATAAAATGTCAATACTGGCCAATATCCATATGGTCACTGATATATTGTGCATCCCTAGTTTAATACTTATTTTTTTGTTGAATATAAAGTAAGAAACAACGCTGATGATAAAGCTGTACTTATCTGTATCTTTGATTTTCATTTTATATGTTTGAGGTTTGCAATTAAATTGAAACATTTTTATTTGTGGTGAGTATGTCTGTATGTAGACCAAGAATATATGAGAGAATAGTCCAGCATGAATGGACCTTGATGACAATATCTAGCATATTTTATGCACAAGTTTTATTGAAAAACTTACAAATATAGGTGTATGATTTTGGCCATCTTCAGCCATAGATCCTTAACTAAAGTGTTTAAAAGTTTGAAAGTTATAGCAGTGGCTCTTGCACCTAGTGATACTGAAATTGCAAAAGCATTTGAAGCTTATATATACTTCTTTCTTCAACATAAGCAATAGTTTCAAATTAAATTATTATTCATCACTTTAAAAACAATAGCCTCAGCTGCATCATGGTTTGCAAATGTATACTGTACTACACTTAGACAAGGCACTCAAAAGTCCAGTTTGGGGCAACCAGACCCTGTGTAATGAAGTCCTTGTGGTCCACTATGGTCTCTAATTTAATCATCAAAGGTTAGTCTATGAATCCCCGATTTTCAGTTTGATCTCAAACTAAAAGTTCTTCATTGTAGGAACTCTTAAAGTAATCTTCTGGCATATTTTCTAAAGGTCTATGTAAGCACATTAGTATACAACAACTCATAATCAACAGCAGTTGTGTTAATATATATATATACTGTATATACACACAGCTGCAAAAATTACTTACAAATTGTAATCCGATACTGATTCCAAATTACATGACAAAAATTGTAGTCGGTAACGTAATCCATTACATTACATATTTTAGGTAATATAATCAGATTACTTTTGACCTAACTCGTTTAATCACATTGATTTAAACAGGATAATCTTATATCATATAGATGTAAAAATACAAAGAATGAGAAAATATATTCCTTTCATTGTAATTAACAACATGAAGTGCATTAAACATTATATTACATCAAGGTTTCCCAAACTGGGGTTCGTAAAGGAACTGCAGGGAGTTTGTGAGTTTAAGGAAAGGCAAACATGTAATTAAATCATAAAAATGTAAAATCTAAATAAATAATTTTAAAATAACAATCAAAATAATTCACTTACTAAAAAAGAAGAAATATTTTGTGTTTACCTGCACGCCATATGACCATTATTAACCAATGTCAGAGAACCGTGAACATGCAGATGTGCTTAATGTACTTAATTATTAAAATATTTATTTTAAAATCTCGGGGGTACTTAAAGGGGTCATTTATTATGATTTCACTTTTTTTTTTACTTTAGTTAAAACTTTAGTTACTCTTTAGAGTGTAATGTTGCTGTTTGAGCATAAACAACATTTGCAAAGTTATGATGCTCAAAGTTCGATACAAATGGAGATATTGTCTTTTACAGAATTGCTGATTGACCAAACCTTTAAAGTAAATATATTATGTGAAAGAGGTTCAGATGATAAAAAGTTTGAGAATGTCTGCAAATAAGAAATAACAAGAATTTGTGCATTTTATTGAGCTTGAAAGACAAATGCCTTTCAATAATACATGGTTAAATAACCTGAGTGATAATTCAAATAAAACTGAATGTGTTCATCAGTAGTTGATGCAATGTTGAAACACTTCTTAAACCTGGAAGGAGTTTTGTAAATCCAGTGGTCAAATGTTGTGTCGCCACCTGACTAATTACAAGTCTATGTGTGAATGTCCACAAAACTGGACTTTCTGAGTGCATATAAGCGGTAGACTATTTTAGAAAGGAAAATTTAAAAGATAAAAAGAGGTATTAGAGAGAGTCAATAAATGATGAATAAGTTATTGCTATTGTGTGAATAATATGTAATCATGTAATCAATAAAAAAGTAACTGTAGTCTGATTACGAGTATTTTAAAATGTAACTTAACTCTAATTACAAGTACTTAATTTTTGGAATCAGATTACGTAATCCAGATTACATGTAATCAGTTACTACCCAGCTCTCTCTCTATATACAGTATATATTTGATAGGAATATTCCTTTAGTGACATTTATATGGATGTTGTTTAAATTTACGTCGCTAGATGGCGCAAGGCTCTATTTTATTGTATAAATTTGCATGAGTTCATGGTTGGGTTACATAATGCCATCATGGGAATTCTTTCGATAATGACATTAGTGACATTAGATGGGAGTCACATGCAGTCATAAAAGAACTCTATAGTAGTTTGTCGTGAAGAAAATTAACTATCGTTTCACAAATGCAGTTTATCAGTCCTTCGCAGTCCTTTGCTTTCCTATTTAATGTCATTCGCCTCATCATTTTGACATTTTAATGATCCCCTTACAGAGATAACATTTCCACGGTTGACATTTAGATGAAAATGCAAAAGTCTTCCAAACCCTGACAATAATATTACAAACACATTTTCACAGTTTCTCCGTAAAACGCTGAGCAGGTTCTCGGACACGCCATATGATGTGCGTAAATATGTAAATGTTTTAGTTTTTCCTCATTCTGTACTAAGCAGCACACGTTCCTTCTAAACGACATTTCTGATTGGTAGTCCAGAGGGCAAAGTGGGAGGATTTGGTGACCCGCGGGATGACGTCAGAGATTTCGCCACATTTCATTGGCTACTCCCGACGCCCATCAAACTCTGAGGCCAAAGCCCAGTTGCTTGCTGTCTGAAGCGGCAGCGAGCGGAGAGGGGAGAGAGGCTTCCGTCTCTGGGCTGCGGAAACTACCCTGCGAGAGTGGCAGTGATTGAGGAAAGGAGGACCGCTTTACTCGAAGTCTCGGCTCGGTTAGATATCCATTACACAGCATCTTCCCCTGACTGAAGGAAAAGGCCTGCGGAGATGGGCGACAAGGCGGGGACCAGGTAAGCAGTTTTCAGCGCAGGTTCAATTCAGGCTCTGACTTCTTATTTTGAAGTCACGATATCATAATCTCACAGCCCACCTTATGAACAACAATCCCACCGAGCCTCGGAGACATGGCGTGGGAAACCTACTAGTTTATCTGAGTGAGGTAACGTTAACGTTACACGTTTAATCTGTAGCCTACTACAGGATATGCATCGGCACTCGAAGCAAACGCTCTTAAAAACATGATCACACTGGACATCTTATGTACTTCACCCAGGGTGGGGTGACTGACCAGCACGCTACACCATAAATCTACAGCCCTGCTCTGTTCTTGTACAGCCTTGCAATTGAAATCTCTTCGGAGTGTGCGTAGGATTTGCTTTAACGGCTCGTCTTATCAACTGCGATCTGATGTTATCTTGTTGTTTGAGGACCCAAGTTGTGACTGATATATATTTTTTTGCATCGCTCGCTGTGGCTGGTCATATTTATTCGCTACAGTAACAAGCCCTTACTACGACCGGTTATTTTAATACTGCATGACTGAAAATGAGCAGACAGTTTATTATTTTCCGCCCCGCTGCCAGAAACCGAAAAGTCTGTCTGTCGCACCCAGTGCGAGAAATTCCTGCTCATCACTGCACGCTAACTTCCTCAACTTTCAGAAAAGGCCTCGACGTTTCCTGTTGCAGAAAAGCGATGGGGTTTGATGTGCCTAAAATGTAATTTTAACACCTCTCTGTGCCTATCTGTGCAGATGAGGCCCTATAGGCGCAGTGTAGATAGATAGTCGAGTCGTGGGCGACCATGTACGTGCGCTGAGTTTGATGAGTATCCCAGCAATTCTCTCAGTTGTGCCTTCAGTTCTGCTTACATGTCACGGCTCACACCATCATGAGAGAAAACCCACGGGCTTTCTGCCTCCTGTCTATTTGGAGGCTACATTTTGGCCTTTAACAGAGGGTTGCATGTTGGTTTGACGTATGACACAGTACTTGCACAATACATGCAAGAGGCCCTTTTCATATTCACATGTCATGTTAGTTTTCTTAACCCCGCAAGCCTGACAATTTTTTTCTGAAATTAAATGTTGTTGTTTTTTTACCTAAATTTATATATATATATATAAAAACCTTTAATATATAAAAGAAAAATGTAAAAAGTTTGCATATATGATACAAAACGTAAAACACATTAAGTACATCAGGCTTTTATGGAGCTCACGGTCAAGGAGGAAAAACACCTACATTTTTAGAGGCCCAAGCTGAGCAAAAATATGTAATTTAGAGCAGATGTTATATGATCAAAAAGTACGATTACATTTTGATAGCTTGTAATGTTTAACCGTATAACAGAATACCTGCAAAAAAAAAGCATATTAATATCAGTTGTCACTCTATAGGCGATCTTCTAATAATATGTCTTAAGATGATATTTAAATGTTTAGTTTTATGATCAAAGCTCTGTAGTTTTAATTGTGGGTGGCAAAGCACATAATGCAATACAATACAATGACGATTGAGATAATGTTTTTATAAAGAAATCATTTTTCTTTAAAAAATGTATGGTTAATTAGGTAAACCCTGTTCATACTGAAATGTCACTAATACCTTCTTGCATTGCTTTATGATAATCATAAAGATTCACAGCAAAAAGCATGTGTACCACGGCCTGCAAGTGGACATTTTTGGAAATATACTGAAAGTTTTTTTACGTACTAAAAAGTATGATCAATCAGACGGCAGAAGGCATTGTGTGCAACAGGTTTTTCAGCAAAGTTTTGATGTTTACAAATTATGGCATTAAAATATTATACAGAAGGCATTATAGGGTTAAAGGGACAGTTAATGTTCAACCCTTACTTTCTACCAAACCTGTATGACTTACTTTCTTCAGTGAAGCACAAAAGGTGTTGTGCGGAATGAAAGACTCACTTTCATTGTATGGAGAAAAGATGCACTTGAACGGTTACTGAGGCTGACAGTTCCTAGCATTTTGCCAAACGTCTCCTTTCTGTGTTCCACGAATGAAAGTAGGTCATAGGGGAACGACATGAGGGTGAGGAAATGATGAAAAAATATCAATTTTTGGTAGAAATATCCCTTTAACCTTCATATTTCTCTACTCAAGGCTTCGTTTTTCCACTGAAATGCAAACTTTTGATTTGAAAAAGCTCGAAGGAGAGCAGTGATTGTTACATGGTTATTGTATTGTAATCAGATTAAATAGCATGGCTTTTGTGTGTGGGGAACAGTTGTTCATCGGCCCACTACAGAGCAAGCCATGCACAGCAAACTTAGCTCATATTGATTGACACACATTCATAGCGCTGCAAAGCTGTGAAAGAGGCGTTTTATGTAGGTGTCATCGGCCCTTCTGTGCATTTAAATTAGCCTTGGGTAAATTAAAGCTTGCAATCGCTCCATAATTTTTATTTATTTATCATACTTGCTATTTATAAACATATTTTGCCACCAAAGACCTCAACAGTATACCCTTGCCTGTTGCTGTTTTTGCTGGGCAAATTCTGATTCATCACCTCTTGTGGTTCACTCACTGGAGTGATAATGGGGGTGTTGGTGGATCTTGCAGGCTTAGTGGTGTTTGGTGGTCTCATGAAATGAAAAGGCAAAATCCCCTCTGTGTGTGTGTTGATGCTTTTTTAATCCAGTATAAATTCATGTTCTAGTTCTGTTTGATGTTTACACATTTTCCCAGTTAATTTTTTATATGCTTGTATTATTAACATCAAGTTAAAATCAAGTCACATCAAAGTTTATTTTTAAGCATTTTGCATTGCTTCAAAAACTGTTACAGTGTTGTTACTTACAATGTTTTGCATAACTTTAATTTATTACCATGAATTGTTGTTAGGCCATTATACTTATTAATAGTTACCTTCCTTTCGACTCATTAGTCATCAAATCCTCTGTACACACAATAAATATATAAATGTGACATGCGCGGCGGTGCAGCTTTCATTTACTCACTAAAAACAGCTTACTCATGGATCATTTCATGTTTCAAGTCATTTTATTTCGATTCATGAACAGAAGTGATGTCCAAGTTGTTTACTTTGTAATTCGATAGTCATTTTCACCAGTTTGACCTATACAAATGATTTGCGGACTGTTTGCGAACATGAGAGACGGGCGCATTGACAAGATAATGAACCAGTCACTGTGAAGTAGGCATTGCCATCTCTCATATGACTTTTCATTAAGAACACAGTGAATTTAAGGGAGGCAGACAAGAGTAAATAACAGAAATGTATTAAAAAGAGCAATGTTTGGGAAGAAATAACTTTTAGATGGACAACATGGAATGAATAATGGAATGGCCAAATAGGAAAATATAAAAAGCTTTAGAGACAGTAAGGTGGAGTGATTTAAGAGTGAAAGCAGGAGGACTGTGGCTTGCCTAATTTCCAAATTGTGCAGCTGTTTTATGCCTAAGTGTATGTTTACGATTGTTCTTCAGTCCAATACCAATTCACAAGAGATGTGAGTGCAAAGAGTCATGAGTTATTCAAGGGAACTTGTCATGCATTGGGAGTGACTCCTCGGGTCACTCCGAGTTTGGTAATCACAGGGAATCACTGTGGTAAGACCAAAACAGGATAAGTGGTTGGAAACATTGTTTAAATACTGAGCAAAATGTCATGTAGCTCCATACCAGTGTTTTTGTATTTGCACCATGCTTGCGCAATATCCTGCAGCTGAGTTGAACATTGATTGGGGATTTACTAGAGGCTGGTTAGTATATATTCCCCATACTCCAGCTTGTGACATCTGCGTGCTCAAACCCATACTCCCCTCATGCTGTCCTCATCTTGTAGTGGGATTGATTGGTGTGGTCCATTAAATCACATCTGCATCAGTAGATGAGTGTGATGAATTGTTTTGAGCGTGTTTTCACCTCTTCTCGTGTTGTAATTTTCCCCTCATGCCATCATCTTATACTTTGCCCTGTTAATATCCCCTTTTCGCCTTTTTAATCTCTCTATCATCAGTGATTGAATATGTTTCAGGTCCTCTAATTTCACAAGGAGTCAGTTTTAATGCATATAATCTGAATATTTTATTTGTGCAATTACAGCAATAGATATTTCACCCAAAAAAAGTCAGTAGTTCCAAACCTACATAACTTTCGTTCTTCTGTGATACGAAAAAGAAGCTATTTTGAATGTTTTTGCCCATACAATAATCCAAAACGACATTATAGGCCCCACTGACTTTCATTGATTGGACAAAAAACACTTTTCAGATTCAGATTAATTTTGTGTTCCGTAGAAGAAAGGAGGTCATACAGGTTTGGAACGACATGAGGGCAAGTAAATAATGTTAGATAATTCATTTTTAGGTTAACTATCCCTCGAGTCTCATTGACCTAGATGGAAAGGGTGTTATCAATAATGGCACACAACATGGTCACAGTGTTGCTGTTGCCACCCAGGTTCGATGTACACGTGTGTGTTTATCTCTCACACACACATACACACCTCTAATTCATCAGCTGATGGCTCCATTATCTAATTTTAAGCTGAAAGGGCAATTCACTGGAGACTATTTAGACAACCGTCTGCACTGATGGATTGAGTCTCTACATTTAACAGGCGCCCGGTTCCTCTAACATAGTCTGGTTTGTAGACTGAGTTAACCTCTCTCGTGGGATTGTGTCCCAGATGAATGATGTTCCGCTCCACTGGTTTCGTTTTCATAGATGTTGTGGGTTTATGTGTGCTGAATAAGGCCCCACTTGCAAAAACTAAAGCTTATTCTACATTTTTACATTTTATGATGATATTGAGTCAGTGGCACTTGCACACCTAAAACTTGCCACTTTGACGCTATGTTGTTTTGGTTGGTTTCCATGAAGCTTTTAGTCAAAAAGTCGTGAATATTTTGTTCTCTAGATACAGTTCACATCCCTCGTTCAATGTAAATAGTATACGCTTATCGTAAGAGTATAGTGGAACGCAAAGCCTTTCAAACTCTATTAGTTTGCTAAAACGTTTAGATGGTTCACACATGCACACTAAAAACTTTCCAGTGTCTGTGCTATTTATTTCCAGGTGTTATGAGCGATTAAAAATGTCTTTGTACTTGGTGTTCGTGTAAAAACCAAAGTACTTAAATCTATAGAATTTGTTTATTGTCTTGCCAGTTCTGAACTTGCTTATATAAAACTTACTTATATAAAGTAATATACTTTTAATTAAGAAGCTCCATGGTTTATTATGCTGTCATCCATGTGGTTTCCAAAGATTAGGGGTTTGAACGAGGTATAAGCAGTACTAATATTGTTTCTTGTCTTAGCAAGCACATATAATTATATAAACAGTCTGACTTTCTCTGAGAATAACTAAGTTGCAATTATTGTCAGGAGTATTTTCCTTTGCATATAAGATGTTGTGAATCACTTTACACTGTCCCGTGTCCCCTAGGCTCCTATTATGGAAAGCTGGAATTCAGAAGAATTGACCAGTTTGAGTTCCCAATGGGAAGTGGTCTAGAAAAATAACATTTACACACACAGCATCTCAGCAATGGAAAAATAATAAAATGGAGAAGCGTTCTCAGCTGGGTTCCTTTTTTCCATTATATTGCTGTTTTAATTAGCAAATTGCTTGTACTTGACCTCTATATCTTTTTCCAAATAACTTTTACTTTGCTCTAGATGTGGGCTGTTGAAAGTAAGAGGGAAGAGCTCTTTAAAATAGGCGCTAGTGCACACTTGCTCTCTGACAACAGCTCTGTGACGTCACGTGGTGTCTGAGCGGTTAGCCTAGTGTCCTGTAAATTGTCCGCGTGTGTAAACGGCTGACAGGTGATTATAACCAGACATCCTTGGCGCTTCTCTTGGCTCCATCCTAAGACAACTGTGAGATTGATTAAGTCTCTCTCTCTCACACGTTTACTATCTCCATCCATTACTGTCTATTTTTCTCACTGCTGTCTCTTTCTGCTGGATCCTTTCCCATGGTTTGATCTTTTTGCATTTCAGACATTTGCATGATTACTTACTTTGTTTAAATTTCTTGTTTGAAATGAAACACATGCCACCAAATGTGAGTGTCATGTGGGAGGATTTGTTTACTGTATGATTGATGAGTTTATTAGAGCTTGATGTTAAGCATTTCCTGGTTCTTGTCTTCAGGACAAGTAAATTATTATTTTCATTTGTTTTAATGTCCCAAAACTTTTTATCAATAGAGCCTCAATGCAGTAAAGTTATCAAAATCAGATTGTCAGTCATCAGGAATATGAAGTCAGCTATATAGGCAATTGGATAGCATTACTTTTACTGCCATATGGAAAACCAGGGACATTTTTTAGGCCAAATTAATGTTCATTTGTGATTGCTGTAAAATATAGGAACTATTATAATAACTACCAGAAAACGTTATTTCCACTTTCCACTCATATCGCTCTGAAATGTTCCAAATCTCTGAATGCAGTAGTAATAATAATAATATAGATGATTATAATAATGAAATAATTAGGGGTGCTCCGATCAGGATTTTTGAGGCCGATCACAGGAAGCAGTATCTACCGATCCGATCACCGATACCGATCTTTTTAAAGCCATCTTTTTATCATGTAGAATTATTTATAATGATACTCCAATCAGTATTTTTAGACATTTATTCAGTGCCTGAATATCATTTTTGAAAATGGGGGGAATTCCCCTCTTAGGTGACTCTTGTGAGAGGGTTTTTTTTTATTTGAGGGGTGGAGGGGGGGCATTTTTTTAGACATTTTTCAAAAATATACATTTGTCTCACCTAAATGTTTGATCATCCAGTGCATTTTTGTTTTTACAATTGTGCAATTGTTGCAGAAAAGCTTCCACACAGCACAAGCCTGATTTCACACAAGTCCACTACTGATCCATCTGTTTACCACAAACACAACATTTATCCATTATTTTGATTTCAAATCCAAACATTGTTACTGAAAATGCTTTTTCATTGTGATTCTTTTTTTCTTTTACAGTAATACAATTACTGTATTACTTTATAGACGTGTTTAAATGCAATAAATATAAGAAACACATTATTCAATGCTTTTTACTTTTGCATTTAGGCTACATCTAGATTTATATAATAAGTTGCTCAAGCAAGTGGCAAAACATTTAAACTACTTATGTTATCACAAACATTCTAAATTAACTTATGACTGGCAGAAACAGTCAGCTCTACTGAATTTTCTTTTGCATTTAAATCTTTATTACAAGCAATCCTGCGGTTCATAAAGAACGTTGCTTTCCATACCTCCACGAGTGCCATCTATTATTGCCTTGTTTATCTAAAAGTGCTCTTTTCCTTTAAACCTAGCCAAAAAGCCACATGTGATGACTCTGAAAAACAGTAGACTTTAATTATATGCATTTATAGTGTAATTACTACATTTTCGTGTCAATCCATGTTCATATCTACCACAAACAATACGCTGTCACTTTAATTCAGTGCGTGCAGTACAGCAAAGATAGACTCGGTGCGGAAACGATCTCTGCTCTGCTGCAGACGCACCACTCCTGGAACGCACTACCGGACCGCAACCGTGTGCAGTGTTAACGCTCTGATCCGTTAACATGATGAGCGCGGAAAAATATGCATCATACGCACTGCAAATGGAGTAATGTGAACCTGGCATTATGTGTGTGGAGTAACTTTAGTAACGTTGCGACACTTCCTCTATTGTGTAAGTGATAATTCCTCTGTCAACTACGCAGCGTGCAGCTGGTTTATAAGGCAGACGCGATGTGATTTGAAGCCATTTGCGCATTTTGAGAGGGAAAGCGGTTGAGAGGGAAAGCGGTCTTAAAAAGGGTTCCTGTGGCTCAGTGGTAGAGCATTGCGTTAGCAGCGCATAAGGTCATGGGTTCAATTCCCAGGAAACACACATACTGATAAAAAAAAAATGTATAGCCTGAATGCACTGTAAGTCGCTTTGATAAAAGCGTCTGCTAAATGTAAATGTAAAGCGCGCAGGTGATTCACAAAGGCTGTTTATGAAATTGTCTGACAGAAAGATTCAAATTACTTTATATGTTATTTAATGAATAAACTTGAATTGCACCTCACCTTCAGCATTATAATTATTTCACCCGTGCCGTACAGAGACTGAGACAGTGCCACTGCATGTCGTGCCAAACCTCTCACGGCACGCTCGTCATCAGCTAGAGATCGTTTTTTTTTAGATCTGCCTTTTTAGAGACCGCCGATCAAACATCCCCAAGTGATTATCGGCCGATAATTATCGGTTCCCGATAAATCGGAGCACCCCTAGAAATAATAATATTCATTATTGTTAATAATAAAATAATAATGATACAGTTATTGTTGCTGTTGTTAATAATAATAATAAAAAAAAAAATATGCAAAACTAGATTTCTGTCATAATTTCATCACTTTGATGCAGCATTGAAAGGTTATTGAGCCCTCAAACCATTTTCAATTCATTTTATTTGCCTGAAGGCCTGAAGACTTTGGAGAAGAGCTGTCATCCTGTGTTACATTAACTTTGTATTTACAGCTTCTCTAATTTTGAATATCATCAGTCTGGAGAACGGTGTATAAGCAGAAAGAACTAGAATGCAGGCTACAAGCAAACGGGATTTGAGATGCTCTTAAAGGGATAGTTTACCCAAAAATAAAAATTCTGTCATCATTTACAAACTTTAATTTCACTCCAAACATGTATGACAAAAGATGTTTAGAAGGATATTTCTAGCCATATGGTTTTGGTTAATATTGACTTTAATTGTATGGACAAAAAACAATTTAAAGACATTTTCAAATTAGGCAGTCGTGGCCTAATGGTTAGAGAGTCGGAATTGTAACCCAAAGGTTGCGGGTTCGAGTCTCAGGTCCGGCAGGAATTGTAGGTGGGGGGAGTGAATGTCCAGCGCTCTCTCCACCCTCAATACCAAGACTGAGGTGAGACCCTTGATCAAGGCACCGAACCCCCAACTGCTCCCCAGGCGCCGCAGCATAAATGGCTGCCCACTGCTCCGGGTGTGTGTTCACGGTGTGTGTGTGTTCACTGCTGTGCACGAATTCTGAGTATGGGTCACCACACGTCACGTCCTTTCCTTTCCTTAAAAAAAATATTTTTATGTTCTGCAGAAGAAAGCCATACAAGTTTGTAATGAATGACGTAAGTGTGAAAAAATGGTAACATCATTTTTTTTTTTTTTTCTATGATAATATGTTTATGTTTGTGCCACCTCTGTGCCTTTTTAAAAAACAGGCAACCTCATCCAGTTTAACCCTTATTTATTTATTTTTTCGTGATGGTCCTGAACAAGTGTCAAAGTTGAGTCCTGAGTTCATATTTGTGTTTGTTTATGTAAACCATCCGTACAGCCCAACCGAATGCTGTGATGAGCCGTGTCTGCTCTTCTAACTCTCAAAAAACCCTTATTTGTCTAGATCCAGAAATTTCATCCATGCTCCATGTTAATTGCTGGGCATGTTTTGACTTGGGCTCAAGATCTGTTTGAAACACTCTTTAGAGGGTATACAAACCACATCTAGTATAACACTTTCAATGTTTGTAGTCAGTGTAGTTACTCAGACAGCAGTTGAGGTGCATTTATAACAGGCTATGTATTGCACAAAAATTCACATTGAATATTGCAGTCTAATAATTAGAGTTTATATTAAACAAACAACATCAAGGGTCAGAGTGTGATGTTTTGTCTAAGTCTTGATTTTGTTTGTATGTGTGATATGATTGAGCTGAACAGTATAGTAGAAGTACTCCTCACATGGGCCCGGGATGAAATTGTGGGGTCAGAAGGCTTGGGACAACATTTCCTGAAAACAGCGTTGCTTACACTGGCTACTGGAATATATTTCCATAAACAAGGGCGTGAAATGTTTTTCATACCATATTTGTCTGCAAGTTTTGCTGTTTTTCTTGTCCTCTCTTGAGCTAGAAAAACATGCAAACACGCACACAGAGTCAGCAGGCAACAGGAACACACGCAGAGCGCCGTTGAAGCAAGCTGTATGTTCAGGAAGGCAGCGAATGCATAACCCGTGCCTTTCTCATCTATGCACTCGCATTGCTTGCGCGTGTCTTTACGTGCATGCATCTTTCTCGACACTTTTGCTGTTTCATTCTGAACTCTGATCATTTAGATTTTTCCCTGGCGTATTCATGCCTGTACACGTGAGTTATGACAAGACTTTGTGCTGCGGCGATCGCGCTACCCTGAGGTTGTTATTGAGTGTGTTTCTGAGAGGGAGACTTCAGGATGATACTGAAAGGACTTTATTATGTGGAATATGCTTAATTGTATTCTCATAACTCGTGACATTTTTGTTTTCCACTGATGTTTATAAATCATTGGACTAGCCAGACAGAACTGAGGAAGCTGAGACCCGCCGGACAGCAGCTTGCTGATTCAGTGTCACCTGTTCACAATGAAGTGCACTAACTAATGCTGTCTACTTCCTGTTTGTTTTTTTTTGTTCTAGTGGTAGGGGCCGTTTTCAGACTAAAATGTCCAGTGTATTTGTGGAAACCGTTAACAGATATGCAGGTTACAAGTGACAAGCAAAAAAAATCAAGGACATTCAAGTGGTCTAAAAAGTAATTGAAAAGCATTATTGATTTTCCGTTTCATATAGTTATGTAGCAACAAATATATATTGCTTGCATTACCCCTTAAATTACCTGTGCTGTTTGGCACAAATATGAAAAGGAAAATAATTCCTAGAATATATATATATATATATATATATATATATCTATATCTATATATATAAAAAATTATCCATTTATAATGTTTTCCATACTTTGTCCTCTACTTGGCCTGGTTCTGTATTTTGCCTACTAAATTTCCTCCTCACTGCAGAAGTATTTATCTGTGCTACAAACCAGTGTGTTTATTATTATGATAATAAATTAAAATATGATGCTAACAAATACCTTTTTTGTATCTAAATGAACTGAAAGCGAATGACACCGGAAGCCTCACACATTTGTTACAAATGCTCACACCCACTCGTATGTTAAACGTATGGGTATAGGGCTGGGTGATTTTTCCGATTTTATCAATTAATTTGAATTTAATGTTTTGTCAAGATTTAATTTTTTATAAATTAAGGAATCACGGTTTTGGATAGAAATATTACCAAACATTAGAATTAGACACTTTGACATTATGCCAATGATAACAGAACTATGTAAACAGAAAAGAATGTTCCAGCCCCATGTCGGCGCACGTGATTAACACAGAATGTGCTTTTGTGTTGAGCGCTGTGTTTTTATTATGCTGTTTCATTACATTTACATTTAGTCATTTAGCAGATGCGTTTATCCAAAGCAACTTACAAATGTTTCATGCATGAGACGCTGCAAGAGACGCGAGCGCAAGTCAAAACGCGTCCAAGTTTATGTAGAAAAACACGGAAAAGCAGCACAATCGAATAAAAAAACTTTAAAGAACTACTACTGTATGTCTGATATTTTATGTTTGCATCATGGTGACAAAAGCTGTTGTTCATTGTTTTTACTCAACATTTAAAGTCAATAATAGTCGACTGGTGTTATACCCTCAGTCATTTTGAATTTGAATTACCTTGAGCATTTTTTAAAAGCATTTTCCTTGTATTATTTCTGAACATATAATATACAGTCAGGTCCATAAATATTGGGACATCGACACAGTTCTAACATTTTTGGCTCTATACACCACCACTATGGATTTCAAATGAAACGAACAAGATGTGCTTTAACTGCAGACTGTCAGGTTTAATTTGAGGGTATTTACATCCAAATCAGGTGAACGGTGTAGGAATTACAACAGTTTGCATATGTGCCTCCCACTTGTTAAGGGACCAAAAGTAATGGGACAGAATAATAATCATAAATCAAACTTTCACTTTTTAATACTTGGTTGCAAATCCTTTGCATTCAATTCAGCCTGAAGTCTGGAACGCATGCTCACCAGATCTGGGTTTCATCCCTGGTGATGCTCTGCCAGGCTCTACAGCAACCGTTTCAGTTACTGCTTGTTCTTGGGGCATTTTCCCTTCAGTTTTGCTTCAGCAAGTGAAATCATGCTCAATCGGATTCAGGTCAGGTGATGACTTGGCCATTGCATAACAGTCCACTTCTTTCCCTTCAAAAACTCTTTGGTTGCTTTTGCAGTATGCTTTGGGTCATTGTCATCTGCACTGTGAGCGCCGTCCATAGTTCTGAAGCATTTGGCTGAAAGCAATAATATTGCCAAACACTTCAGAATTCATCCTGTTTTTGAAGTCACATCATCAATAAATACAAGGAAAGTTCCACTGGCAGTACATGCCCACGACCACCACCATGTTATGATGAGGTGGTATGCAATGGCCCTTGCCTTCAAGTCAATCACAGATGAGACTCAACTTGACCAGAGTGAATATGGAGAAGGAATTTATTTATTGATGATGTGACCGACAAAAGCAGCAGGATTTCTGAGCATATTATCTGCATTTCACTTGCTGACGGCGCTTCAGACAAAACTGAAGGGAAAATGCTGTTATGCAATGGCCAAGAACACCTGATCTGAATCAGGAATTTCTGCTGAAGACAAAACTGGGGAAAATGCCCCAAGAAAAAGCAGGAACTGAAGACTGTAGAGGCCTGGCAGAGCATCACCAGGGATGAAACCCAGCGTCTGGTGATGTCTATGCGTTCCAGACTTCAGGCTGTAATTGACTGCAAAGGATTTGCAACCAAGTATTAAAAAGTGAAAGTTTGATTTATGATTATTATTCTGTCCCATTACTTTTGGTCCCTTAACAAGTGGGAGGCACATATGCAAACTGTTGTAATTCCTACACCGTTCACCTGATTTGGATGTAAATACCCTCAAATTAAAGCTGACAGTCTGCAGTTAAAGCACATCTTGTTCGTTTCATTTGAAATCCATTGTGGTGGTGTATACAGCCAAAAATGTTAGAATTGTGTCGATGTCCCAATATTTATGGACCTGACTGTATATAAGACAGGTTTGTACACGATGTAGTTGCAGCTTATGCATCTTTTCTGCAAAGATTTTTAACAAGTGATTTGTTTAACATTTACATCACGTTGAAAACTTTGTGTGGTGCATTGAAATATAATTTTCTTTAACTAGAGTGTTAATAAAGAAAAAAATACTTGAAAAATTGAGAATCGTCAAATGTTCTAGAAAAACCAAGATTTAATTTTGTTGACATATCGCCCAGCCCTAGGTGGATATTATACGAGTACAACAAAAATAAAATGATTTGATGCTAGTGATGTGAAGAAGATTTTAACAGCTGAACATGCAAGATAAAGGAAGTTCCTGTATGTCTTTCTTTTTTTCACACTCTGAGTTGCTGCTTGAAAATTTGACACTTTCCGCAAATGTCTTTCTCACAGCAAGGCCTCAGTCTGTCTATATGCTGTATGTCTCTATTCTGATGCTTTTGCAGGACTTCCTGCATGTGTATATATGTCTACGTGCAGCCCATAGCTCAAACCCTTGGTGGTTTCTCACACCTACACAATAAGAACAGGAAACGCACAGGCCGAATGAAGGAAGTGTGACCACCACATGATTAAGCAAGGGTTCTGACTCCACTCCTCTCCTCCTTCCTCTCTCGCTCATGCGCTGTCTCTTTCTTCCTTTTGCCTTCAACTCTTTTTCAAACTTCATTTCTGTCAACACTTTTCTTTCGTTTTGTGTTTTTGCAGTTCTCTTCCTTCATATTTCAGATTCCTCTTCACTTTTTTTGCTACGCTGTTAGACATTCAGGTCTGCCATTCATCACTATCATATAGTTACTTCATTTAAATGTAAAGTCCCAAACTTTGTAATACTTTTTTGGTTTTGTTTTTTTAAAGCTATTTTAGAAAAGTTAAAAAAGTTTGACCTCAAATTATTCCACTTTTTTCTGTTTATTGAAATGTTATCCCCATTATTTTATGTACTTGCTTATTTGCTTATTTTTTTCTGATGTGACTAGATGTAATATATGATTTAATTTGATACATGGGATTATTTTTCTCTCATTTCCTGGCTAATTAAACTGTTTATGATGATAGTAGTTATATAGAGTTAGTGTGGAAGAGGGTCGGGTTTCCTCGGGCTTGGGAGAGAGGAAAACGGGATCAGGATGTATGTAATGATTCTGCTGAAGCGCAGAAACCTTTCTTCCTCAAAGTGATATGGGAATCGAATGGAGTGTGTTTATTAGCTGACATGTTACATTATCAGCTTTTTTTTGCTCTTATATACTTCCCATACCTCTCTTTAAGAGTGAGGCCCTCCGTTTAGGGAGCTCCAGTATGGATATTTCCAGGTTCACCCACTCTTGGCAAGCTAATTTTGACCTCGCAGATATGAAACTTAATTTTTTTGTTTTAAGGATAGTTGACCAGATGAAAATTTCAAGGGCCAATTTGCAGAGTTGTGTTTGTTGGGTACGACTGTAAACCACATTGTGTGAAAGTGTGCTGACGAGAGTGTTATCTTTCACAAAGGTCGTAGTGTGAGGCTTGAGAGAGCATCATCTTAGCATTGTTGCTTGCTAATTGCTGAAGCACCACCATTTTATTAAGGTCCTGTCACTGGCGCTCCCTTCATATCTTTCTTTTCTAAGGTTTTTCACAGGAGCCTTCCTTTTTCAGACCTTCATTTCTTGTCTGAAGAGTCGACTCAGAAAATCAGAGAGGATAAAAGCTAGTGTCAAGTTAAATATCTTGTCAGTCTGTTTCTATTGTTTGTTCTCAGTTTTTTTCAATTGTGCTCTGCTTTTTTGTGGTGCCTGTAAAGATATCCTGAGAGAAAACAATCCTTTTTTTGATGCACCGATATTTCCCCACTCACTCATTTTCAATCACTTCCTGAGCTTCTTTAATCTTTTGAGGTGCCACAGTTCATCAAACGTGAAACGGATGGTGTAACTGTGGCAATAGAAATAGAATTGCTCAACTGCTGAAGTGTGGTGAATAAAACATAACATTAGTCATGGGTTTTATTCAGTATCACTTTTTGCATTTTAATTCAAGTTAGTAACTGGTCTCCACTAAATTAAATTAAATGTAATTTCATTGGCAGGACAACAATAATGTAGCATGCTAGTTTTTGTGGGTTACTTTCTTTTTCTTTCTAATTTTGAAAGCAGTCTCTTGTGCTCACCAAGGCTACATTTATTAATTTAAAATGAAAACAATAATATTGTGAAATATTATTACAATTTCTATTTTAATCTATTTTAAAATGTCATTTATTCCGGTGATGGCCAAGCTTAATTTTCAGCAGCCATTACTCCAGTCTTCAGTGTCACATGATTCTTCAGAAATTATTTCATCTTGTTGATTTGGTGCTCAAGTTCAAAAGGACAGCATTTATTTGTAATGTTATAAATGTCTTTGCTGTCACTTCTGACCAAATTGAATGCATCCTTGCTGAATAAAAGCAAAAAATCTTCCTGACTTCAAACTCTTGAATGGTAGTAGGCAGTGGCCAGTTTTCAGTGTATGCTGTGCAGTCTGAAGTACACTAGTACTCCAGTAGTATTTCTCTGACTATTTGAAAAGACCTTCACTTAGTGTCAGTACATTTGAGGACAGTAAGAAAACACCAGACCTGAAAATGAGTAATAATACAAATTATAATCAAGTATAGTACAATTATGCACATTAATGTCATAAATTATGAAATGCATGTCAAGCATTTGACTTTTTATAGTCTTTCCTAAACACTGTATTTTCACTTATCACAGTGGTTCTGACAAGTGCAGTTTTCTCGCCCCCTCCTTCTATTTTCAGGGTAAATGGATCCTCGACTACATATCCTGTTTACTTCACTACATTCAGATTCCTAGTATTTCAGAGGAAACATGCAAGCACTTTTGCAATATTATTTTTATATTACATGACTGGAATTAAGAAGTTACTTGTCACCAGTTTGCTACATGGCTCTAAGGCAATGTTTGCATATTTTAATGTTTTTTCAGTAGTTACACATTGACTGTTGCTGTGCTAACAAATTATTTTTAGTCAGTTAACCAAACAGATCTTCTGGCACAATTCAGTGATGTATTTACTCCAGTTTATGTTCACTATTTAAAATTCGACATCTTTAAATGTATTTCTTTAAATCAATGTGCCAAGGAATGGTAATCATTAGAAAGATTAAAGAAACATTGTATATTTTGCCCGTCAGTTTTCCAGTGTTATCATTTACATAGTTTTTCTGTTTCCTGCAGCTTCATTTTTTGAGGGGTTCCTGGTTGATAAGAATGATGTTTTAACTGGATGCTTGTTGATTTGCATTTATAATAAGAAGATAAATTATGCCGTTTATACTGTCAGGAAAAGAAGAAGGTTCGTTTATACTTGTGTATTTGCAAATTATATTATTCTGTATTCTGTGAGTTGCATGATTGAAAGATTCAGCGTACAACCAAGAGATGTATTTCTGTAGGCTGTTATATATAGCAGTCTGTTCCGCAGTTATCTGACATTGAAAGGCAGTATATTATGAGCCATTTATAGTTTAATGGCGGCCTGTAACCAATCATTTATTTATTAATAGATTATTCTCTATCACTGGCCTTGTACTTGCACCAGTGCCGATCGTTACTCAGTCAATCGTTGATTCCATCAGAAAACGCTAAAGCTGTCGTTTCTTTTTCTTTCTCACCCTGTGTCTTCATTCCATTCTTCATTTTTTCCCCTTCTTCACCTCCAGATGCTCCACATAGAGGAACTCTGTGGACGTTGGGTTTTTGGCTCCTTGTCATGCGCGAGCACAAGCACTACCGCACACGCAGTCGGTGACGCATGAGCCGTTTCTGATCCTGAAAGCTGAAGTAGATCTTCTTCAGTCAGCAATTACCAGTGTGCTGTGCTGTCAGCTTCTCTGGCACCCTGATTTCTCACTTTAGCGCTTGTATGGCCTGATGGAGCTTCCATAATAACTTTGAGTATCACCCAGGAGACAAAACGTTCAGAAACCGTGTTTATAAAGTAGATTATGAAATCAGATAAATAAACTAAAAACAGGAACAGAGAACACGATCATGCAATTTAGCACTTCCTACTTTTGTCTCATTGCTTTTTCAATGTGTAGTTTTTAACCTTTGTGCCTTATAAATATGCTGAGCACAATTTATACAGTGTTCGTGACCCATACTTTGAAACAGTGTTGTTTTTGAGACCTGGACATTCCTGTTGAATTAGACTGTGTGGTCGTGACCCATATTAAAATACCAGTCTGATCTAAATATCCTGACGTACCTCATATGAGTTAATCGCATATGTTTGTGCTAGTGTTTATTGGTGAGTGCGTCTCTAGCTCGTTGGAAAAACGCACAATCCTTTACAATGACGCACGCTGTAATCTGCTGAAACAATAGGCAGAATTCAGCGGGTGATTTGGTATTAAGTCTTGGGTTTAGCCTCTGGCTGTGCAGAAAATTGACAGACAGAAATGTGGGAAATGCACACGGATCTCAGATCTTGCCTTTGCATAACAAAATGCTGTAAATTTATCCATAATCTTGTTCGTAAACAGCAACCAGCCCTGCAGTGTTTATAGCCTGTGGTATCCTGATTACACTGGACACTTCATTATTTACTAGCTTACAATTACAGCATTAGTCACCAAAGCAGACGCCGTTATGTAAGGTGAAGTGTCATTTTTTTATTACATTTTTAGTTAAAATACTTTATCCTATTCCATCTTAATATTGAGATGTAAACCATTTTAGAGGACTTGGATTGCAGCTTAAAAATGATATGAATCAATTATCAGTTCATTCAAAGTTGAAAATGTAAATCACTTTTCAATTTGACAAACAAATACATGTATATTTTGTTAATACTTCAATAAATATTTTTTTTTTAAACAAAACAATTGCTATTTTCTTTTCCTAATCCATCTTCAAACTGCATTTCACCAGATTTTTTTAATGTGTTAAATGGAATGCATTAAACATTCAAACAGTAGAGTTTAATCTTTATTTTTTTTTAAATATAGTATTTGCACTTAAAAAAAAAAAAAAAAAATAATAAAAAAAACTCCAATTCTACATAAAGTATACCTCTTGGCTGTACAATGGAAAGAGATGATTAAATACAGTCTATTCGTTTATCCCACTGGAAATGGAAGTTCATGTTGAGTACATTGTTATGGGAAACAGTGTTTCACAGTGTGCTCTGCTATGTACTGCATAATCCAAATATTATATGCACACAGAAAATTCAAATACTCTTTGCAGTATGTATATTAAATACAGTCACACTTTATTGCAAGGTCCAATTCTCGCTATTAACAAAAAAATAACTATGACTTTTCCCTCAAACTCCTATTTGCTGCTTATTAATAGTTAACGTAGTTAAGTTTAGGTATTGTTAGGATTAGGGAGGTAGAATATGGTCATGCAGAATATGTGCTTTATAAGCACTAATAAACAGCCAATGTGTTAATAATAGGCATGCTAATAAGCAACTAGTTAATAGTGAGAATTGGTCCCTATACTAAAGTGTTGTTAAATACTGTGGAACTAATACTAAATAAATAAATAAACTGAATCACTCCATGCAGTTAGCATATCGCTACAGGTTAATAAATATGAAGTAATTGTGCTTGATGTAATTCTGTACCTGCTTGTGTACTTTTACAAGTGAACACCAGAGGTTAGAGGGTTTAATGTGACCATAATTGAAGAGTTGTACTTGGTTTTTATATTGATGCACTTTCAAGCATATACATGGCCACTTGTTTGTGTGTGTGTGTGTGTGTGTTTTAAGCTTTTAAAAATAATGTCTGGCATTTACAGTGCTCTCTCCATCACCCTTCCTCTCGGCATGTCTCTCTTCCTTTATCTGCCTTGATAAATGTGCCTTTATTTAGCCCCTCTTTACCCTTCCCAAATTAAATTGAGACCCTGATTGATTTTCCCATCTCTCTCTCTCTCTCTCTGCTCACAGTCCTTGGCACTAATGAAGGTGCCTGGTCGAGTTTGTCTCCTCTGTGTGTGTGTGTGTGTGTGTGTGTGTCCTTACACTGTAACAGGCTCCATTGTCAGATCTGTAGGGACTTGGGTCTTTTTTTGGAATGATGCCATCAGTGTGATCAGTCTTGGCCTCTGATTGGCTGATGGATAATTGGAGAGATTTGAGGAGAGAAATGAAAAAGTAACAAAAGAGTAAGCAAAGATCTTCACTTTGTGTGTTTGTACTTATTTATGTTTTTTTTTTTATGCATTATGGATTTTATGAAAGCTTTTTTTTTCTCATCCAAAAATGGTTTTGTAAATATAAATAATCAAGAAACTTCAAACAACATCCTTTATTGTAGCATTAGGTCAGTTCCAAGGGTGCATCTTTTGCATTTTACATTTGAATGAGGGTACAGGAACTATTCACTGCCTTTGTGTGAGAGTAAGTATATTTGTGTACAATCACTAATATTTGCATTCCTGCAGAGCGGAGATACGTAGTCTTGTGCATATTTGTGTACGTTTCCTTGCTGTGTTTGTAAATGGCTGCCAGTAACTAGGATACGACAGGCAGAATCAACCTTCAGGATTCCAGAAAAATAAAGTTGTGGTCCGTGTATGTTTTAACACCATATATCTGCTTGAAGGTAAATATACAGTCACTTGGCATATGGCAACCATTAATCA